>CM076398.1:32166636-32766636 GCA_038363315.1 Mugilogobius chulae
CCCCTGGGGCCAGTGATTTAGGACAGGGCTCTCGGACAGACCCCCGGAGAGAGACCAGCAGCCCGGGACAGTGGCTTCAGAGGAACGCACACACCCCTCCTCCTCAATGTGTGTCACCCCTCTTCTGTCTTGGAGCTTTCTTTCATTCACCTCTGCCTCCCGAAAAGAAGCTAGTGGCTAATCTACAAATCGATAGCAGGAGAAGGGAGATGCGGCCCGGGACACGCTGGGTCTTGATGGAAAGTGACACACAGGAACTCGCACAAGCCACAATGAAGGGACCTGTTGCAAAGATCAGTCAATAAAACCATCTGCTCGGTCGTAGCAGCCACATGTGAGCAAATATATTACCGCTGTGTAAGAATTTCTATCAGTGTTGTCCATCTGAATCAGTCCAGAGTTTTAATGTGTGCGCAAACAAACTCAGGACATTATTAAATTGTCATAATTAGAATATTATTATTATAATTCACTTGTTGACTGCTTTACTGAGTCAATGAATCATATTGGGCTACATCTGAAAGACTTAACATTTAACTTTGTGGTGAAAAAATAGATTTCAAGAGTATTTGTTTGTTGCAATTTTAATGTGTCTGATGATGTGTGTAAGCTTTAATCTCTCCAAAATAATCTCTTTTATGGCCAAGAAGAGAGCCTCCTCGATTCGATGGATATTTTTTAACTTTGGTTATATTTCTTTACAATATGGCCAAAAACATAACAATATTCCTAAATGTATAGTTTTATGTTTCCATAGAACAGGTGACTTCCAAAAGGTGTTGCTTTAAATAAATTACACATAAATAAGTCGGTTTAGAGCAGGTAAAACTGGCTTTAGTTACATTATATTTCCATTTACCAGTATGGTCTGAAGGCTGCACTACAAAATTATAAATGCAGAGGTACTCTTTTCTAAAAAATCTACTTTCTTCATTGTGATAAAAACTAAATAAAACAATAATACACTGTCACATAAAAACAGGATGAAAACAGGAGGAAGTCAAACAAATCCATGTCAATCAACAACCAGACTTGAACTAGAGCAGTGAGACTAGACCGAGACTAGACCAAACTAAACCTATTGGATTACATCAGACGTAGACAAAATCTTGGACAAGACTTGACCACAAATTCTGAGCTGAGACTAAACCAGGACTGTAGGTCTTAACTAGGGATGCACCGATCCAGCTTTTTCAGTTTCGATCCCAATTCCAATACTAAGTCTTTGAGTAACTGCCGATACCCATTAACAACTGATAGAAGTGAAATAGCTTTTCTTGCTTATGAAAACATAAGACATTTTGTCATATAGTGTTATGTAACTGTTATTTCTAGTGCAAGCCACAATTTAACAACTTAATCTGAATAAAATGTCCAATAGTTTGAGACATTCTGGATCAACACCAGTCAATGAATTAGTCTCATTATGTCCGTTTAAAGGCACAACAATGTTATCGACTGAACCGATATCATGGAGCCGATACTCGATTTAAATGGCACGATAAGGTCTGGTTCAAATGATGCCTAGGCTACTAACTTTAGCACAGAGCACTAAGATCACAGCCTATCAAGTAATATGACCCAGTCCGAGGCCTATATTTCATCCATCCAGGGCCAAAGCATAATGTGTAGTGGGCCATGATTTGGTCCCTGGGCCACGGTTTGAATACGAATACAACAAATGCCAATTTATCAAAGTTATTCTGTCATATACTTTTTACTGTCATACAGTTTTAGTCTGTTTTAACTTTATACTTTTATTAAGTCTATTCTAAAAAGTTTATTTTGTTTTATTGCTTGTATCTTCATGTGTTGCAACTCTGAAACTTTTAAAGGATATCTTATCCTAAAGAAACAAAACATTGAAATTGCAGATGGCTTCAGGTACACGCACCACAGTTTGAGAAACATCGCTGTAGAGAGTTTAGCTTAAATTACTTTCTCCAGCTTTTGAACATATTTAAGGTTCAGTGTGTAATTATTGTGTCAATGTGGTCATTTTTGAATAAATGGGCTTTAAATAACATTTAAATTATGTCTTTTTTTGCACTTTGCATGAAAACTACAGTTTGTTGATGCTTTAAGCCAGGGGGGCTATTCAACTAGATTTTCCAGAGGGACAGATTTTACTGAGGACCATGGCTTCTGGGCTGTGAAGTAACACCATACATCACCGCTTTTGCCATGAGATTACTCCAAATATTCACAGGACTAGAATTGTTTCTAGAGTGATAATAACTAATGCTACAGTCAATGTTTTTGCTCTACAAAATGTCCAGCGTTAAGCCACATAACCAACTCTGAACTGGGAGAATCTCAGCATTAAACCAGAGTTAAACTGCAAAACGATGTCTGAAGCTGAAAACAAACTAGATCCATGCAGCAAATATCAAGATAACAAGTGCTTTATTAGGAAAGTGATTTGAGGACCTGATCAGATTCCTGGAGGGTCAATTTAGCACTCGGGCCTTAAGTTGAATAGGCCTGCTTTAAGCTAAAGTTTGTTGTTTTTCTCTGACAATGACGAAAACTGTTGAATCTTTTGGGTCAGTGACATGTAGCACTTCCAAGTTTTTTAAGGTGACAGGTAAGTAAAAAAGGTAAAATCTGTGTGTTTCTCCCATTCAACTGAAGTCATTACTTAAATATTACAAAAGAAAAAGTCTCTGTACAAATGCACAAAACACATCCAGGCCAAACTAGGTGGATCCGATTCGCTAAGGTTGTCATCTCAATATCTTCTTTCTATCTGTGTTTGACAAAAGCAGGATCAGGCTGGAGGTCCTGCTGCTGCTGCTGACCACTGCACCCCTCCCTCTCCTCTGTCCCCCTCTTCTCCCCTCTGTCCCGTGTCCGCAGAGGGCCTAAGCTCTCTCCTGGGACGACCCGCCTCTGGATGGACATTCCTGAGGTGCAGCCCCCTCACGCCGGACGCTCACAATGGGCCACAACAGGTGCGAGTGGATCCCCTGTCCAGCCCGGAGTCCTCCCCATGCGTCCCCCGTGTGTGTGTCCCCGTGTGCGTCCCGGTGCAGAGGCAGCAGCTGAGGGATAGGGCCGCGGTCATTATCTGTTAGCATCAGTCAGGGATGGGCTTTAGACAATACAATACAATACAAAGCAAAGCCACTGGGCAAGATATATGAGCTACAAACATTATGAAGAGACAAGTTTGTTCAGAGTGTTGGTTATGCTGGTTTTGTGATAGTACAGTGAGCTATTGTGCAATACTGCAAGGGAATGAAATCATAATCATTACTTATAACTAACAAATGACAAAGATTATAGTTACTTACTTTAATTACTTAAGGGTTCATATATCAGGTGTATTCAACTTTATTTTCCTGAGGGCCACATTTTTTGTATGGGGTGTGACCTCTGGGCTGGAGGTGCACAACATGTCACACAAAATGTTCCTAAAGTAAAATTTGTTTTAATAGGCCTTTTCCCACTGTAGGAACTTTTTTCAGTTCCTAGTACTTTTTTTTTAGTTCCAGTCCCCATTTTACAAGCGTTCACACAGAGCAGGAACTATGAACTGGGGCTACACTTTAGGGAAATTTTAGGTACTTTCAGTCAGACCAGGAACCTTTTGGTGACACAAGTGAATTTACAATGCTAACTTTGTTGAAAACATGTTTTATACATTCTCACAGTAAGATACTATACTTGTTCTTAAGAGAAATGTTTTAATAACAGTAAGTCTCAAAATAGATTTATTTCATTTGTATCTAGTAGCTTAACTATTAGGAATTACAGTGAATACCGGTAATTTTGTTTTAGTGTTAATTTCAGTGTTCAATGTTTTTAGGTTTTGTACATCATAGTTTTATGTGGAATCAAAAAAGACAACTTTTCCCCCCCTAACACTCAATCATTTATTTAAATATTCCAGATTAAACAGATGCTAATGCTAAAACTAGTTAGACCCACTTTCAGAAACTGTTGCTGTGTGTACACTTACATGGGAACAGGGTAGTTCTTCTGACTAAACAGGAACTGGAGGAATGTTGGGATTAGTTCTTGGTACTTCCATGTGGGAAAATGCCTAATGTTGCATAAGAATTACTGCTACCTTAAGCTTTCTGCACACTACAGGAGTTTTGGCCCAATTTTAAGCCTGATGTGTCCCTTTACGAGTTCAGGGAGGTGTGGTGAGAGAAAGAATTTTCGTACAAAATTTTTTGTTGTTTCTCTCCTTATGTCTGTGCGTCACTGTGATTATTGTCAGGAGGTTCACATGCTGCACAAGCGCGAGGGCCTTTACAACAGAAACATCTGCCTCATGACGGCGGCTCTTAAAATGTAAAATAAAGAAGAAACATTGGCTCATCATAAATAAATAATCGTAAATAAATGTAACACTTTGTGGAGGTAGTCAAAGTGTGGGATTCTTTATTATGAGCTTTACACTTGTCATCTCCAACACACCTGCTCCTTAAATGATGTGAGAAGCACCAACTTAGAACCTACTATAGATCAAACCGAGTTTAGAGCCCTGTTTCCATAGGCCTAGGAGGGAGTGGTACGGTACTGTCCTGCTGTTCCCACTGCACAAAGAGTTCTGCCCTGCTTACTGGGTCCGCAGAGAACCGTGGATGGTCCTGTTTTCGCAGTGGACCCTGGCACAGACCTCACAGTGGTCCCCCCTTACTGGACAAGACATAACATGGCTACATAAACGTGAGCTTTCTCGCTCTTGTTCAGACGGTTCACTTCTAATAAATGAGGCACGATCCTGATCTGTCCTAATAAAGATTTTTTGCCTGGCTCCTTACTCACACTTACTTGCATGGTCAGTAACAGAAACATGGCTTCTTAGTGAATCAAGTCAGTGGTTCATTGAGATAATGTCTAAACAAGCTAATACTTCAGTCATTCATGGGTCAAATAGTATGGAACAAAACGTGACAGAATGACAAAACTCACTTCAATAAGAACATAATGACAATAAGCTGCTGTTTACTTCCTCTGACTGAGAAATGACAGTCAAATCAACCATTTTCTAAACCTACAAAACAGTTCTACGGAGAAACACGAGGATCAAAGCCAACACCAGAATTTAACTGAACCACCGCTGTCAAAAGATACAAACAAAATGCAACAAAAACAATGCATAATGTTTTACAAAGGGCTACAGATCCCTCATGTATAGAAATGCTGCTAAATGAAATGTATTCTGTGCTGTTGTGCTGTGTTTAGTGAAGTGTGCTCCATGATCCAAATGTGAGCTGAAAGGTTACGCAGCAGATGTGCAGATACAGACCCACTGTCTTTACACACTGCTCCAAAGTCCTGCACTAAATGATCCCCGGGTCCGGCTCTTTGCTCTTTTCAGAGTCAATGCAGTCAGTGTGCGCCACAAACTGCCATCTGCTGCTTCACAGGGACTTCCTCTGCCTTTGTCTCTGCCCTGAGTCCAGCGCGCACTTCTGGACTCACCAACTGTTTACTAAGCTTTTAGTCCTGGTTTAGACCTGTTACATTCCTGGTTGACTTTTAGTTTAGCCTTAGATCTAGTTTAGATGTAGTTTGGTGACTTTAACTTTGCTTTTAGGATGTTACATAAACCATGCACTGAAAAGCTTTTTGTCATGTACAGTTACAGTTGCTGTCTTCTGTATATGACAATGGTTTCCAACCCTTTAGCCAGAAGAGCTACTTTTGCATAAGGAAATTGAAGGTGAGCTACTACTTTTAACAAAGACCAAAAATTGAAGTTAATGAAGTTAATGGTGGCATAATTAACCCTTTAAGCGTAAAAGTAACAATTCTACACCAAGCCATTTTACTCTCTCTACTCAGACTTCAGATTCTGTTTTTGATTTTATAAACTAATACAGAGAAAGATTAGTTTGGATTCTCCAGGTGAAGGTTTTAAGACTATATATTTCAAGAAATGTATTTCAAATGAAAAACTCTGGCGTCTAAAGGGTTGAGAGGCCTAAAGTAAATGGAAAATTTTGCCAATTAAGAAGTGGTACCTGAAGATACATTTACAGTAGAAATAGATATAGCAATAAATACAATTTGAGTGATGAAGCATAATTTGTATAATTCTAAAATCCTTTGGCGAGCTTCTTGAAAGGTGGGGGCGAGCTACTGGAAGCTCCTGAGCTACAAGTTGGAGACCCCTGGTCTCTGACAACACAGATGTGAGCTACGATGTCAATGCTGTATCAAAAAACAAATGTCACCAAAATATTATTAATAAATGACCATGACTATTAAAAGTGTGCTGTATAACTTTTTGCCCCATAATAAACGTTGATAAACATTGGACATTTAGATACCTTTTGCACTAAATACATTACCAAAATCTGCCAGGTTCTCAATGCTGCCTCTGGATGCAAATACAGCACATGCAGGCTCTGAACCCCGCCCACTTCCCGACCCGACACCAGCTCTCCTGGGAAACAGAGGATTTTTTATTTACTTTTTCTTTTTCTAAGCGGTATAAAATGTGTTTGGACCTTAACACTTATTTCAATACTGAAGATACACAAAAACGAGAGAAAACAATCATGTTTAGTTTGATAACTTAGTGTATTTACCCAAGAGAGCTGTAGGAGGAGCACTACCGCTGAAGTTGCTTAGTTCTTTAAAGTGATTAAAAACGTTAAGAAAACTCCTCTCACAAAATCACAAATTTACTTGTCACTATTGTAAAACCACTGGAACCAATATATTGTTATTTTATTGTATAGAATCAGGCATAGTACTTTTTGTTTGCTTTCAAACTTTTCTATATTTATATAATCTTATGATTATATGCTCAAGTTTATTGATTAAAATTCCTGACGTTACAAATTTATTTATCTATTGATTCCAGCTCAAATCTTAGTCAGGACTTTCATTAGCCCTGGTTTAATTTGACGCATTAACTTTTAATTATCCTAAGTGTCTGTTTTTTACTTTCCCGCGCTGGTCGTTTAAATATTCATTCCACTGGACACGCTTGAATCCCTGAGTGCTACAGAATTACATTTCATTGTCGCACCAACAATTCGAAACAAAGCCCTCCTCCGACGCGACATCCGTGCCATTACCGGGAACAAAACGAAGGACTTTCAAGTGTAACCCAGCTCTGTTAACGGCGCGGCGTCTCAATGGGACGTCCCGGGGCGCACCTGCCACCTGAAAACTCTTTTGTGTTAATCCTGGTTTAGTCCTGCAAAAGTCTGCCTTAGCTTTGGATTACTTCAGGTGTGGTCTTTGGTTTATTCAAGATTCTGCTAATTTCCTTTGCTTCAATTATAGACACAGGATTATAAAAAGGACTGTTAATGTACAATCTACTACTACTACTCACAATTGTATTTGCAATAATTCATGTATGTTTGAGTAATCTTGTGTTGTCCTGCAGCTGATGCTCCAGTGCAACAGTCTTGTTCTTTTTTTGCACCTACCATCTATACTAAATATATATACATATATTCTGCAGTTTTGAACAGAAGGTAAATGGACCTATTTATATATGATGCACATTTTAGAACCATTTGTGCTTTATTTGTAGTTAGTTTTTTTTAAAGGGACAGAACATTAAGTATTCTTTGCCCTGTTAGGTGCAACCGATTCCACATTAGGTCAAATATCTAAGAGCGCTCTGACCAAATGAGGTCTTACATCTGGCCAGTTTGCAGTCTCCGCTGGTCGTTGCGCCTCTGGTGATCACCCCAACAGATTCAGTCTTTTTGATCAGATCCCCTTCAACAACTGGAGCAAACAAAAACAAAGAACAAAAAGCAAAATGTACATTATGGATTTTGCAGTTTTATAATCGCTTCTTTTAGGGCCAATATAATTGGGGAACTGCGTCATCCTGCTACCCATGGTCTAGTCTAGTCTTGATTTCGTTCTGGTCTAGTCCTGCTTCAGTCCTGGTTTAGTCCAGGTCTAGTCCTGGTTTAGTCCTGGTTTAGTCCTGGTCTAGCCCTGGTTTAGTTTAGTCCTGGTGTAGTCATGGTCCAGCCCTGGTTTAGTTTAGTCCTGATATAGTCCTGGTGTAGTCATGGTCCAGCCCTGGTTTAGTTTAGTCTTGGTGTAGTCATGGTCCAGCCCTGGTTTAGTTTAGTCCTGGTGTAGTCATGGTCCAGCCCTGGTTTAGTTTAGTCCTGGCGTAGTCATGGTCCAGCCCTGGTTTAGTCCTGGTCTAGCCCTGGTTTAGTATAGGTATAGTCCTAGTGTAGTCATGGTCTAGCCCTGGTGTAGTCATGGTCTTATTTTTCTTTTTTATTTATTTATAAAGGGACAACACATATTAATGAACATTTGCATGTAAATATGTAAAGAAATTATAGCCAACGTGGCTAATTTCCATCTTCATTTTGATTCATGGACAGAACATCTAGGACATAAAAAAGACAGCAACCGTCACACAAGCCCTCACACATTCACTGCACAGACAGATAAAAGGAAAGTTCATTAGAAGTTAATAGACTGTTAGTTACAGAGTTTAAAATAAATATACAATATAAACAGAAGTCATCATCATATCATCATAAGAAAAAAAAGACAGTTATCCAAAATAACTTTTTTTAAATGTCACCAAACAATCGTCTCGAGATGCTGCTCTTGTTGTCCGATTGGAACAACAAGAGCAGCATCTAGTCCTGGTTTAGTCCTTGTCTAATCATGGGTTAGTCCTGTCCTGGTTTAATCACTTCCTTCACTTCTGTTTTCTGGTCACTCTGACTGACACGTCTCATTATGACGGTCCATTGTTCCGGGAGCGAGCTGAGACAAAGCTCTGGTCCGACGCGACATCCGTGCTGTTAACGGGAACAAAACTTAGGACTTTCAAGTGTAACCCGGCTCCGAAAGCGCTCAAGCCCCTCTTTCAGCGGGACGTCCCACCGAACACCTGCTGCTGTGGAGCAACAACACTCACCTGTGCTCTGACCTCCTCGTGTTTGAATACAAGTGTCATCTTTGTGACTCTTTTGTAGGTAAAGCTACAAATTGTAACATTTTTAGACGAAAAAACAGATTTTAACAAAAGCCAGTTGTCATTTGGATTTTTTTTTTTTTTTTGAATTAAATTATTTTTTTTTACTTGATTGAGTTTAAATCTTTCCTAAATCAATTCTTGAAAACCCTGGATATTGCTTGTTTCTATGGAAATACTGATCTTTTAGCAATTTTAAATTGTGTAATATTCACCTTATTCCGTTCCGCCCACTTTTCTTGGCAGTGCACTTCCTTTTTAGATCTGTATTTCAAAGTATTAAAAAAATATAGGGTACTACTTTATAACAACTACACCTTAATTGACCTCTGTAAAGCATGAATAAAGCATAAATAAAACCTTAATTATTCATTAACAAATTGTGAATTAATGAATGAAAAAGTTTACTAATGTAAACTAATGTTTTACTAAAATAGTAACTAATAAACTAAGGACCTAAGATTAGGATTTAGGGTTGGCTGGCAGGATTCGGAGTACTTAAGTAGTTACTAAGCAATAATAAACTATTTCATCTGTTAATTAATCACTTGTTCATACTACATTTTAATAAGTTTTTATTAAGGTGTTATTAATGATTTATTAAGTCTAATTTTTTGTAGTTATTCTAAAGTGTTACCAAATACGGTTGAAAAAATGATCTCCAATAAACAAGAACATCAGCCTAACCTTTTCATTTTTTATTTTTTTTTACCATTATATTATAACCAGGAAAGTCCCATTGTGATTCGGGGATCTCTTTTTCAAGGGAGTCTTGGCCAAGAGGCTCCAACAACACAACCGAAGACAGACTTTCATTTAAAATAAAGACTAAAAACATAGTTAAAAACAGTTACAGTTGAATTTCCAGGTCTTTCAGAAGAAAGACCTGGAACTTCTACTAAAATGAGCCAAAGAGACAAGAGTTTTGAGTTTAAAAACACTTTAAAAACACTCTGTGAGAGCACAACACTGGAAAGACATTTTTCTCTTTTCTGTTCTGACGTTGGGAACAATCAATGTGTAGACATCCTGAGAACACAATAGATGAGGTCCATCAGGCCTACGCTGAAGACACACACTTAGGTATGAAGGAAGTAAACCAACAAGTCTTTTGTATAATAACCTGCACCAGTGTGTGAGCTGCTGTATGGCTAAAGCTGGACGTCCAACTCGAGATTATAGGTCACAATGATGGGTCTGTGCACCACAGTTTTTTATAAAGCGCGTTTTAAAGGAGTGAAACACTGAATCCAGTGAACGTAAAGCTTGAGCTGGAGCATGCCTATACAAAAGATCTCGATAGTCTCTGGAGGAATGGCAGCAACAAGCCTCTTTCTGAAAGAAAATGACAACTTGTGTCTGTAATAAAAGCCTAATTTCAAAAGTAAAAGTGTGTGGTTTAAAAGACAATCCATCATTAATTATGACACCCAAATATTTTAAAGTATGGAGCTCAACAGTGGAAGACCGCCCAGGTTTCAGATGTATTTTGCCCCATTGTAAGGTGCCATAGTCTTTTTGAAAAATTCAAATATTAAGAAATTAAAGACATATCGCGGGCTAGCCAGCTATGTGCTAGATTCACAGTGTGGTTGTTTTCAGTCTATAAAGCACATCTAGAAAATTCAGCAAATTGTCTTAATAACTTTGTCATTTATAAAGCTGCAGAAATGGATTTTAAACAAAAATTACGCTCATGACACACCACAGAGCTGATTAGCCCTGAGAACATTTTCAAGCTTTTAATATATATTTTTTTCTAAACCCCTAAGGCAATTTAACGTGGGGTCCAAGATTGTGAAACCAGGATATGGGCAGTCACTGTTGAGCTCCATTCACAACTTCAATAACCGAGCCGTCAGGTGTAAATACTGTAGGAACATTCTGTGTAGCTCTACTTCTACTAAACAGCATCAACTTTGTTTTGTTGGCATTAAAAGAGAGCTTCAATTCAGAAAAACTGTGGCAAACAATGTTAAATGCATTTTGTAAATTGACAGTGGCTTCAGTGAGTGAAGATGCAAAAGAATAAATGATCATGTCACCAGTGTAAAAATGACATTTTGCATCATTTACATTCTATCCCACATCTTTTATAGAAATAGTGAACAAAAGTGGGCCTAGTGTAGACCCTTGTGGGACACCTCAAATAACACTATGCTCATCTGAACACTAGTCATCACATTTAACCCTCACAAAGATCATTTGAAGTCCAACTAACTGCTTGTTCTGAAAGACCAGTAGTCACAAGTCTTTGCTTTAATGTTTTGTCCACATTGTCTGGATCTGGTGAGTGTAAATGTTTGATGGTGGTCGTAGGGGCCGATAGCGCAAAATAGTAGCTTACCTTCACTGAGTGTGAAAAGAGTGATAAAGTCAACATATATATATAATGACAGATAAAATAAACCCACCAACTGGTATTGTAACTTCAAAGTATTACAAATAATACGGTTGTAATAATCATCTACAATAAACAAGAACATCAGCCTAACCATGTCCCTGCTCCCTATCTTAAGTCCACTATTGCAATACAAGCTGTTTCCACCTCTGTTCCAACACTCCCCCCTCCTCCCTTCCCCCATTATTTTATTTGGTGTCCCCCTGAATTATGTGATGTCCCAAATGAGCAGTCATCATAGAGCCAGATTGTTTGGTGTAGCCACTTGATATAAGCGGCGACAATGGGCCGAACAGAGCCTGCGTCCTGGGGGATAGATCGTATGTGTTACTGCTTCCAGCCTCATTGTATTGGCCTTGGGGTCCCGAGCTTTAGCTGGCTTGAAAAGAGGGGAAAAAGGGGTGGAGACTTTTTTTGGGGAAGGAGGAGAAGTTTTTTTTTTTTTTTTTAGGGAGGGTTTGCGCATATGCAGGACGCAGGTGCCTACATCTGTTCTGGGCAGATGCTGTAAAAAGAGAGAGAGAGAGAGAGAGAAGGGGAGGGGAAAAGGGCTGAACTGAAGCTTCATCACTCACATGAGCAACAAAACAACAACAGCAGTGAGAGAAATGGTGCGTGGAGTGAGGAGAGCTGAGCCAAAAGTCACACATGGGGCAAGTGTTTAGTCTCAGATGTGCTTCTACTTTAAAAAATTAGTTGTGAACTTTGATATTGTCCAAGAGTGCACTCACACCAGGTGCACAGCCACAGAAAGTAGATCAGGATGCACCTGTTCTTACTGTCACTTACAAAAACGATTCTCTTGTGCAGTTTTAACAGTATATGGGGTCTCATTCATAAAGCTTAAGTACGTATGTCCAACACAGTCCCACAAGAAAGCGTACATTTACCACGACACAAAAACGGCGTAATTTCAGGGCTTTTTGCGTACTTCTGTTACTCCGTATTTTTAGCACAATATGAAAAAGTGTAAAAATTACACGAGATTTCAGGGTGTGAAAAACAAAAAAGTTTTGGTTGAAGCCACGTGGGGACATTTTCTTTAGGTGGAACGAATAAGTTTAGGCTTCAAGTTACTAAAAAGATTAGGTCTGGGGCCTTTTGGTAGGTTAAGATTAGGATAAGAATTTCGTTAATATTCATAAATAAGAACACAACTTAACAACCACCATAGAAATGAACTGGGACTGGGCATAATTATGCAAAACAGCCGTGAACTCGTGCTAATCATACGCAATTTACATGTCCTGTAATGTCGCGGTAAATGTACACTTTCTTGTGAGATCGGGCTCGTACGTCACTTTCCACGTAATGCTAGTGACTTATAAAAAGACAACTTGATATGAAAATGAGCAATTCAATCAGAAAAAAAAACTGAGAGAAATGAGAAATTATCAAGTTTGTATTTTGTTTTATAAGGTTAAGGGTTAAAGTACACTCTATTGTCCCCATAGAATTTCCCTGTTTGACCCATTCATCTGTGCCTCTGCTGGGGCATCTCCTCAGAAGCAGTGAGCATCACAGTGCAGCTCTCAGGAATCCATCTCCAGGTCTTCATGCTAACCTTGGTCAGAACTACTGTGGCTGGAGGATATTACCCTAACATGCATGTTTTGGTTGATGGGTAAACCGGAGTGCCTGGAGAAAACCATCATCTTCTTCTTCTTCATCATTTTTACTTTCTCATCTTCTTCCTCTTCTTCATCATCATAATCACCATCTTCTTCTTTTTCCCATCTTCTTCTATCTTCATCATTATCTTCTCATCTTCTTCATCTTTTTTTGTTCATCTTTTTCATATTCAGCTCATCGTTTTATCTTTATATTATCTTCTTCTTCTTCATCTCATCTTCTTCATCATCATAATCATCATCATCTTTATCTTCAACATCTTCCTCTCCTCTTCATCCTCCTCGTCCTCAGTACCTGCTCCTCACGCCGCTTCAACAGGCTTCTTTGTGTCCGGATCCGATTACCGAGACCAGCTGCTGCGTGCTCTCCCTCTCTCTCTTCTCTCTCGCTCTCTCTCACACACACTCGCTTTCTCCCTCTTCTCTCTCTTTCTCCCCCTCTCTCTCTCTCTCTCTCCTCTCTCTTTGTTCTTCTCTCTTCCCGCTCTCTCTCTCTTTTTTTCTCTCTCTCTTCTATTTCTCTCTCCCTCTCTCTTCCCCCTTCCCTCTCTCTCTCCCTTCTCTCTCTCTTTCTCCCTCCCTCTCTCTCTCCTTCTCTCTCCTCTCCCCCTCTCCCTCTCTCCTCTCCCCCTCTCTGTCTTTTCTCTCTCTTCTCACCCTCCCTCTCTTTCCCCTCCCTCTCTCTCCTCTCCCCCCCCTCCGTCTTTTCTCTCCCTCTTCTCGCCCTCCCTCTCTCTCTCTTTTCTCTCTCTCTTTCCCCCTCCCTCTCTCTCCTCTCCCCCTCTCTCTTTTTTCTCTCTCTCTTCTCTCTCTCTTTCCCCCGCCCTCTCTCTCTCTCCTTCTCTCTCCTCTCCCCCTCCCTTGCTATCTCCCTCTCTCTCTTTCTCTCTCTTGCTCTCTCCCTCTCTCTCTCTGTGTGTCCTTTCCTTCTCTTTCTTCTCTCTTTCTCTCTCCTTCTCTCTTTCTGTGACCCCCCCCCCCTCTCTCTCTTCTCTCTCTCTTCCCACGGTGCCTCGCTGCTGCTGCTGCCGCCTGCCCTCGCGCCATCCATCCAAACCCAACAACACCAGCCCCACGCGCGCCTCATTTGCATACGTGCGTAAAGCTGGGTTTCAGATGACATCACAACATCCTGTAATAAGCCCGTGTTTAATTAAGAAAGGGGGGCAGGTAACGGGACATGTGTTTATGCAGATACGTGTGTGCGACTGACTGATGGATATTCATGAAGACTGCTCCAAAATGAGCTTAATTTATTTAATTTACGTGAATAATTTACACGTTTTTAATCATAATAATGGTTGTTTTAATAGAACTTAAAGTGTGAATGCGTAAAAACGTCCAAAATTGAGAAATTAATAGAGTCAGGTTTAAATTTCTTGCTTCAAGTTTTAATAGATCTAGCTGTGGTTTAAGAAAGTTTGGTTTGCTACATTATGAATTTATTCAGACAGAACCAAAAATACATCTTCTATTCGTTGTTATTCAATTAAATGTTGAGTAAAGGACCGTAAAAACTAGTTATATATCTTGCTTTGCCACAAAAATACAGCTTTTACGCCATTCTGGGACAAGAAAATCAACATATTTGTAACTGAAACCGACTAAAAGCAGTGAAGAAGAAAAAGTGCTGCTGTGGATTTAGTTTCAACAGCGTGCCGTAATTACGCAGGGGGCGGGGCGGAGGGGGGGGGACGCACGGCAGAAGTGTGTGAGCGCCACGAGGGAGGAGGAGGGGGAGAGGGAGGGGGTGAGACCCGGGGGGAGGAGAGGGAGAGAGAGAGAAGTACAGGAGCCCGTACGTGGCCAGTCGCGTGCCAATGTTTATGAAAGACCCACGCACATCTGCGCCGTGACGCACCGCGACAGATGTGGCGCTGCGCGAGACAGATCGATGCCAACAACTGGTGCAAACTCAACAAGAAAAACACAGCGTCACGTTCACAGCAGCACAGAGCGAGACTAGCCTACTTCTGATTGGTCCAGATCAGTCCAGGAGTGACGCAAAGTTGTAATTTTTTTGCATTTTTTTTATTTTTTTTTGCATTAACAGAACCTGGAATAGAAAATAAGATCTGAAAATAGCTTTTTCTTATTCCCAAAACTCGGTTAACTAGGTAGAAAATAATATTTTAATTATGTGACTTAAATTTCAAGCATTAAGAGACATTCTGTTACGTCAGAGATTAAAAAGTCTTATTAGGTCCAATTAAAGGCACAACTAGAATCGACTGAACCGAAATCATGAGACTGATACCTGATCCGGTTAAATTTCATGGATCGGTACAGTATTCAATCCAAGTATCAGATCGGTGCATCATCAAAAATTGTCTAAAAAATTATTTATTTCTTTTTACATTGTTGTGGTTAACCTTCCATCCTGTGCACCATTTCATTAATAACCTCAGAATTAGAGTTATTTAGGCAATTTATTAAAGATTTATTGCTAAATCACCAATGTAATAGTAACTGGTTCATTATAGTGTTATAATTACACAAAAATGTCTCTGTTGCTGTTTGTTCTACATACCTGGCATCTATGTGTCATGGTCCACCCGCTTTTGTTTCTCTTCCCTTTTGCAAACTCCTGTGATGGACGAGTTTGGGCCAACTGTAGCAGTACATGTTGACTCTGTTTTTCACTTTTACTGTAATCCAGATTATATGGAGACAACCTCCAAGCATTCGGCTGCGTCCGGTGGTTCACTCCAGCACCAACAATCATAAACCAGTACACACAATGCAGAAAGAAATACACCGGTCACATAAACAAAACAACTAAGTTAATAGTTATCAAAAGTAGCCAATATGAGATAAAAGATAAGAGCAAAAATACAGTTGGCCAATGCATTCATTGTAAAATAAATAGTCATATGTCTACATAAACAGCTAAAATAACATAGCCTAAAAAATAATAAGGAAAAAAAGTAACAAATATAGATGCCTGATGGGGATGGGACGATTCACTTAAGTCACGGTTCGATTCAGTTTTTGATTTTGCAGGCAGGATTTTCGATTTTGTTAGTTTATCTATATTACCTTTATTTTTATCTTAAGACACAAAATAAACCATAATACATGACATTTAAAACAAAGCCACTGTTAGAGCTTAGAACTAGTGTTTTTGTCAACATTCAAACAGTAAACAATCATATTTAGTGTCCATATTTAGAGTCGTTAACCCATCAGTTGTTAACTCAGCATAATAAAGCACATTCAGTCAGGTCTGGCACACTTTGTTTCCTCAAACATTGTGGCTATTCTTGTATTATTGTGTGTACTATACAAATACAGAGTGTGCGTGTAAGTCAGTGGCTGCATGAGCAAAACAAATCGATTCTGGCCTTTTGATTTGATCGCTGCAAATTTTGATCAATTTTCGAAGTTTTCGATCAATTTTCCATTCCTATATCCGATAATCCTTTGGCTTGATCCAGCCACAAATTCCACTTCAGGCTATTCACCTTATTTCATCCCGTCCACTTTTCTTGGCAGCACACTTCCTGTTTAGGGATGTTAAAGTAGTTACCATGTTAGCTTGTCTGCTTTGCAAGGCTCTTAAATGGTTAATGCTAGATAGTCGGGTCCGGAGGGACGATGGTTAAGTTTGGGAGCATGGGTAAGTTTAGGAAAAGGGTTGGGGTGATGGTTAAGGTTAGGAAAAAGGTTTGGATAAAGGTTAAGATAAAAAATATAACAGTTTAAGACCGTTTAGCAACAGAAATAAACTCATTACCATGGCAACCAGCTCACTTCTGTCCCTCCGGACCCGACTATCTAGCACTAACCATCTTAAATACATATAGTAAGAGTTAAAATAAACCCAGCGACCGAATTCTACCAGGTAAAAACAGATAAACAGGAAGTCTACAACAAGACGTATATCAAGCAAAAAAATCTTTACTATTTTAACAGATTTAGCAAATAATGCAGGAGTTCTGACCTATTTATTTATTTAATTGTTTGTTTGCTTGTTTTTTTATTTATTATTTGTTTGTTCGTTTATTTATTTAGGCCTATTCTCAGAATTATTACAAATACCAAATTAAGCTATTGATTTTTACTAAATTGTTTCTTTATAAATAAACAATTACACATGATTTATCTTCAACACAAACGGCAATTTCCCATTTCAATCAATCCAGCCACATTACCGGATCATCAACTGCGCAAAACTCAATTTAGCGCATCGTTTGTCAAAGCTCTTTAACAAAACAAAACCAAAAAACTTTACAACCGCAAACATTGATTTATGCAAATGCCTCGTAAACAAACACCAGAGCTCGTATCATTTATCAAACATACTCTTCTTCAGCAAAGTCAATATTTCATGGCTTGACGAGGGGCTATCATTGCTTCGGAAAAGAAAAAAATCAATTGATCATACACATCCGCGGTAGTTTTTAAGCTTTGGCCCCTCCCCCTTTTGCCCAATCGTCCTAATATGATCGATATCGTGTGAGGCGTGCCGTGTTTATGTTCCCACGAGTGACCATGCCATGTGCCGTCTACTCTTCTGGGAGGAGAAGGAGAACTGCAAATGAAAAAAAAAAAAAAATGGCTTCCCCCCTCACCATATGGCTCCGAAAGGCCCATACCGTTACAGCCAGGGTCCTTTTTTTTAACATGCTTCTAGTACAAACCGGGGAGAAGGAGAGAGAGAGAGAGAAAGATGGAGGAGGGGGTGTTCGTATATAGCCTCAGAGAAGAAGTTGATGGTGGGGTGGTTTTTTTTGGGGAGCAGATGGCTTGTAAGGGTCCGGCAGCGTGGGGAAGACCCTGGCTGCTGCTGCTACTGCTGCTGGCCCGGCGCGTTCACAATCAATGGAAATGAAAGAGCGAGAATGGGTGAATGAGTCGACACGGGAGGAGGAGGAGGGGGAGGAGGAGGAGAAGTGCAGAAGTTACACACGTACAGTAAAGTGAAGACACGCAGGGTTGCCAGATTTTCAGAGAGCAACAAGCGTCCAGGTCTTTGAAACAATCGCAAAACAAGCAACTCCAGCTATTCAATAAATAGTTACAATAATCAATGAATTAACCATTTTGTGTAGCAGTGCGATGTGACTTGGACTTGAGTCAGACTTGGGTCACGGTTTTGATAACTTGAGACTGGACTTGAAAAAACAGACAAAAATGCATTGCTCCTGAAGCCCACAAGCGTTAGCCTGATGCATCAGCTGGTTTAATGTCACTTCGTGGGAACCGTCTGACATCGCATCATTGGGGTTTGTTCGCTTCTCAGGAGGCGGGGACTTTTTGGATTTAACAAATCGCTGCTTTTTTCATTTAGTCGCCCAGGAAGTAGAGCATAAACATGTGTGTCAGTGACTGTTGCTGTTTCTATGTGATAAACTTGCAAATTAAAAGGTACAACATCACATTCTAAGTTAATATTTGACACAAGGTCAAAGAAGAGTGCATATAGAGGGAATGCGCGTGCACCCGGTATGCAGAAAGAGCCGCCTCATTGATGGAAGTTGTGGAAATAAGTCGAGCTAGGACTGTTGTCAGCTAATTACAAGAGTTTGTCACTGTGTGAAAACAAAAGTTATGCTGCTAAATCCACATTTGTGAATGAAATTTGACCCTTCGACCCTTAAACGTTACATTCAGGTGAGTACAAAAAACGAGCCAGACGTCTGTCATACTGGCTCATACCTGATTGAAACAGCAGCTCTTGTCCTGCTTTGTTGTTTTACAGTCAGTTTTCTCAACTCGAGTTGGTTCTGCCATCGCACCACTCCATTCCTGCTCGCTGATTGGACGACCGCACTTCCTGCTTTTTAGGAACCGTCGGCCGTCTTGCGATATTGCACCTAGTAGGACAGAACATTAAACGTATGCAATATTTATTGGATCTGCATCATTAGGGCTACTGTTCTTCATGCATCAAAAGTGTTTGTCAAAGTCTGAGAATGAATGAAAAATTTTGCACCACCTGAAGAATGTGTTACATTATCTCTAGCAGAGGCAACAGACTAACACACCTCCACACACCTCCTCCAGCTCTTCTGGGTGAATCCTGAGGTATTCCCAGGCCAGACGAGAGACATGTGTGTCCTGGGTCTTCCCGAGGTCTCCTCTCAATGGGACATGCCTGGAACATCTCACCAGGGAGGCATCCAGAAGGCATCCAAAACAGAAGTCCAAGTCACCTTAGAAGGATCTTTTCAACCTGGAGGAGCAGCATCTCTAATCCGAGTTCCTCTCATTTGTCTGAGCTCCTCACTGTCTCTAAAGAAGCTCCCAGGAATCCTGCAGATGAAACTCATTTAGGCTGCTTGTATCTGCGTTTATGTTGTTTAGGTCATTGCCCACAACTCATGACCATATGAGGATTGGAATGTAAAGTGAGAGCTTTGCCTTTCGTCTCAACAGCAATACAGCAACCTCATCACTGCTGACGCTGCACTGATACGCTTTTTCAATTTCAGACATTTTTGGTAATTTTAGTGTAAACTGAGCAATTATCCTGTTTCAGACCAAAACAGTCAAAACTAACTGTGTGTGTGCTCACTGCAGTGATCAAAGTCATTTCTAGTTTACTGTACGTATGTGACATTAACATGTTTCTCTTCAAATTACACATTACCAGCTCTTTTTAAAATGTGGTTTGGGGAGGAGATTATGAGTTCAGAATCACTTTAAGAATCAGAAAGTGTCCCAAACTACAAAATCCCATTATCGCATTACACCACTTCATTTTCAAACTGTAAAAAAAGTGTGCACTGTAAAATATTGAAATCCAAATACATGACCAGTTCGCCAGAGTCGGTCCAAATCCTGCTTCCTGTGCGTTTATACAGGAGCCTCACTTTGTTCTGTGGAGCAGTGAAAACATTATTGATTTTGAGTTGACGTTAATTGTTTCGGTCGTGGTGCAGACGCGGCGCTGGACGGTCCCAGTCGCCTCCTGTTTACGTCACATTAGTTTCACTCAGTTTCACTTCTCTGACTGAATCCAAAGGCAACACGGGTTAAACTTTGGACACTTTGGCTGCGTCCAAATGTGTGCCTTAACTAATATAGTGCACTATTCAGGGGTCACGCCATTTTGTAGTGGTGTCCGAATGTCCAGCAGGTCCAAAAGTAGCACACTCAAAATTTCATACAATGCATCTAGAAGCATCGATGGTCACTGGAATGATAAAGGAACTATTGAGCTGGGATAATGAACAAAACACTTGAAGCTAAAGTTGTTCATGATTGAATCCAGTCCATTTGATTCTTAATGTGGGATCCAAGTTCAATAAAACTTGTATTACGATTACTAGTCCATAAATATGTATGTGTCAGATGGACTGTGTTACAGAAGTTGATTTTTATCTGACTTTTGGCGACTGATTTTTTCATTCAAGCGCCAGAGTCACGTGATCCGAGGCCAGCTGAGGGTAGAGAAAAAAAGACATTGACTTGGACTTTGTCTCTCTTTGACTTAAGACTTGACTCGGACTTGTAGTAACAGTCGGCTGTACAATGTCGGAGCGGAAAGCGCTCTTACCTCATAGCAAGAAGGTTGTGGGTTCAACTCCCGCACGGTTCTGGCCTTTCTGTGTGGAGTTTGCATGTTCCTCCCCGTGTCTGTGTCGTTTCCTCCGGGCACTCCAGTTTCCCCACCAACCAAAACATGCCTGTCAGGGTAATATCCTCCAGCTATGGTAGTCCTCCTGACCAAGCCTAGCAAGAACATCTGGAGATGTGTCCCTGAACGCTGCTCCTGAGGCCTTGAAGTATGGGTTAAGTTCAGAGGACAAATTTACCTGCGACGACAATGATTTCCAACTTGTTTGTCTTGTGATCGTCCTAATCCGCTAAATCTCTTACATCTGTTTACAATATGGTAATTTGTACTCCCATGTGTCATTGTTTTATGATATAAGTATCCAAAATTCCTCACCCTGTCAAAAATATTCAGATTCACATGATTTGAAAAAAAAAAAAAAAGAGAAACTTAAAGTTTCCCTGTGCTTGGTACCAATAGTAATCACTGTTTTTACGTCCACAGTGAGTCGAACCGATCACAGGACAGCAGAATTGTAGTTGCAGCACCAACACACGTACTTCAGCCTATATCTTAGTAGAATTATGTCAATTTTTACTTTTGAAAAACATGTTCACAGGGGCAACTTGTGGATGTGTTGGAAAGAATTAATCAATTACAATGATCATAACTACAATGATTTTAAAAGCAGAAGACAGACAAGCACATGCTAAAGACAACATTAGATATTTTTCTTATGTTTTATTATCAGGCAAAGACGGGACACTATAAATGAACTTTCATCCAAATAGACCAGACCTGGGCAAACTGCAGCCCAGGGGCCAGATGCGGCCCTCCGTCTGTTTTTATTTGGCCCTCGGGAGGTTTATGAGAACAGCTTTTTATATTGGTTTTTGACTTAGCTATGAATCATGTGTTTGTGTTTGTATTTGTGTTCTTTCTTAAGATCACTATAAATTAACAAAATAATTAATGAAACAGCCCATTTAAAAAAAAAAACAGCGCAAAAATGAATTTTAAGACCAGTTAAAATTGCTTGTTTCTAAAATGTTAACTTTTTTTTAGCCAAGGTTGACATTTTGGACTTGTTTAAAGACAAACCTTTTTAGTTTGAGCTTACATTGGCCATTTATTTAGCCTATTGTTTTCAGTTTTATGACAAATTCTTTCATAAATGCTTTGAAATGAAAAAACAGTGAAATAAGACAGTAGGTAAGCGGTTAAATCTTCTCTAGTCAAAACGACTCATGACTGATGTGAAACAGATTTTAAACTTATTTAATACATACCTAGAAATGCACTGTCCCAGCAGCAGCATCACATTCAGTCTCCTGCTGTTGTCCTGAGCCTGGTGGTGTTGTAGTTACTGATTAGCCTCAGTCAATCCGAATGAACCTAAACAAAATGCACTCATTTATAAAGCTGTCAGTCTTTTCTTTCTCCGACAAACCAACATGGCAGCTGAACCATGACCAGCACAATTAACCTCAAACAGGGGAATTTGTGCTGTTTTTAAAAGCTGTGATTTATGGCACAGAAAGAAGAATTATTGTGGCACTAAATGAACCGTCAGACAACGAAAACTTCACTGCATTGTACAGACCAGAGCTACGCAATATTTAGTCAGTCAATGGACAAATGGGCACAGTTTGAACACATTTTATGCTTAGAAAACCAGCCTGAGCTCATGGAAATGTGTCTAAAAGTGTGTCATGTGAATGCATTTTTGATCCCCAGACTTGAATTTAGGAGGTTTTGTAACTTCAGGCATTTCAGAGTGGCCTCAATTAAAACACGGCATTATAAATTTAGTCGGTAAAACAGCAACATGTCATGCTTGAGAGGGAAAGTCCATTGTTAAAGGCAATGGGAAACTAAACTTTTTTTTAAATGTTTCCCCCACGGAGGTTCACTAGTGGGTGTTGCTTCTGATCCCGACTGTATCTACAAGTCATCAAGGTAATATCTTGTCTACTATTCAGTGGATTTAAACAGCACTTTTCATGACACCCAAAGACGCTTCAGATTATGCAGTAAGTAGTTCATTTCATACTCGGTAGTGGTAAGCTACTGTTGTAGCCACAGCTTTCCTGGGGCAGACTGATGGAAGTGGGGTTGCCATTTTGCACCTTCGGACCATTGGCATGCTGCTATATGATTTACTCAACATATTACATGTGGGCAGTACTTGGATGGGAGACCGCTGGAGGTGTCACAAAGGGACAAACAGAGGAGAAACTCATTGTTGTGTTCTTAGGCAAGACACTTCACCCACATTGCTTAGTGTAGATTTGGTGTGAGTGTGAATGGTTGGTGGTGGTCGGAGGGGCCGATGGAGCAAAATGGCAGCCTCACTTCTGTCAGTCTGCCCCAGGTGTGGCTACAAGAGTAGCTTACCACAATCAAGTGTAGAGTGAATGAATAATGCAGAATGTGACGCTTCTTTGAGTGTCATGAAAAGCGCTGTATAAATCCAATGCACCATTATTATTATAAATTAACGCTGTGTCATGACACACTATTTACATGTAGTATACAGTATATGCATTCTATGAGAACATAATGGCATGCAGAAAATAGAAAATGCTTTAACATGACACACTATTTGCAATGCGTGGTATGGCATTTCTGTGAGACAAGACTTTTTATTAAGACTATTTCCATTATTATCATAAGTTGTACCTGAAACATACCTCAAAAATATCCACTACAAGCTGACCTGCTGATGTTCATCTTTTCTACATTATGGTGCATAGGTTGTCTTCCACACTTCCTTCAGTCTGTCCCAAAAGAAACTGCAGCACAATAAAACAAATGAATAAACTCGATGTCATTAAGTTAGCATATATTTAGCAGCAGCAGCAGTAGCATGAGACAGCCCAGTAAAGTCACTGCAGACATGGTCCAGTAAAGTCATATATCTGTGTTTGTCTGTGGACCACACCTGCTTAGAGAAGCAGTGTGACTCTACGGCCCCAGGAGCCCAACAAACGTCCCACTGGAGACTCGTCAGACCTTTGTGCAGTATTTATGATTTCTGCACCAACCAACTGTGTGAGAGAAACAGAGACAGACTCGAATCACTGTCTCTGCTTCGTTTGGTAAGAGAACATAAACCGCCTTCTGTCTCTTCACCATAACGCCAACAAGAAGAAATGTAATATTCTTTATGATTATAGATACTAAAAGCCAAAATAATTTAAACGAAATCATATGGTGAGAAAATCAGATACTGTTTAATAATGTAAAGGTAACACATCAGTCCGTCCACATTAATTTAAGCCAAAATCGTTTACTCACTTGTGAAACAGAAATAGTTTAGTAAATTAGCATTACATTGAAAGTATGGCATCAGAGATGTGAACTTGCAAGTCATGACTTGGACTTGAATCAGGCTTATTTTGATGACTTGAGACTTGAAGGTCTGTGACTTGAGACAACTTGAGGCTTCTCCTCAAAAAATAACTTATAATTTTACATTAATATTGTCCCTGTTCATTAATTTTTTTTTTTTTTACCAGAAATTAGTTTTAAATTGGATCATTTATAAAAATAAATCTATGAAATTGTAGAAATATAAGATGTATTTTGTTTGATTTAAAGACTTGAAACTAAAAGCAGACTTGGACTTGTAGGGCTCTGACTTGTGACTTGACTTGGACTTGTCTCTCTATGACTTGGGACTTCAGTCTTACTTGAGATTTGCAAAACAATGACTTGTCCAATCTCTGTCTGCATAACTATTTATATTTATGTATTTTTAACTTTACACAGAATCCAATGAAACGTATTTCTTTATGCCTTAAATTAAACAAACTGAAGATGTTATTTTAGGCTTGACAAACATGCATGTAGTGTTTAATAGTGCACTAACACGAAGCATAGACTCTTCAAACATTATCAGCCCAAAGGCCTTTACAGTTTCGCAGCCTCACGCAGAGATAATGAGCTGCGCCGTAACGCTCTTTGAGTCAAACTCAAACTGTTCATGAAAAAAGAGCTGAGCCATGGACACGCGCTGAGAAATGTCCCGTTTGTTTGATGTGAGCGTGAAGTGTGTGGAGACAGCTCGTGCGCGTGTGTACGTGCATGCATGTGTGCGTAACGGCGTGCGTAAAGGCCCGGGTGGCGCGCGGAGCTGAGAGAGGCGCGCTCGCGCTGGCAGAGGAGCAGGTGCGCGGGGAACATTACCATACAGCTGAGGAGAGAGCCAGCTACTGTCCGCGCGCCCTCACAATGACGCTGGCTATGCGCGTGCCACGTCGCGCGCACGTGCTTCTTTTCTGTCCGCGCGCGCAAGAGTCGTTTACCTCATCGCGCTGCGGTGCCAAGGAATGTTTTCTTTTAGCCGTCGCTTTTTTAGTGTCGAGTCAAAGCCGAAATTCTTCCCCCAGTTTGAAATAACTTAAGAAATGTGGCGTGAGTGGGCGTGCGCGTGCGTTGGGATGAAAGGAAAGGGAGGGGGTAAACAATTAGCTCAGCCCGGGTTTCTTCTCTTTTAGCTTCACCTCAGCACACTTTACAAACAATTAGACCGTATTTTACAGCTTGGCTTCTCAAAACATTCACTTACTAACCCTCTAAACACGTTTCACCACGTAAAGTGTCATGGTCAAACTAATGTAAAGCTCTTAACCTAAACAGCACCAGTGTGCCTTTTGATATGACACAGAAATATTGTCTCATCATCTTTCATCCCTTCGTGTTTAGGTCTTGTGTGTGATATATCTCTTTAGACTTATTGCATGACCTTGGTTTAATCTTATTTACTCCAAACTAAGTCACAGACTAAAGCTGTTCTGTTATTAAACAGTGTAAATCAGGGGCTTCAAACTCAAATGGAGCTGGGGCTGCATTTGGCCCCTGGGCCTGAATTTGACCTTGCTGGTCTAAATGGTGCTTGTATTTCAACACCTCTGTCTTTTTTCCTTGTTCAACTTTCTTAGCTTTCAAGTCAAAGTGTTTTTTCACTGCAGTGCGATATGCCTGACTGTCGGTTCATGTCGGACAATTCCTTTATTTCTATATTGTTGTATGTTTTTATCTCTATAAAGTTTATTGTAAAAGCAGATCTTTGTGGTGGGAAACATCTCTCTTTCAGTTCTGTGCCTGCTGCGTTCAAGCATCAGCTGGTTTCATTTTTGTGGAAACCCTCTGATTTTGCACCTCTGGAGTTTGTTTGCATTTCGTTCATTTGTGCCAATGATCATTGTTGTGGAGTAAACTTTCAAATTAAATGTCAAATTCCAAGTTAATATTTGACTTTGAGCTGGACAATTTTGTGATGAAAATCAAATCGTGAGATCATCTTTGTGGCAATCCGCTTTTTTGATGAAATCGTCATTTTGTAATTTCCCATTTCTCAATTTAAAGGTACACCATGTAACTTTTATTCAAAAAATAAATAAATAAAAATAAAAAAAGGATTTAAACAAAAGCAATATTTTTTTTAATTTTAATGTTTTTATTAGATTACAAGCATAATTAAAATATGCTTCTACATTAGGGGTCTACAACCTGTAGCTCGGGAGCTACCAGGAGCTCGACACCATCTTCCAAGTAGCTCGCCAAAGGATTTTAGAATCATACAAATTATGCTTTATACTCAAATTGTATTTATTGCATGCCTATTTCTACTGTAAATGTATCTTTAGATGCCTAATTGTGTCCCCTTCTTACATTGGCTACATTTTCATATAGGCCTCTTAACTATGCCACCAGTTTGTACATTTACCTTTCCTAAAACTGACTCTTTTGTGTCTCAGGAGAGCATCCTCTTTCTTGTTTCCATAGAAATCTTGTTCCTGTAGATAAGACATGAAACCAATGTATATCAATGAAGAATGCCCTAAACCAGGGGTTTCAAATGGTGGCCCGGGGGCCAAATGCAGCACACTAATTTGTTTGTTTTAGTCCGGCACAATGAAATATAAGCACAGGATCATACATTAACAGGATCATACTGCTTGATGCTGGATTCGTTGTTCTGTTTCTCAGTAGCCTATATTTGATCCAGATTCAATTATTAAGATTTCGGCTCACATTTTTTGGTCTATTCTTGTTCTAGTTTACATCTGATGTATATAGACTAGATTTAGTCTTGGTTTGGAACTCCGTCTAGTCCCAGCGCTGTGCTGACCTGTTCAAGTTCCAAATGGTTATTGACGCTGCTGACTCCTGTTTTAATTTTGTTCTTATGTGACAGTCCATTGTTCTTTTATTTTGTATTTGTTCCAAAGAAAAAAGTAGATTTCCAGATAATAATACCTCTACATTTGTAACTTAGTTTTTGTAGTCCAGCCCTCAGACCATAACCTATCGAAAAATCTGGCCCTGCCCTAAACTAATGTTTTAACTTTCTATTTCAATGAGATTATGCATTAAACTCTTCACCCCTAGAAAGTTACACAGTGTCACTTTAATGCATCTGTCCTTTCAGATACAGACTATGTTTTCCAGTCTATTCTCCCTCTTGCCAAGTCATATGTGGAGAGATTCTGCAAAACTTTGATAAATATTTACCACAAGGACTATCCCACCAAACTATAATGAGCTTTAAAAGTTTAATAATCAAACTTTGCACCTGTTAAAAGCGACAGATTTTCGAGCAGAAGTGACCTGGAGCTGATAATTGGAAACGTCACGCGGTGAAGCTAAAGATTGTCTCCCATTGACTCTCATTCAAATGCAAAGAAATACTAAGTCTCCATTTACAGTTCTAATGCCATCGGCTGTATTGATCCGGGCCTTTTCAGTTTTGGGAGGCTCCATCTGCAGCTTATTGATAGATCTGAGGCACATCTGACCCCATGCAGAGGACGCACTGTGTGTGATTGACAACTGCAAACTTCTTCAATAGTTTTCTGAAAGACGAGGAGTCCTGAAGCTTCACTCGTCTGAATAGAAGAAAGTCTGTTTTAAAAGAAGCACAGCAGCGGAAAGTAAAATAAAAAACTACACTGTAAAATATAAACATGCAAGTACAATTTCAGATGTAAGTAATGTAATTTAAACTCATGTATGTGCGTTGTTATTCTCTCTCTCTCTTTCCTCTGTCTTTCTCTCTTTCCTCCTTTCTCTTCTCTCTCTTCTTCTCCCTATCTTTTCTTTCCCCTCCATCTCTCTTCTTTCTGTCTCTCCCTCTCTCTCATCCTCTCCTTTCTCTAGCTTTCTCGCTTTCTCTTCTCCCTCTGTCTCTCTCTTCTTTCTCTCACTCTCCCCTCTCTTTCTTTCTGCCTCCTCTATCGCCCTCTCCTCTTCTTTCTCTCTCTCCCATCTCTTTCCCTTTTTCTCCCCTCTCTTTCTCTCATCCCCCTTCTTTCTTCTATCACTCTATCTTTCTCTCTTCCCCCTCTATCACTTTCTCCTCTTTCTCTTTCTGTCTCTCTTTCTCCCCCTCCTATCTTTCGTTACTCTCTTCTCTTTCCTTATAGCTTTCTTTTTCGCTCTCTCACTCTCCCCTCTCTCTTCTCTTTCTCTCCCCCTCTCTGCCTTTTTTTCTTCGCGTTCTCTTCTTCTCCTCTCTCTCCTCTTTCTCTCTCCTCTTACTCGGTCTCTTTAACTCTCTCTCTCTTCTTCCCCCTCTCTTTTCTCTCTCTCCCTCTTCTCTTTTTCTCGCTCTTCCCTTTCTCTCTCCTCTCTTCTTTCTCTTTTCTGTGTCTCTCTCCACCTCTCTCTTTCCCTCTTTCTCCCCACTCACTTCTCTTTCCTGTAAAAAATGCTTCTGCAATTATACCAATTGTCTGGGTTATAAAATAACATTCAATCTAAAAACTCTGCATTGCGCTGTAATCAATTCCGAATTTAACTACATTTATGTCAGTAAACAACATCACAGTCATAATTTACAACAAGAATATTAATTTACTTCAGATAAAATGGACTTATTCTCTTTCTCTAAATGGATAACACGAGGAAACCGACGCAGAAACACAGAGAACAACTTGGGAATTGAACTCACGACCGAAGCGCTGCTGCTGCTGTGACGCATCATTAGCAAACTCTGACTGTCCAATTTGTCAGACCCACCTGTTACACGCGACTCCATCAGCAACATGTTTTTGTGCAACTGGACACTTTTCGTCACAGGGACAAAACACTAATTAAATGTCTTGTAAAAACAGACTGATGTTTTTGCCACCTTCCTGATAAACTTTGATTATTACTGCTAGTCACAGGTAGCTACATTTAGTCATTTCTAAACTAGAAAAACATAATTTGACAAAGTAATAGAGTGTTGGTTCCTTTACTCGCTGAGGCTGTAAGTGACAAAAGCTTTGTCCAAATCAAAGTCCAGAGTCAGTGGTTGATGGGCTTTATACCCACCCTTTCTTAAAAATGTAAGTTAACAGAAACATATTAAATGTCTTTTAACAGACCTGTTTTGTTCACTAATGCATTCTGAGCCTCTTAATTATTCATGTGTTTTGAAGCACATTTCACAGCTTTCACAAGTTGAGCTACGTCTGTGTGCTAATGGCAGTTAGCCAAATGCTAATAATTAATCAGAATCAGAATAGATTTTATTGCCATTGTCAGTGAATAACAAAACTCACAAACTAGGAGCTTGCTTCGACGCTAATGTGCAGCATATAACATTAAATAATAATAGTATAAAAAGCAAAATATTAGCAATGATAAAAATACTTTAAAAATATTTAATACAAAGTATGAGGGCATGCAAAGGGAATAAGTATACTAAGTAAAATCACCAGATAAAATAAGACAATAAAAGTATACACAGCTATTTTGAATTTTTAATCAAATCAAACCAATTTTTTTTTGTGTAGCCCCAAATAACAACAACAGTCATCTTTGAGGATTTTCTAAGATTGTAAATTTAGCAAACATCAGTGGTGAAAAATAAAACAATAAACATTCAGAAACCGATCTTGTTCTGGCTTTCTGCTTCCTCATGAAAAACACAGCTGAAGGTTTGTCTGTGTTATGTTGTCTGTGAGATGTTTTGTTCCCTTCTGAGTCTCAGAAAACACTGTGTTGAATGTCCTGGATTTGTGATGTCATAAGTAGATCTCTGAGATTTTCTGCTCTGTTTTTAGTCCATTAGTAATCTCTACTCATTTACATTTCTGCTCATTAAGCATCTCAGGCATTTTTGATGATCATGATGTTGATTGTTTCCCGTGTGATTTCCTTTGCATCCAGTAGATGCAGATTTAGCTCAATTCTTGACGTGGGAAACACATGTGTGTTTTATTACACTGTTTTATTGTTTTTGTTGAGTGAGAATCCAAACAATCTTGGGAAATCCTGTCACTGTTGTTGCGATTTTGATTGATTGATTGATTGAAAGTGTTGGTGCTCAGGAGCATGTTTGAAGGACGAGAACGGTGCAAAGAATGCATTTGTCTTTTGAACAATGTTCTGTGTTTTATGTGTTGTTGTGTTATTGCAAGTAAGCCTTTGCTTTTGCAATAATTATATTTAACTTTCAGAAGAGCGAGCGGCCCGTAGACTCACTCCAAACGTTATTTAGTTGTACTCTGTGACAATGACAATAAATCTGATTCTGATTAAACAATATATGTGCTCAGTCATGAAAATGCAATAATATAAGAGTTAGCTTCAGGTTTGACAAGTTGCAATGTCATTGTTATTGTTAATTTTATGTTAATTTATTGCTATAATTCATTAATTATTCTATCACACATTATCTTCCTGCTAATTACATATTTATTAACCCATTCATATAAATAAATTCATTACTCTGGTAGATATATTATGCATAAAAAGCATTTAAGCTTTTGGCATCAAGGGAGTTGCTAATGATTATCATCACATAAAAAGCGATTTATAATTTTTCTTAATCAAAATCCTAATCATAATTCATGTTTAATTATGTCCTAACATAATGATGCTTCATAAAACGGAGTTAATTAGTAAAAAAGTGTGATCAAAATAAGACAAAAATACAAATTAAAATTGAATTAACACACTTATGCAGAATAATATTAGCACTAGCTGTTAATAAACTGCTGTTAATAAGCAAAACCCTATTATAAAGTATTATTACCAACATAATCTGCATCTTTTTTCAATCCATCATGAGAATCCGACAGTCGCCCGGCCGGAGCAGCTGTAGACGGTCAGATGTGAGAGAATGCTATATGCTAATGCTACATGCTAATGCTAAATGCTAATGCGACAGCGCTGCGTAGGAGGACCATAGAGGACGCACAACGCAGCACCAGGCCCATGGAGCTGCTGGAGGAGGAATACGTTAGCATCGGCTGTCAGTCAGAGGCCTCAACTGGTGGGTAAACGTCCAAAAGTGTCTGTGAGCATGTACGCTGGTAAATACTGATAAATACTTTGCTTATATTCCTGTGTAGGCTTGGCGATATTGTCAAAGTATAAAATATCGATAATTATTTGACAGTACTTGACGGTATTCAGACGATATTATTTCAAATGAAGTATCGAGCATGTGTAGCGGAGTGGATATTTTTTTTAACCTTAGTATGTTTAACCCAGACTATGCACCAACAATAATACAAAAAGAGAGGACGCAGGTAAGCCCATGAATTACATTGTTCCAGTTTACAAGTTTATTTGTCACATTTTTGCTCGTCTCTTTGCTTTAGTTTCAATAGGTCACTTTGGTCACAAGAGTTCATTTCCATCTGAACAAGAAGATTAAGTAAAAGGTCTAGTCTTTATATTCACTTTGTTGTACATTCAGTTTTTTTTTGTTTGTTTTTTTACATATTTTTTACTTTAGCCAATATAAAAGAGAAGACAAGGCAGCCTGCTCTTGAGCCCTGACGCATGGCCTCTTTACCTAAGTGCAAATAAGTCACAATATGGTCAGCTTTAGAATAAAAGCTCAAATGCTTCTTTAAACACGACGAGCCTACTTAAGTGTGGGGTGACATCGCTTGATGTGGGGCCATGACGGCGTAGCACACACCATTCCCACAGGTAAGTAGTTTGGGGAACAACCACTGGGAGCCATCATCACAGCACTCAGGTACAAATTATTAAGTACAACAAAGTCTACATTTGACAATTTAGACAACTACCTGAGTGAGCACATGGAGACATGGGGGACAACAAATCAGGCAAACCAGGAAGTGCGTGAAGTCAAAGAGTACAAGGAGGACCATCCCTTTATAGTCCAAATGCTACTGCCATCTGCTGGCAGGGACAGCTCAGTTTACACCTGTGTCTACCTGGTTACATGTCTTTAAATGTATTAGTTGAAGTTTAACAATGACATACATAGGACAATCAACTAAAAGTGAAACTAGCAAATGATCTGACCCAACTGTGTGGTCTTGTGAATGCAAAACAGCTACACAAGATTTTCCTGGTAAAAAAAGAATCAGATTTAAGTTGCAATCTTTCTAACTAATACATATTTTGACCAACTAAGTTACAATCAGTTTCATTAAAATATCACTCTTTAACATAATTTGAACATTTACAATGTCGGGATCGGATATTGGTGACAATCTGTGACATTTTGCTGACTAAGGTAGCAACAACATGTTCCGGTTCAGTCGATATCCTGGTTGTGTTTTTAACTGGGCGTAATGAAACCAATTTTCTGGCTAATGTTGACCCAAAATGTCTCATAATATTTTGAATTGTCATTTGCACAATAAAAACAGGTACTTAACACTATATATTCGAAGTTTTAATGTTTTGCTAAAAGATAAAAAAGTTATTTCCAGTCCCTGCATTGGTATTGGTTGATGTAGGTGTCGGGAGATGATGAAAAACCAAAGGATTGAAATCGAAATCATCCCTAGTTTGTAGCAGTGCTGCACCATTTGTGACAAATATTGTTGCATATTCCCTGTTCCAAGTCCACTGTTACCTAGCAACCATTTTGTTAACAAGACTGTAGAACTTAGCTGCTTTCTGTAATTTAAAGTGACACTGTGTAACTTTCTGTAGGCTAAAAATCTCCAGTCTTAGTTAAACTTTAGAACATTCTTAATGGAGATTTTTATGTTTTATGTTACAGTGTGGGAAAATAAAACCAAGGGAACATTTCAATGAAAACCTGCAGAAGGAGGCTTCTCCGAGTCTTATAAAAGCACATTTTGGTAAGATGTAAACTCGCATACAGACACATGAAGCATAGGCTACATAGATATACAGTATTTATTCTGCACTCAACTAATGTTACTATACCAAGGTCTTTGATCAGTAGAGGCGACAAGTGACTTTTTTGGCAAACACTGTAGATATGTTTTAATATTTAGTAGTAGTAGATGTATTGTCTTTGTAAAGAAATTGTTTATGTCTTTCAGTACAGCAAAGCATCCACAAGATGCTTCTTTAAAGGTGCACTTTGGAACTTTTTGAACAAAACTAGACATGACACATCACGCCGATGCACTAATGAATAATAAAACTGTTTTGCTTTGAGCGTGCTTGCATGGCCACAAAATTAACTACTGTTTAACCATAAGGAGGGCCTCTTCCTGTTAGCTTGAACATAGAAAACTGTTCCTTTAGTCTATTTTTTTTGTTTAACTTTCAATTTCTGCTGAAAGTTACAGTTTGTACCTTTAAATATGTTGTTAAAAGCTACACAATGGACTTTAAACTTTTTTCTTTCATAAACTGCAACTTAAAAAGCCATAAAAATAAACACAGGAATTCTCGACTGAACTAAATTTGCAGTGTAAATGAGAGATCTCTGCTTATTATGCAAAACAAAACAAACTTAATTTTTGTTTTGGCTAAAAAGTGTAGCTGCTTCTTCAAATTGTGGCACTTTTAGCCAGCTAAGCTAAAAGCTAAAGGCTCACCCAAACCCTGCACAATGAATCTGAAAAGAAAGTGAAATATTTCCAAAGCGTAAAATAGGAACTAAAGACGCGCAGCAACAGGTGGATGTCAAAATGAAGAAGTAAACATGCGTAAACATGAGAATAAATCAAAAAATAACTTCATATCTAAACTAGCAGCGGACCAGGACTGAACCGGGGCTGAACCAGGACTAAACCGGGACTAAACTCGCTCCCACGCTGCTGTGATGTGCCTCTATTGTGAAGGAGCAGGGCCAGATTGGGAGACAGTGCAGCGCGCGGGGAGGAGGAGGTGCATTTCCATGTCATTACCATAGCATGTGTCCGGCGGTATATAACGGCACAGAGGCACGCGCACAGCCCACAGAAAGACGCAAACGGGACAAGGGAAGCATGTTGGACAATTGAGAGAAACAAAAACAACCCCCGGTCCTCGCTTCCTTTCACGAGGACTTTTCCTGACTTGGATTATAACCGGACGCGTGGTTGGACTGAAACTTTTTTGGGGAATTACCGCTACTTCTTTTTCTTTTTCCACTTTTTTTTTTTTTTTTTACTTTCCTCTTTTTGGGGTTTGTCATTCGTTCTCCTCAATGAATGAAAGAGACAGAAGCGCGCTCTCGATGCAACAACAACGGGACTGAAACAGAGGAGGCACCCAAACTCTTCTCCTATTTATTTTTTATTTATTATATTTATTTTGAATATGGGGTTCGCTATCCTGCTGACTCTCGCCGTAATGTCTACGCTACTTTGCCAGGTAAGTGGTTAAAAAACTTGCGATAAACGACTTTTGCGCACGCTCAAAAGTGACGTAAAGCCTAGTTTTGCGTGCTTTAGCGTGTTTTGTTCACGTTTAAGTAGGTTTAAGTTGTGTTTGGGTGCTTGTTTCAGCGCAGAATGCACTTGTTCGCTGCTGTGTCTTGATTGGATAAGTGAAAACAACAGCATCCTTTCCTGTCCCGTCAGTAACACGAGTAACTTTCTTCGCAGGGCTTGTGCTCGGGAGTGTTTGAGCTGAAGTTACAAGAGTTTCTGAACAAGAAGGGAATACAGGGAAACAAAAACTGCTGTAAAGGCGGCCTGACGTCGTCTTTCCAGCAGCAGTGCGAGTGTAAAACGTTTTTCAGAATATGCCTCAAGCACTACCAGCCCAACGCGTCGCCGGAGCCCCCCTGCACGTACGGCGGAGCGGTGACGCCGGTGCTCGGGTCCAACTCCTTCCAGGTCCCGGACGCCATCCCGGAGAACTCCTTCACCAACCCGGTCCGGATAAACTTCGGCTTCACGTGGCCGGTAAGTGTTTGTGCGTAACCGTGCGTAAAAAGCGGTGGAAACAGATGAAATGGCGCCTTTTTGTCTGTCGTAAAAAGCGGTGTTTGGTTTCATTGGGTGCCGCTACAGTCGCCTCGGGTCTTTTTCGCTCTTGATGTTATCGCCGCATCGCGCTGGCCACCTGTCTAACCAAGCCATTTGTGTTCCCAGGGGACCTTCTCGCTGATCATCGAGGCATTGCACACGGACTCCAAAGACGACCTCTCCACAGGTAACGAGCTTTACGCACGCCACGCGCAAGGCACACGCACGCGCACGTTCCCTTTTTTTTCCCATGCGTCTTTTGTCTCTCAGTGAGGATCCAGTGTGTGTCTTGGGTTGTTTTGTTTGTTGTGCAGTGCGTAAAAAGTGTTATTTTGTGCGTAAAATCCACAAAATCTCACTACTCTAAACGTAGGACTTGTTTTTCTTTACTAAACCTGTTGAGATTACATATTTTACCTAATTAATGTATCAATTATATGCTAGTAATCTCATTAGGACTAATTAAAACTGCAGAAACTGTAAGATAAGAGAGAAATAGAACATTTTTGTGCCAGGAACATCATTCTTACCCACAAAAATACTTATTCTAGTTCAATTTTCATAACTTTCTCCCCTTTCCCCCACCGTAGAAAACCCAGACCGCATCATCAGCACCATGACGACGCAGAGGCACCTAACCGTTGGCGACGAGTGGTCCCAGGACCTCCACAGCGGCGGCCGGACCGAACTCAAATACTCCTACAGATTCGTATGCGACGAGCACTACTACGGCGAGGGATGCTCCGTCTTCTGCAGACCCAGGGACGACGCTTTCGGCCACTTCACCTGCGGCGAGAGAGGAGAAATCGTGTGCGACGCCGGCTGGAAAGGACAATACTGCACCGAACGTGAGTAGGAATCAAAGAACTTGGTTAGAATTGAAGGAAAAGGCTTTAGAAAGTGGCCTAAAAGTTGTAGTTTTGTGCCAAGGAAGTGCACTGATACAGCTTAAGAGGATTAGATGAAGCTTAATTGTGGATTTGTATCAGTATTCTTGATTATAATTGAAGAAAGTGATGCAAAAGCTAGGGAAAGTTGCTCCACACATGCTCTAACTTTCAACTTTCAACACAAAATCACTAAACTGGCTGTATCTTAAAGCATTTATAAAGCATCTATAGTTTCTAAAGCCAATTTGGAGGTAATTATAGTGATGTTTAGAAGTTGATTTGGCATTTAAACAAATATTTGATGAATTGTAAGCTAAAAAAAACACCAAAAATAGCAAAATATCAAATGTTAGAGTTAAAATCACGTCTCTGCTTGCTGTGTTTCCCCCAGTTTCTTGCTCCCAAAGTTCAATTCAGCTTGACTAATGAGTGAGTGCCGTTAGAAAGGGAGCGGAGGCAACTTGCGCGTAAACAGCCCCCAGCCCTGTCTCTAACTCGCCCCTCCTCTGCCGCACACACAGGAGCACTTGATTTATTCTAAGGAAAGTTTTTTGGGGGAATAATCTCACGCGTGCCATAAATTTACATGCTGCCTCCGGATTGGCTCGTGCCGCGGTGGGCTTGGCTTTTGATTGGCCGAGGCGGGGCGTGTATTGTTTGAAGTAGGCAGCTGCCGGCAGAGTGCAGACAATGGAGCAGCTGTCCCGCACTGGCAATACACTCGCCACCTGTCCAATCTTATCTGCCCCAATCCGAGACATTAAGGGGAGCGCGCAAAAAGAGGAGGAGGAGGAGGAGGGGTGAATAAAAGAGTTTTGACCCTGGAGCAAAAGAAGAAGAAGAGAGGGAGAGGAAAAAGAAAGGAGTTTGGTGGTGGAGGTGGGGTGGGGGTCTTCAGGGGGCTTGCATTCACACACTATTGCCTTTGTTCTGGGTCTATGTTAAGCTGCAAATTCTTCCACGGTGATAAAGAGATAAGCAAGAGGTAGCATCCACCGGGCTTTGGGACAATTGGCAGCGCCCATTGTAATCTCGCAACTTTGAATTTAGTTGAAAAAGCAGCGATAGAAAAGGACAATGTTCAGATATCTTGAGGGTGAAAAAGCGTTGGATGTTGTTGTTTGGATTTGTGTTGATGCGATTGGCATTTGACATTAGAAATACAGAAAAACAGGAGATTTAGACTTAATTATGTGATGTAGAAAGTTAAAGAAGAATACATAGACCGGCAAATGTAGCAAATATCAAAATGCAGAGTCTATATCAGAAGCAGAAAAAGTTTTGTTGCCAGTGTCAGTGAACAAAACTCTCAAACAAGGAACTTGGCTTCAATGCAAAAGCGCAACTTCTACCTCTAGTGATAATAATTAAGCATAAAATGTCAAGTATTATTAAATATATATCACAAAATATAAGGGCTAAGAACACTTTATACACTTGACGACAAAGCTACAGTTATCAGGAAACCAAGGACATAATTTTGACTTTAAAATATTGAGAGGCTAATAACACAAGTCTAAAACAAGAAGACGTTTTGTGCATAAGCAAGTAGACAAGTTAGAAAGTCCCTGGATCTTCAATATGTAATGTAGCTCTGACTTACAATGACTTTGTACTTCACTTTTGCATTCTGTGTACTTAAATCTGTTTGCTTTTTGCAGCCATATGTCTCCCCGGTTGCGACGACGAACACGGATTCTGCGAGAAGCCGGGAGAGTGCAAGTAAGTGACGACGTAGCTTAGCTTAGTTTTAGCCACTTAAAACAACTAAAACTCACCTGTGTTTTTGTTAATTTTCTTTTCAAACAGGTGCAGAGTCGGATTCAAGGGGCGATACTGCGACGAGTGCATCAGATACCCGGGCTGCCTCCACGGGACCTGCCAGCAGCCCTGGCAGTGCAACTGTCAGGAGGGATGGGGCGGCCTCTTCTGCAACCAAGGTGAGCTCGGGTGCCAGGTTTTCAGAGAGAAACAAGCGACAAAGCCTTTGAAAAAAAAGCACAAAACAAAAAAAGTAGGCTAAGAAGGAGTGTTAATAGTTTTGACATATTTTTATTAGTAGTTTCTCAATAAAATCATGAAAATATGCTGAAAAAACATACTTCTGTCATTAGTGACTATATTTTCATGCATCAAACCTTAAAAAAACAAACAAAAATCCACTTGTTTATGACGTTTAAATGGCGTCCCAAAAATACGCAGGCGACTTTCCAAAAAACAGAAGCCCAAAGTCGTTATAAAGAAGCAGATTTGGCAACTCCGAAGATTAGATTTCTAATTGAAAAAATATAGGTTTGAAGCAAAAGTTGAGTAAATGCTAAAGTAGAAGCAGGTTAATCTGTAAGAGAGACAGAGAGCTGCTAAAATAGAACCTCAATGGACAAATATATGACTAAGAAGAGTTGAATCGGTTTAATTTTTGTTCTGCAGTCCAAATACTTAAAGTATTGAGAAGCATAAGTAAGTAAATAGTAAGTAATCTTTATTGAAATAGCATCGTTCACAGATTAGAAGTTAAATTAAAAAAGCGCAGCCACACAAAATGCATTGAATACAAGTACAAGTCATTCTATTTAATAGTTGCTAAGCTCTCTTTGGTCCAAAATAACAAATACCAAACCCAAATCACCAAATAACCTAAGAACATAACATATATTTAAGTGTAAGCAGTTTCAAAATACACATGTTTTTAAGCACACAAACTACTAGTAATGGATTGAGAAGCTTAAATATTGAACCAAATCAATTTATAACCCCGTACAATAGCAGTAAAATGCTATGTACAATGCATTATTTTAAGTTTACAATACTTTTTATGATGTTTTTGGGCCCTGTTAGACCTTAAAACAAGAAAATACCAAACCAAAATGAACTAAAACAGTTGAGAAGTAGTGATATAATCTGGGAAAAGCAAAGATTGAGAAGACTAGGCATAAGGATAATCGTCAAAATTATTTTCTAACTTTGTAATTAAGCTACAAGAATATGTAAAGTTATATGTTTTAATGTTCAATGAAACTAAACGCAGAAATCAATAACTTATAAGGAGTCGAATGTGGCTTTTAAATATGTTTCTGTGGGTGGCAACATGAAGGTATTTTGAAAGCATTTGCGCGGAGCAGACACATAAAAAGCGTGAGTCAGGCTGGGTGGGGGTGAGCGGAGGGGGGAGGACAGAACAGCAGTTGTTTTGGGGGGATGAGGAGATGGGACAGCAGGCCAGCGGCGACCAGAGCAGAAACAAAAAACCACTGGAGAGACGGACGAGGCTGCAGAGACCGGAGGCACCGCTCTCTCACACCTGCTGCAGCTTCACGATGTCTTTCAAAGCTACTCAAGTCAAAATAAGTCAAGTTTGTTCGTAAAGCACATTTAAAACAACCACAAGGGCCCAAAGAAACAATTAAAATACAAATGTTCTGCTCCACAAGTGTTCAAACCCATTGCAAACAGCAGGGTTTTCAACAAAGACTTAAACATATTTAGAGATGAGGAAGATTATTTCAATTACCGTAATGTTCGCACTACAGTATTGAGCTCATCTGAATATAACTAGATTTTAAAAAAGAATATAGACCACACAAATAGGCTATGAGAATCTATTATTTAGCAGCAGAGTTCAAAATTTGTGAAAAAAGTTGTAGTTTATAGTCTGGTAATTACGGTAATATGCCCCTGTAATACAGTATGCTGAACAATTACCGTAATGTTTGCATTATTACAAGCACCTGAATATAGGCCAACTAGATTTAAAGAAAAAGGAAGAAAAGGATTAAAATAAGCCTCACTGGTTTATAGTAAGGCAAAGGGAATCTGTAATTTAGCTACAGAATTCAAAACTTGTGAAAGTAGTTGTGGCTTTTAATCTGGAATTTACGGTGTAAACTCAACTAAATTCAAAGTGTAAACTCTTATTCATATCATAAATCAAATCAATATAGCTTTTTTCCTGACGCAAAGGCTGCAGTTTTTGAAGTATTTTATGTTCTCTCACAAACTACAAAAGCTTTATTCGATTTCCTGCATAAAAACAGTTAATCTTGAATCCTAGATCTGTTCAACCATGTCAGAAAAACACATGTGATTCTTTCTAGTTCTAGTCATTTCACCTAATATGAACTGAATTTTGTTGTTAATATCTAATCTCATTCACAAAACTGGAAATAAAATTGGTTAAAGCTAGTCTGGAAAATAACATGAGCTACGACTCACCCATTGTTATTGATAATTGACAGTAAAAAGGTTGCGTTCATGTCCTGGAATGTGATTTCATGAAACCAGATAGTGGGCAACAGCTATTTCTATTTGTGACTAAACATTCTGTATTACGACAGAAATCTGCATTTACGCAAAATTAGTTGTAGTTGCATTTCATTCGTGTTCATCATTATTGACCTAAAGCAGTGGTTTCCAGTCTTTCTTTTTCTGGAGCACCCCTGAAAACTTGGATAATGAGTTTGCTCTAGCTATATATTATCATTTAATCACTCTATAATCACTTATTTTCATCACACAGAAGCCCAAAATGCTCAAAATCATACCTAAGGATGTTTAATTTACTGCAAAGTACATACTGTATGTTACCTCAAACTCTATCCTATGTCTCCTCTTTTTACGATCTCAAACTTATTCAAAGTACTTCCTAGTTTGGAATCATAGGCCTAAAGAATGAAAGCAACCTATTAATATAAATTTATGTTTAAGATGTGCTAACAATACATTCAGGCCTTAAGCTGCAAAAGTAAGAAGTAATGTTTTTAAATACGTCCGAAACAGTACATTTTCCAGTCTATTTCTATCCACTTACCTAGTTTTGACGCTGTTGAAACTGCTGCCTCCGAGTCTGCAGCTTTACCCCTGTTGAAAGAAAAGAAAAAAAGAAAAACAGGGCCACAAGTGTTCGCGGGACAAAAGGACTTACTGTCGCCAGACCTAATCCACATGTGTTGCTCACTCTCTCTGCCTCTCTTCTCTTTTTTCCACAGATCTTAACTACTGCACTCACCACAAACCCTGCATGAATGGGGCCACTTGCAGCAACACGGGCCAGGGCAGCTACACCTGTTCCTGCCGCCCGGGATTCACTGGAGCCAGCTGCGAGATCCAAGTCAACGAGTGCGCTGGAAACCCCTGTCGAAACGGAGGGAGCTGCACGGTAAAGCCCCGCTAAAACCTTCTCCAAAGACTCAAAACAATAGGCGACACATGGCGGACAGAGGCTTGTGGCGTAGCTGCTATGTTTAATCTGCCGGGAATCAGTCGGTTTAAATGGCCAAAGTAGTAATTGTTCTTATTATGTGCAATTTAGTAAGCAATCTAGTGAAAAAAGTAGCAGCTTATAGTCTGTAAGTTATGTGAGCAACAGCAGACGTGACATTTGTAATTACTTTAGTTTACTTTAGCTTGTTATTCCAATGTTTTATTCTAATACATTACTTATACATTTGGCTGTCAGATTTTGGAGTGTGCTAAACTTACCCATTTCTCTGCAGGATATGGAGAACACATACAAATGTACCTGCCCACATGGTTTCTATGGCAACAACTGCGAGCTGAGCGCCATGACCTGCGCTGACGGGCCGTGCACCAACGGGGGGCGCTGCAGCGATAACCCGGATGGAGGCTACTTCTGCCAGTGTCCCAGCGGCTACGCGGGCTTCACCTGTGAGAAGAAGATCGACCACTGCACCTCCAGCCCCTGCTCCAACGGTGAGAGAGTCAGGACAGACAATCCAACATGTGTCTTTATAAAAACACTTCTCTAACATGTTCTGTGTGATCCACAGGCGCTCGCTGTGTGGACCTGGTGAACTCTTACATCTGCCAGTGTCCTGAGGGCTTCACAGGGATGAACTGTGACCACACGGGTGATGAGTGTGCCATGTACCCCTGTCAGAACGGAGGCACCTGTCAGGAGGGTCCAGACGGCTACACCTGCACCTGTCCCCCCGGATACACAGGACAGAACTGCAGCTCCCCCATCAGCCGCTGTGAACACAACCCCTGTCATAACGGAGCCACCTGCCACGAGAGGAACAACAGATACGTGTGCGCCTGCGCTCCGGGATACGGCGGCAGAAACTGTCAGTTCCTTTTGCCGGAACACGCCGCTGTGCGCGGGACAGACGTGCCCTGGATGGCTGTGGGCTCTGGAGTCGCCCTGGTTCTGCTGCTGTTAGCTGGATGTGCAGTTTTAGTCGGGTTTTACCGCTCCAAAGCTCAGCGCGGAGGGCCCATCGAGGTCACAGGGGAAATCGAACCAATCAACAATCTGAACCTGACCAACAACTGTCACCGCGGCGACCGCGACCTGGCGGTGAGCGTGATGCCCATGCCCGGCGTCAAAAACATCAACAAGAAGATGGACTTCAGCAGCGCAGACCCAGAGGAGGGTTCATCTCCGGGACGCAGCAGCTACAAGAGCCGGCCTCTCACTGGAGACTACAACCTCCAGGAACTGCACTACGACCAGGCCGCTAAAGACGCCATGTTAGAGGCCGCCTGCGACGACAAGTGCCACTCACTCGACTCGTTTGAGTTTGAGGAGAAACCAAGCAAACGATTAAAAAGGTACATATCCCTCTTGTATATATGCATATATTTGTTCTGTAATGTAATGAGTGAGCTCATATTTATTCTATCTGTGTCTCAACAGTGATGCTTCAGAAAAGAAAGCCCCAGAACTGTCTGCATGTGCGGACACCAAGTACAAATCTGTGTTTGTCATGTCGGAGGAGAAAGACGAATGTATAATTGCAACAGAGGTGAGTTTATTTCAGACAGAGCTGTTTGGAGATGTTTTTAGGTCCATGTTCTCACACGTGTCTCTCGTCTTGTGTCCTCAGGTATAAAAGCCGTGTTGGCTGCCCGTTGCACATTGCTCTATGGAGAGTTTTAACTCCTTCAGATGCTGCTGAACCCGGGGGGATGTCCCGCCTTGAGACTGCTGCTGATAGTTTACTGATATTCAGATGAGCTGGTTCTCTACAGGAGGCTGCGCGCAGGGGCGCGGCCTGTGGAAGGAGGACTGGCGGGGTAATATTATGGTCATAGAACCACTAGCTTTCACTGCCTTTTTCGGGAAAGGGGTAAACAATGTAATGGACTCATGCTCCAGTTTCTGCAACATTTGCACCCAGGCCTTTTCTGCCCCACACGAGGCCGAGGCCGTGCTGCATGGATGTGGATGTTTGGCCATAGTGGCCTGTTTGTACTGATCACTGTGTAACTGAAGTGTCTCCAAACCCATGACATAGTATTGTTCTTTTCTCTTCTTTTGGACAGGAAACTTTGTCTTAATTATTACATATGTTTTTGATACAGATTGCCCTTTTGTAAAATATTGAAAAAACAAGAAAAAGATTTAAAGTTATGATTTAATTTAAGTTAATTTAATTATTTGTGTTGTTTTATTTGATATTGTATATTTGTGATGTTTGTTATCATTATTTAAGTTGCTTTTATTTTAATTTTAATTATGATATTTGCAAAGGCACTTCAGGTCAATGGGACTTTTGAATAAAATGTTATTTAAATGGGATTGTATTGTACAAAATGTTATGTCACTGTGTCCTTTACCTTTTGTTGAATGAAGGAATTAGCCAAGACTATTTTTCCAAATAAATATTGCTAAATGTGACTTTGTGACTTCGCTGTGGTGCTTTGTCTGGGACTTTGTGAAGTTGAAACGTGTGTAAAACTTAATATTTACTTTAGTTTACTGCTTAATATAGTTTAGCAGTGACTTGACTGTGAGTTTAAACTAAAAATCTAAACTAACAGCTTTGAAAATCCTCTAGTCCTTTCAAGTTGTTTTTGGCCTGTGTGGAAGCAGCGCTGTAAACAGACTCCCCAGTGGGACATCCATCTGAATTTTAGGGCCATGAATTACCTGACTTTCTTTGGGGCGCGGAGGTGGGAGGGGCCCGTGTGGCGTGGGCTCATTGTTTCGGGTGAATGGGGCCCTGTGCGTCTCCACGGCGACACTCGGAGCTCGTGGCAGCAGTCGGCAGAAAAACTCACCGAGGGGTCCGGCCGCCAACACAACAGATGTTCATGATTAACTCTGTTCACAGGAGCACACGGCCTCACGGCGACGGGACGGAAATCTGTGAATGTGAGCAGGAAATATCACTTGTTTTTATATTCAGCAGAAATGGGTAGTTACATTTGGTTAAGTAACTTTTAAAGAATGTTTTGAGTAGTTTTCAGACAGTTTTGTTTGAGTAATGTACTTGGCAGCAGAGAAGTATTTTTTCTTTTTTTTCGTAAAAAGTATCACACTGCCAAAAGTTATTCTCTACTCCTATTTAAAACTATACATTTGCCATATTTTTTCATTTGTTTTAAGACTTGACTCAAATTTGCCACTGGGGGGAGTAAAATGTCTTGATGCTTGAAATAAGAACAAATTTATTAAAACATGGCAGAAAATACAGAAACAAGTCATGTAATCTACATCAAGTAAAACCATCTAAACCAGAAAAAAAAAACACCAAAATAAAGATTTATTGTGACTTTTATCATGTAATAACAATGTAACTGTTAGACATTTTTAACATTTTGGCCATTTTCAGTTGTTAATTCTCAAATAGCTCTAATACACAACAGCACTGCAGCTTTGTAGTGTTTAAAAAAAACAACAACTGTTTGTGGCTCATACATTAACTAAAAAAGTAGAGAGAAGAGATATTTCTTGAAAAATGTGAGTAATAGATTATGACTTGTTTCGATGTGTTTTCTAACTTGTTTCAATAAATGTGTTCTTATTTAAGTTAAATTATTTGCTGATGAAATAAAACATTTTTCCTCACCTCAACGGCAAATTTGAGTCAAGCTCAAATCTCTTTAAAACCGGCAGAAATGTCTTGAAACAAGTGAAATAAGATGACAAAATGTTATTATTCTAGTAGTTGTAACAGAGAATAATTTTTGGCAATGTGATTGTACTTTTCTATTAATTTCTATTCTTTTGTATTTTAGCAGGACTTAAGTACAAGTACAAGATGTGATTTCTCTTCTCATTGCTTAGCTGGGGTGACTAACTTTTTAAGTTGTAATCTAGCAAACCTTGTGTTTTCTACTAAAAAGTAAATGATAAAAGTAGCACTTTGTGAAAAAGTGAGGCCACTGTACACTACAGTCTTGTTATGATCTCATGAGTGTGGTCTGGTCTTGGTCTGGTTTTGGACTTGATCACATCTTGGACTCAGACGTGTCTTGCACCAGAAGTTCATGCCAGACATACTCAAGGCACAGTTTGCTATAAGAACTGCACAATAAGATCATGACATTGATAAATGCCTAAAGTGCGTATGACAGGTTTATACGTTTTTCAAATATATTAGGGATGCACCGATCCGATACTGGGATCGGATATCGGTGCCGATCCAGGACATTTTGCTGGATTGGGTATCAGCTCAATGATATCGGTTCAGCCGATATCCTGGCTGTGCCTTTAATTGGACATAATGAGACTAATTTACAGGCTGGCGTTGATCCAAAGCAATTCATAAATTGGACATTTTATTCAGATTAACTTGTTAAGTTGTGACTTGTACTATAAACAACAGTTACATAACACACTATGACCAAATGTATTAAGTTTTTATAAGAAAAAGAATAAATGGTACTAGTTTCCTCAGGGCCCAGGGCAGAAAGGGGCCCTCAAAAGCATGTCGTATTTGCTGCTGAGATAGATCGTTATTTAGATTTTTATTATTAACAAATCTAACAGCTAGAGATTATAATAAGCAAGGGTTTTCAGATTTCAGCAAACAAATAGCCAGAAAGGTCAATAAATGTACATATTTACTAGGTTTTGTTTAGAATTTTGTCCATAAATCATCATTTCTTAATCCAGCAACATTATTTTCTGAGTGTATCTTTAGAGAATTTAGACGAGATTGGACCTTAAAACAGATGAGTTAAAGTGTCAAGAGTGGATTTGAAACATGTTGTCATCATGTTGTCGTCCAAACCCAATACTTTTGATGCCAAAAACGCATAAATGTCTAGTTTTGTAATGAGATATGAAACCTGCAAAACTCTAAGGGCAACACTAATTATGTATGGAATGTAGAAATTAAAATAATATTGGAAGTGATTAGAAAAAAAATAATAGTGGATTAATAATTAAAACACAAGATTATGTATTAGGGGCCCTACAGCCAAGTTTTGTACCTGGGGCCCAGAATTTGGTGCTACGCCCCTGGTCTTGGTACTCTGATTTCAGGAAGGTCTTGGTCTCGACGATTGTGGTCTTTACGAGTACAATACTGAGTACTGTCTGAATTGAATAATAAAATGCTTTAGTTCTAATCAGGAGCCAGATGCAGCTCTCTGATTGGCTAAGCTGAGGTGGTCCTCTCCAGTTTCACTTTGTTGTTTGTAAAAAAAGAAGTTTATGCAAATGCAAACAAAATGAATCTGCGTCGAAGGATTTATGAGGAAGTCGTCAGATTTAAAACCTAAATAGTGTTTGCAGAGTGAAAATTAGCTACTTTCCCTTTAAGACTGGGCAACATGGTGAAAGAGAGAGAGAGAGAGAGAGGAGAGAGAGAGAGAGAGAGAGAGAGAGAGAGAGAGAGAGAGCGAGCGAGAGAGCGAGGGATGATGGAATTGACGATGGAGGGACAAGGCCGCTCCTCCCTCGGCATGCTGGGTAATGTAGGCTCTAGAGTCAACGAGATATCACACTTACGTTTAGATTAAATTAGATAGACAGAGAGAGAGAGGGAGAGAGAGAGAGAGAGAGAGAGAGAGAGAGGGAGGGAGAGAGAGAGAGAGAGAGAAAGCGAGAGGGAGGGAGAGAGAGCGAGAGAGAGGGAGGGAGAGAGAGAGAGAGAGAGCGAGAGAGAGAGGGAGGGAGAGAGAGAGAGAGAGAGAGAGGGAGGGAGAGAGGGAGGGAGAGAGAGAGGGAGAGAGAGAGAGAGAAGAGAGAGAGAGAGGGAGAGAGAGAGAGGGAGAGGGATAGAGAGAGAGAGAGAGAGAGAGAGAGGGAGAGAGAGAGAAGAGAGAGAGGGAGAAAGAGAGGGAGAAAGAGAGAGAGAGAGAGAGAGAGAGGGAGAGAGAGAGAGAGAGAAAGTGAGAGAGAGACAGAAGAGAGGGGGGATAAAAATACATAGGAGGAGAATGAGAGAAAGAGGGAGGAAGATAGAGGAAAAGAGAGGGAGAGAAAGAGACGAGGAGAGAGAGAAGGGAAGAGACAGAGAAAGATAAAGAGTGAGACAGACATAATGAAAGAAAGAGAGTGAGGAAAAGAAAGAGGACAATAAGAGAAGGACAGAGAATGAGAAAAAGAGAGGGGGGTCAGAGAGAGAGAATAAGGGAGAGACATAAAGAGAAAGAGACTGGAAAGAGAAAGTGGGAATAAGAGTGAGAGAAAGGTGGAGAACTAAAGAAGAAAGAGAGGTAAATAGAATAAGAGAGAGAGAAAGAGAAGGAGAGACAAGGGACAGAAAAAAGAGAGAAGAGAGAGAGGGAAATGGAGAGAAAGAGAGATAGCAAGGAAAACAAAAAGAAAGAGGAAGAGGAAAAGAATGCGTGGAGAGAGAGATAGAAGGGAGAGGGAAAGACAGAAGAAAGAGAGAGTGGGGGAAAATAGAGAGAGGAAAAAGAGAAAGCTAGAAAGAGAAAAAAAGACTGGAAAGAGAGGGAGAGAGAGAAAGAGGGAATAAGAGTGAGAGAGGGAGATAAAGAGACCAGGGAAAGAGAGAAAAATTAAATACATAGAGAAAGAAGAACAAGAGAAGAAGAGAGGTAGATAGAGGAAGAGAGGGAGAAAGAGAAGGGAAAGAATGAAAGAGAGAGGGAGAGAAAGAGTGAGACAGAAAGAGAATTAAAGAGAGAGTGAGGAAAAGGAAGGGGAGAGAAGAGGAAGAGAGAAAGAAAAAGAAAGAGAGACAAGGGAGGGAGAAAAGAGAGAGGGAAATAGAGAAATAGAAAGAGATAGCAAGGAAAACAAAAAACAAAGGAGAGGAAAAGAACACGTGAACGAGAGAAAGAGGGAAAAGGGGAGACTGGGGGAGAGAAAATGGAGAGAAAGAAAGCGAAAGAGGAAAAAGAGGGGGCAGAAGGAGAGAAAGAAAAAGAAGAAAAAGAGGAAAATACATAGAGAAAAGAGGGAGAACAAGAGAAGAAAGTGAAGGAGACTGAGGAAGAGAGAGAGAGAGAGAAAGAGAGGGATAAAGAGACAGGGAGAGAGAAGGAAAGAGAGAAAAAGTGGGAGACAAAAAGAGAATGAAGAGAGTGAGGAAAAGAATGAGGAAGAAGAGAAATAGAGAGACAGAAACAGAATGAGTGAAAAAAGAAAGGAAGAGAAAGAGAAGAGAGAGAGAGGGAAATAGAGAGAAAGAAATAGATAGCGAGGAAAACAAAAAAGAAAGAGGGAAAGGAAAATAATTAGTGAAAGAGAGAGAGAGAGGAAGAGAGAGAGGGACAGGGAGAGAAAGTAGGAGACAAAAAGAGAATGAAAGAGAGAGTGAGGAAAAGAAAGAGGAAGAGAAGAGAAAGAAAGAGAAGAGAAAGGGAAATAAAGAGAAAAAAAAATAGCGAGGAAAACAAAAAGAAAGAGGGAAAGGAAAATAATTAGTGAGAGAGAGAGAGAGAGAGAGAGAGAGAGAGAGAGAGAGAGAGAGGAGAGAGAGAGAGAGAGAGAGAGAGAGAGAGAGAGAAGCAGTGACACCAGGAGACAATGATGGAATGGACAATGGTGGTTCCTGACAAAGGGCCGCTCCTCCCTCGGCATGCTGGGTAACGACAGATGTGGCGGAGCAGCAGATGCCTCCTGGACACAGAGAGACTCCTTCAATGGGAAAAACACAGGCTCAAGCTGTCGAGGTGGAGGTGGAGATAAAGAGAACAGATAAGAGACAGAAAGAGGCGGCCATTACTGTGAGCCGGGAGAATAACAGGGGAATAAGTTGGATTCAATTAAATATGTTAATTATATGTTCTTTGCTACAACTTGGAGTAAATATTTAAACTTAGACACTACAGTATGCCTGCCCCATCTATAAAGCATCAAAGTGCACACTGTGTGACTGGTTAGACTCCATTTTTTGGTAAGACACAGTGGACAAGCTTATATTTAAGATTTCAGTAAATATTTTGCTTGTTTTCACCCTGTTTGGGGGCTTCGTTGTGGTTTACAATTGCCTTTTATTCTATAGCATTTCAGACGTTGCGTGCTGTGAAGGTTAGCTGCCTTTGGTGGAGTTATATGTAACCGGTTCATTTATGTTATATTCATTCAGTCATTCTCTACCGCTTAATCTCGTTAGGGGTTGCGGGTGACTGGAGCCTATCCAGTGACTTTGGGCCTTAGGCGGGAAACACCCTGGACAGTGGCCAACTTGTCGCAGACAGACAAACATTCACTCTCTCATTCACTCACAGGAAAATTTACAGTGATGCCCAATAGGTTGGTTTCATGTGACATCACGACCTTCTACAGGCCAATGTAATTTCAATGAGGTGGAGGGCAGCTAAAATAAATATTGTTTAAATACAATTTATTTTTGTAACACAAATGAGTAGTGGGTCTAGTCATTATAGAAATAATCGCTTTTAAATTAGCTAAATATGTTTTTAATTACTCCATGGCAAAGTCCAATGTTATTAATAGGAAAATCTGCCTCTTGCCCTCCACCTGACTGATAACTGCCAACAATTCTAGAATGTGAAACCCACCTATTGGCTGTGTGCATGGAATTTCAGTTGGCTTGCAATTGTTCAAAAAATGCTAACTTCTGTACTTACGACCACTTCCTGTTAGCGTTAGCATTTAGACACAATTATGTCTCTTTTTAAACACACAAGTGTCTCCGGTGAAATATTCCTCTGATATGTAAAGTGTTTAACATGATTTCTGTAACATTCACCACAACTGTCTGATCTAAAGAGGATTTATTTGTTTTAAACTGATGTATTGAAAACCTCATTGAAAAGCATTAGACAGGAAGTGGTTGTGTGTACAGGATGTAGCTATTTTAAACCAAAACAAGACAAATGCACTGAGCCAATTAACCTAAACATGCATGTTTTTGGAGGTGGGAGGAAACCGGAGTACCTGAAGAAAACCCACGGTGACACGAGGAGAATATGCAAACTCCACCCAGAGAGATCATAAATGTTGATATGGTCCGACCTGGGAGTCAACCCACGACCTCCTTATTGGGAAGCCAGAGCTCTAACCACTCTGCACCCATGCATAATTTATGTTATAATTACACAAAATTGTCTCTGTTGCTGTTTATTCTACATACCTGGCATCCAGTCACTGTCATGGTCCGCCCATGTTTCTTCTTCCTGTGTCGTAACTTCCTCTTCCCTTTTGCAAACTCCCGTGTTGGGAACAGGTTGGTAAACCTGTGTTTTAAGTGCATTTTTCACTTTTATTTTGGTCATTGAACAAGCTATGTGCCTTTACAATGTTCTGATGTTTTTCTTTATTGGATGCTGGAAGTTTGGAAAAATACTGTATTGTAATCCAGATTAAATGGAGACCGCCTCCAAGCGTTCGGCTGTGTCCTGTGGTTCACTCCTGCACCAACAATCATAAACCAGAAAACTCAAAAGAAATACACCAGTCACATAAATTGTCACATTTAGTGGCAAATTGTCTGCTATGTAAAATGGAACATAAAATAAAACATAAAAAAAAAACTTTTGGAGCATTTAAGTTGTGCAGATCAACTTTTTGTGATCGTTTTACTTACCTTTGTTCCTGCACGCTCCTTTTTATCCATTAAACTCTTTTTGCTTACATTTTTATGAGCCGTTTTTGGTTGTGGAAACTAAACCAATCACACCAAAACAAACACACAGTAAAAATAGTCTATGGATTGGCATTATTTTTGATCTATGTGATATTTTTTCTGTCTCCTCCTCTTTGCCACTGCTCCACTGCTTAGCTCCACCTGGCCAAGCTACTACCAGTTCTATACGAAAATCAAAGACCTCAGCAGCCGGAGTGGGGCAAACAGAATGGTTTCCCATCCTCGACTGTATTTTGGCACAATGTCCAGCGGCTGATGTCACCGAATGTCCTTGGATCCTCTTTTGAGCAGTGCAAATGCAGTCGGTACTTGTTCCTAGGATAGAATTGGTCCTGTGAAAGAAGAGGTGTAGAAGTGTTCCTGATGCCAGGTTCTTGGCACTTTCATGAGCGAAAACACCTATTGTTGTTGTCAAACCTCGACCAGTCCCTGGAATAGAAAGTTATGAGTTTACTGGTCCTTACAAGACAAAAGGTTTTGGAGCGCTGCTGTATAAACTTTAATATAAAGAGATATTATTCTAGACTTGCCTGCATGATCTTGGTCTTTGTCATATAAGAGAAACAAACTGTAAAATCAGACAGGAGGCGGAGTTTGGCCTGAGGCCATAGAAGACTTTTATTTGGAGAAAGAAATCTTTGAAATCACTCATTTTTAAAATTCAGTTAATTCATCGAGTACGACATCGAAGATCTCAGAAAAAGTTAAAATCATGCCTTTAGCTTTTTACAGAAAACATGTGGTTTTACCATGACTATAAAATGAGCGTTTCTGTTCTCACACATTTTTACCTTTGTTAAAGAAATATTAATGTAGAAAAACAATTATTAAGTTCCCTCCCAATGAAACAAAAACGGAAAGGCAAAACACAGTACGATACAATGCGCTGACATGGCTTTAAGCACACATATACAGTACTGTACAAGGGTCCGCCTGACAGATGCACCAAACTTCACTCTCACTGTCCAGGCTTTCACTGGGAGCAGAGCCGGGAACGCTGAGCCGGGTGAGCCAGGAACGCTGAGCCAGGAACGCTGACTTTAGCTTTAACCCACGCCACTGTGAGGTTAGCTTTAGATTAGCTCACAGGTGATGTTAGCTTTAGATTAGCTCACAGATTAGGTTAGCTTTAAATTAGCTCACAGATTAGGTTAGCTTTAAATTAGCTCACTGTGAGGTTAGCTTTAAATTAGCTCACTGTGCGGTTAGCTTTAAATTAGCTCACTGTGAGGTTAGCTTTAGATTAGCTCACTGTGAGGTTAGCTTTAGATTAGCTCACTGTGAGACTAGCTTTAAATTAGCTCACAGGTGAGGTTAGCTTTAGATTAGCTCACTGTGAGGTTAGCTTTAGATTAGCTCACTGTGAGGCTAGCTTTAGATTAGCTCACAGGTGAGGCTAGCTTTAGCGTAGCTTACTGTGAGGCTAGCTTTGGCGTAGCTCACTATAAACAGCCTGAGGAGCTGCTGCAGACTCAGTGCGGACTCCAGGCTTGGCTCCCAGAGAAAAGGCTTTTCCACATCAGACATTTCATGTCGATATTAGAGTGAACTCCAGACAGAAGGGATTTTATTACGTCTTTGTTGGATTCACTTTTAAAGTGAAGTTAAATTTAAGCATAGGCTTTTTTCTTGTCACTCGTCAAATCGAACAGTGACCAAGGTCCATATTATTAAGCATGTTTCATTTAAAGGCTCTTAAGCTTCAGAAAATACAGAATATTATTGACCATTTGCACGTGTCGTCACGCTCCTCGAGGGAACGCCCACTTCTCCATGCTGGATGGCAAAAGCGCTGTCTGTACGCATTACAGCAATGGAAACTTTGCCGAAAACTTGCTCGTTTCTTAGTAATTTTAATTGATTTCAATTGTACAATGGCTGTATCTGGAACACGCTGCACTAACAGGCAAGATCGAGGTTTTAAGCCTAAACCTGGAGCTTTTTCGTTTACATTTTGATGAAGAAAGAAGACGCTAGTGGATGGCAGCAATAAATCAAAAGAACTGGAATCCCTCTAAATCGCTACAGATCTGCAGTGAACACTTTAAACAAGGTAAGTCAATGCTAAAGAGAAAAAAAGACCTTTGACAAAAAAATAAATGCAATGAATATCTGAAACAGCCTGCATTATGCGTGGCTAACACTAGCCTCACATGATATACAGCTAAGTTACTGAAAACCAACCTCATGTAGCTTTTAAATCTGCTCCAGTGTAAGACAAAACCCTGTTTACCACAGTATGGTGCAAATCATGAGGAGTAAAGTCAGGCAAACTTGAAGATTTTATTTATTCGGCAAACATAGCAGGAGGAGGAAGAGGGCATAAATCAGCTAGCATTCATTAGCTTTTCCAAATACCTTGCTTTGTGCGTGACTAAAAGTTGTCCTACTTCCACAGACAAATGTACTGAACATGCGCTAGAAGCATCCACTGCTTTCTTTACGGAAAAATAAGAAAATATGTGAGAATTTGTCAGTTTTGCGCTCCCTGTAATGCTGCGTAAACGCACTTCTGCCATCCAGCATGGCGCAGCCACGTGATCAAGTGACGTAGGTGCAAATGGTCAATAGAATGCTTCGACTCACAAACATTAAGAAAAAGCTGGGACACAAGGATTTAAAAATCACCTTTTAGGCATAAAAAGGAACAAAAAACAAAAAACAATCTTAGGCCAAATACTTCTGGGAACAACATCAAGCTCTAGGTTACACTATGTGCAAACTCAAGTGTGCATAGAGATCAGATCTAATAAATATTAGAGTGACAGCTCTCACTGTCACCGCTTTGACTTTGTCAAAACTCAAGGGCTGATTGTACAAGTTATGATTAATTTAGTTTTACTAAAACATTACAAAGTTTATTTTATAGTGCTGCAACATTTTTTTTTTCATTTTTTAAGCAACAAACACTTCCCATGTTTTAAAGATCCCAAAAGACAAACACAAACACTCATAGAAATCCTGAAAAAGTCATTGATTTGTCTTGATTTCACCTGGTTCACTTTAGTGAATGGCTCTTGTTTTAAAAAGATTTAAGCTTTAAGCCTTATTTCTGCATCAAAGAATCACATGAGCAACAGAGGACAGACTGAGCGCTAAGCGATGTACAGGAACTTTACACAAGGATTTAGTAAACTATCTTAGCTTTCACTGTTTCGGATGTAGCTTACAGATGTGGAGCACAATGCCTGTCTTTGGACCACCGAGGTAATCATAGGTATGTGTGGATGTGTAAAACTTGCCGAAATGCTTCCCAAACATTTCTTGAGGATAGTGTCCATCCTGGTTCGAGGTATATGATCCTGGGGCCGACCGGTGGCGCCGTGGAAAATGTTAAAAGCTGTTTTGATGATGAGGTGAAGTTCATTCACAACACTGGACCCTCCCCAAAGACCCCCCCACCCCCCTGATACCCCCCACCCCCACCCCCCTCACACATTACACTACACTGCTCTCCTTCATAGCATCATTCAACTACTGTGTCTTTTGTCGACTCTCTGTTCCAAAAAGCTTCATTCACTTTCAATTCAATCAATTCAGGATGTGCTCAGACCTTCACAAAGAAAGTCCTCGTAGTCTCGCAGAAGCCTGGCTATTGTTCCAAAGTGACAAATGGGAGGAAAAACACGCAGTAAGAGGTCTGTAGAGGGTACATGAGGAGGTATTTGTGTGAGCGTGAGTGAGGTACTTAGTGATAAAACATACTCTGGAGTTAGTTCCTATTGTACTGCATTTACCTTGAAAACAGAGGAACAGTTTGACCAGCCCCAACTTTATGACCAGGTTTGCAAAATAAATATATTGTTTTTCAACGACGCAAAGTGGTTAGTGCTTCTGCCTCAGAGTAAGAAGGATTATAATAAAGAAAGTTTTAGTGGTAATGACTCTTTTAAAGTAAAGGTTTTAATGATTGTGTTTTTTGAAACGTTCTGTGCTGTGATTCTGAAGCATCTTTCTGTTTTGTAAAGCAGCAAATTGTGCTATATACTTTGGAACAAAACGTCAAAAGACAGCTGTTGCTATGGAAATAATGGCAAATCCGTAAAACATTAGCCAGAACAATTTAAAAAAACTATCGGATAAACAGTTGGATCATTACTGGTGAATTTATCTGTAGTTTTAATTAACAATATTTTAGTATTTAGCATTTTGGCGGCGGAGTGGCAGAGTGGATAGTGCTCTTGCCTCAAAACAAGAAGGTTGCGGGTTCGACTCCCGGACGGCCTGGGCCTTTCTGTGTTTGTATGTTTCTCCCCGTGTCTGGGTGGGTTTCCTCCGGAACTCCGGTTTCCCCACCAACTAAAAACATGCAGCTTAGGGTAATATCCTCCAGCTACGGTAGTCCTGACCAAGAAACGCAAGAACACCTGGAGATGTGTCCCCGAGGAGATGCTCCAGAGGCTTTGAAGGACGAGTTCAGAGGACTAAATTCCCTAAGTGAACAATAAAATATACCTTAACCTAACTGGTTTAACTTTAGGTTAACTGAAACTTTTGGTAACGTGTGAGGTCACGATCCTGAGCACTGTTAAGTGCTGAAATTATCAATATTTTTGCAATATTTCAATCTATTAAAACAAATATTGTAATGTGTTGATGAATTAGTCAAACTAATTTAGACTGAAATAGGAAATTCATTATAAAAAAAAACAAAAAACATTTAAAACAGTAAGGTTCTGTCTTATAGATGGTTTTCCTATTATTTTCTGCCTTTCAGCTTGATACCGATTTCAAGACTTTACCTTTAGGAACTCGTTAGAACTGGGTCTTCCAGTGGTATGTAACTAATTTAACTTAACATTTAAATTTCAAACATTATGAGACGTTCTGTGTCACATCAGCCACTAAACAGTCTCTTTGTTGTCCAATTATTACTTGGCATAAACATGACATTGGCTGAACTGATGTAATGGGACAAATACCTGGTACTGTCATGTATTAGCGCTGTTACTCAATCCCAGTATTGTACTGATGCATCACTAATTATAACATTAGCCAACATTGCAACATCAATACTTTGACAACATTTTTACTCCACTTAGCTTAAAACTATTTAAATATTTTCATTGACTGACACATTATGTAATAACTTGAATGCTAACTGTATGTTCATCTTAATACAATATTACACGAGCAATTTGTTCTCCAAAACAAGTATCAGAGTCAGTATATTTAATTTGTGATGCTTCATTTAAGCAAAGAAACATAATCTTACATTTTAAAATAAGAATAACATTGTTGGCACTCGAAGAGAAAAGTTACCAGTCTTTTTAATCTATCCTTTCTAACCGGTTTACATTCACAAGTCTTACTTATATACATGTTTTGTATTTTGTTTTATAGAGTTTTGAAATGAATTCAGGCTAAAGTCTAACAAAACCTCTGAGGTAACAATCTTTACAGTTACAAAAAGTGCATTTTTAATCTATAACTGCATGCACCAAAGCTCTGAATGAGACTAAACCAAAACTAGTGAATTTAAATATTATTTGTCCTGGTATATTTTTGTCCTGTAAAATCTAAACTTCCTCTATTGAGAAACTTTTTTTTGTTTTGTTTTATAAGACGTCAGAACATTCTAAAAGTCAATAATAGTCAATACAGTTAGAGGTAGCTGAAACTAATGCAGCTTTTTGTTGTAATACATAAATGATTGAGTGATTGATGTGTTTTTTCTTTGTCAAGGTACAATGTTTTTAAAAGTAAAACTTGGCTCTTGTCCACCATCTGAGGGTACGACGTCATCACAATATCGAAAACCACCAATAGCTTCAAGAAGAATAGTTTTTAAGGCTCTTTGTGTAGCTTTTTAGCCAAAACAGAGTAAATAAAAGCATGCATTTGTAATTTAGATTTTCTTGATGCACTAAATAATTGATTAAAACTTGTGTCCTGACTTTGAGTGACTGACCATAGAATAGACCAGGGAAGCGCAATAATAACACAATTTGGGGTTGCATAAAATCAGTTTAAACATTGTAAGACTGCAAACTAGATACTCAGTGAACAAAGGACAAAGACTAACCTAGACTCAAACTAGGTCTTCAAGTTAGTTAGTTAGTTAGCTTCTTATAAAAAAAAAAGCAAATGTCTGGAGTCTTTGTGAAGCTGAAACTCTAGTTTTAACTTCTGGGACTCATAAGCTCTGATCAGAAATGAGAACTTTCTCCAAACAAAAGAAAAATAGAATCAAATTTTTACCTAAAATGTTTTTTGGTAAATATAAGGATTGGCAAAGCTGGTGTTGACAGCTGAGACCTGAATGACACTAGATATGGAATATTTTGGGTTTTGACAATTCCTTGGCAAAAGCTGAAGGTAATTGAGGTAAAATTTAGTTTTTAGGAACCTAAAATTACAAAAAAAAAAAAAAAAACATTTCGAAGAGCCTATTCAAAAGTCATATTAAAATTTTTGAATTCTTTAAGGTAGAAACTAAGTCCCAGAATGGCTGACTTGACTCTAAATAAGAGGGCTAGAGTGTTCTTTTTTATCTTTAATAATTCCAGGTTCTTCATAGTTCGAGAAAAAATGGAACGGCCCTCCGGAGGGACGTTTGAATGATCTATAACCAAAAATAAAACCAGGTTTTTAGAATAATAATTATAATTTCTAACACCGGCTTTGTGAAAGTTACACAGTGTCACTTCATACAACTGTGCTTGTATTCGTACTTGTACTTTGCCATTAATACATCAATCAGGTTGTTCTTTATATTTAATCTTAGCTAGGTACATTGTTGACCTTTAGAATGTTGTGACGTCAAGTAAACGCAACCTATTGTCAAGATTACTGAAAACATGTTATGCCATAAGAATAATACGACATATCTTGAGCCAGTCTCTATCAAATAACATTAAAACTCAACAGTTGTGGCTCTTACGCTTGCATATTTCTTTAAAAAAAACAGAATTTGTACACTTGTTTCCTGTAACTCATTTCCACTATAATCTACTACTTCTAATAGAGTTAAAACGTCTGCAATACTAAAATCTACAGATAATCTTCTATAGCTTATCTCCTTACTCATGGCTTTCGAGGTGATGAAAGGTTAGGACCAGTTGTGTTACGTCTCCCTCCGAACGAAGAAGAAGAGGAAGCTAAAACCCATGAATATAGCAAATTCTCTGCGGTAAACTGTCGCCTGAGTCTGGCCGGTCATAAAGCGTTGGCTGGTCTGCGAGAGGTCCTTTTTATTCAGTTAATATCATAGCACCAATACTGTTTTGGCCACAGTCAAAAATATTGCACTAGAGTTCAGCTTATGTTAAAAAGAGGTAATGGTTGGATAACAGTAGAATGTGCGATCCAAAAAAGAGAACAAAAACGGCTTATAAAACTGTAGAAATACCCGTGTGAAGGAGACCAAGTACAGAGTCAGACCTCCGGATTTGTCACTTATAGTTTCTCTTTCTCTCTCTTTCCAAAAAAAAACGCTCACATTATTGTTTGATTGACAGGTTTCTGCTGATCAAGAGTGTCCCCGCGGTGCAGAGCTAATGCTAACGTTAGCTGCGTGCCATTAAACCGCCGGCTAATGGGCTTCTGCGTGACAGCTGTCAGAGATGCTAGCGGCTCGGGCGACTTCACGTTTAACTAGTTTAATAATAGACCTACTACAACCTGGTTCCAAGTCTAATGTCGTGGTTAGATACAATAGTTCTGGGGTTTTACATGTTTTTTCTAGTTATATTTGTTACACTGAAAGCACAAAGTTTAAAATACAATAATATTCTTAAAGAGAGGGTATTATGCATTTTTCACTTCTTGGGGGTTTCTATGATTATTTGCAACTGAATCAAAATTGCAATATCAATGGACATAATTAGCAAATCACAAAGGCTGCAGTTTTTAAAGAACCTAATTTTAATGCTCCTGTCTTATTCTGACTTAAAACATTGCATTCTAAAGATTAGAACTGTTAGTTTATCAGTTCATTATTCAGTGTTTTTGTCAATTCTGCAGATTAAACAGATTAGGATACCAATAAAAATGTACTCAACTAAGAGTAAAGTTACTTCAAATTAATATTACTAAAACTAGGCTTATTGTTTGTTTTGTTTTCTCAATTCTCCCAATGTGCTTGAAATGTGAACATAATTATGGGTGTTTAAATATGTTTTTTCAATAAATATTGCATTTTCAAACCAATAAAATGCCTCGTAGTGCTCTTTATTAACCTGGCAGCAATGTGATTGGATCTTTAAACTAGTAAATCGTCTGGATTGTCAGATAGATTCTCTCAAGTTTGTGAATTCACAAATGTCACGAGAGAATCCATCTGAACGGCAGGTTAGCATTACGCTGTGTATTAACAGTTAATAATACACAGCATGATAGACTTAGCTATGAAGTATCTAAAGATCACAATAAATGAATAAAATAATCGACTAAATAGTCATAGGGCCATAAGTTGGGAAGCGAGTACCTTCTTGAGGGCCACACAATCAGTAAAATACATTTAAACTACATTTAATATGAGATTGGACCCCAGGTTACTTTGCACATAAATGTTCAAACATCAAAGTCAAAAGAGTTAAGAACACCTGGCTTATAACTTACAAATCCACTGCAAACACTATTTCTAAGATGAGTTAAAATAGCTTGATTCTATGATTGTCAGTTTGATTGAAAATCTACATACTTTCCTTGTTTCAAGCCGTTTCTGTCTTGCTTAAAGACATTATATTAAAACATATTATTTTGGGTTAAGAACATCTTACTGTTTGCAAAATTATGTATTTATAATTTTCTTATAATTTATTAGAAAAGCCAATGAAATATAAGGATAACAAACTGAGAAACAAGATGAGATTACTGTACTCAAATTCAGATTGAAATTGAGTTTTTTCTTGCAGATTGAAAAATTTTGAATTTGCTGTAACCTTTGGCTTTTCTCTGGATTTGAATGTGGCCCTCGGAGAAAAAAAAGTTGCTCACCTCTGCCCTGTAGAAGCATAATACCCTCTCTTTGTGCTTTTAGTGCTTATACCTCTGAGTTACTTAGATATGCAACTTAATGTGAAAGTATTCGAAGTATTGGAAGTACAGTCCTGTGAATTATTCTGACTGAACATCATTTTCTGTCTTTAATTTCATGCGATCATAGTTTTACTTTAGTCAGTATGTTTTAGAGCCCTGTGCATCATTTAGTTGACTAATAATAAACTTTAAACTAATATTTCTGCCCAGAACAAGCCCAAAAGCTTTCAGAAGTTCACATGAAACAAACATTTAGGGATCAAAACTCAGCAAACAGCTCAATCAACCAAAAACGCAGAATAAACTCCAAACTTGTCAATCTTTAAATAATGTAATCTATCCAAACAGCCCAGTTTCAGTCATATTGTCATAATGAACCAACAAACTTATAATATTGTGTGAGAATCTTGCTGCTACACTCAAAAACAAAGCAAAGAGAAGAGATGTTTATGTATTTTTTTGTAACTTGCTTGCAGTTTGATCCTGAATTTGTCAAATCTTTAGTGAATGAAGCTTCATTTACTAAGCTTTACCCCTCCCACGTGTTTTTTTTTTTTTATTACTTATCACCCTATATTTTCTTTCTTTGGTGACTCCAGATGTCTTTTTAAACAGGGTTCCTACTCCTCCAAACCTTCACAAAAACTATATATTTGGCTACTTTTTATGCACGTTCTATGGCTGTTTTAGCATTAATGATTGTTAGCGATGATTACAGCGTTATGTCACAACACACAGAGCGATGGCGGCTACGGTTTTGTCATTTTTTTCTTTTCAAACTACAAATTTACATCTTTTAAAGGAAAAAAAAAACAAAAGGTCTGTGTCCAGGTTGAGTTTTTCTTTTCCTTCTTTAGGGGAAAAAGTGCTGGGATATATGCAGTCCGTGCAAAGCAAAAAAAAAAAAAAAAGTGAACATTTTTCCTTACAGTATGGTTTCCATGACAACTCGGCACCACTGTGACTGCAGTAAAATGTATAGAAGGCGAAGGTTTAAAACGAGAGCTCCGCGCAGGCAGCAGGCAAAGTCCAATGCTGTGTAAGTCTGTGAATATACTATAGATGTGGTTTTTTAACGCGGAGAAAGAGCAGAGGACGCCGTGTTGAGCCGATAGAGGAGCAATTATCCACGTTATGAATGTAAAAGTCGACAAAGGAGGAGGAAATTGTGCAGGGATGTCAAGATTATTAGGTTGATTGATACGTCACAGTATAATCGTAAAGAGGCCTGGGCCATATTGACACAAAATGTACAATATATTGCGATTTTCTTGAAGTCAGATCAAGATTTGGATTTCATCACGATTCTTGTCTGTTATGCTGATTTACTTAAATTATGTTAACATTGTTATACTACTTATTTTAACTTTATTTTTTCTTGTAATAAGACAGATGTAATAAGCTAAATACCTGACAGTTTCGGTGGCAGGACTTCCGCCTTCGTCAAAAGACAATGAATTTTCCAAAGATATTGCTTATTGTTTGTACTATTGTCAGTAAAATGACACACTGATCTTTCTAGAACAAGTAGAACTGCATTAAACATTTAAAACTGTATTAAACCAGTGGTTCTCAACCTGGGGGTCGAAACCCCCATGGGGGTCGCAAAATGATTTCAGGGGGTCCCCAGATCATGTGAAAAATTGAACATTAAGATCTTAAACAAGATTTTGCAGCTTCAAATACAGTGATAGTCTATTCCTATTTGTTGTATTGAGGTTTATGTCTTCAAATTCAAATAAAAAAAATTAGACTAGAACTACTTTGTCACTTTGCAGGTTGCCAACGTTTTGTGTTTGAGGGTCGCGAATGGCTACGATTGTTATTTAGGGGGTCGCGACTGAAAAAGGTTGAGATCCACTGTATTAAACCTGCAGTTAAACATGAAGCTGTGTGTGCCACTTTGTGCAGGGGTTTTATTGTTCTAAAATTCTTAGCTTTATGGCTGGAATTTGGAGCGGGCAAAAGTTGTGAGCATGCACAGTTACAAATGTCCAGCTGCAGACCAATTGTCTGTTTACATGACGATTGAAATCAGACTACAATCGGTCAGGACCACTAATTGTTTTTTCCAAAACTGACTAGGCTAGAGATCTAGTTTTCCTGGCCTCTATGCAATGCTTTGAGTGTCAAAAGGGTAAATCCAGCGGTCAAAGACGGACCAGTGTTGCCAGGTTTTCAAAGAGAAACAAGTGACCGAGCATTTGAAAATAAACCCCAAAACAAGCAACCCCCTTTGGTATAAATTTCTAAAATAATTGATTAATTCGCTGCGGCTCTTGGACAATTTTTTGTTGTTGTTGGTCCTTAGACTTACTGCTAGATTGGCCCAAATTACAAATAGTTTAATTTTTTAATGTCAAATTTGAACAATTCTTCTATCATAGTCGAAAAAACAAGTATTGTGATGTTGTGCAAACCTAAAATTAACGTTCATTGTCGTATTAAAAACGTGGGGGTTCATCAAAATTAGGTTGAAAGCAAAACTTTGAATGATTCACTTCATAGCCATGTATGTTTGGGGCTTTTCCGCTATATATTCTAACAATTTCTAACATTAGTAAATCACTTTTAGACATGAAATTATGATAAAAATCTATGTTTTAGTCATAAATGGAAAAGCTTTCGTAAATCAAACTTGATAAATTGCTCAAATGCACCCCTTTTATGACCCCAACTATGACTAAGACTATAAAAAGACGCCTAAAATTGCTATAAAGAAGCAGACTTGGCAACTCTGAGGTTAAGAGAAGTAATTTTGAAATAAAAGTCTGTATTTGAACAAACAGATGAATCAAATATTGACCCTATTTTGTCCCGCCTACTTTTCTAGGACGTGCACTTCCTGTTTAGCTGCATTTAGCCTGTAGATTTCAGTCGATGGGTTTATTTTAACTGTCATTATATTTAATTAAAATTGCCCCACAAGACAGACAAACAAACACGTTAGCCACCTTAACAGAGATAAACAGGAAGTGCCTTTCCAAGCCAAGTGGGCGGGACAAAATAGGGTCAATACATACATTTTTATCACAATATTGCCCAGGCCTATTCGCAAAGCTTAATTTCACAAGATTGGTCGCAAAAAGTGACAAAAACGTATTATTTCACTGATGTTGGGTCGTCTTAATCATAATCGTGACAAACTGAACTTTAATACTGTGACATCCCTGGTCTGGAATCAAGTTTTCCAAGGAAATCTTAAGACATTATAGACAAAAAAATGTGACGCAATCTCAGTCGAATGTGGGAAAGTGCAAAGGTCAATCACGTCACAATGTTTAATCAATAATAACAGTTTAGGGCTGCAACTGACGATTATTTTGTGTACGAGTCTGTGTTAACGATTATTCGATTACTAAATGACGATTACTGGAATTATTGATTAGATGGGATTAATCGATAAACTTGTTGCAGCCGTACAACAGTGGATTTGTTTGAATTGGTCAGACTCTCAACGTTTTGTCAGAAGGCTACAGTATTTACACCCTTTTTAGTGCAAAACATTATTAAATTGTAAACACTTAGCATATGCCATCGATTGGATAGAAAAATAAGGTAATTTTGCTACATTATTCTCAATCATCCGGCAGCTTTGAGCTCGCCTGATTTGGAAATAAAATGCCAGTTTGACTAGCAGCTTCTAAGAGCTAAACTTTCTTTGGGTCACTTAACACAAAATAGTAACAAATAAAACGCTTAAATACATTGTTTTTATGAAGGACAAACTAGGTCAACATGGACACAGACCTCACGATTACTTTTTTAGGGGATTTTTCCCAAATGTTTTGTGCAATTTCCTATGTAAGATCTTATAAATGTACATGTTACCTGTTTGTAGGAACCCTGAAGTGTGTCTTTGAGCTGTTCCCACCAAAAGAATGAGGCTGAATTAGACTAACAGTGTCTTAAGTGTACTTTACGTGGACGCCACATTGGACAGGTCAACTGTGCAGTCAAATCTTAGTGGCAGTGGTACGTACACATCAGGAGATTTCTTTAATTCTTCACTAAAGTTGTCTTTAGACATTATTACGTTGTGTTGACCTGCCCAAGTGTGTGATCCAAATGGCAAAAGCCAATAATTTCTATCTATTTACCTAAATTCTTATCAGAGCCGCTGAAAGAGAATAATGAGAACAGGTTTTGACGCTCATGACTAAGTTCTCTCAGTTTGATTGCTACATGTGAAATGCTTTGAGAAACATTAGTTTTGCCCATAGGGAAAAATGTACGTGCAATTATTGACTCATGTTAGTAGATACTTTCTGGCCGTAGTAGCTGCCAATCAAATATTAGATTCACATGTTTTCTATTAAATGTAGTTTATTTCATGGAGTGAATGAGTCTGGCTGCACAGGCTTTGGTTCTACTATAGACAATTATAGTAAAAATCTTCTTTTTCAGGGGCATTTAGATTATGTGATATGATCATGCTGGAACTTGTCAGAGCAGCAGTGAACTCGTGTTGTCTTTACTCTCTTTCACGGCTCTAGTTTTGGGCTAAATGCGTCTAACCCCTCCCTCTCCCTAAACCCCCCGTGAGATCACTTCCTGTGCCTAAGAGGTGGGCGCCCCGTGGCTGGGCATGTTGGCCATGCCGCCGACCATGCCCTGGTTCGGGGCCATACCTGAGGGCCCGCCCAGCGCCGGGGGACTGTGCTTGGTGCTTGGTGAGGTCATGTCTCGTCCCGGGGCCTGGGGGGCGCTGTGGTGCGCGTGCTGCAGGGCGTGGCGCTCCAGCAGGGTGCGGTGGGTGAAGGCGCGGTGGCACACGTTACACTGGAAGGTGCGCTCGGCCCGGTGCGTGCGCATGTGCACGTTCAGAGAGCTCTTCTGAGTGAAGCGTTTGCCGCACATGGAGCACTGGAACGCCCGGACGCCCGTGTGCACCACCATGTGTTTGAGGAGGTAGTCGCGCAGTGAGAAGGAGCGCCAGCAGATGGAGCACTGATGAGGTTTCTGACCTGCACAGGGACAAGTATGTGTGACACGTCAGGGGTGAATGAGGTTAGTGAGGTTAAGCAAACAAACACAGGTATCAGGAACATGACATTTACTTTAGAGATGTTCTCACGAGCAATAAGACTTTGATTCAATAAAGAGCACACGAATCGCTCATCAATGTAAAGACTGAGAAACCGTAAGACTCAGAGAAAGAAGTTCAGCTCATAAACAACAGCCGGCTGTAAAATGTAATGTAAACACTATAAGAGGCCCTGAGGCTGTCCTTCCAACAACACAGAACTTCCTTAAGTACAATCAGCTGTGAAATTACTGCAGTGCACTTAAGAGTTGGAGGAGAAGCTACAACATTATGGATTCCTGCAACTGCATCAAGTATTCACAAACTCAGCCTCACAGCAGCAAGCTTATGGACGCTGCAGAAGATTCATCAAAAACATGCAGACGACTATTAGAAGAGAAAAGACAACTTATTAAAAGCTTACTAAACCAGATCTAATCGAGGACTAAATGAGGTCTAAAGCAAAATAAACAAAGACTAAGCCAAGGACACATCAGGTCTTAAGTAGTAATAACCTAACATTTTAAAAAGTAAATGAGAACAAATATAATGTATCTGAGATGGGTTGTGGGCCGGATTTAACTAGTTGGAGAGCCTGATCTGTGCTCTTATGCTGAACAGAGATGGTAAAAGTACTGAAGTTCACTGCTCAAGTAAAAGTACAGTTGTGTAAAAAATGACTCTGATAAAAGTGAAAGTCCTGTTGAAACTCCTTTACAAGAGCAAAAGTACAGAAGTAAACGTGCGTACATTTGCTTAAGTAAAAAAGGAAGAAGTACAACCACACTGCCAAAAGTTATTATCTAGTCTAAGTTAAAACTACTAGAATGCTAGATATTTGTCAGCTTATTTCCGATGTTTTCAAGAGATTTAAGCTTGAATCAAATTTGCCAATGAGGTGAGTAAAAATGCTTGACTTCATTAGCAAATGATTTGGCTTGAAATAAGATGAAATTTATTGAAACAAGGCAGAAAAAACACTTTGAAACAATTCATATAATCTATATGTAAATCAAATAAAACCATCTGAACCAGAAAAAATAAAAAAAATCCAGGGTTTATGACATTTTAAGTACAGTACTTGAATACAAATACTTAAGTTACTTGCCATCTCTGATGCTGAATAGCCTGGTCTAAGGACACTGGATGCTCTGGGACAATTATTCATCTGCCTGTTTGTTGTTGGATAATTTGCTTCTGTGTTCATGAATAATGACCGTTTCTGGTTTTCTATCGCTTCTGTTGGTGTTGACAATTTTGTTTGCTTAATCAACAATCATGTGAAGTCTTCTGAGATAACTGCTGTTGTTATTTTTAGTGTATACAAAAATAAATTGAATTGAATTAACATAACAGGACGGAAATAATCTAAATAAGTTGTTGCCATTAATAGCCTGAACTACATAATATTTGAGACTATTTCTGCTGTGTAAATCTAACATTCATGTCTGGAGTCTCACCGGAGTGGATGAACATGTGCTTGCTGTAGTTTTTCCGGGAGCGCAGAGATTTTCCACAGTGCGTGCAGTCGAATGAGGTTTCCGATCCCTGCGACGACGGAGACGGTCCCGCCGAACAGGACGAGGTCGATGGGGGAGGGGCCGGCGGCATCTGAGCGGGGGGAGGGGCCTGTTGATTTGGCTCCGCCCCCGCCATGCTGTCCATCCCTGTCATTGGTCCTCCCACGAAATAGGGAGCGGGCTGCGATTGGCTCACTGGGTACTGGAACAGGAGCTGAGGAGGAGAAAAGAAATGTAGTGAGAAGTTTTTATGTTAGAATTATTGTGAGAGTATAATTAATATTTATTTGTATTTACTGTGAGTCTGTAGAAACCTTCTGACATCACATCATTGAGGTACAGTAGGCGAGTACTTTTTTGCTTTAACCAATTGCTGTGTCCTAATACATAAATGTAGTTAAATAAGTACTGTGTCATATCAAATTCAAAGTTAATATACGACATAAGGTAAAAGGAGAAGAATGCACACAGTCTGTTATGTCAACTCGAGTTAGATCTGGCCAACACACTGCTTCATCTCTGTTTGCTGATTGGTCTATTGTACTTTGTAGGTGGTTCGGTTGGTAGCTGGAGTACCGGTCCACAGTCCCAGTGCCGGACTCAGTGTGTGCGTGGAGCACAAACACACTTAACAACTTTTAACTACAGACAAATGATATGCACAATTCCTTCGAGCGTAGCCCAAAATCTCTAAATTGAATGTTCTTGGCATTTGTAGCATCTAATGAACACCTGATGCAAAATGGTCAAAGGATTTAAACTGTACTGCACATGTCCTTATGTCCATGATACAAAGTTAAGTAGCCAGAGCCAAGCTAGCATACATATTGATAACCAGTGTTAGATTTGCTTTGAAAAGTAACTGCCCCAGAAAAGTAAGTAAGTAAGTAAGTACCCCAGAACACGTTACTGCCATGAACGCCTCAAAGTACCATTAATTATTCATGGCCAATAATAGTTACTGGCGATGCTAAAAGCTTATTTTAACAAGGATGGTATAATGCAGTTGCTGCGTATCAGAGAAAAAAACACAGTTTTGTGTGGCTATGGGAACGAGTGCACATCAGCGCCTGCCCAAGCTTCCCAAAACTTCTATTGATAACAACTACACTATGGGTGGCTTTTGGACCTCACTCACGACTTTGTTGTGAACTATTTTTTTATTTCAGACATTGAGTTGTGAAGACTAGGTGACAGAAAAGGAGGGCATGTAAAAGGAGGAAAAACATCCAAGGATCGTGCAGGGAGAGCACGATAGAGGGAAGGTGAATGCACCCGAAAGGCGAGGTATTTTCACATGAGAGCAATTTGCACTAAAACTTACTAATTTGAAAAAGTAACTTGTACCTGGGAAAACTAAACTTTTTGTCACTTGTTACCCTCCAAATGTAAAGTGAGTCCTCTAAGTTACCTCCAACACTGTTGATAACCACTTCATAAGAAAGACATCCTGTAGACAACTAACAAACAACCAGAGTTAACAACTGTATCAAGGATGTTGCATTGTATTTCAAACTGAGAGCATAGAACACGTTACAGCTGCTTCACTGTTTTATCCGTTTGCACTGAGTTGAGCTTGAAATTCTCTAAAGACGATTTGCACTGCTTCTATAGACTCAACACCATAGTCTCATTATCTTTAATTTCAGGTTAGTCAAGTCTATTATTTGCATTAAATAATGAAACTACCGGTACTTTCTAAGTGATATTCTGCAGATATTAAAGCAGTGGGTGATGTGGACATGCATATATATATTTTTTGTGATCCCATTTCACCAAGCGGAGAACGGATCATTTGTGTCAATATTTCTAACAACGAAATAAAAACTGGGACATATTTTGGACTTTTATTGATCAGAATAGTTTATCGAATACAATAGTTTCTATGTGGAGGAGAGATTTTACTACAGCTGCTCAAAGATATACAACTTCACCCTTTAATGTCCAAATATAATATAAAGACAAGAACAATTTCGTGACAATTTCATCTTGCAAAATCTCGTGGCATGACATCTCGCCCCCCTCCAACAGTAAAATAATCTGTAATTTCAATAACTAGAACACTAAACAAATTTAAAAGGGCACATATTATGCAAAATTGACTTTTTTGAGTTTTTGATCCTGTTCTGTCTGTGAGATAAAGTATTTTTTTCCCTCTCAGCCTCAAAAAACTCTGTTATAAATGTCCCTGATCTGTGATGTCATACGTATATCTGTCTTTTTTTGCACTGTTTTTAGGACCATTAATTATCCAGGCATTTTAGCAACTCTAGCATATCAGGTAAGATGGAGAACAAATGGGGAACCTGGAAAACATGCAAAATCCACACAGAAAGACCTGGGTCCACCCAGGAGTCAGACTCAGGACCTTCTTGTAATGAGGCCAGAGTGCTAACTGCTGCACCGTCGTTCACCCTGTGTAACTCTCCTTGCCGCCAGTAGATGAAGCTACAACTCAAGTCCTGATGTGGGAATGTCATGACTGTCATGTGTGCTTTATTACACTTTCTATTAATGGTTCTGGTGCATTCCAAAGTTCAAGTTATCAGAAGCGTGCTTGAAGAATGGGAATAACGCAAAAAATAATGCATCATTTGTCCTTTAACATCACATTCTACAAATAAAAACAAACTAAAAAAGTGTTTTGTTTCATTAACCTATGCAGAAAGAACCGCAGCTCATAGACACAAACAGTGGAAAAAAGCTCCGTTGTCAGCTAACTACAAGAGTTTATCACTGGGTGGAAACAAAAGTTATGCTGCTAAATCAACATTTGTGAATTAAATTTGGCCACATGACCCTTAAAAGTTACATTCAGGTGAATGAAAATACAGAGAGAAAAACACTGTCTCAAGCTTCAGGAGACGTCTGTCAGACCGGTTCAGACCAGATCAAAACATCTGCTCTTGTCCTGTTTTATGTTTTTATTCAAAGAAGTTTCCCCAGTTAAACAGACAAAGAGCGGCTCCTTCTGCATAAAGCATGCACAGTAGGGCGGAAAGTGACGTCGACCAAAAACTATGGAAATTAGTCAGCAGCTGGAGCCCTCCTTTAAATCAAAGTTATTGATCAAATATTAAAGTAAATGCTTCATGTGTCTGAACTTATCTTTGTGCCCTATCACAGTAAAATCAGCCCCACCAACTTACGTATTTGTCGAGAATCTTCCTGGATTACATTAGGTATTTACAACAGCTGCATGAAGTGAACTTGAACATAATCTTGGCCTAAGTGAAAGTCTGTGTTCCCAGCTGAGTTCAGTCTTACCGGGTTGGTCATGGACTGTGAGGTTGGGGGCGGAGTCATGGGCTTGTTGACGCGGCCTCTGGGGTTGAACTGCATGGCCTGAGCCGGCTCGCTTTGAGGCCAAAAACTCTCAGAAAATACGCCCTGTTCATCGTAGAAATCCTGCAGAAAACACACACAAACACAAACAAAAAAAAGCAGATGTTAAACTTGGATAAAAGAGGGGTAGAAAATGAAGAGTATATAGATTATATTGCAGCCATGTTGGTTTTCACATGGCAGAGAATGCATGTCTCTGATTGGTTAATTAATCTGTCAATCACGGCTACAAATATATTATGCGCCATTTTAAATACTTTTTCACAGATTAAATAAAAAAGATGTGTATTTTGGAATGTAATAGGATTGTACAATGATCACGATAATTGTTATATTATTATGAAAATGTTGCAAACTACATATTATTGCTAAAATATGTGTATTTTTCAATTTTGTGGAAATTTCAGGTCTAATTGTATTTATTTGTTTGTTTTTTCTCTATCCCACGGACACACACTTATCTCATCTTTCAAGGACTGATGTAATACAAAGTTCTACAAAATTATAAATGGAGCATAATTAAAATAGTGACACTGTTGTACTAATTATGTGCTAAAAGACATTTAAACTGACCATGTGGTGCACTGACGCTAAAGACAAGCTCACAAAAACAATTTAGCATCTCCACAAAAAGTATTATCTGATAATCTTGTATTGTAATGCAGAAGTGTTGACTGTGCAGAAGTGTTGACTGACAGACTAGTGTACTTTGGCAATTTTCCAATCAGAGCTGTTGTAATGTAAACGTGAAATGAGAGGGTTTCTGCAGCAATGGAGAAGTTTTTAAGACCTTTTTAAGATCACAAAACAAAGACCTAAACACATGTTGTGACCAATAGGGTAGCACTTTAAAAGACCACCACGTCACCTACCAGTTAATTACCGTGTCACTTACTAGTATCTAACGGTGACACTTAGTAGTACTTACTCTGGTACTTACACTGGTACTTACACTTGAACCTAGAGTGGTACTTTGTGGGGTTACTGGTACTTACAGTGGTACCTTTTAGTGCACTTACCGGTACTTTTAGTGGTACTTATATTGGTACAAATTCCTACACTTAGCAGTACATATTGCAGCACTTACCACTTTTAATACTTTGAGACACACACATTTGTTTCAGTGGTGTTATTATTGGTACTAAATGAAAAAAGTACCATTGTAAGTACCAGTAACTATCAGTGTTATGTATCAGTAACTGCTGACACTGCTGACACAAGTACCCCTCCAAGTACCACTTTAGGTACCACCATAAGTATCACTGTAAGTACCAGTAACTATCGATGTTATGTACCAGTAACTGCTGGTACAAGTACCCCTCAAAGTACCACTCTAGGTACCAGTGTAAGTGCCAGAGTAAGTACTATTAAGAGTCACTGTTAGATACTAGTAAGTGACACGGTAATTAACTGGTAGGTAACGTGGTGGTCTTTTAAAGTGCTACCACAATTAGAAATATATAGAATTAACCAAAATAACAAGTTATACAGCAACCGAGAATTCAAACTATTCCAACAACCAACTTGTGTTTTACTATTGAGAATTTCTGTCTGGTAAAGCTGCAAAAGTGTTAAATAAAAATAAAAAAAACATGACAGAAATTGCTTCATCAAAAAATATAAGATTTGTGCAAACATTTTTAATACATACAGCGGTAAATTTAGGACTTCTAAAGACCCAGCAGAAACTCTGATTATAGGCTTATGTAAAACAGGCTATAAGTAGAACAATACCTTAAAAATGCAAATGATTGTTGGAATTGTTATGGTGCGTTGTCAAAATAACTCTTTTGTGATGAGCAAATTGAGGGGAAAAAATGAATAGGATTTGACTTGCAGAGCCAGAAGTACCAGTTTTAAAAATACTGTAAGTGTGCCCTCTTTCAACTCTTCAGCTATAAACCGACACAAATGTCCTGTTCACACTGCACAATATGTAAATTGTGATAATTACGGACGTCGTCTGAGTTTCATGTCCTGTCCTCATGTCTGTAAAATGTCTGAAAGTTTAGCCCCTTCTGTAAGTTTTTACCTCCTGGTATTCACCAAACTGTTCGTGTAAATCTAATGCTATAAGAATGTGTCTACCTGTGTTTTCATTCTGCGAGTTGTTTATGAATTAATTAATACTTTCACCCTCAAATTTGAATTATATTATTATTACTAATCGCCATAATGCCTTCTTCAATCAAATTGCAAAGCTAAACATTAAACAAACTACGTTAAAATCTGTGACTTGGAAGAACAATCAGACTTCTCGTTGCCACGACAGCCGAAGGTTGAAAATAGGACTGCGACAAGTTAATCGATTAATCTCAACTAATCGATTATTGAAATAATCATCAACTAATTTAGTAATTGCATAATCGTTAACTGGTCTTTATATATGTTTCAACCATCCCAGCGGCCCAAGATTATACAGAATTACTCATTTCTGCCCTATTGAACGCACCTGAATATAAGCCTCACCCACTAGATTTAAGTAAGAAAAATGATAAAGTACATATATAGGCTGCACTTGTTAATAGTAAGTGTCTATGAGAATCTATAATTTTGCTGCATTGCCTTATAAGCCACAGAGTTCAAAGCTCATGAAAAAAGTAGCGGCTTATAATCCAGAAATTACGGTAAGTGTTTTTTATACAAAAGAGTGTTTTCCTACGAAAAATGTTACAATACAAAATTTTACGATAAAGCAATAGACTAATTGCTGCGTTCCAGGCAACTGGGAACTGGGACATTTCTCACTTGAAAAATACCAGTTCCTAATTCAGAGCGTTCCAACGTAATCAACTCGTATGTAAACATTATGGCTAATGCTAACTTGAGAGCTAAACAAAAGTATTAAAGGAGACCTATTGTGTGTTTTTTTAATATTTAGTAAGAAACTACATCATATGTAGAACAGTAATTTAGATGATGAAGATGATCTAAAATGACTTGAAAATAGAAACAGCTCTACTGACTTCCTGTTCAAAACTGCAGAACTGATAAGCCCCGCCTCCTCATTTTAAAATGTAACTGTAAAAAGCAACGGATTTTTAAAAACCTTTTTTTTGTCAGTTTTCTTATAGCCAAAGAAAAACAAATTTTATATGTACAATTCTCTTATTAATATGTACAATAATCACCGGTGATTATGTTTGGTGCTGCTGTTTTTTAGATTTGATGTGTTGTGGTGTAATTCGTGTACAGGCCATCATATATATCTATTGTTGATGTCTGTCACTTCTTATAATCTACTACGATGTTTGTATCCATGTAAACGTCATTTCATTGTGTCTAAATTTGTGCATCACGTGACAGGATCACATGTTTTCCCTCACGTGACATCTGTCTATAAGAACACCTGTATCAGATCACATAATTTAGCCCTGTAGAAGACCTATACATTGGTCGAAACGCGTAGGCGTCTTTTATTTTTGATAATCAGTGTGCCTCGGACTGTTTTTCCAAATTTTTTTTTTGTTGGAAAGTTACTATGGGACAGTTTTGAACCTTATATGATTAACTTTGAGCATTAATCTTTTGAATTATAACAAGTAAATACAGACAAGTGGGAGGGGATAGGTGGTAGGTGAGAATGGGGATTTCTGAGCACTTGAGCTGCAGCTGAAGAACAACACAAGGTTACTCAAACATGCATGAAACAATTCAAATATAACTTTGAGTAAACTAATGATGAAGGAACTCCCTAATAACAAGGTTAAAAACTTGTAAATTTGACTTTGTGACTTTGACATAATAGGTCCCCTTTAAGTATAAAGTTTACCTGTCACCAATGTTTACAATCAATGTTTTTGTTGCAGATAAACCCCCGAATTAATTTTTTGTAGTGATTGTTGAGTTTATATCAAAGAGTGGAACCTCTCGAGCAGGTCCCAGTTCACAGAGAAACGATCAAGTCATGAATGAAGCAAAAGGTTGTTCTTAAAAATCAAGGCGCATCAGTCGCTATTTCAAAATAAAGTCTGCAAAAACAAGGAAATTACAGGCCTTGATTATCTCTGTAAAAAACTCAGACCACGCCCCGTAATTCAAAGCTAACAGACGTCTGGAGGTAAATATGCCGTTCAAATTGGACAAAAGGGTCCAATTTTAGGAAGTTTAACTAATTCAGTCCAGTCTATAAAGGAGAACAATTTTACAACTGAAAAAACACAAAAACTCTTCACTGTTCATATAATAAACATAATGTGGAACTTCTGTTTTCTGATGTGCACTGCCACACACTATAGAAATGTATAACACGGGTTAACTTTGATGGATAATAATTCTCTTTTTCACAGAACTATTTAGTATTTGACCTGAACACATCAGAAGAATAACATTTTAGATCGAAAGCAGGAAGAGACAATATGAAAGATAAGTCCAAAGAATAAATCTACCAATGTTAACCTAGATTCCTTTTTTAAGTTTGGCCTGAATCTAAAGTAATCACCTTTTTTTGTTTCTCTTGTTATTGGTTGATCTATAAACTAAGCAGACTTCTAATCTCTTTGACTTCTAATTTCTTCTTCCAAAGTCTGGCTCTGCTCCAAACTTCATGCTGTTACTGACAGAGGATCAGCTGTGGAGCAAATCATTAAAGACTGACTAGATTGTGATCATCTGTCCCATCAACCAAATAAAAGTTAAAAAAAAAAAACACACACACTGTTTGTGTTACATTTAGGGCTGCAACAAGTTAATCGATTAATCGCAACTAACGATTATTAAAATAGTTGTCAACTAATTTAGTAATCGGGGTGCACGGTAGCCAAGTGGTTAGAGCTCTGGCTTCCCAATAAGGAGGTTGTGGGTTCGACTCCCGGGTCGGACCATATCAACATCTCACGATCTCTCTGGGTGGAGTTTGCATGTTCTCCCCGTGTCACTGTGGGTTTTCTCCGGGTACTCCGGTTTCCTCCCACCTCCAAAAACATGTATGTTTAGGTTAATTGGGCATCACTGTAAAGTTTCCCTTAGCGAGTGAATGAGAGAGTGATTGTCTGTCTAACTCTGCGACAAGTTGGCCACTGTCCAGGGTGTTACCCCGCCTAAGGCCCAAAGTTACTGGGATAGGCTCCAGTCACCCGCGACCCCTAACGGGATTAAGCGGTAGAAAATGAATGAATGAATAATCGAATAATCATTTACAGATCTTTATGTAGGTTTCAAACATCAATGAGCTGTGGAAAAGCTTGAGACTGGACATAAATTACATGATAATCGTGTAAATTTAAGGTTTATCATGTAAAAAAGAGCTTTCCTGAGTCTAATGTTATGATACTAAACTTCAAACTGAGGTTATTGAGACTAATTATGATACCACAATGATAATAAAAAAAATGCTCTTTTAATGTCAAATTTCTATGCAACAGACACAAAACACTTTATTTATTTAACATTTTGGTATTAAACTAGTTTTTATACAGCTCAGGATTATTCTGTAGAAAATATCACATTTTGTCAAGTATTCAAGTATCTAATTTTGATACCAGTGTCAGATTTTTGGTACTTTTAACAATCAGAAAATCTACTCCTTCAGAACGTCCTCAAGCGATGTTACCTCAGCTCAAATTTGGGAAAAACCTTGTATTCAAGTGAATTCTAAACAACTAATTGATTAATCGAAAGAATAATCGCTCAGCTAATCTATTACCAAAATAATCGTTAGTTGCAGCCCTAGTTACATTATTGAGAATATTATTGAGAATGTCCCAGTGTGAAATAGTTTGGGATTTATGTGACAGAAATAGTTTCAAATTAAGATCTGTGCAAACATTTTAAGACATACAACAGCACTTTTAAGGCTTTATAAGTGCTTAAACTCAGACTTTCCTATTTCAGACTTTTCTTAAACTGCAGAAACTCAGTTTATTCTTCCATGTGTCACAATAAATACAGTCATTATTTAACAAAAATCCTCCATAACACACGTCTGAAAAGAAGCAAAATGAAGACCTATTTTTATAGATTAAGCTCCTTCACTTAACAAAAAAGAACAATAGAACTGGCCGACCTATTCATTCTAAAACATGATATTTGAATTTTGATAGTAGGTTAGTTTTTAAGGGCAATTTTTATATCCCCGTTTTAGTATTACAATTGAATAGTGTGCAAAAGGTACACAGAAATGTCCTTGTCTTCTACTGTTAATATCTGTAATCACTTTAAAAGGTATTGGTGATCTGTTCTGGCATCCAATTATTTTTTGTTTTCCACATGGTTACTACAATTTTCAAGATTCTCCACCTAATAAAAAGTTCATTTGTGTGGTTTCGACAAACTTTTGTGACTGATTATTGTTATGGCTTTCTTCTGAAGCAGGAAAAATCTCTCAGTAAAACTTTTGCATGCATTGCCCCAAACCTCATTACAATAGACAAAATATGGGACTATTAAAAAAGAGTATAATTAAAACAACGCGCTTTGGTCTAAGACATATTTTCACCTTGTACAAGATGCCGATACATTTACTTATTTTCTTACCTATAGAATCATAAAGAGACTTCCAACTAAGTTTATTATCTAGTTGGAAGTCTCATGTTTCCTTGTCCCAAAAATCATACATTTAGTTTTTTTCCCAATTGAAATATATCCTAGAACATGCAAACAGAAAGGCCCCTGTTTGACTTTGAACCCAATAACCCTTCGCAAGTCAACACAGCCGTATTTTAGAGATAATGACCCGTCTCTTTTAAGCTATTTCTGAATACTTACAAACTGCATTGCCACTGTCCTGACGGGAAAAGACTGAGCGTAAGTCATCCGTGCAGACCGGCCGGGTTTAAAGCTAACGTGTAGAAAAGCCGAGTGACTCTTAAGGCAGTTCCTCTCGCCGCGCTTTCATATATGTGCACAACACCTGACAATATTTGCATGCTAAACATAGTTTTTTTCTTTTCACCCACCAAAGAGAGAGAGACTGTTGTGGTTAGACCTGTCGCGCGACTTTTCTGCGTTGTACAATATGTCCCAAAGCCAGGGTAATAAGAGCATTTGCCCAAAAAGGGAGGGGCTGGATTAAAGTGTGGGAAATATTACGTGAAAAATATGACAAATGCAGCCAAATGTTATGTAATAAACTATACTGTAAAGTGTAGCAAACATGTAAAGTATGGAAATAGAAATAGGAAGTTAGCTTGATGTATATAAATAATTAACATAAAAACTGTAACTGTTAAGCTTCTGTTTTTTATTTAAACGTTTAAGGAAAGATATATTTTTGGAACATATTGCGCTGACATTAGTTCATCTGAAAAATACTCCTGGCAAATAATAAATATTTAAAAGTATAAAAATAAATAGTTAAAAATAAAATAGTATAAAAAGAACCACTGATAAAATGTGTTTCTTAGCTTTTTTCTGACCCAGTTTTCGTTTGGGGTACCACTTTATAATAACCATGAATAAAGCATAAATAAAGCCATAATTATTCTTGAATGAAAAAGTTTATTAATGCTTAATGAATACATGATTAAGGAGCTGAGGTTAAGATTTAAAGCTGGAGTAATTAAGTAAGTATTGCTAAACCTTTTTATCTATTAAATAATCATTTATTTACAGGTAATTAGATCTTTGTTAAGATGGTACTAAGAATGTTTTAGCCTAATTAAAGTGTAGTTATAAGTGTTACCAATTTACCAAATACCAAATTAGTGTTTGTGTTGCCAGGGCAACAGTGCGGACTTTAGCTACACAAAATTTTTGACATTTTGATCGATTTCGATTATTGATTCAATTTGTTTTAACCTTTAACCCTGGCTGTTATGAACATGAACAAAAACCTTTAATATGTCTCTCTTATTAGATTTTTTGAAATTATAGATCAATATTCTGCCTCAAATTTGGACTTTTCACACATTTTTGCTGACAAAGGTATGGTTTTCAATCTTTCGATTCAAAACTCACAACGAAATAATTGACGATTTGATTTGATTCAATGTCACAATTTTTCGATAAACTGCCCAGCCCTACTCTCCACATATAAACATTACCTCAAAGTTTCACTGCTCTGAACTGTTTGCTAAAGTTTAAACCCCTTTACATTCCGGCGGCCCTTCAAAGGGACGTCCCACTTTTTCTTCAAAAATGTTATTTTGTTCAGTGTCTTAAAAATGCATACTACGAAGAACCTGGAAAGGTTAAATATAAAAATCCCATTGTATCCCTTTTATTTAGAGCAAAATCAGCCTCTGGGATGATCCAGACTCAGATTTCTACTGTAAACCTCCAAATAAAAAAAATTAAACATTTTAATGGGACTTTTGTATTGGCTCCACCTACATTTTTTTTGAGTAATTTTGGGTCCCTAAAACTAATTTTTACCTCAATGACCTTCAGCTTTTACAGAGGAATTGTCAAAACTCAAAATATTCCAACTCTAGTGTCATTTATGTCTCAGCTTCAACACCAGCTTTACCAATCCTTAGATTTACCAAAAAAAATTTAGGTGGATTTTAGATTTTGTTTTTTTTTTGCTTGGAGAAAGTTCTCACTTCTGATGAGAGCCTGTTGGACATCAGAACCAAAAACTACAGGGATACAGCTTTAAAAAGACTCCAGCCATTTGCCTGAGCTCCAAAGGGTTCAGGAACAGTTTTAGTTTGAATTTTTACCAATTTTAGTCAGACGTGTGAGGGGAAAAAGGCCAGAATGAGAAGGGGTTTTAATATCAGCTAAATATTGTGTTTTTGCAAACAAGCTCATATGAAACATAAACATTTTTTTATATATATATAAATGATAAATATAGCATATTTTATGTTGTCTGTCCTTGTAGATATAGCCAAAGAATAACATTTATGCTTTTGCGCAGAATGTAGTTTTGGTTTAATAAGTACCATCCGTGTATTTATTGTTACTGTATGTAAAACAAAAGTTCCATGGATTTCTACATAATCAAATACCTATAAATAATTAAATTTAGGTCATATATTTTATATTTTCTCTTATTATTGATCAACTGTATCTCCATTCTTATTCTTTCTATAGTGTCTTTCTATAGTGTGCCATTTATCACAGGAAACAATCAAGTGCCATAACCCAAGTGTAAATTTTGCTCCAAACCACATGTTTTTACCGACAGAAGATTCTCTGTGGAGCTCTTGAGTCAAAAAACAAAAACTGATTCATCTTTCTGTCTGCTTTTTAAAGTTATTATTGTGTCACTTAGAAACATTTAGATTTCGTGAAGCTGGTTGTACGACGCAAAAGATAATACATCAGGTGTGAATCAATTATTTTCACTGTTTGACCTTCTAGTTGGACTCAGAAAGAGACGAGGGGATTAAATCTACAACTTATTGTGTTGGAGGGAAGATCTGCCCCTGAACAACACTGCATGACCATAAAAAGCCAGCGCCACCTCAATTTAAAGATGGAGTAGCTGATTTTCACACTGCAAACATGATACAAGTTTTAAATGTAACAACTTCCCGTCCCAAATCTTTCAACACATGGTTAATATCGACATGTTTGGTTGAAACTATGGTCAATAAGCTTCTTTTTACAAAAAACAAAGTGAAAGTGAAGAGGACCACCCAAGCTCAGCCAATCAGAGAGCTGCATTCGGCTCCTGTTTAGAACTAAAAATCTTTATTATTCAATTCAGACAGTACTCAGTGGTCTAATTTTTTCATCATGTGCTGCATTTATCATGAACTTTTTAATGAAAAACACAAAATTTACTAATTGACAACTAAAAAAGTTACTGTAGTTCCCCCAACTTTAACAAAACAAACAGACATCACTGGATAATATAGACTAATCGTTATTTGAAAAATTCAAGCCGGTCGGAACAACTGCTCAGAAACTTGGGTCAAACGAAGCTGCCCGAGCTCAGCACCTGACGCCAGTTATTGCAGAAATGGTGGCAGAAACAAGACGCTTTGAAGAAAAGAGCTGAAGTTTAGCTTTGTCTCGTAGTTCTTCAGTGCCAATTATCGCACATGCTTTTATTTTTGTGTCCAAGTCCTCTTATTCAAGATGACCTGACGTGAACGCTTTGCACCAGAGGTAATAACTTCTGTATCGGTTGTTTCCGAGTTCTTGAGAACCACATGAACGCTGCATTAGTGTCACAGACTCAAGCACATTTAGACAATGCTCGAGTTGACAAGACCGATTGAGTTGGTCTTGTCTTGTACATCGAGGGCACATTCAATTACCACTACATTCTGTTAAACTTGCTCCAGGAGAGCAGTGACCTGTTCCAGGCACAGTTTGTAATAATAAGCAGTGTACAATAAGACCATGTAGACACTGGTAAACGTTTAAAACTTCAAAGGTTGTCTTGATTTGGTCTCGATGGACAGTGGTCTCAGTCTTGTCTCCGTCTTGATTTATAAAAGTCTTGGTCTTGTGACTCTGTGGTCTCGGAAAGGTGCCTAATGTCCACAATATAAAAAACAGCACTCAATAAATATCTTACTCTAGTATTATTTTTAGTTTTGTTATAAAAGCATTATTTACTATCTTTTAAAATGACTTAAATTCTGAGTCAAAATAACATGTTGTCTGTCTTGATCTGAGTCAGTCACACATGAGAGGTACACGTAATGTTATGTGTGTGTGCTGCACCTGTCACATGATCACAGTCACAGGGAGGGAGGCAGGGAGGATGTGGGATTGTGAACAGCAAGAAGCTATAGTTCCTCACATGTGCAGGAAAAAGCTGATATTTTCACCGTGTGTTTGCGATCCACTGTAAAAAAATAAAATAAACAGGTACACAAAAGCATACAGCGCATCTGCAGCACCAGCAATGCCAACGTCAGACATTTTCAGCCCAAATTGTTGGATTTGTGTCAAAGTGGAATCAGTTGTGAAATATTAAAAAGAAAAACAAACAAAATTGATGTATACATATGTGAATGAATTGAATCAGACTGAAAATGACTTTCGGATGAGAGTTGAACGTTTCGTTCTTCAAATTCGCTGTCCAGATGACAACTTTGAAGCATTTCTACTATGGATCACTGCTGGACGAATGAGGGATTACACCGTTTTACAATGTCCAGATTGTGCTTTGCGATCCCCAAAGGATCTCGACTCGACTGAAAACTACTGATAAAGTCAAATAATACCTCAGTGGTGTCTTATTCTAACGAAATATGTAATATCTTACTGGAATAAGAAGGATTAAGACGTTTTTAACAATTGAAAATGTTGTTTACTTGGATTTTTCTCACTCTGAATAGTTATTTAGCATGAATATTTGGTCCAATGTATTATTATTATTATTTATTTATACATGGAGGCTCAATGAGACTACAGGACTCTCTTTTCATTGGTGTAAATTAAAACAAGTACAAACGTGAATAAAAATCTCTTCCACCAAATTACTAAAATAAGGTAGTGACACCAGGTCTCCAAGTTTGCATTTTTCTGAAACTTACTCCATTTGTAGGGAACAAATAAACTCAAGGTCTATTTCCCTGTTTCAGTTCTAAGACACAGAGAATTCATCATTAGACAATCCTGAGATGATAATCTAAAACTCAAGAGATTTAAAAGGTACTCAGGCAGCCTATCCAGAAGCTCTTTATAAATAAATTTAATGCAAAGGTCTCTCCTGACAGCAAGTGTCCAACTTACATATCCACAAAGATCACAATCAGGGTGTTTACATGGAGGCCAGGAAAACCGGATAACGAGCCTAGTCCGATTTAAACCGGTTTCCCAAAGCGCATGTAAACCCGGGCAGACCTATTGAGGAGACGTAAACCGTTTTTTGGAAAACCAGTTGGCGCACGTGGTCCCGACCGATTGTAGTCTGATTTTGAACTCATGTAAACAGACAATCGGTCTGCAGCTGGACAAATGCAACTGAGCATGCTCACAACCCCTACCAACTGCACATCCCAGCAATAAAGTTAACATTTTTACAACAAAAAAGCTCCTGCACAAAGGTTTTTCAGCCTAGTCTGATTTCCCTGATCATGTACAGTAAACGCACTGAATGATGTGACTTATAATCGGCACCTGTTATAAAATGAAGAGCTGAGTGAGTGTATCCAGTGGTTTCAATCAGTGAGATATTACTAGCTTTGAAAAGGTGTCCTGTCCTAGTATTCAACAAACCGATAGGCAGAACATGTCTTAAGTCCAATATAGTCATATTTGATAATTAAGCTTTAACTAATATGCTTAAAAACATGCTTTAACATCTTCCTCTTGTACTCTCTGGCATTATATTGTCTGAAATTCGTAAACGAGATTGCCCAAAGAATTATCGAGATTTTTCAGTATGGCACAGTTCTCTCTAAACTGTATTTGCTGCACCTGACGGTCTCACTCCGGAGCAGTCTGACAGTCTTTTCTGTGTGTGGCAGATGTTCCTCGTACAGTCTGCGGAGTACAGCAGGCTGCGGCAGAATCCACTCCAACTGTTTCTCCTCCACCTCGGCTCAGAGACGCCGCAAATTACTGCACATTATTCTCCCGGGCTGAAGCTGCACGGCTGGATTTAAGTTTGCAATGACACACCGGCTCACAACACGTTAGAAAGTGTGCAGAGGATAGTTTTTCATGTTTTTAGTTGTATGTAATTAGTCTGTTTCTGTATAAGAAGACTGAATAAGAATTTAATCACAACTAAAGTGACAGTGTAACTTTCTGGAGGTTAAAATTCAATGCAAAAATAGAAAAGTAGGACAATATTGGATTGTTCATCGTTCATACTATATATAACAGTATTATATTAGGGTTCTGCATGGAGGAAGAGGTCAAATTTAGGAGCTTTTTAATACTACAAAACACACAAATTAAGACCTATTTGCAAGTCGTGACCTGTAATATTTCACAAAGCTGCTTCTTTTCCGAAAAATCTAACGAATTAACAAAAAGAACGCAATTTATACGTAAACTGAGCATTCCATCTAGTCTATCAACCAAATAACAATTGTGTTATGTCATGTCATGTCAAGCTGCAGTAGTGAGAAATAGATCAAAAAATCTGATAGAAATTGCTTCATTAAAAATGTAAGACTTTGTAAGTGCAAACATTTTTAAAATCTACAACAGCAAATTTAAGACTTTTTCAGGTATTGTAGAAACTTTGGATATGCAACAGCAAATGTACAATATTATAGCTAAAGGAACAAGATTTAAATAGAAGCAAAAGAGATGGCTTATCTAGGAAACAAAATGGTTGATTTTATGAAGATGCAAGCTAGCTCGGAGCAAAAACATACCTTTTTATAATATTTTAGTTTAAATAGGGCTGGGCAATATGGAAAAAATGAATCTGATTTTTCAGTTCCTTCTTCATTGTCAAGGGCTGAATCCATCTGTCACAGGCTGACCAGAGTTGACAAATTTTCAGTGCGAAACAAGCAACCGAGCCTTTAAAAAGAATCCCAAAACAAGCCTCAAACTTCAATAAAAAAAAAAGAATGAAACAATCGATTATGTGGAACTTTGTGTGTCGCCATAAAAGTGTGATTCTGACATAATTTAATGCATTTTAACAACAAGATTAAGACATAAAATTTGCCAAAAATCTATGTTTCAGTCATGAACGGATATATTTTTGCAAATCAAACCTGGAAAAGGTATAAAATTTACTCTTTTCTGACTTAAAAGTAAGGTAAGGTAATGTTTATTAAGGACATTGTACAATTACATTAAGCACAAAGGCAGAGATGCTTGTACCAGATTCTAGCTTACAGCTAATTTCTGTAGTCCTGGAGAGAGGAGGCACATTGGACATGTTTTTAGTTGTAGGAGGAAACCGGAGTACTCGGAAGAAACCTACGCAGACACGGGGAGAACATGCAAACTCCACATAGAAAGGCCCGGGAGTCGAACCCAGGACCTTCTGCTATGAGGCCAGAGCGCTAACCGCTGCGCCACCGTGTCGCCTAAGTGCAGCCCAAACAAACAGCTACTCAAAACTTAAAAAAAAAATTCTTAAGAGACTTTACAAGAAGAAGGCCAAAGCAGGAATAAACTTGACAACTCTGATGCTAAGAGAAGAAGGTTGGAAAAAGAGTTTTTGAACAGATAAACAAGAAATGGGAAATCACGATATTATCATTTCATAAACCAGCAGATTGTCACAGTTGTGAGCTCACGACACTGCCCAGGTTGATGTTCAAGTCTATTTTTGGTTAAAATGCTCCGTAATTAGTTTTCAATCTTGACTATTTTTAGTGTGTGATACGCAGGTGCAAAGATGATTTTAATAAAGACAGTTTTAGACGAAATCTATGACAAACTAATGACAAATTAGTCATTTTAACAACATTCTTATATCAAGCTTTTGTTACAAGTACGATTACAGCAACATCTGAACATAAACCACACAAAGTAGATTCAGAAAAGCCGCATCGCTGTAAAAGCTGCAGAGTTCGAAGCTTGTGACAAAACTACTGACATATAGTCCAGAAATTACAGTATATACAGTAAGTGAGCAGAAACTTAACTGAAAAGCTTATAGTACTCTCTGCATACAAGATCAGTGTATGCAGATGGAAACTAGTTTAATTTGTGGCAGAAAATCTTTGCTTTTATGAGTTTAAAGTCTCTGTACATTGTCCCTTCACATATAGACTAAACCTAAGTAATGATGCCAAAATAATGATGTTTTTCACGTATTAGCGATGAGACGATGTCGAAATTAGTTTGAAATCGATCTTCATGTTTCCCTCCAGACACAGACACAGTTAAAGTTGCTTGATTCTAAGATTTAAAACTAATTTCAAGCTTTTTGACTAATTTAACCTTGATTTATTATACATAGATTACTTTCCTGTTTTAAGTGATTTCAAGACATTGCTTCTTTTTTTTTCTTATTTTAAGCCAAATTATCTTATAACCAGTTTAAAATGTCTTAAAAAACAGTGAAATATTCAACATTACATAAGCAATTAAATCTTATCCAGTTAAAACAGCTCAAAACTGGATTAAATTTTGATTCTAAGTCATTTTTTTAAGCAAGTGTAGATATATACAGGGTTCGAACAGAATTTAACTTCATGATTTCCATAATTTTTCCATGACTTCTCCAAAACAATTCCCAACATTTCCATGACCTTAACCTGATGTTTGTTAAATACTTTTCAGTCAACAATCGTCTTTCATGAATCGATTAGGGCCAAAACACAACGTTCTTATGGATTTGTAGACATAAAAATAAAAATGATAAATTCCAAATAATGTGGATTACAAAAAAACTTTCAAATTCAATGAATTTTATTCCAGTTTCAAACAAAAGTGTAAAATCTTTCGGTTTATAAAGTAACATGTTTTCCCCCATTTTAATGAATTTATATGTATTCAATTGTATTCTGCTTTTTCAAAAACAAAGTAAAAATTGCTTTAAGTAATGATTCTATAAACATATGATTCAGACCTTTAATAATTTTCCATTTTAAAGAAAAAATGATATCAATATTCTTGCTCAAAGTTTGGCTTTTGATCCAAACCACAAGTTTTTACTGACAAAAGATTGGTTATCGATCTTTCAATTCAAAACCAAATAATCGACATGACTCTACCTTTTTGATCTCTCAATTTTTAGGTGAGTTTTGTCATTACGTCACTTTTTGTTTCACAAAAATGACCAGGAATGACTAAAACATGAACTATTTAGATGTTATCCTAATAAACTTATGACTTAATTCTGTAAAAACTATATTAAATCAGTGCCATTGTTACTTATTGAAACGTCAAACAAAATCAGAAACATATTGAAAACATGACCATATATAGAAGACAAGAATCAAATCTCTATCACATACGTTAAGTTGTTTGATCATCCCGTTTTTATCTTGAAAATGTGTTCTTAAGAGTCTTAAACTACAGACTTTCCTGACCTGTCCGAATCCTGCCATGGTCTCCTGCGCGTCCTGGTGCTCTCCCTCTCTCCGGCCGTCCTCCAGCGCGTACACCGACCCGTCCGCGTCCTGGACCCCTTCATCTTTCACCACCACGCCTTCTCCCCCCAGCACCTGCCGCACGCACACACAGACAGACAGAAGAAGAAGAAGAAGTCGCTCAAAACAAAAGAAAAAGAAAACACGGCACACATTTCTGAAGCAGCAGCAGCAGAAAGAGAGAGAGAGATAAAGAGAGAGAGAGCAACAAAGAGGAGAGCTAAAGAAAGACGCCTGCGGTTCTCCTGGTTTGTTTCTTTTTGTTTTGTTTGCAAGCGAACAAGTTTAATGACCTACAGTAAATATGCAGAAGTCCATAGAAGAAGAAGGCAAAAGGTGTTGGAGTGAGGAAGAGGGCTCGTCTCCGATTCTGCAAAGTGCCGAAACATCTCAGCGCTATACGCCAATGCAGTGAGAAGAGGGAAAGCCAGCAGAAACAGAAAAGGAAAACCGGCGCGCTGCAGCTCTGCATGCCTGAAAGCTGTAACCATGGCAACCTCCCCTCTCTCTCTCTCTCTCTCCTTCTCCGTCTCTCCCTTCTCTCTCTCTCTTTCACCCCCCTCCCCTTGCTTTACTGGAGTCTTAGCGGCTGCCTCTGCTTGCGGCTGTGTCCGGCCGTGCCCCGCTCCCCCCGGCGCTCGCGGTCCAGCTCCTCCTCCTCGCTGTAGCGGTCCATGCCCACCAGGTCGTCGGAGAGGTCGTTGCCGCGGAGACTGTCCCGGCTGATGCTGTCCACGCTGCCCACCCCGGAGCTGCAGCCGCCCGAGAGGTTGCCGGTGCTGCCCCCGCTAGCGCCGTTAGCCGTCTGCGCTAACAGGTCGCGCAGCTTGTAACTGTGAGAGCGAACGGAGGAGAGACAGAGGAGGTCAAGGGTCGTTTTGTCAGTCTGCTGGGAAAAAAAGTGTGTTACTTCTGCCAGAGCTGCAAGGTTCATCCCAGTCTGTGTAAAATGAGAATGGTTGTAACTGATAATGCCTGCTGTAGTTTTGTTAATAGTGATTTAAACTGAAGCTTTACAAAACAATTCCCAACATTCCTACAACCTTGTAACTTATTCCAGGGTTCTGCAGAGATGGAGAGGTCAAATGTAAGACGTGTAAGACTAAAAAACATACAAATTAAAAATATAAAATATCTAAGGAATTAACAAAAACAAACACATTTTATAGAACATTTTACTAACCCACATTGGCAAATTTATTTTCCTACTTCAAGCCAAATTCTCTCATTATCACTTAGAACAATCAGAGACTAGCCTTTTTTTTAATCAAGTCCTGTACTTAAGTAGTTTTCTTGAGTATCTGTACTTTACTTGAGTATATCAAAATCTTGTGACTTTTTACTTTTACTTCATACATTTTTCAAGAAGTATCTGTACTTTCTTCTCCCTACATTTTAAAATCAGGTTAGTTACTTTGTAAGCCCATAAACATTTGTTATTCCTGCTGTGTATCAGAGCTTTGTGAACAACTTAGCAAGTGAAAATCACCAAAAATTTTCTAATGAAAATTACATCCTTTTTACGTGATAAGTCAGATGGAATATAATTAATTTACCGTAAAGCCCATCTCACACTCCACAACATCACAAACTAACTTTATACACTGCAAAAATGTATTTCTGGTATTTTTTCTGGTTCAAATGGTTTTATTTGATGTACCTAGATCATATTACTTGTTTCGAGGCGTTTTCTGACTTGTTTCAATAAATTGTTATTATTTCAAGCCAAATTATTTGCTAAGAAAGTAAAACATTTTTACTCACATCATTGGCAAATTTGATTCAAGCTCAAATCTCTTGAAAACTGTCAGAAACAAGTTAAATAAGCTAACAAATGTCTAGTAGTAGTTTTAAAGTTGGGGTAGCTAACTTTTTTAGTTGTAAATTAGTAAACTTTGTGCTTTCCACTAAAAATTATATAGTAAATACAGCACTTTGTGAAAAAATTAGACCTCTGTGTACTGTTGAATAATAAAGAATTTAATTCTAGTCAGGAGCTGAATGCTGCGCTCTGATTGGCTGAGCTGGGGTGGTCCTCTCCAGTTTCACTTTGTTGTTTGTAAAAAGAAGTTTATAATCCATAAATGCAACTAATGCAGGAACACAAGTCGATATTAACCGTGTGTCGAAGGATTTATGAGAGGAAGTTGTCCATTTAAAATCTAATTTAAAATCTAATTGCAGCGTAAAAATCAGCTACTCCACCTTTAACTGAGACTAGATAAAGAACTTTTGTCAGTTTGATACTTTTTACTTTTTTTACTTAAGTAAATTCACACACATTTACTTATAAACTTTTACTCTAGTAAAAGCAGTTCCAGCAGGACTTTGACTTTTACCAGTCGTGTTTTTACACAAATACTTTTACTTGAGTTGCAACTGAATTTTATCTGGTTAAAATGATTCAAAGTCAGATTAAAATTACAATTTCTGGTCATCTTAAGCTAGTGTATATTTTTTGCAGTCGTGTAAAATGTTAAATTAGTTCCGCAAGAGTCGAGGTTCAGCTCTGTGCCACTTGTCTGGATTTGAAAATGTCCCTCAAGCTAAAACTGTTGCCCACTCTGCTCTATACCGACATATTTCCTGTCCCTAAGACTAATGGTTCAAGACTTTACAAACTTGTTCTGAAATGTTTTATCTTAGCAGTTGATATTTCAGGATTCTCTCGTCCTGGCTGCATTTAAAAAGTCTACTGCAGTTTCAATATTGACGCAAACGCACACATTAAGGATATTTCTCATAATTTCCGGTCTTTATAAATATCCTGCTTCAGTGGATCTTAAATGCTTCGCGACTGTATTGCACTTTACACACTCGACAGGCCGTTCAAAGCGCCGCACACTGTAGTAATTACTCAGAAGTCACACTATGAGCAATGACACTTATAGCCACTGATGTAGAGTGACTGAAGTGACACCAGGGCTGACTGAGAAAAGCATTTTAACATATGGCTACAAATTAATATCATGATCTTCTTGGAGCCAGATCACTATTTAGATTTTATCACAATTAACGTAGACTTCACGGTTCATGTAGTAAATCTTCTTATTGCCTTTGAGGTTAATACGGTCGTCTGTTATCATAAAGTTCCTTCTTCCTGTCAGTGGCTAAATGCAGCTGTCACTCAGACCAAGACAAAGGCTGATCAGTGTTGCCAGACTTTGAGAGAGAAACAAGCGACCTCATCCTTCAATAAAAGTTATAAAAATAATCAAGTCATTAGACCAGTGGGTCCCAAGAGCTTTGTCTGATCACAGGTGGTCGACAAAAGAAACACTAGATGACTAAACATATGTCTCATCGGCCGATTAAATTACTAAAAAGGGGCGGGGCAAAAGCTTTTTGATCTTAGCATTTTTTTTTTTTCCAAACACATAATTTTGGTCACATAAATGCTAAGTTTAAAGGGGCACTGGTGTAAGAAAAACAAACAAACAAAGTGATTTCCACTTTTGAACACCAGAGGGAGCCTTTCACATGCATTTTGCCTATTAAGCATGCTGCTCTCTAGCGTCAATGATCCATATTCCGGCCCGTAATAAAACATTTCAAATACGTATAAATGTATCACAATTGATGTGGATTGGTTAACAGTGCTCTCTTAAGTATTCATGTTGTAAAGAATAAATATGATTTAAATGTTTGTGGACTATATGTGATAATTAAAATTCCTCTCAATCTTACACAGTGCCCCTTTAAAATCCGGGAAACTAACTTTTTTACTCATAAATTTGTACATGTTGTGTTTCCGCTAAAAAGTATATGATAAATCCAGTATTTTGTGAGAAAAATTAGACCACCGTGTGCTGTCTGAATCGAGTAATAACAAATTATAGATCTAAACAGGAGAAAAAGCAGCACTCTGATTGGCTGAGCTTGGGTGGTCCTCTCAGATTCACTTCACTTTGCAGTTTATTAAAAGAAGTTTATAAACTGTAGTTACAACCAAAATTAATACATGTCGATATTAACCATGGGCCAAAGGAAGTTGTCAAGTTTAAAACCAAAATTGTCGCTGGTTGAAAATGGGGGCTTCAAGGAAAAAAGGCTGGGAAGCACTGCATTAGACCATTAGTCCAATCAGTGTTAATTATTCTGGCATATTTTGATATAATTTCCAACATTAATAATGAATTTTCAACATGAAAATATGCAAAAAATTCACATTTTAGTCATAAATTTAAATATTTTCGCAAAAAATGGTAAAAGTCGCCTCATTTACGATTGGAAAGTGTTTTCCACAAAACCCAACCTTCAAAATCATGAGAGACTTTAAAAAAAGAAGCCCAAAGTCGCTATAAGAAATTTTGTTGTCATGGCAACAGTGCAGACTTTAGCTAGCTTGTTTGCTAACGAGATTAAATACATTTATACTGTTGCACAACAAATAATTCACTCATCAAACGAACTAAAGCATCTTATTTAAGCAGAGAAAGGTAACAAGTTTCTCTGTGAGTGATTCTAAAGTCTGTGTCAGTGAGAAATGTGAGAGAAACACAATGTTTGCTGTAGTTTTTCTGCTTTTCTGCCACTGTTTACCTGATTATCTCTTTTCACATGTCACTCACAAACTCAGTATTTAGCAGCAGTTGTGGCTGTTCATATTTATTATCAGTCTGTACCAACTTTTCCCCATTTTTTGTTCCGTTTTTACTCCACTGACTCTCATTCACTTTTGCCACTCACTGCTGATGACATTTAGTAATCTACAAAACCTCCTTTAAAACAATTCTATATCTATGTTTCCTTTGCATTAGTTCTTCCACTTTCCGCTGTTTGCCACAATAATGAGAAACGACCAGTTCCTCAAAAGCATGATCTCACATCCACAAACACTCAGTTTCTCTTTCCATCTCTTAAAAAGCTAAAAAAAACTGTCTGGCACGTTCAGCATCGGCAATAATCTTTACATTGGGGCCCATAGGCTGCGTTTGGGTCGGTGGATTCGTGCTGTTTATGAGTCATCTGCTGCAGTGCATACGAGCAGCGGCAGAGGTGAGCTACTATATACAATATCTATATCATCTCATATAAAGTTCACTGTGACATCACCAGGGAAGTCAGGCTGCTGCTGCTGCTGCTGGAGATTCACTGCAACAGAGCGGACGGAAAAAACGCAGTTATATCAAGGCATTTTAAATCTTCTGCACAAAAACCAGTGTCTTATTTATTTATACGTGACTATTTAACTGAAGTGGGGATTAGTGCTGCAGTTGTTTAGTCGTTAAGTTGATTAATCGGTCGATGCTTTCTTATGTCCTATTTGCACGACATAATATTTACCTGTGGACCTTATGTAAATTGAAATAATTGCGAACGTCATCTGAGTTTCTACTCCCGTGCGATGCGCCCATGTCTGTAAAGTTCCCCCCGAATTTAACCTCCTGTAATTCGCCCAACTCAGACGTCCTCCTGTAATTCTAAATGTTGCGTTAACCTGCTGCTGCTCCCCACCTCTCTCACCAGCAAAGACAAGGGAGAGCCAATCAGCTAATTAGCAGGGTGTGCCCAGATGTGATAAAGCAATGCACCTGTGCCTGCTCTTTGTGTGCAACAGGAGCAGTCAGCAGCTAGTAGTCCAGGCAACCACATGTGCTAAAAATGGGCAAATGACAAAGTTAAAAGTTAAATAATCTGCACGGGATCTGGGTGCTCAAAAGAACTTTGAAGGAACAGCCGGTAAGCTCAAACCCTGTTCTACTGGACTAAGACTTCAACTTCAAAGAACTGCTAACTTTGCATTCATTTTTCCAGTGTAAACTTTAATGGTTGGTTGTGTATAAATTGTAAATATTTATTAGAATAATTCTTGGTGTTTCACTTAGTGTGGTCTCTTGAAATTCAATTATTTAAATCTGTATATTGTCTAAAAGAGTAGAATATTGTTAAAAAATACAGTTCATTGCAATGTTTAAAAACAGAATAATTTATAAATGCATGTTTAAAAACAGGTCTTAATTATAAAAATAATAAAATGTGCAATTGAGTTCTGCTAAATTATTGTATTGTATTTACAAATTAACTTACACTGGTGTTTGTTTCACTTTAAGGTTTTTTACCTTGCCAATGGTCGATGGATAAATCCTAAAAGAAAATAAAATTTGGATTAAACCAAACTAAAGGCCTGGTACTTGAGTGAAGTCCTGTTTCTACCTTCAATGTTGAGTCCTGACCCTTTTCAAGTGTGGGAAAGCCGTGAAATACAGATTACACTTGACACTAAAGCCGTGCGAATGCGTATGTCTGTGTTTTCAATCCGTGAACAGTTTATATGAATTAATAATGAATCTGTGGCTTATTTTATTTTCAGATTTGAACAAAATTATGATTATTATTATTTATGAATCATTCTCAAATGAAATTGTTGTTTTTCTACGATTAACAAACTAAAGATTAATCAGACTACGATTAGAAATCCCTGACCCGGAAGTATAACAACCTCAACGGAAGGTTGAGAGGATGGACGCTGCAATGTTTAGATGTTTGGATGTTTTATCACCGTAAATAGATTACAGAGAGAGTCTACGGCTCTTTTATAATAAATCTGATGGTGTGGATGTGATTCTGATCGACGATCACAACAACGTGATGAGGAGCCACATTTACGCTGCCACAGCTCAGGTAAGCTAATTCACAATAAAACAAAACCTAAAACACAAGAAATGCTTATTTCACGAATGATCATGCGCTCTGCTACACTCTGTTCTGACGGTTATTTACAAGACGAGCATAACAACAAATGCAATAGCTCCGACACAAACACAATTAACTTTGAAAATGCTAAGGCCTAAAGTTCTGATTTTGACAACTTTAAGACAATTTAAGACCTTAAATTTACCATTTCTAATTAAGGCATTTTAAGACTTTTAAGGACCTGCAGAAGCACTGATAAAGCACATTTCACAAACAGTTTGTTCATTTAATCTTACTTGTTTCTTGCATTTTATGTAGTGCCATAACAGCTTTACCTTTTTGATGTGAAATTATTAATAAAGTTAACACACTAAACTGAGAAAAAAACAAACCAAAACTTTAGAATAAAATCGAAACAGAAAGTGAAAGGTCGAACAAAGTTAAAGACTTCAACAATAAGCTAAATTATTTACTTTCTTTATTGCACCATGGCCGTGAATTTCACAACTAGCATAATCATGAAAGCAGTGTCTGTCCGCCAAGGGACATAAAGTATATTTTGGCACCTAATACTAACTTGTCCATTATTTGTTAGCTTGGTGGTACATTGAAAATTATTGTACACATGAAATTAAACTTTCTGTTTCATTTTTTCCCCTAGATTTATTGGTTTGCAAGTGCAGGTTTAGTCACATGTGGGTGAAAATATATGATAATTACTGGTAATATTGTTTTCTATGGAGAACCAATAGTGGTTGTAAATGTCCTTATGTCTGTGGCTTGTTCTTATTTCGATGTGTCTAAAAATCGCAAAAGATTTTAAACTCCTCTTGTGTGCAGCCGGCTTAAACGGCAAAAAACCACAGCTCTAGAAATCATGATACTTCAAAATGGTGAACAATTTGTATTTCTCCTGGGATTAATCTTGCAGCTCTGGGTGATTGTATTGAGTGTTGCACATACCGGACATCCTGAGTGCAGGTGGGGCTCTGCTTCATGAGCATCTGTCCTGACCCGAGTCCGTCTCCTCCGCACATGCTCCCGGGCCCCATGTCTCCCAGCCCCATCAGACTCACTGCGTTCTGCTGCTCCATCACTCCGCCCTCCGACACATTCACGCCGTTACCCATCCCCGCCATGTTGCTCGCGCAGTCGGCCATGAAGTTGGAGAAGTTTGGATAACCGCCCGGATTCCCTGAACAACTCCCGCTGCTGTCCCGGCCCTTTCCCCCTCCGCGGTCCTCCTGTTTAGGCAGAATTCCTCCGAGCATGGCGCCTCCGCTGGCTGCTGCTGCCGCCGCAGCCGCTGCTGCTCCCGCCGCGGCTTTCCTCTGCGAGATTATCTGCGTGCACTCGTCGATCACCGTTTTGATTTGTAAGATACTGGCGGCGGTGAGGATGCACAGAGCCTGAGATTGGAGCACCACCAGAGAACCGCTGTACATAAAATCCACCAGCTGCTTGACCGTTTCGGCGGGCACTAGCGGCGGGACAGAGATTTCAGAATGACCCAGGAGAAGCTTGTCTTGAAAAAACGGACTTCCGGCGGCTAAAACGCAGGCGTGGGCTCGGAGAGAAGAGTCGTGGATGCGCACGGTGACGTCACAGAACAAACCTTCTCGTCTCTGGGTGCGCAGGGCTTCCAAAACTGACTGGCTGGAGTTGTGCAGGTGGATGTAGTGCACCGTCTCCGTGCCAGGGGCCATAGCAGCGTGCGGCGTGGGCGGAGGGGGTGAGTCGCTGGGGACCGGGTGGGAGATGGGGTGGGGGAGGGGAGGGAGGTGCCTGGGGTTCTGCGTCAGCTTGAGGGAGCAGGAGGACAGGGAGGGAAACGGGTCCAACGCATGGGCCACGGTGAGCCCAGTCCGCTCACACAGCCATGAGGCGTGAGGAGGGGGAGAAGTCTGCGGCTGTGAGGGGCCCGAGGGGGGAGTCGTCCTGAGAGAGAGAGCACAACTTCAGTCACCTGTGGACACACAATCACAAACTCAGTTACAAAAACAGCACATTGTCAGGGTTTATGCATGTTTCAACAAATCAACTTCAATGTTTTTTAATGTCAAATTCAAAGATACTAAAGGTACAGGCAGTAGAGGTGAGACAAAAGCACTTTATATTGCAAGATTTTTTTTCTCTTTATATACTATATATTGGGAATGGTCATGAAAGGGTGAAGTTGCGTATCTTTGAGCAGGTGTAGTAAAAAGTCTCCTTAACATATCAACGTATAGTGCACACAAACAGTATTCTGACTTTTCTGACAGAGAACAGGCGTGTTCTTCATTGAAATAAACTGTCCAGTTCTTATGTTATTATGCAAACAATGCTCTTGATCTCTTGACCAGGTCCCCCTTTGAAAAAGAGATCTCGATCTTAATGGGTGCCCCCTAGTTCCAGTTATTTTGTAGTGACAGGACTGATACGTATTAGGCATTTTTGCACATGAAAGTACAAAGAACTAGTCCCAACATTCCTCCAGACCGTTTAGTCAGAGGAACTACTATTTACAAATCAAATAAATATATTTTGGGAGCTACTGCTTTTAAATACTTTTTTTCTTCAGGATAAGGAAAGTTTATCTAAATGTGAGAACGCATAAACAAAAATAGTACTGCAAATGTGCAAATGTGTCACCGAAAGGTTCCTGGTCTGACTGGAAAGTACCAGCCCCAGGAGTTTAAAAAGTCTCTAAATGTCTCCCAAGACTATAGTTCCTGCTCTGTGTGAAAAATAGGGACTGGAACTAATAAAAGTACCAAGAACTGAAAAACGTTCCTACAGTGGGAAAAGGCCTAATGAAATCATTAGTTCTAAACTTTATAAAAATTAGTGCAAAGAAAGTCAATTATGAGCATCAGACATATTTGGGCATTTTGATGGGCTGCTCGATTATTATGATCACAATTATTGAAATCAGATTATTGAAATCAGAATTATTTAAACGATTATTTGTTTAGACAGACTGCAGAGCGTTAGTGTGTCCCTCAAATACTGTCTGTCAGTAATGTCAGAGAAATGTTTTCACCTACTTTCCATATCAAGGAATTATTGCGGTCAATAACCTCAATTACTTTATTACACAACTTTTGTAAACAATTACAGCAATAACCATAATTGAAAATGAAATTTGATTAATTGCACAGCCCTAGCCTATTGCATCTATAACTATGTAAAAAGTGAAAAAGCTGCGCTCCTTTGTGTGCGTCTGTCACTAACGCTGCAACAGAAACTATTTTCACAAGACAACGCATTAGAATGGGTTCACAAGAACAATACAGCACAAGGCTATGACATAAAGAAATAATTTAAGTGTAAAAGATGCAGTTCTGTTCATAATTATAATGTTACTTTTTGGAAATATGCCTACGGTTTCTCTAAACGTGTAACTCACAGCTTTTGATTGGACCGTTTTGGAGTGTCCCAGCTAAATGGAATTTCACGATAATTTTCTACATGTGTGTAATCTTGGCATCTGTATCTCTTCAGTTCTTGTGAAATGAATAACACAACAGGCAGCTAACAATTATTTCACTAATCAGTTAATCTGTCAATCATTCAATCAATTAGTTGTTTAGAATGTCTTTGAATTTGAGTCTGTGACTAAACAAAAACACATTTTTACACATTTCTACTGTAGTGTCATTTTGGATTAATTCCTATCTTGTCTGTGTTACAAAGCCTTTTCTCTTAGCATGACAAGCTTTAGAGTTCATGTAGTTATCTAAATGATAATTATTAATTTAGTTCACAATTATTCCAATAATCAATTAGTTGGATTTAGGGCTAGGCGGAATCACAATTTTTTGGAGATAAATCACAATTTCGATTGTATCACAATTCAGTCTATCCAGGTGTGAAAGGCTGTCTGGTTGCCAGATTTTCAGAGAGCAACAAGTGACCAAGCCTTTGAAAATAAATCCCCAAACAAGCAACCTCAGCCCTTCAATAGAAAGTAAAAAAAAAAAAATCGATTAATTAAAACATTGTGTGTGGCCACAAAACAAGTATTCATGATTTTGATGTGTTTTTATTTTTTTTTCTAACATTAATAACAACTTTTAAGCATGAAAATATGCTAAGAATCCATGTTTCAGTCACAATGATGAATATATTTTTGTAAATCAAACGTGAAAAGTGGCTAAATTCACCTCTTTTATGAGTTGAATAAGCAGCCCACAAAACCACAACCTTCAAAATGTATAAGAGACCTTGGAAAAAGATTGTGGGAAATCACAATATTACAAAATCTGGTGACTTTTTAATTTTACTTTTTACATTTTTCAAGAAGTATCTGTACTTTACGCTCTTTACATTTTCAAAACAGGTGAGTTACTTTTATTCATTTATCTCACACTCCACAACATAACAAATCAATTTTTGAACTGAAAAAAAAAAAAAAAAAACAATTCAAGATGGGATAAAATGTCTTAAAACAGATTTTAATTTTTATTTTTGGTATTTAGGTGAAATCTAGATTATATGGCGTGTTTTCTGCTTATTTCAATTTTTTTTCTTATTTTTAGCCACATTATATTTTTACTCTTCTCACCGGCAAATGAGGAGAGTAAAAAAAAAAAAAAAAAAAAATCAGACATGTCTTAAAACAAGTGAAATACGATGCCATTTATTAGTATTATAGTAGTTTTAATGAAGACAACATAATAACTTTTGGCAGTGTGATTCTACTTTTAGTGTTTTACTTAAGTAATTTTACACAGATTTACTTTTGTACTTTTCCTCAAGTAAAGGAGCTTCAGCAGGACTTTGACTTTTACCAGAGCCGCTTTTTTACACAAGACATTGTACTTTTACTTGCAGTGTTTCCCATTAATAGAGAAGACCATGGCGGCCCAGCATAGTCTAAAAACAACTTGACAATTCATTTATGGTGAAACACATTATACTTTATGATTGTAGCATTGTAATCAACAGATAGAAGTCATTATATTTCATCTATAATCAATGTTTTAGATCAGTAGAAGCAGTATCTGATATTCACACCCTAAAAATTGTATTAGATAAATAAATACAGTTTTGGGTCACTCGTACCATCGTAGTCTATGTATAACCTTGTGGGAAACACTGACTTGAGTACTGGACTTCAGTATACTTTTGCCATCTCTGCTTGTGCTTAAGATATAAGATACACTGTCGATCCTTAGACAGTAACCTGATTGATAAACTCAAAGCTCTATCGATTTCCAGATTATTACTGCACATTGATGCACTCATAGTCTTAAAACACACAACAGATTTTCCACAAACAGTGCTGTTGCTTTTGCACTGAGAAAGACGTGTTTTTCACCTTCAAAATCCAACCTCCCCGGTGTAAGATAATTGTTTGACCTGCATTATATTCCACGTCGGGTGCGTTCTGTTTAACCTGTAATGTTAATTTGGCAGTAGCAAAAGCCTAAGCAGCGTGACATGTACGTTGCGCTTTGATTGCAATTGACGGCGTGATTATGACCTGATTATGACTTAATTAAGACATGATTACGCTCCGAGGCTCCTGCGCGGCTGCTGCTGATAACAACTTGTTGCAATGTCAATATCACAGTGACTTTAATGTAGGGTGACCAGCTCAAACGGTATTAAAAGAGAGAGACAGATCGGGTGAATTTAGAGAGACATGCATGGTGGGTTACACATGATTAGATTTCACAATAGATCACATCTTTTTATAACCTACAAGGACAAAATTCCTTCAAAAGTTGTGTTACGTTGAATAATTATTGTATTTTCTTTGCAAATATCACAATGTGTACCATTTATGTGAAGAGATAAGACATTTACTCAAGAAAAGAGACCTAAATAACAAAACTAAAATCAAGACTTTTCAGTACAATAAATCTAATATGAGGATCTTAATATAGAAAGTTTGCTTAAGCTCAAAATATTTACCCACAATTGACTAATATCAGAGTCTAGATCAAAAACCTTAACAGTTATGTGATGATAGTTATTTGTTTATTCAACGGGAGATTGCATTAGATTTCTGAAGAAAGCAAAGTCTTGAATTTCAGGTTTTACTGGACACAAGTTGTTCAGTTTTAATTGCTAGATGATTTCAATTCTTTGTAATAGTATTTGTAATAGTTGCTAGTCATTGCCAGGTTACAAAATAGACAATAAAATACAGCTTAGTTAAACAAACTAATAATTTCTAACCAGACAATACTAAAGTGTTGAATATTTTGCTCGATTCTTTGATCTGATGTGTGTAACTTTCTGGAAGTGGCACAGTACTTGTACAATTCAATGGAAGTACATCAGAAAACAGTCCATGCATTACTGGAACTGAATAAAGGAACAGCATTTCTATCAACAGGCAGGAGGCTCGTCTAGTCAAATTTGCAGAGATCATGCAAACACGCTCACAATAATGATTTCCAGAGCTATTAAAATCATCCAAAGTGAAAGGGAAGAAGGACACATGCTGGTGCTTTGATTGTTGAAAACGTAAGATATTATTGTGTGCTTAATTTTGCCTTCACCAGAAAAATACAAATTGATAATTGAGTTTTTCAAATGATTTATTTAATAGGTTTAAAATACGTGCTTCTACGGCATTTCCACTCGCTTTGTCTGTTGGCAAAATGACAATAAAACGCGCATCAGGCCCGAAAAATCGATTGCGAGAAAACACAATTCAGAATATTTCGATTAAACGCGCATAAAAGAGTTCCTCGTGCAGCGGACGGAGACGTCCGTGTGCGCGTCACCTGACTCACCTGTGTGGCAGCACGTGCAGCCGCGGGTCAGTTTTTGGGTGCTCTGTGGGTGGCCCCTAATGCACCGCACATGACACTGTTCTTTCACAAAGCTGACGACTGCACACGGAGGTAAAAACGGCAGCAAAAGCGCCACGTTTCGTCGTCGATACACTGTGTTCTCTCCAGCAAACGGTCATTAACGCACAAAACAACAAGAACAAACTGGTGGCGGAGCGCGCGGATGCTAACGGAGGCTAGCCCCCCGTTAGCTGTTGACATTAGCGCCTCGGCTCTCGCGCACAAATCTGCAAAAAGCATCCGGTTTAACTCATGCAAACCACACGATTTTACAAAGCAAGTCGTTACCCATTAGCCCAAGACACGTTAACATAGCTGGCACGTTTTGTAGCCGCTAATTTATCCGTGTTCAACCCATGCCACGAAGCTTTGCTAGCGCCGATGCTACAATGCTGACTAGCCACCGCTGCTGCCAACACTATCAAAGTAGTTAGCATGCCGCCAGTTCTTTATGTTCTGATCACGTATTGCGAAATGTGTTATGCCCGTTGTTATTGTGGTGTTATTAACGTGTTGTGTGCGTTGCTTACCCGCAGTGTCAGCTCGCCGTTTGTGTGTTGGAGGCAGATTGATGCCGCAGGAAGCCCTCCGTGATCCGACCTGAGCTGCAGACAAACAGCAGACTGAGACGGAGACAGACAGCCCGACCCACGCGTGATACCCGGGCACTGCTGCAGAGGAGGATTATTATTTGCACCCGTCTACAGCCCGTACGTGAATGCTGCCAGTCTGGTTCTCTCTTCTTCTATTCTTCAACAGCAACAGCAGCAATCTCTTTTGATCACACCCTAAGTTAAAAGTAGGACAAATACCTGCAGCAGTTCTGTGCCAGCTGGCTGCATGCAAACTATCTGCAACAGCAACACCCACACACTTTCTTAGCGTCTCAACAAAGAAACATAGGGAAAGTCTATTGTTGAGCTGTGATTTGCGTTAAATCAAACTAGGAAATTCAGCACGGATGGGTGTTATAGCGAACGTAACACAATTAGATAAATCAATAAAAAAATAATTCTATCATTTTGATTAATGCTGCAACTAATGATCTTTTCAATAATTGGTATAGTCACTAATTATTGTAATTATTTAAATGCAATGTCATAGTTCAGATAGCAATTACAATCATCAAAATACAATAACTTTTGAATTAAAAAGGTCAACATCAGTGTTTCATCTCAGAACTATTAATCTCAATTGTGGCTTAAACTATTATTTAAAAATAAATAAATACAGAGATTTTAACTAGGCCTGGGCGATATGACAAATTAATGTCAGGATTTACTTGGAGACAGATCACGATTCCGATTTTATCACAATTTTTGTAGACTGTCTATTTTTTTTTTACGTAAATACAATTATTTTCTTTTTCACAAGATTTCCTACTTCACTGCGATTGGCTAAATCCAGCTGTTGTTGGCTGACAAGTGATATTTAGAGCGAAACAATCGATCAAGCCTTTCAGTAAAATGTTTTTATGATGATTTAATTAATGTATTCATTAAAACATTGTGAGTCGCCAAAACAAAAGCTAATCATTTGGGCTTCTTTCAACTATATTTTAACATTGATATTGATACGCAAAAATAGTTTCAGTCATATGGATCTATTTTTGTGAATCAACCCTGAAAAATGGTCAAAAATAACTTATGACACAAAAGATGAAAAAAGTCAAAACACAACTGTGAAAATTCACAAGCGATTTTTCAAAAAAGAAGCCCAAAGTTGCTATAAAGAAGCAGACTTGACAACTCTATAGTTGTCCAGGAAATAGGTGGGAATAATGTCTGTGTTTGAACAGACAGATGCATTTCACCATAAAGCAGATTGTCTCTCTCATGAGCTCACAATTCGATTTTTATCACAACATTGCCCAGCCCTAATTTTAACCATTGTCATTTAGCAAAAAGAGAAGTCAGGATTGTTTCTCTAAAATCTGAATCACTATAAGGCCCTCAAAAACCTTCAACAGACATTGTTTTCAGTCAGACGTAGGCCAATGTTATTTAATCCAGATTGAGAACAGTTTAAATAAATACCGTTTAAATGCAGTTTTTCCATGGGTGCATTACAATGTTATTAATGGGAAAATCTGGCTTTGCCCACCATCTGGCCCCATCATCACATCACCACTTTCTAGAACAGAATGTCTTTCCTGGACGGTAATCTTTTGAATAATCTTCTGTTGACACTATCGTCCTGCTTACGTTTTGTCGAAGCTCAAAAGAAAAACAAAAAGGTCAAGCATGTGCACACCTATTGTATCAACTAGCTTGGATTTGTTCGATGTTTTTTTTTTCTTCACCTACGCAGTTATGCTACGATCAGATTAGCATGACTTTCCCAAAAGCCTCAACAAAATTACCTGCTCTTTAACGTTAATCTAATCCTAAAATTTCAGAAATAAATCATTTAAAATAAAGGGCTGGGCAATATTGTTTCATGTTCATAGTTTATTTGACAGAAAGAATTAGAGATGGGTTTGATATACAGTTCAGTATATATAAATTTTTTTACATAACTGCTATATTCACTATATGAGCCTTAGTTTGGACTGATAGTTTGGGAAAGAAACAGTAAGACTTGTTATATCTCTCGACATTCCTAAGTTTACAACTTTGATTTTATCGTTAACATGTAAGTTTTATTCTTGTTCTATGACTTTGGCTACAGCACAAGCTTTGATAAGAGCTTCTTTGTTTGTCAGTATGGACTCGTGTGCTTTAAAACAGAGAGAGCTCGTGGCTGTGCTGGCATTAATAGTGTGATATAAAAACGTTTTATGTCACTGTGTAGAAAAGGGAGACTTTTATTTATTTTATTTTTTTATTTATTTTAATGGGATGCCCCTTGAGATGTGCCATCTCGTTTTCAAGGGGGCCCGAAACAAAAAAAACATATAACAATACATCACATAAAGTAAAAATGTACAGATTATACATAAAACAATATTTAAATTACAAACAAGACAAGACAAGACAAGACACACTTGCTCACTCTTACACCTCTCCACACTCCTGCAAATGTACAGATGTAAAACAGAGAAATTACAGAACTAGGGATGTCAGGATTGCTTGATTAGTTAGTAAATATTGTTGAATGTCAAATCACAGAATTGCAAGAAAACGGAGAAGTATACTTGAGAATAAATTGTATGATCCTGTTTTTTTTTTTTTTTTTTCACCTGTACACAAGTTGTTAATCATGACATCCCCTAACAGCATTACAGATGACATCAATACCAACATAGTTGGTAAGTATATTCATATTAACCATGCTACCATTATTGCAATGGTATTAAAAAAAAAGAAAAAAAAAAAAAAAAAAAAAAGAACTCAAAGAGACTGTGTTAGTAATTCTCGCTCAAAATAATATATTAGAACTAGAAACAATTACAAGGAGTTTTAAGATGAATAAATAAAGATGACCTAAATAAACCAAAGGATGTTATGGATCTTAAGTGTGTGGGTAACTTGTTCCATTCTGAAGGAGCTTTGTACTGAAATGCCCTGCGTCCAGCCTCTTTGTAGATTCGTGGCACAGTCAGAGTAAGACAATAAGTGCTTCGCAGTGAATAAGAAGATGTTACTGGATTCAAATATTGTTTGAGGTACTGTGGACAGTAAAAGTAAATACATTTAAAGATGAACAGAATCCAGTGAATTTCACGTCTTTTGGATGGATGCAACCAGTTGAGTTTATCAAACAAAACACAATGGTGAGTTTGGTATGGACATTTAAGAATAAATCTACAAAGAGAGTTGAAAAGAACATTCAGTAGTTTAAGATGTGAATCATAAGTGTTTTGATAAATCGTGTCAGCATAATCAATAATGGGTAAAATTAGTTGAGTGACTATTCTTTTCCTAACTTCTAGAGTGAAGCAGTTAGAAGAGCGATACAAAGGACTTAAGGTAGCATATGTTCTTTTAATTATATAATCAATGTGAGGTTTGAAGTTTAGTTCAGGGTCAAGCCAAAGACCAAGATATTTAATAGAATCCGTTCTCTGCATCAAGGAACCATCACTAAACCAAATTTGAAATCCGGGAGAATTTTGTAATCTACGGTGTGTACCAAAAAGCATACAACAAGACTTTTTCATGTTTAGAATTAGTTGGTTTTCATTAAGCCATTTTTGAACCAGATTAAAGTCAAGTTGCAGCTGTTTTTTCACAACAGACAGATCAGAGTTTGAGTTGTAAATAACAGTATCATCAGCATAAATATTTATCGAGCAGTTTGAGATGACATTTGGAAGATCATTAATAAAAATGCTAAACAAAAGGGGACCAAGAGTGGACCCTTGCGGCACACCTTTTTCAATTATACATTTGTCAGACTGCACACCATTAGAAACTACATATTGAGATCTACCATGAAGATAGGAATTGAACCACAGAATTGCATTAGTGTCAAGACCTATTGCATAAAGTTTATCAAGAAGCAGATAATGGTCAACAAGATCAAAGGCTTTAGACAAATCTAGAAATATTGATCCCACATATTGATTTTGATCAAACGAAATGAACAGGTCGTTTGTAAATTTGAGAAGGGCAGTGGTGGTGGAGAAACCAGAACGAAAACCAGACTGAAAAGGGGATAGGATATTGAATGAATTTAAGTAATGGAACAATTGATTGAAAATAATCTTTTCAAAGACCTTAGCTACCGCACAAATATTAGAAATTGGCCGATAATTATTCAAATCCGTAGGATCTCCTCCTTTTAAAATAGGAGTAACTCTGGCTGTCTTCCAGATTGAAGGAAATGTAGCTGTATTTAATGACAAATTAAATAAATCAGCTAAAGGAAACATTAGAACATGTGCTGCCATTTTTAGAAATTTGGACTCTAGACCATCAGGACCAGCACTGCAGTTGGCTTTCAGGTCTAATAAAACATTGTAAACATCAATCGGTAAATTTTGGTGAAGGAGAAAGAGGGACCAGAAAGGCGCTTGTTTGATGCATTTCCAGACACATAATTAGAATGAACACTGCTACCAATGGAAGCAAAATGATGATTAAATGCATCTGAAATTTTGATTGGTCTGAAATGATTTCATTATTTACAATAACATGATTAGTATTTTTACTTTGGATTTATTAAGAACTTGATCAAGTTTGGACCAGAATCGTTTTGGGTTGTTCAAATTTTGAGCAAAGCCCTCTTTGTAATAATAGGATTTTGCATTCCTAGTCTGAGTTTGCAATAATTCCGAAGTGATTTATAAGTTTCCCAGTCAGCTAGATCCTTGGAGAAATTATATTTTTTCCAGGCCTGGTCCCTTTTTCTATAAAGGTCAAGCAAAGCAGAATTGATCCAAGGCAGATGTCTGCCTTTACACGGATAGTTTTAACTGGAGCATGCTTATTAATAATACTGGAAACTTCTGAGTAAAAAAATTCCATGCATCTTCTGCATAAGGAATTAACTGAAACCTGTCCCAATTAATATTAACAAGATCATTAATGAATAATTCCGAATTCATATGTTTAGTTTGTCTGATGTTAATATAATTGGGAGGGACTTTTGGTAGTTTAATTTTCCAGACACAAAATATGACAGAGTGATCACTAAAGCAGTCAGACATAACTCCAGATGAAGAGATTCTTTCTGGATGTGACACAAGGATCCAATCGAGAAGAGAAGAGGAGCGCTGATCTACTCTGGTGGGTTCTGTTATGAGTTGAGTAAGATTGACACTATTTAGAAGATTTCTTTCATTGGATGAGGAACGGTGGAGCCAGTTACTGTTGAAATCACCCAGAATTATCATTTCATTTTGCTTTCTAAAAGAACTAATAGTGGAGATAATAGAATTAATTGAATCTGCAGGAGCACTTGGGGTCTGTAAACATTAATAACAGTCAGTGATTTATTTACATGAAACTTTATGTTAACAGAGAGAAATTCAAAATTAACTGGCTCTACCAATGGAAAGACTCGCACAGAGGTTAAAGTTTCCGAGACATAGGTGGCTACACCTCCTCCTCTTGAACCTCTGTCAGCACGATATAAAACATAACCATCAATTTTAATCTCATCATCAAAAATATTATTATGCAGCCAGGTCTCAGAAATAGTAAAGACATTAGGTTTGTACTGGGCAGCCCATACTCTCAGTTGGTCTATTTTTGGGACTAAGCTCCTTATGTTAATATGAACAATTTTTAACCCTTTAACTGTCTCTATTATCTGTGAACCATTGAATCAAATAATGATGCAGGAGGAGGAGAGAGAAGAGGAGCAAGTACACAAAACACAGACAGACAGACAGACATACAAACACTCACGAGGACAGGCGCACACAAAAAAATCAAAAACAGAAGAAACAAAAATCACCATGAGCCAAGCTCAGTCTGCAATAATATATTCAGAGGAAAATTAAGTAGCCTATATTATTTTATAACAACAACGTCAGATAGAGAAAAAAAAAAGTCTTTTTTTTTTTTTTTTTTTTTTTTTAATGACTTTTTCCACGCTGTCTATTTATTCCATATGTGTTACTTCCATGATTCACTCCGGTTCCGTATGCTTAGACGCATGATAATATAATACATCCATGCTTTAGACGTCACATTTTTACGACAGCGCCAGCCTATGGCGCGACAGCACTAAGTTGCGTAGTCATGACAACACTCAGTACGGCAAATATGAACAAAGCGGAAGCAGCAGTGTTGTGTTCAACGCAGCTTTCACAAGAATCAGAAACAAAGACTGCATCTCGAAAAAAATAATCAAATATCAAATGAGCTGCTGCAGAAATTAAGTCAGGATGCGATCAATAAAGCAAAGGAAGAGGAGAAAGTCAAAATAATAATCACCCAAGTACCAAGCTCACACGGAGAGGGTCTGGAGGAAAACTTCAGCATCCTTGGGACAGCGGAATGAGGTGGACTTTCCGTCAACGCTGATCGTTAGCACGGCAGGATACCGCAGGGAATATTGAAGATTCTTTTCTCTGAGTTTACGTTTAATTGGATCAAACAAGCGACGCTTCTCCAGGAGAGTTGCACTGTAATCCGGGAAGATGAAGATTTTCGCCCCCTCAAACAGGAGCTCACCCTTTTCACGGGCCAGTCGAAGGATCTTTACTTTATCTTGGGCATTTAGGAATTTTGCCAATATTGGCCTGGGCCCGTTTTTGGAGCTCGGTGACATTGTGGTAGGGCTGCGGTGGGCACGTTCGATGACTGGCTGAGCTGAAAATTTATCCGCACCGAGGAGCAGGACAATCAGCCTCTGGATAAAACCCACAGTGTCACGGCCCTCCGCCCGCTCCGGAATCCGCAGAAAACGAAGGTTTGATGAACGGCTTCTGTTTTCAAGATCGTCAACTTTATCACGAAGGAAGCTGTTCTCCTTCTCCAGAAACTTGACTCGGGAATCCAGGTGAGTGAGATTGTCTTCATTGGCACTGATTTTATGTTCCATGAGGGAAACCTGCTCAGTGAGAGTGGTTATTGACCCGTTCATTGTAATTAAAGTTGATTGAAGTTCACCAATTTTAGAGTCAAAGTGAGAGGTTAACTCAGCTTGCATCTGTCGCAGGGCGTCAGTAATGTCCTGCGGATTGGCCATCGTCGAAATAGGAGCACAAAACACAGCGTTTGTAGAATAAAATTTTTAGATCCCCAAAAAGCACTGAATAAAGAGTATCGTTTGACGTGTTGCAAGGTCAATAAAACTTTCAAAGAAGTCTGTTGCTGCTTAAATCATAACGCAGACTTGCTCAGCAAGACGCTCACGCTGCTGCTCGTGCGGCCATCTTTTTGAGTTACTCTTTAAAAATGTTATAGGATGTGCATAAACATGTTTTATTCATTAAACAAAGAGACAAAGTAATAGTTTGGTTGTACCTCATCTCAGCTGTGCTTTTTTATTTTAAACAAAAAGAAGATCAGTCACTGATATTGGCATTGACTGACAAAAAAAATCTGCATTGTTCAAAGAAAGAAACATATCAGACAATCTCTAGGGAGAATGTTGCGTTATACCAGAACTAGATTATAGCCGAAGGTAGTTTCCATTTGCAGTCCCTGAGCAGGTGAGAAATATGATAGATCGGCGGTCCCCAACCACCGGTCCGGGGCCCAAAACCGGCCTGCGGGTCATATGCTACCGGGCCGCAGAGGATCTCTAAAAATGTATTTTATTTTATTTTATTATAGTTATTATAATTTTTTGTGCTTTACTATTACATATATACATTTTACATATACATTTTGAACTATGTAACCCAATGGGCCCTTTTCACGCTGTGTCTATGCTAGCTCCGGTTTGCGAGATACCTGTGGATAGTCCCTTGTCCGATTCATTCCTTATGGGGAATTTGCCAAGATGCGCTAATATTAATTATTTTTTTAAAAATTCATAGCACTGAGGGGATTTCAACTAGAAATCCGCTCAGCACTGGCAGCGAGTTCAGACCTTCACATACGAGGTCAATACTACACCAGAGAAAGACTGTGTGTTTATAAAAGTGCGTAAGTTTGGCACAATGCTAAATGCTAACAAATAAATTAGCGAAAATATAAAGCAGACAATTTGATAAAAATACATGACATCCTAGGCTGAGTGTTTTTGTATGAAGCTAGTTCAGTTTGTAGAGTTAATTTAAAATTAATAAATACATTAAATACAGGTTAACATTAGCTTTAGAGACAAAACGGCACATTTTATAAACACATGGTTAAGTGTTTACCTCGTATGTGAAGCTCTGAACTCGCTGCAAATGATTGTCTGGCTGCACCTGTTGTCCAGTTTGTGTCAATTAGTTATTTTATTTAGTTAACAGCATTTGAGCTAGCCTTCCGAGGGAATGATTAGACCCGGAAACAACGAACCGCTGGTATATTCATATCGGAACTAGCCAAGCCCCAGCGTGAAAAGGGCCTATAAACAGCAAATTCTAGCAATAGGAGCTAAAAATATACAGCACAATCATCAGTTGAATGCATTTTGCGTTGCGTTACCACCCGGTCTCTGGAAAAGGAAATTATAACTGTACTGGTCCTTAGAAGAAAAAAAGGTTGAGGACCACTGTGATAGATAATGTAAACAATATTACAAATGCACACTCACGCATTGCAAGTAAGTACTCATTATTACACATTAAAAATATACAGTCAAATCTCCCTATCATACCAGACACAATTCTTAATGCTGATGCAGCTTGTTTTCCAATAATAGTTTCGTAACATTACAGGAGAAATTCTTTATATCAGAGCAAAGTTTCAGACTCTGTGGGAGTTTGTTCCGTTCTCTGATGGCTTTGAAATAAGACTGTCTGAGCGAAGGCTGAGATACATTTAGGTAATCTGCAGTCATTGTGGCTTGTGGCCCTGGAGGTCTCGGCTGTCTGATCAGAGCTGAGCTGTGGAGTAGACTCTGCGCTATTTAAAGTTTTAAAGATTAGTCACATATTTGAATAAGTAATTAAATTTTCAGTAGTTTAGTTTAGCATGATGATAAAAATTAAGATGTGATTTCAATCTTTTAAAAATCAGCTTTTTTGAGGAAACATCATAGTTCAGTAATTATCAATAAATCCAGTTTCTCTATTATTCAGCCTTTTCCATATTGTGAGTATAGGGCTGGGCGATATAATTACAAAAATGAATATCTCGATAATTTTTTGACGAATCTCAATCACGATATTTGGACAATATTTTGTCAGTTCAACATAAATGTGTTAAAATCTGTGTTGAAATTAGTTCCATTGTAAAAACATCAACCTTTAATATTCTAATCAGTTTAAAATTGATTGAATGACATCGTGTTTAACGATTGTCAAACCTTTATTGCCAGGTTTGACAATAAAATAGGGATGCACCGATCCAGCTTTTTACGTTCCGATATCGATCCCGATACTTTGGTTTTAAGTATCTACCGATACCCGATATCAACCGATACCAGTGTAAAGACTGAAATTGCTTCTCTTTTTTATTAAATGACAAGACATTTTGTCATTTAGTGTTCTGTAATTGTTATTTACAGTGTAAGCCACAATTTCACAACTTAATCTGAATAAATTGTCCAATATTATGAGACGTTCTGGATCAACACTAGTCAAAAAATGTGTCTCATTATGTCCAATTAAAGGCACAACTAGGATATCGGCTGAACCGATATCATGGAGCTGATACCCGATCCAGCAAAATGTCCTGGATCGGCACCGATATTCGATCCCAGTATCGGATCGGTGCATCCCTACAATAAAATAGAAGTAAATTTAGTTGATGCAAAAAGTGAGATATTTTATACTTGTCAAGTTCAAACCAAAAATCTACTAAAAAATGTAAAATACTAATTCTAGACAAACGTAGTTCTTTGTTATCTCATTTAAGATGGTCATTGTTCCTAGTGTGTTAAATTATCAGACAAATATTTGTCAAATTTATCACAACAATCTCCCATTATTCTACATATTCTCTTGTTTAATAAAGCTCTTTGAATTGCTTAATGCAAAAATTTCTGATTCTGATACAGCACCACTTTTTATTTTTTGTAAATTAGCTCTTGCAGAATGTTTTACTGCACAATATTGACCCTATTTTGTCCCGCCCACTTTTCTAGGACATGCACTTCCTGTTTAGCTGCATTTAGCCTGTAGACTTCAGTCGATGGGTTTATTTTAACGGTCACTATATTTAATTAAAATCTCCCCACAAGACAGACAAACAAACACGTTAGCTACCTTAACAGAGCTAAACAGGAAGTGCATTTTCAAGCCAAGTGGGCGGGACAAAATAGGGTCAATACTCGATATTACATTTTTGATTATCTTCAAAACAACATTCACGATATTATCTACAATTTGATATATTGCACAGCTCTAATTGTGAGTGAGTTAAAACATCACCAAACAGTTTGAACTGATGAACAATGATAAAATTGTGATCCGGATCCATTTCCACCAATGCAAAGTGACAGTTGTGTGGCGGAATTTGGTTGAGCAAAAAAAAACAACATTTGCATTTGTTTTGTGTATTCAGATAGAACAAGTGTAGGGTGAATGTGACTTTGTGTGAGTCGGATGTTGTAAACTTTATATTTTACTGCCAGACGCTGATAAAGACACTCAGACGTATTATTGAATCCCTCTGAAATGTGTTCAAATATCTCTTTAGGCTTATTATTTTAAGTTTAATTATGTGAAGCTTCTCTAAAATTAGTCCCAAATGAGCCAAAATATGCCTTTATACCTTTATTTTAATGTGGATCTGGAGTCTAATCTGGAGCATTTATTTTAAACAACCTCTTAGCTGTTTTTATAGGCTTATATCTTACTGTATATCTTTAAAATAACATTCATGATAAACAGTGAAATTCAATATATTCTCCCCCCCTAATTGTGATTGATAAATGTATTTTTGTGAATATAAAACATGTTAGTTTCCTTGTCTGTCCTCATATAACCCCTGTTCTTTCTCACAATGCAAATTAGGAAGTAGTTATTTAAATCTAGTATTTAAAACGACTTCCTTGCTCGTACAAATCCTTCGGCGCCTTGTTAATGTCAGCAGCATGGATGCATTTTTGGCTTAAAAACGTATATGTACAAACAGCAAAGCTTTTGTCGCATAGTGCTGAATTTAAATGGTAAATGGCCTCTGTTTATATAGCGCATTTCCACCTTTCAAGGCACTCAAAGCGCTTCACAATCAGGGCTATTATCCAGTTTAAAATATATAAGCATAAAAACATAAAATCAAATACAATTTTCATAAAAACATAAAATCATAAAAACAATTTAGAAAAATTACAGATGAAAAATGCCTGGTACATTTTGTAGTAATGTGTATTAATGCACACTGTCCCTGTAAAAAAATAAATGATAATAATAATTTAGCTGTAAAGAACTATTGTAGGCTATTCCTAATTGTAAACCTAATTTTTTGCAGTTGCAGCGAATAAAAGAATTATCATCTGTCGATTATTGAAAGGATTATGTCAAAGAGAATAAATTATTTCATATCTTGTAGCTTTCTGTCACAGTATTGCACGCTTTATTTGTCTAAAAAAAATGGTGCAAAACAAATCCACAGATAGTGTCTTGGTTCAACCAGTTTTTTGTGTTCCTAAAGGGGTTCTATTGTGTTTTTTTTTTTTTATATTTTGTAAGAAACTAGAACATCTGCAGATCAGTAATTTACCTTTTGTTCATTGTAAAACACAAAGTTGATCTAAAACAACTTAAAAATAGGAACAGCTCTACTGACTTCCTGTTCAAAACTGTAGAACTGATAAGCCCCGCCTCCTCACTTTAAAATGTAACTGTAAAAAGCAACTATTTTTTATTGTTGGAAAGTGAATATGGGACAGTATTGAACCATACATGCTTCACTTTGAGTTTTAATCTTTTGAATTATAGCAAGTAAATACAGATAAGTGGGAGGGGATAGGTGGTAGGTGAGAACAGGGATTTCTGAGCACTTGAGCTCCATTTGAAGAACAATACAAGATTACTCCAACATGAATGAATCAATTCAAATATAACTTTGAGTAAACTAATGGTGAAGGGAGGCCATTATAACGAGGTTAAAAACTTAGAAAAGTGAATTTGACATAATAGGTCCCCTTTAAGAGTAAAAATTATAACGCTCTAGAAGCAGTTTTGCTTAATTATTTAAATATTATCTGAAAGTTGTAAATGTAATATGACTCAACTCTGAAAGTAGTTCAGATATTTATCTAATTCTGTAGCGCCAAATTTAAAAACATTTGAATCTATATTTGAAACATATATAAGAAAAGTAAGACTATGTAAACATTGTGTCAAAATGTTGAACCTAATTTAAGTTAAACGAATCCAACTCTAAATGTTGTGAAACTATATAAAAAACACTGAATCTAAATGTGAACGGATTTAGGCCTCAACAAAAGGCCTTCACATTTTCTCAGGCTCTTTAGTCTTTTTACCAATTTCAGAATTACAAATTTTAGGATTCTTGTAAATCACATAAAACATTCAATATGGTTGATGATGTAGTAAGTTCAGATGATGGACAAGAGCAAGTTGTTTTTAATTGAGAACATTCTCTAAATTAAATATCTAAAAATTCACAAATTTTGATTTTGATGATTTCTAATAGCGACTAGAGTTATTCACATTTTGTATTACAACAAAAACTAAATGTATCAATTAAATTTATTTGAGCAGTCAATCAAATTAAAACATACATGTGAATTTCATCGCAATATTATTCGTTGATTAAATGTTCAAAAGGGGAAGGAAGAAGTATAAACTTGTATGAAAATAAAAACATAACATTTAATAATACTGATTTTTTAACATTTTAAATCAATGTATTTAAACGTATTTATCTAGAATATCATCAGCTTTTTTTCTCTTTAAGCTTGATACATTTCCCTTTTCTAGATTCTATAGAGTAAACTAAAAATTCCAAATGTGACTTCTAAAATTGCCACAATTTTATTTCGAATGATCACGATTATTGATTACCTCAGACCTGGGCAAACTGTGGCCCAGGGGCCAGATGCGGTCCTCGGCACATTTTTGAAAATAAGTGTTACTTTTTATATTTCTTTTTTTATTGACTTTGCTCTGGGACATGTGCCATTGACTGTGTCCTATAATACTATATATTGTTAAAATATTACAAGCCAGCACAAATGTAGGCCTTTGTTTTAGGCCTGGGCAATATTGTGATGAAAATTGAATCGTGAGCTCATCTCGGTGACAATCTGCTTTTTTGGTGTAATCGTCATGATTTCCCTTTTCTCTATTTCAGTGGTTCTAAAAGTGGGGTCCGGGGACCCCTGGGGATCCCTGAACCATGTGTATGGGGTCCTCCAAATCTTTTTTGAAACATTGGTACATTTTTTTTTTTCAATAAAACATTTTTTTATGTTTTACCATAATAAAAGAGAGATAGCTTTGAATAGAAACAAGTAAACCAGAAAAAATGGCCATAGGAAATTAACCATTTATTCACATTTGATATATAGCTTAGCCTTAATTTCTGAATTTTAATGTGATACCAGAATAAGATAAGGGGTCCTTGGTCTGAAAAAGTTTGAGAACCCCTGATCTATTTGATCCATCTGTCTGTTCAAATACTGTACATAGACTATTTTTTGCAACCTATAAATTTTAGTCTCAGAGTTGCCAAATCCAAGTTTTATTAGTGACTTAGTTGGGGGGTTTAAGTTCCTTTGGACTGCACTTTTAAGTCATGAAAGGAATGAATCTTAGCAACTTTGCAGGTTTGATTTATTAAAATATATACATTTTTTTTAGCATGTTTTTGTGTCTAAGAGTTTTAAGTTTTAAGAAAAACACATGATATGGCAAAATGAAGGGCTGAGATTCCTTGTTTCTCTCTGAAAATCTGGCAACACGGTCAGATTTTGACAGCTGAATAGTGAACTGTATTTAGAGACAAAAAGAAAATAAACCGTCAACAAGAATCGTGATAAAATTGAAATCGTGATAATAATTTTTTGCACACCGTCCAGCTCTACATTGTTTATAATAATGTGCTTGCAAAAACGATAATTTGTTGCACCAATGACTTTGGCTCTTCACCACTTGTCCGGGTTCAAAAATGGCCCACGAGAAAAAATAATTGCCCAGCCTTAGATTACCTAATAATCCTGACATCCCCAGTTGCAGCCCTAATAGTCTAAAACAATTAAACATTTTCATTGGGATTTTTTGAGTTTTAATAATGAATCTATTTAGAGGAAGTAAAGTCTGTCCCTTGTGTCTCTGCTGTAGGAGAACGTGTGATGATAAAGATAATTTATGTTGAGTCAGGATGAGTTGGTCTGACAGGTTTGAATGTTACTGCTGCTGCTGCTTTATTAAAGATTATGAAACTGCCTCAGACCAACTGCCAAGAACATACTTCTGAAACTGTGCAGCCTCCTAAACCCCACGTCAGTGATTTACAGCTGCAGGAAGAGCAACTGCTTTATTTGTTTTAAGGAGAGATCGACACTGCAGGCAAAACATTTATTTATTTTTTCCAATTTTCAGGTTTTTGATCAGTTTGTTTTCTGTGCACAGGTTTCCACGTTTAAACAACACAGTGGATTAATAATTTTTACAATGCACTGCACTTGCATTGTGGCTGTTGTCAGAGCCTAAGCTGGTTGGGCTTGAGCAGTATCTGGATGGGAGACCACTAGAGCCTGAAAATCTAGAAAATGATTTGACACATTATATTACAATTATAATATTAAGATGATTTTATGACAAACCAGCAAGAAAATGTTTAAAAATGCACTTAAATGTATTGGTTGAAGATTAATAATCTGTCTGTTGTTGACTAAAGGCATTCTTGATCACCTTGAGTTAAATCCTTCTTATTGTTTAGTCGACAAAAGCAGTAAGTGCCTAAATGATCTGACCACCAGCACAGAGGTCTGCGTGCTAAATATACTGTATATGTTCTTTGCTATAAACGATTTACTCGATATTCCATTTTTGCAGATCTTCAAAACAACATTCACGATAATATCTGAAATATAATAAATTGCCCTGTGTGTGTGAATGGTTTGTGGTTGTCAGAGGGATCGCTCGCGCAAAAAGGCAGCCTCGCTTCTGTCAGTCTGTCCCAGGGCAGTTGTGGCGACCAGTGTGGGATAAACAAAAAATGCAAAATGTGAAGCGTCTTTGGGTGTCTTGAAAAGCGCTGCTCAATTTTTAGGCCCGAGCGCCTCAAGCCTGCAAAGGGCCTTTTGCTTTTATAGTGTTAAACTTTTTTTATACAATTAAAAGAATATATGACAGTTTAGACCAGACCTAGGCAAACTGCGGCCCGAGGGCCAAATGCAGCCCGCGACCTGTTTCATTTAAGCCCTGACATGTTTTTAAGAAACAGAAATGCAAGAGACAAAAACTTAGGCTACGAAGATAAACTTTTAACATTTTGATGTAAAATTCACCATGTGATGAGGATAAAGTCAAAGCCATAAAAAGACATTTTTCATTATCAAAGTTTTACAAAATTAAAATTGTAATTTGGATCATGGAACATTGTTATAAATATAAAAACCTGTTGTGGGTTTTTATGCAAATATTTGACTCGGGCATTTTTTCTTTTCTCTCAAAATTACCATAATAAACTGGTAACATTTTGAGATTAAGTTAATAATTTAACAAATATAAAGTTGAAGCTTAGGAAAGTTAAGATTTTACCTGAAAAGTAATATTTTTTAGAATAAAATTGATGCCATTTATAGATTAAACTTAAGGTTTAATCAGATTAAAATAATAATTTTACCAAAAAAAAAAAAAAAGATTTTCTTGGACACTATTTGAAGTGGTCTTTTGTCGAAGAAATGCGTTTGCAATGATGGGAGTTTGTTGTACCAGCGTTGGCAGTCCGGCCCTCCACCACTGTTCTGGGGTTGAAAATGGCCCTCGAGTAAAAATAATAGCCCACCAGACCTTTTTTATTCATGGCACATTTTTTGGCGGAATTTTTAATTCAAATATGGCAAAATCAAACTATTTTGGAAAACAAAATTATTTAGCTTTGTAAATATTGCTCATTATATTTTAAAGCGGCGCTACTGTATGAAACTTTTCAAGTGGAGGGACCATTTTCCACTTTTTGTACTTTTGTGTATTTTTGTATATAGTATGATTGTGGTGCAGATCAGTATTCCCTGGCACCGGGTTAGACTACATTTTTCATTAAAACATTGTGAACATTAGTATATTTAAGACCCAGTTTGGCTATTTAGATAAACTCTGTAACTGTCTTTTGTCCAAGAAATCTAAAAACGTGATAAAAAACACACCAATTTGACTCCACAACAAAATAATTTAATGAGTACACCGTCTGTCCGTCACAAATCTAGAATAATAATCATAAAAAAAATGTGAATTTGACGACCCGCCTCTCCTCTCCGTCTTAATGTAAGGCATGCATTCTCCACAGAGCTCCTAACATTTCAAAACTACATTTATTTTCTCTACAAAAAACAAAAACCTACACACATCGACACCCGGCCACAAGAAACACACACGACAGAAGCGTTCGGATAATTTCCACTCGACACAAGAGGGCTCCAAAGACATTTATTCTTTTGCACGTTTACAATGAGTAGAAGAAGAAGAAGAAGAAATAGTGGACGTCATCACAACATCAAAAATTCACAACAGGTTAATCATAATAATAATAAGAATAGAGGCTAAAGTACCATCGCTATAGGGCCCTTTTGTTCTATCTCTCTGGAAATGGGTGAAGCGTATGAAGCGGACAGAGGCAGGTAGAGCTTGTTACAGGAATAATATTTACTTTTGTTACGATATATTTACTGTACAGTTGAATTTAAGAAGCTAAGTATTTATTCCATCTTTCTACATTGATATAATAGTTTTACCTCTTTCATTTTTTGTGTTTTAGCCTGTGCAGAGCCTTTTTTCGAAGGCTTGTCGATTTTTATTGGAATTTGTCACAATTTCTGTTTGCAACGATTAAAAAATCAGCTTTGGTGCATTCTAAATTTCAACTTTTCCACATGAATATTGCCAGTTATGATATACAATATGATATTGTCCAGCCTTGGCCTATTGACCCTATTTTGTCCCGCCCACTTGGCTTGGAAATGCACTTCCTGTTTAGCTCTGTTAAGGTAGCTAACGTGTTTGTTTGTCTGTCTTGAGGGGCAATTTTAATTAAATATAATGACAGTTAAAATAAACCCATCGACTGAAATCTACAGGCTAAATGCAGCTAAACAGGAAGTGCATGTCCTAGAAAAGTGGGCGGGACAAAATAGGGTCTATAGGGATGCCACAATATAAACTGTATGTATGACAATTCAGTGTTTCTTGTTGATTTTGTGGAGACTATTTTGGCACAAATAATTTAAATTTCAAATATGCAGATCCTTTTCAAGTTTTGGTGTGTTGATAACATTTGCTGCCTTTATTAACTTTCTCGACTATTTTAGACCACTTTAGCTACTATAAAAATGCATTGTACTAAATTGAGCAATAATAGTTAAACCAATGTGTAACCCAGGTTATTTTTAGACTATTGGGGACAATTTTAGACTTTTAAAAATAGTGTTTCCCATAATATTCTCCTTTATTAATGGGAAACACTGCAATTATTGGAAGATAAAATATTATGATTTGGCGATTGTTCACGCTTATTATAGCAACCAAAAAAAAATGTTACTGTGATATTATAAGTGTTTGTTTTCATAGACAGTAGATTGTATTGTAAGCCTTCTTCGAAAACTGTTATTTTGCATGTTTGGGGATGGGTCGATTAAAAGTTATATATATTTTTAATAGCCTGTTTTATAACCTCAGAGAGAGGTAAATGGAATTTATATCCATAGCAGGCTTCTGCGCCAAATATCGACTTGTTTTTGTAAATTAGATGTTTTGTCCATCCCTAGTTACTATAGTGTGAACTAAAAAAAGACTTAATTTTGCTTTTAAAATGGCACATTTTTGTCTTTTGTTTTAGATTGTTTTGTGACTTCTATAATAACGATTATCGATTAACCTAGTAATCATGACATCCCTTTAAACAGTGCACAAGAGCTGTTTTTCACCAGAATAGCTGCTTTTACAGTATATATTCACTAGAGCAAAATAGATTTAGCTATGAATAAAAATAGGCAGCCACCGCCCTTTTAATAAAGCCTTAGCTTTTTTGTATTGCATTAATGTTTGCATTATGCCCATAAAATACATAATTTTACAAGAAAAATACTTTAATTTGAATCTTAAAAGTTCATATTTCATATCTTAGTTTATCACAATATAGAACTACTTTCAAAAAATATTTTTGAGTAATATTTTCAACAAACTAAGACTGGGAAATCTGAGAATTAATCTGTTTTTTTTTGTCTCATAATGAATAATTATATTGTTTTTGGGTTGAATATATGATTACACCATTCTCTTTCTGAACATACATAATTCATTTAGAACAAAAAGTTGGCAAAAAGTCACGTTTTGTTTTGTTTTTTTGACCTCTCTAGCAACTAACCACAATTATAGCCTCATAAAAACAGTACTTTAATGTTCAAATGCTGCTACGGAAAGAATACCTTAGTACATTTATAAGAGGTAATTTGTGTAATAAATAATGATTTTGTGTAATCACATTCTGGACTGACTGACTTCTAACTATAATAGTACATTTACTTTATTATCTAAAATTCAAATCTATTTCCCACCCACATTATTTAAAGCATACTTCTCACATTTTGGCTGTCTTTTTAGAGTAACACTGTATAATCTCAGGTCTACCTTCCTCTGTCCTTTGCGTTCAGTCGTGAAACCGACAGCGACAGTTACACAAAGAGGCGTCGGTAGCTTTAGCAGAATCGCGTGAGCATGTCGTCTACGAACAATGAATTTTATCAGCCGTGACTCGACTTTTAAAGACCCTTTTTCGAACTATAAAGAAGAATACATTAAACTGCTGCCTGGCCTAAGCTTCCCATATACAGTATACATATATTATGTAAAAATGACCTGTACTGAAGTCTGGTTAAAGTGCACATGACAGGTTTAATTACTCATGTCACTCAATCGATGTTAAGATTATTATATTTTGGATTTTAGAAATCTGTTTACAAGTTTCATCCCTGTTTGTCAATTTTTTCAGTTTAAAAAACTGACTTCCTGTTTATGAATGGCGACATCACACATGAATAGGGTTGTTCCGATACCGATACTGGTGTGGGCAAAACCTATGGTAAAAAAAAGCAAGTTAGACCAATGATTTAGCCCCAAATCTTGCTCATAAGTCCATATACATTAATTGGTCGACTAATGCAAGTTTGGTCGACTAAGACTCCACCTATTAATTGACTAAATGAGTCGACTTAAGGACTACAGCAGCGAGTGCTCATACCAAATCTCCAATACTGCCCTTTACTGTTTTGAATGAGCAGTTGTAGATGCAGCTGTAGCTTTTCTTTGCTTGTGACTATAATTGCAAAAATACACCATAGAGACATAAAAACATCCATATCACATTTGTGATTCTTCAGTTAGCCTTTAGAGAAGAAGGGCTGTTGTTAAACTAACAGTAGAAGATCCAACAGTAGCGCTAGGCTAACATTTTAACTTTTACTTTTTGTTTATACTGCATTAGTATGAGCGTCTTTATACAGACCTTGTTTGTATGACACACTTAGGTGAAAAGGGACTAAATAAAAATATTCCTCAACTCATTTGTGTGCAAATTACATAAAACCAAATACATAACAATAGACTATCTTTATTAGGAAGTATTTTGGGACTTATGAATCTAGTTTACATACACCTTTAAAAGGATTATTGATTTAAATTTGAGTTAAATGAAAGAGAGTATCTACAGTTTAGTTCTTTAGTCATTTTCATGCAATGTCTGGTATTGGTATCGGTAATTACCCTTGGACAAAATATTGGTATTGGATCAGTTTTTTTAAAAATGGTATCGGAACAACACTAGTTATAAATTGGGCAAAAACACTTCTATTGTTCTGTTTTTTAACAGAAGACCAGAACACAGTCATTTTTGTTAAATTTAAGTTTACATGATTATAAAAATGTCTTTCTTGTGAGTAAATTGAAAATGTCTTCGCCTTCCTAGCATGATGTCATCATCAGTTTAGATTTCTGCTCTGCTTCCTGTTATTTTCCTTCACAAACTTGTTCTTAAATCACGTTTATTTATATTTACAACAGATACTAATCTACCAAATTAAGTAAAATTGTAAAAACCTGTCATGTGCACATTAAATACTGTCATTGAAATAGTGATATACATATTTAAGCTATTTCTATGCATGTGTTGTAACAGTAGTAGTAGCAGTAACATTGCTTCACCCATAATAAATAAATAGAAATTATCAAGTTGCCTCTCACTATTTGCAAACCACAGCTCTATAGAATTCAACGTGGCCTTGGCTGTAGTGTATAAACACATTTATAGTATATTTATCTGGCTCCATATAAAAATAAAATTAGCAGTAGTACACATATATTTTGCACACCTAGTAGTCATGTGATTATCAACAAGCCCGGTGCAAGAAATGTACAAACAAGGTAATAATAATAAAGGTGCTATAAATAAATAGTGACTTTAGTGACAGTAGATTACAAGTATGTCCCTTTGTGAATTTCTTATTCTTTTTGCAAATTTGTCGTGTTGCATCTGTAAGATAAAGGAAGCTCTTAAAGAATGCATCTGTTTAGATCATTTGCAAGCAAAATAGATCTTTTATCAGTAACACTTTTCAATGTTTGATGTAATTCTTAGTCTGTAAAATCTATACTCAGCACTTGCCATGTTTTGAGTCTTAAAGTAGTGACTGATTATTTTATTTAGATTTAAAAAAAAACAGACTGCGAGGCGAGTTCGGTCCGAGACATGTCCGAGTTTCTTGCAATGTGCCTTGTACAGACTGCTGCGACCTCCGACAACGACTCGCGAACGTGTGCTCGCACTGCACTGAGGTCTGTGTACAAGGGCACATTGGTTATAAACACTTTCTAAGTGCCGAACTCTAACCCCTAACTCTTAACCCTAGCCCTGGCTTAATTAGCTATAAGTAATCTATTTGCAAGTACCCTCTAGTTAACCTGGCTCACACTAGATGGATGTGTTGAGTTCCTCCACATTATCCTTCTGGAACTTTCCCCATTGAAAGCATACAGGAAAAGGTGGGACGTGTTTCGAGTTGATAGGGGCGACTTGTCAACTAGTGCCTACTTTAGTTTGAGCTTAAACAGTCACAGCAACAAATCATAATGGCATATCCAATGTGGAGTAGAAGAAATGTCACATGGACACCTCTCTGCTCTTCTTTCAAAAAGGAAATACTTTGTATTTCTGCTAAAACAGAATCAATAGGCTCAGAAATACGTACATCCACAGAATCTGCCATTTTTGTTTTGCTTGATTCAGGCCCCAGGAAGACTAGCAACCACAATGTGGAAGCTAATGGGGATCCAAATAAAGAATAAAGGTGCTACTTTCTGTTGTCTTTGCTAGCAACCCCCCTCAAGCCGCCCTGCTGCAATGTGATTGGGCCGTTAAACCACTGGTTCAGACTCAAACCAATCGGGCTGGTTGAGGTACAAATAGACTTCTCTCGAGTTTGTGAATTCACAAATATTGCATAAGTCAATCTTGGCTGGCCAAGGTAGTTTCTAGTTGTATTTTTACTAGATTCAGGATTTCAGAACTTTTCCTTGTTTTGCCTTTTTTAGACAAATTTGCAGTCTGCATAATGAATCCACAGAGGGCGCACACTGTATTTTTGCTCATCACTGTACTGAATAATCGTGTACAAAGCAGCATGTCTCTCTGGGCAGGGGGCGGAGTCACGGCCTCGATGGATCATGTGCGCGTGGAAGAAAACACAGCAGCAGCAGGTGAAGGTGGGACACACACAGGGGAATATGGCTGCAGAATACAACAATATCAACCATTTAACATCTTCTATTAATGGAAATGGTCTCAAGAATCTGTATTGCTTTAAAATGCATACTCATAGTTGTCCATTCAAGTTCTGGCTCTGACCTGTCCTGGACTATTTTTGCAATCCAGTTTACACACTATACTTTTGCCTCCTTCATTGTTTTTTTTTTTCCCAGTATTTACTTAATCTTTGATTTATATGTGGCTCAGTCATCCTAGTCTTTTCTTTATTGCCTAGCTTTAATACGATTTCTGTTTTAGCCTAGGTTATGTTCTTTTAATATTGACTTTACCCTGCTTAGAGTTTAGTTTATAACTCTCTTTTTTTTCTTGGGCTATAAATTATATTAAAATGTGTTTCCTTAGTGTACTTGCGTCTTCTCTAAATGTACTCTTATAGTACAGTATTTCCCCTAGATTTATTGGCTTAACGGGGCATACTGGGTAATTAGAAAAATAGTGGCATACATTTATAATTGTTGGTAGTAATTAGTGAATTTTAATGCTTTTTGCTTAAAGCAGTAAAGATGCTATACTTGATCTTATAATGATATTTTTGGACATTAATGACATGAAATTAAAAGTCTCAAATGAAATAAGCAGGGTGGTGGTGCTGTTAGCAGGGTGGGCCACCCTGGTTGTAGAATGAAAGAGGAAACACTGCAGTATATAATAAAAAGTACTGTCTCTTCCTGCTGATTACCTTAAATATAGCTCCCTTGGCTTTATTTTTCCCATTACAACATTCTAAAATGTAGTTTTAACTTTGTTTTTTCTTGTTATAAAGTGCCACTTCCAAGTTATGCCCTGATTTAGTCATGGTTTAGTCCAAGTGTAGTTCTTTCACTATTGATTTAGTTCACGTTCTCTGTTAGTACTCATTTAGGCTGACTGTAATCTTGGCTTTGATATTGTTTTCATCTTGGCTTAAATCTTACAATACTGACACAATTTGCACTTTTATTTCAGAGAAAAACACTCCTATCTCAACTCAGTTTAACATAAAAAGGTGAATTAAAAAGACCATATTTTTAATCACTAATAATATCTATCTTAGTAATAGCGTTCGACATGTGTTTTGTTCTATTGTGCAGCCTTAAAGGGGCAGGTGATGGCAGTGGGGTTTAAACTTGTGTTTGGGGTTTCTATTGGGAGACATTGGGACAGTAGTAGTAGTTAGTAACTGTATTAATGTTTTAAAGTCCTCAGTGCTGCTGCGCGTCCAGCTCTCTCTGACGACAGCCCACTGCCGTGATGAGAGCGGCGCCTTTCCCGCTGCCGTCCTCCGAAAGCAGGAACGTCACGTTACATTTAGGGGCCAACTCCTTCACGGTTTGGTGGAAGATCGGTGAGAAACTGGGACAGAGAGAGAAAACAGAGGTGAGTGATCAGAGGGCATTTATGTGTTCAAGATATTGCTTTTCTGTTGTCATGGCAACAGTGCAGACTATAGCTAGCTTGTTTGGTTAACGACAGAGATTTAGGAAGTTTTTACTGTTGCACAATAATCAAAAAGACTAAAAACATCCTATTCAAACAAAGAAAGGTGCTGAGTTTCTCTGTGTGTAATCCTAAAGTCTGTGTCAGTGAGAAAAGTGAGAGAAAACAGAAGTGCTGTTGTAGTTTTTCTGCTTTTCTGCCACTGTTTACCTGATTTTCTCTTTTTACAGATCACATACTGTACAAACTTAATATTTAACAGTAGAAGTGGTTGTTTATATTTATCATCAGTCTGAATCCGCTTTTTTCTATTCTAGTTGTGTTTTGAGTCCTTACAGCAAAAAGTATTTTTTTCCTCCATTGACTCTCATTCATTTTTGCCACTCACTGCTGGCTTTTAGAATGCTATGACCACTATTGTACTTGTACATGTTTTTACCCAGAGTTAATATGCAATCTTCACATAGAATTGGCCCGAACAGCACGGGAATCGAACCCAGGACCTTCTGCATCACTGTTTCGTCATTGTGAAGATCGATGTGGTGTGACTGAAGTATTTTCAGGAGGTCCCTTAGCCTCAAACATTTTCAGAATCCCTGATCTAGAGCACAGGTTTCCAAATGTTTATGCCTGGCCTCATTTATCAAGCATTACCTCATAAGGGATTTTCACACTAGTTCCTGTCCCCATTATAGAGGTGTTCACACAGAGCAGGAACTATGAACTGGGGCCACACTTTAGGGATGTTTTTAGCAGGTAATATTTAGACAAACTTTCCTTAAGAAAAATTACTTATAAGCAGCAGCTCCCAAAATAACTGTTTAAAATTGTAAATAGTAGCTAATATTAGTGACAACTGAGAATAATTGGGTTTTATTGTTAATTTCAGTGATGTTTTTAGTTTTTCTACATCATAGCTTTACGTGGAAGGGAAAATGTGTTATATGATTATTACAGATGCTAATATTAAAGCTATTTTGCTGCGAATTTCACAAGCTGGTGCTGTGTGAACATGGGGCCAGGGTAGTTCCTCTGACTAAACAGAGGCTAAAGGAAAGTGAGGATTTTTCTGTTCCGATACTTTGTCTACGTGCCAAAACCCATGTAAAGAAGGAAATTGCTTTTCTTCTAATCAAAACATAAAATATTTTGTCATATAGTGTTACGTCACTGTGATTTGTAGTGCAAACTTAACAAATTAATCTGAATAAAATGTCCAATCATATGAGACGTTCTGGATCAACACCAGCCAATAAATTAGTCTCATTATGTCCAATTAAAGGCACAGCTTTGATATCAGCTGAACCAATATCATGGAGCCGATATCCCTGTATCGGATCGGTGCATCCTTAATGTGAGAAACATTAGGTTATTATGAATATTATGGTATTTGTGTTTCACACAGACTCTAAAATTGCAAAAGAATTAGGTGGTGTGTATTGGTTTTGTGGAAGAATATTAAGTTTATTTAAGCTTATGTATGTAATTTGTGCATCTTTCTAAAAGCTCACAAAAACACATGCGTTTCCTTTTTTTTTTACACTTATAATTAAACACCTGAATTGAAAAAAAGGCCCATAGTCTTTTTCTGTGTTACTATTTTATCAAAATCTGCTTTGCCTAGTGAACCAGTTACTTCACATCAAAACCAGATTTTAACTTCTAATACTATGACTCCACTATTTAACATATGTGCTCTCTGCCACAGCACTGTAACTTCACTACATGGACTGTATCTTACTGTGGGTGCAGTTTGTAGAGCGTCCCGTCCACTCCCACTGTGACGTCCAGGTGCTCCAGGCCTCTGTTTTCTCGGATCTTGTCGACCACGGCAGCCATTCCGGCTCCGCAGATCTGCGCGGCTCGACGGGACACGGTTCCACACACCTCCTTCACGATGATACTGTCGTCACACGTGCTGTCCAACCCGAGCTGCTGCAAGATGGCTCGGACCTGGAGCAGAGCCAGACGGTCACTGAGGAGAGAGAGAGAGCAGAGGTTAGATTACAAGACATGTGTTTGTTTATTTATTAGGATCTGCTTTAGTTGTACATAAGGGCCAGCTAACATTTACTGTATTGTTGCTGAAACTACACTGTGACGGTACAATGATGTGGTAAAGTGACTAGAGCCTCATTATCTATTCAAATGGTTCTCAAACTTTAAAGAATGCTTGTCTTTTTGAGTACCACCAACGCTAATCTTTTACCTTATCAGATCCAACTTTCAGCTATGAATGCAGGTGAGTATTTTTTGTGGGGCGTTTCCAGCAGCCCTGTTAGTAAATACCCTACTCGGCCTGGTTGTGTTTCCATTACTCTTTAGAATGTGATACTATCTCTATAGCAACAGCCCACAAAAAAAAATATCCATGGACACGCTGTGGTAACGGTTGATTTCACCAACAGTCTGGTCTCAGTGACAGTAAGAATAGTTTATTTCTTGGTTCTAACCAGGCCAAGCAGTGATTAAAAATGTACCTGGTCCTAAAGAAACAGGACTAGTGGAAACGGGCCGAGCAGAGCCGAGTAGGTACTGACAAGGCTAGTGGAAATGCCCATTACAGTATCTATTCACTTGAGAAGTTTCAAATATGCATTATAATATCATGTTTCTGTTGGGTCTTTTAGGGATGCTTTAAAATGCAAAGTTAAAAGAATACTTTCAATTTGTAGATAGATCAGTTGAGTGTCATGCTATTATTGGCTCCTATTGGCAAAAGAACAAGATTTCCATGGAAACCAGAAAAGGGAGACCCTGCTGAACATACAAAATACTCTCATTTGTAAATTATTTAACATGTTTTCAGAAAAAAACACCAACAGCTCACCGTTCACTGCTCGATCTTAAAGTATATTTTCGTTTTAGACTGCGATAGTGAGATCCCATAGAAATGAACTAAACAGGAAATGAACATGCCGGCAGGAAGTTAGCTCACGCCAAATGGATCTGTGTTGAATTACAATTTGAGTTCTTCCACAGTATCCATCTGGAACTTTACTAGCTGAAAGCGTTTAGGAAAAGGTGGGACGTTTAGTGAAATACTTCGAGCTGATTGGGTGAGCGGCCTACTTTATTTGTGCTTAGCCAATCACAGCAACAACTCGTAATGGTGTAATCAATGTTCACGTCGGATAGAACAAGGACGTGCCACACATACGGCTCTTATTTCAAAAAGAAATTACTCAAAAGCAGCAGAAACACGTACATCCACGGGAGCCGCCATCTTTGTTTAGCTTGAATCAGACTCAGCGGCGGCGCCGGGGCACTAACAGCCCGTGTTCGCCCGCCTTGTTACAATATGATTGGGTCGAAACACCGCTGGTTCAGACTCCCAAACCAATCCGGCGGCTGGAAGGCCAGATGGTTTATCTCGTGTTTGTGATTTCACTAATATTACAAGATAACAAGATAAACCATCTGTCTGTCCAGGCTAGAAGTTAGCATTTTTAAAAATAAACAAGCCAATCAACTTCTGTTCATGGAGCCAAATATTGAATGGTGTATTTATATATTGAATTGTGGCACTCTAAATCCTTCATCACTCAGCATTAGTTTAAATTTCTAATATAAATATGATGTGTCTTTGTCTTTAGTCCAAAGTCTGACCTCTCGATCTGCGACAGGAACTTGGTCTCGAAGATGCCCCTGGTCTTCAGCGTCTCTGAGATCTGGCCTCTGAACAGGAATCCTCGTTTGGTCAAATCGATCAGAATCTGCCGGACGATCTCTCCCAGGTACATGCCGCTGCACATCTTCTCATATCTGAACCGCAGAAGACACACAGATTTATTTATCACACACGGTTAGCACAAACAGATGGATTTGATTAACATGTAGCAAGACAAAGAACAAACATTATGTCGCTGCAGCTGTGGAGAAATACTTCTGTTCTGTCTCTCTTGTTTCTCATATTTAATTATTATGTTTTTTATTGTGTAGTTTTCTGCTCAAAAACTAAATCACGGACACAACCAAAACGTGTGCTAAATAATGAGCAAGATCTTTGTGAGGACTTGACCATGTACGAAATAAAATGTTGCAATTAGACTTGCAGGGTTATGGTTGACTACATTGTCGCTCAGTTCTGTTTTATCGTATTGTAGCAAAAACCCTGTGCCGCAATGACTTCTTGTATTAATACAGCAAAGAGTGGAAGAAAACAGAAACAGACTTTTATGAACTTTTAGGCTCTGTCACATACTATTGCCCCCCCTCCCAGCAAAAATGCAATGTATTTAGAGATTAGGGCTGCAATAATAAATACCCGTAATTTCTGGCCTATAAGCCGCTACTTTTTTCTCAACCTTTGTACACTGCGGCTTATACGGCAAGGCAGCAAAATTATAGATTCTCATAGACTTACTATTAACAAGTGCGGCTTATATATGTACTTTATCATTTTTCTTACTTAAATCTAGTGGGTGCGGCTTATATTCAGGTGCGCTCAATAGGGCAGAAAATACAGTAGATTCATTGTAACTAGTTGACTATAAAAACTAATCTTCGTTGCTTCATAACCATTGTTAACTTACAATGGTCTAGTTTTGTTGTTTTATTCAAAGAGGTTTCCCCAGCTAACCCCGGGCTCACACTGCCTCCAGATGCAGATGCAGATGCAGATCCGGATCCGTTTGGGTCCGGTTGTCACTCACACTGCCTCCAGAATATACATGCGTATGTACGGACTCTGCTGGCCTCGCGAGACCACGAGTTCACGGGGATTCACGCTCAACTTGGGAGTTTCGGAGGAGTTTACGCGATCTCTGGCACATGGATATGTAAACAAGGACACGCCGTGTTTTGGGCTTATTTCACGTCACTTCATTTTTTGTTGGATTTTTCTCCGCACAGTGGGTAAGTACGGGACATTTATTTAAATCCTGTGTGTTCAATAGTCGCGTATATGTCGAGCATTTTGACGTATTTGTTGTAGTAGTAGAAACGTAATGATATTATTTTGAAAATCACCGGATTCTCTTCACCTGCGCTCGCTTGGTTTCCTGTTTGTCGTGTCTTGTTTTCAAAACTTCACCAAAAAGGGCTGCGGATGGCTCCGGCTGTCCGGAAAAAGTTTCTTCCAATGGAAACGATCCGGACGTGCGGAGCACATCCGCGCGGATCTCCGGACCGTATGCATCGCGAAATATGCATTTCGGCCCTGAATGGCCTCCGTCATGATGCAAACAACCTACGTGTGTGTGAGGGACCAACCACACGTCTTAATGTTTACAACAAATCTCAATATGGATATTTTTAAATAAAGAATCTTACTGATCACAATCAAGAATAGTTTATTGTTTGACAAATGGAGCAGTCCTTGCTTAAAAAACTCAAAATCTTCTGCCGTGTGACTATTTGTTAAATTTGAATGAAATCTATTAAACGTTGAAACCATTTTGGGATATATTATTATAAAGACCTAACTTGCGTACAATTTAGTTTATTTAAAACTGGTTAAAGGGGCACTGTGTAAGAAAAACAAACAAACAAAGTGATTTCCACTTTTGAACACCAGAGGGAGCCTTTCAAATGCATTTTGCCTATTAAGCATGATGCCATCTAGTGTCAATGATCCATATTCCGGCCCGTAATAAAACATTTCAAATACGTATAAATGTATCACAATTGATGTGGATTGGTTAACAGTGCTCTCTTAAGTATTCATGTTGTAAAGAATAAATATGATTTAAATGTTTGTGGACTATATGTGATAATTAAAATTCCTCTCAATCTTACACAGTGCCCCTTTAAGAAGACTAATTTATAGCATAATTAGCTGACATTTAAGGGACAGGGATATTTGGTCGACGTCACTTTCTGCCCTACTGCGCATACTTTATGCAGAAATATTTCAAGGGAGGGACGATATGAGACATTTTTGTATCACAATATAAAAGACAATATTTGCAATGACAATATAACTGAGGTTACCGAAGCATTGCATTTCTAACATTTCTTTTTCTATATTTGTATTTAGTTACTCCTCACATTTCTCTTGTTCAGTAGTGCTGTTTTAGCCTCTACAGTCTGTTAGTCACTCAATTGTAGACTTTACAAGTACAATATTTTGGACAAAGTTTCTCTGTAGGTGATATCATATCTTTTGGTTTGGCTGCAAATACATTTAAAAAGTCTCAGTATGCGTTTAAAATAATTGTTTGACTAGTTCATTAATCAAAATCAAATAATTGCAGTTCTAAAAGAAATATACTTGCCACTAATTTATCCTGTTTTAAATGAAATCAAAGTGCCCTCTGACCTCTGCTTGCCCTCGTTGAGTGAGTTCTCGTCCACGGCCTGGTCGTAGATGGTTCTGATGTCGTCCAAACAGCCGTTGTCTCCAAACGCGCCCCACTCCATGTTCACACACATCCGGCCCTCGTTCCCCTCCACGATCTCGATGTTCCTCATCTCCTCCATGTAGCACGCGTTACTGCCCGTCCCTGAGCACAAGACACGCACTTTGTCAGGTTTCATGGTTTAGAGTTGTAACATAATTTGTGCAGGAAATATGAAACAGCATCTTTTTCTATCATGTCCACAGTTTATTATTATTGTTGCAACTCAGTCTCACTGAAAGGCGTATCTATACAACGACATGTTAATAATGGATCATGAGCTAATTTCTACCCCTTTTTTGATAGCTTTTAAAGAGAAATTATCGGTCAATGCTGACAACCAGCGCTGTTGTCTGCTTGTAGTTAGCTGACAACAGCGCTGGTTAGTGTTGCTGCTACAGCTTGTGTCAGTCAGCTGCAGCTCTTTCTGCTATCTGGCTGCATGCAGCAACACAGCATCAAATATAGAAGCTTTTTTCTTGGCGTCTTATAGACACATGTTTTGATTGGTTTTGGTGGACATTTACTTTGAGTTTAAAGGGCAAGTTTAAGTCTGAAGTTACAAAAATTGCTACGTTTAGGTCTGGGGATTAGGATTTTGTTAATATTGATGATTAATAAAGTATCTTCTTTACATCCAGCAATGTACTGTATATCATACATATGCAAAAAGGAGAAATTATGTTGTACTGCATGTGTATGTATTTTAGTGAGATCAAGTTGTATTATTATTAATTTTTTGTTTACAAGGCTGTTTGACAACAAAAAATTCAGAAAATCTTCCAAAGGAGGCACCTTTGATCCAATGCTGGGATCGGATATATGAGGTAGTACAGTAAATTTTGCTGTATCAGTTATCGGTTCAGTTGATATTCTGGTTGTACTTTTAAGAGGATATAGTAAGATTATTAGATATTCAATTTGGTCAAAATTGCCTAAACTAAATAATAAGGACTTAATATTGAACAGCAACAAAAATGATTGAATTGAATTAGCTGAAGATTTGGGACCAAATCATTGGTCTAAATCTGTTTTTTTAGTTATACCGTGTTTTTGCCTAATTTTTTGTACAAACTGTTGTTTTTGCTTGAGCTTAGCCTTTATATGACCGAATCTGTGCTGGAAGAAACTCAAAATGCTAAGATAAAAAAAATAAAGAGACTTTACTTCAGTGCTTTTGTCATACACCTTTTTTAGTCGATTCATGGGACATGTCTTAAGTCGACCTATTTCTTTGGTTAATTACAGCCCTGCATACATTGCTTAAGTTCTAGCCGTAAGTTTTGTTTCCTCTCCTTTTTTTCTGTCCTTAGTCACTGTTGAACCTCAACAGTCTGTAAAGTAAGCTAATTATTTTTTATATGAAGCTTCTGTCCCTCCAAATTTCTGTCACTAGTCCTACTCACTGATGTAACTTCACCGAAAAAAACTCTTTGTAACTGTATTAAACTGACCTGCGATGAGGCCGACTTCACACGTTGGCTCCTCATAGGCACAAGTCATCATGGTTCCCACTGTGTCGTTCACAATGGCCACTACATCCAGCTCAAACTCCTACAACACAAAACAACGGAATTATTCACAACGACAACAGTAGCATTAGGGTTCCTGTCAAAGCATCAAGGCATCTAGTCATGTTAGATGTTTTTAGTTTTTATTGTCAAAGGTTTTAGAGGGAACATGAGTAGAAGAGAGTATTTCTGCCTGGAAACAGAGGAAAACCCAAAAGAAAAATATATACAGTATATATTGAAAAATGTCCTTGCACCTGTATAAACATGTTCTCAAATAGACTTGTTAGACAGCCATTTCTCAAACACCTGGTGGGGCTGCACAAAAAAATCAAAAATACAATTTTTTTTATAAAGTATTTAATCTAGGGCTGGGCCAAAAATCTAAAACATCAGAGATCGAATTGAATCGTCATTTATTTGGTGGTGGGTTTAGAATCGAAAGATCAAAAATCTTTTGTAAGTAATAATGTATTGTTTGGAGCAAAAGTTAAACTTTGATTCCGGATATTGATATATAGTTTCAAAAAAATCTAATAGATGGGACATAATAAAAGTTTTTCTTTTGTTTATGTTCATGAATGGCATTTTTTGTTTGTTTTTGAAAAGGTTAAACAAAATCGAAAATCGAGATCGATCAATATGAAAAAAAAATTTCTATTGCCTCTTTTATCCAGCGTTGGTGTTTGTTGTCCTCGGTCCCAATGACTCTGGCCCCATCCCAGTCCATAACATTGTTTTCTCTTTTACAGTGGTCAGAAATTGCAGATTTGAGTTGTTCTTCTTCAGCTCTACATTTTATTGCTCGAGCGGGTGTGCCAATTGTTTCTTTGTCACATTCTGGTTTATAGCTGAGAACCCCAAAAGTTGTGGCTCGGCTTACACCTCTTGTCCAAAAGCCAAGGCTCGCCCAAAAACTTGGCCCCTGCATTAAAGCATTGCGATATACGTGCAACATTACAATACAATCCCTAGTCAAAAAATCCTTTTGGACTTCTATTGGATTTTGGAACCGAATAGGATTTTAGTCCAACAGGATTTTAGTCCTATTGGATTTTATCCTTTAGGGTTGGTTCCAAAATCCAATAGAAAGTCCTAAAGGAATCTTATAGGATTTCAGTCCTATTGGATTGGATCCTATTCTGGGATCCAGAACCCACACTTCAGTAAACTGCTCAGAGTGGGTCTGGTCACCACGCCCTCCACCTGCATTTCAGATCAAATCTACATCATACCGTCCAATCAGGTTAGCTTATGACGCTGAAACAAAGGAGCTGATTGGTCGTCTGTCATTTAGACCAAAATCTAACTTCACTAACCTCACATTAAAATTTTTTGCTTTGCTCATTGATTCTGCAGAAATCCGTGATGTTTTTCAGTTCCACGTGATATTTTTTCCATGGATTTTTATCGTCGGGAGCAGCCATGTTGTTTTTTACCCGGCGGAATATTCGTGTCTCTGATTGGCTAATTATAGTTTTTCTCAATTGCTTTGACACACTTGTTCCTTCTAAAAGTTAATTTGCAAAACAGCTCACACAGAATCCTAAATGGAGCTTCAGTTTCTCAAAACTCAATTTCGTCTCTAGCTAAATTTAGTTTTACATTCAAGGATTTTAGGGTTCTGACGTAGTCCAGTAGGACAAATAATTGTCCAATAGGATTCTGACGTAGTCCAATAAGATTCTGACGTAGTCCAGTAGGACAAATAATTGTCCAATAGGATTCTGAAGTAGTCCAATAGGATTCTGACATAGTCCAATAGGATTCTGACGTAGTCCAGTTGGACAAATAATTGTCCAATAGGATTCCAACGTAGTCCAGTTGGACAAATAATTGTCCAATAGGATTCTGAAAGGAATCCTATAAGATTTCTTTTGTCCTAAAGGATTCCTATAAGACGTTCCAAAATCCAAAAGGATTTTTTGACTAGGGATACAGCAAATTGTATCACGATTTTTCACAAAACTATATATTATCCCAGCCCTAATTTTTACAGTAGAAGCAAACAAATGGTGCTCACTCTTTTTACACAGATTTTAAAGTTTTTAAGTAAATATAGCTGAGAACTTCCCACCTGTGTGTCACAGGTTTTTCTACCTGTGCCATTATGTCACACAAAATTAGACAGAACACACTAATGGTTGGTTAGATGAGTCCTTGACGACACTTTAAAATTGGCAGGCTTTAAAATGTAAAAATGTACAGGGATGACAATGGAAGATGAATGAAAATATGTCAGTAATGTCACACCGCAAAACCAAATCAAGTCAACCACCTGTCAGCCTCAAAATTACACTTTGACGGAAGATTAATAACAAACTTGGCACGGCTTCAACTCCACAACAAAGCAGCTCAGACACACTGTGAAAGACTGTAGCCGCCGCACTAGAAACTCCCATCGCTTTGAGATAAGACGGGTTTAAAAATAACATTCATTTGTGTTATCGCATGCGGTTTTTTTCTCGTACAAATGTCCACACGAGCTTTGTCTGGCCTGGTTTACCTGGCATTAATGATTTACAGCCATGTGTACTTACGGCGTTCTCCATCTACAAGGAGGAAAATCTGGGTTCATTATGGGCACACAGTATGAACAGTTAGCTGGAAATGATTAGCCACTGGCAGGGATGTTGAGATTTATACAGGGTTTGTACAGTCATGGAAAACCTTGAAAAGTCATGGAATATTCTATTATAATTTCCAGGCCCTGTGAAAGTTTGGGAATTCAATGGGTTTTGGAAAAATCTAAATGATTTTGGATTCAAAAATAAATTGGGAATCATTTGTTTTGTCCCGCTGGTAGGGCAGGGCAATTAATAAAATACATTGAAAGATCAAGATTCAGTCATGTCCAATCGTCAGTGATTTGGTTTTGAATCGAAAGATCAATAACCAATACTTAGTCAGTAAAAACCTGTACTTTAGATCATAAGGCCAAACGTTGAGGCATAATATTGAGGTATAATATATATATTTTTTTTTTCAGTAAAATGGAAAATTTTTAAGCATCTGACTGATTTATGTTCATAAAATCATTACTTAAAGCAATTTGTATTATGTTTTAGGAAAGGCTGAATAAAATGTAATAAAAATTACTTCGTTAAGATGGGGGGAAAACATTTATTAAACTGAAAGATTGTATACTTTTGTTTGAAACTGGAATAAAATTAACTGAATTTGAAAGTATTATATGATCCAAATTATTTGGAATTTATGTCCAAAAATCCTCTAAAAAACTTTGTATTTTGGTTTTAATCGGTGACTGAAAGACGGTTGTTAAACAAGAAAAATTTGGGAATTGTTTTGGAGAAGTCGTAGAAAAATCATGGAAAACCTGAAGTTAAAATCTGTACGTTTTATTGTTTGTTTATTGACTATTGTTCTTGGGGTCTCCTGAGTTATAAGCTACAAAAAAATTACATCATTAAGCAATGCATACAAAAATATACATTCTCATTAGATTCATGAATAAGTTTGTAGCATTACATTGCAGGATCTAAAGCCTAAATTCATTTGCAATTCGACCTAGAGCTCCTGCCCAACGTGACTAAACAGAAGGATTTATTGTCATTGTCACAGAGTCAAACGAAATTATGTTTGGAGTGAGCCCCTGGGCTGCTGCACCTTTTGCGCGCCGCCACTCGCTCTTTCGAACAAGTGGAAGTGAAATTTGCTGCGGCTGCCATTATAGCAGTGACGCTAACATTGAATCTAATTAGAAGAAGCCTGAAATGTAGCTAATGTGGTTTACCACATTGGCATTGAATTAGGTCATAAATAATATTAATCAAATATTTTACTATAAAACCCTGTACTTAACGTTTACTTGTATTGACGATGATCTCGAGACATACTGTTAGGTTCTTTACATGACAGAAGCTCATTATCTCATGTCATTGTGATAAACACCTCAAAAAAATGTCAAAAAGACTAAATATTTATATTTTTGTTTGTAATATGTTTAAAATTTGTCATATTTGGATGATTTCTTGTGATTTTCCGTAAGTTTTGAGGCAAAATATAGCGCTGAAAAGTAAGCAACTAGACCTATGTGGTCCACAGTGCCTCACCAGCTGTAAACTTCACCGCACATCACTGATGGAATCGGTAATACACACTCGGAAGAAAGATTTTTAATTGTTTTAAGACGATAGTTAAGCAATTAACTAGATCAGGGGTCTCAAACTGGCGGCCCAAGTCTTTTATGACTTGAATGTGCAGCCCAAAAAAACACAACCTTCAAAATTTATAAGATTTATAATAATTTTGGAGTAGTTTAAAATGTTTTCGTCCTTGTTTTGAACTGTCAATCATATAGTTCTCCAAATCTTCAAAGGAGATTTATTCTGGGCATCAAGACATACCCGACTAACGGACAAACAGTTCACTTTACACATCCATGTTTGCAGTGCATTGTGGGATTTGGTTACCTCTTTCCTCTTGATGGCTTCTCTGAGCAGGTCCACCACATCTTCACCTTCACAGTCTGTGGCTTTGAAGCCTTTGGTCCAGGTCACCAGAATGCCCTGAAAACACAGAAAACATGTTTCGAATGGTGTGATATTCAAGTGAGTTTACAAGGTTTGACTAAAGACTAGAGACTTGATTAAAAGTGGTATCATGTTACAGAAAAACTAGCTGATAACAAACGATGATTTGGATTTTAGTCAGACTTGAGTCACTATTTTAACAACTAAAAACTTTACTTGATGCAATGGACTAAGACTTAGAGCTCAACTTGGACTTAAAGATATTTGACTCAGAACTTGAATTATACTTGGAGCCTTGTGACTTTTGACAACTTAATGCTTCTCTTCAAGAAATTATGTAATTTTACAATAACCAGCTGCAATATGTCACTTCTTCATTATTGTAACCACAAATTAATAAATTTAAATGGGAAAATTGAGAAATTAAAGATGTATTCAGTAATTTGATATAAACATTTGAAAAGACAAAATCACGGGACTTTGGACTTGACTCGGACTTGTCTCTTTGACTCGAGACTTGACTTGGACTTGTCTCTCTTTGACTTGGACTTGTCTCTCTTTGACTTGGACTTGACTTAGACTTGTCTCTCTTTGACTTGGACTTGTCTCTCTTTGACTTGGACTTGTCTCTCTTTGACTCGAGACTTGACTTGGACTTGTCTCTCTTTGACTTGGACTTGTCTCTCTTTGACTTGGACTTGTCTCTCTTTGACTTGACTTGACTTGGACTTGTCTCTCTTGTCTCTCTTTGACTTGGACTTGTCTCTCTTTGACTTGGACTTGTCTCTCTTTGACTCGAGACTTGACTTGGACTTGTCTCTCTTTGACTTGGACTTGTCTCTCTTTGACTTGGACTTGTCTCTCTTTGACTTGGTACTTGACTTAGACTTGTCTCTCTTTGACTTGGACTTGTCTCTCTTTGACTTGGACTTGTCTCTCTTTGACTTGGACTTGTCTCTCTTTGACTTGGACTTGACTTGGACTTGTCTCTCTTTGATTTGGACTTGTCTCTCTTTGACTTGACTTGACTTAGACTTGTCTCTCTTTGATTTGGACTTGTCTCTCTTTGACTTGGACTTGTCTCTCTTTGACTTGGACTTGTCTCTCTTTGACTTGGACTTGACTTAGACTTGTCTCTCTTTGACTTGGGACTTGTCTCTCTTTGACTCGAGACTTGACTTAGGACTTGTCTCTCTTTGACTCGAGACTTGATTTGGACTTGTTTCTCTTTGACTCGAGACTTGACTTGGGACTTGTCTCTCTTTGACTTGGACTTGTCTCTCTTTGACTTGGACTTGTCTCTCTTTGACTCGAGACTTGACTTGGACTTGTCTCTCTTTGACTTGAGACTTGGCTCTCTTTGACTTGAGACTTGACTTGGACTTGTCTCTCTTTGACTTGGGACTTGACTTGGACTTGTCTCTTTGACTTGGGACTTGTCTCTCTTTGACTTGGGACTTGACTTGGACTTGACTTGACTTGACTTAGACTTGTCTCTTTGACTTGGGACTTGACTTGGACTTGTCTCTCTTTGACTTGTGACTTGGACTTGCAAAACTGTGACTCACTTGGTTCTCCCTTAATTATATTTCATTAAATTACAAGAAAAGAGTAAACTATTTAAATGTCATCATCAACACACGTCAGTATTTTTAAGAAAAGTTAACTCACCATAGTATTGATTGGAATATATGAGTATTTGTCATATATTTGTCGGAATTTCACTTTCAAACAACATGACAACAAGCACGTTTTCGTATGATTGTAGGGTAATTTCACAGTGCGAACTCTCCTTATCTTATCTCACAAACCATATCACACCTGATAATAGTTATGCCATCAGTGGTGATTAAAGTAATGCTTGTTTGTATTGAAAAATTACTTATTTTTTTAGTTTCATCAAATTAATTCCATAATATAGTTTTTTTGCCGGGTCTTAAAAAGTAAAGGGTCTTAAATTTGCCGTTGTAGGTCTTAAAATGTTTGCACCGGTTTAAATTTTTTACTTAAGCATTTTCTGTTTCACACTACTGCATCTTTGTCATAATTTTTTTTAATAAAATGTAATAAAAATGCTCCTTAACATTGTGATTGAGGAAAAAGTCGGATGAGAAAACCTGAAATTTTCTTAGCTTTTTTGGCCCAATTTATCTACTGAGGAGCATTTGTTTGGCGGAAATGCAATAAAAATAGCTTTTCTGTTGTCACGGCAACAGTGCTGACTTTAGCTAGCTTCTTTGCCAACGATAGTTGAAGATGTAGGACATTTTTGCTGTTGCGCAAAAAAAAGTTCACTCACCAAACAGACTAAAAACATATTATTTAAGGAAAGGTGTTTGATCCTAAAATGTGTGTCAGTGAACTTAATATTTAGCAGTAGTTGTGGTTGTTTATATTTATTACCAGAATGTGGCCACTTTTTTTTAGTTGTGCTTTAAGCTATTACATGAAAAAATATAATTTGTCTCCATTGACTTTCATTCATTTTTGACACTTGCTGCTGACATTTAAACGTTGGGTAGCTGATTTTTACACTGCAAACACAATTTAGATTTTAAATCTGACAACTTCCTCTCATAAATCCTTCGACATATGGTTAATATCCACATGTATTCATTTTGGTTGCATTTATGGCTTATAAACATCTTTCTACAAACAACAAAGTGAAACTGGAGTGACCGCCCCAAGCTCAGCCAATCAGAGCGCAGCATTCAGCTCCTGATTAGAACTAAAATTCTTTATTATTCAGTTTCAGACTGAGAGGTCTAATTTTTTCACAAAGTGCTGTATTTACTACATGCTTTTTTGTGAAAAGCACAAAGTTTACTAATTTACAACTAAAAAAGTTAGCTACCCCAACTTTAAGTGAGGTCATCTGCAGAACCTCTATTGACCTTATTTTGTCCCACCTACTTTTCTAGGACGTGCACTTCCTTTTTTAGCTGCATTTAGCCTGTAGATGGGTTTATTTTAACTGTCATTATATTTAATTAAAATTGCCCCACAAGACAGACAAACAAACACATTAGCTACCTTAACAGAGCTAAACAGGAAGTGCATTTCCAAGCCAAGTGGGCGGGACAAAATAGGGTCAATATTATATTACTATTGATGTTTGTTTCTTCTACTGTTTTTGGTTGATGGCACAAAAGGAATACTCGGTTGCTGTATAAATTGCATTCTTTTTGTTAATTCATTCAATTTTTCATAATTTTAGCTAAATATAAAATTATATCTTAAGAGGCCCTTTGGAAAATAAGCAGCATTGTGAAATACTACAGGTTACGACTCACTCATAGGTCTTTATTTGTATATTTTGTGGTCTTACAAAGTCTTAAATTCAGCCTTTCGATCCCTGCTTAAACACAACGATACGAGGTGTGTTTTGTGTAGTGAACTTACAGCGTCCAGGCTGGTTTGGTAACAGGGGAAGGAGAAAGTGAAGCCCAGAGGAAGACGGGCGCTCTTCATCCCCATGTAATCCAGGAAGTCCGAGATGCAGTGCACGATGTGGTCAAACAACTGCACCAAAACACAGCAAGATCATACATTTAGGATCATTATTACACTTTAAATACAGACACGTGTAAATGGTAAATGCTGGTGCACCTCTTCTCCTGTGCCCTGCATCACTTCTATCGGGATGGCGTAGATTTTGTTGTGCATTTCCACCGTTCGCCGTTTGCCGCTGCGGATTTTCACCAAAAGCACTCGGAAGTTTGTGCCTCCCAGATCCAGGGCCAGAAAGTCACCATTCTCTGGAAAAACAAAAACGGATCAACATTTATAAACATATTTATCTAGTTTATCTATTTATATTGGCTGAACTGATATCATAGGACTGATACACTGTAAAAATGTATTTGGTTAATAAATTAACTTAAATCTTTGTGTTTATGTCACTTGACAATGTGAGTCAAAAATTTTCAACTTAGACTTTTAAGTTAGTTATAAAAAGGGAGAGGGGGGGGGGTGGAAAGAGAGAGAAAAGGGAGAGAAGACCGAGATAGTGAGAGAGAGAAAGAGTGAGAGAAGGGGGAGAGATGAAAAGGGAACGAGAGAGGGAGATAAAGAAGTAGTGAATGAGAGGAGAGAGTGAGAAAAGGAAGAGAGAAGAGAGGCAGAGAGAGAGAAAGGTGAGAGGGAGAGGGGCAGAGATGGAAAGAGAAAAGGGAGAGAGAGAGAAAGAAATAGTGAAAGAGATGAAAGAGTGAGAAAAGGGAAGAGAGGAAGGGTGTAGTGAAAGAGAAGAGAGAAAAGGAAGAGGAGAAAGAGGCAGTGAGAGAGGCAGAAAGAGAGAAGAGGGAGAGAAAGAAGTAGTGAAAGAGAGGAGAGAGTGAGAAAAGGAAAGGGAGAGAAGAGAGGTAGCGAGAGAGGGTGATGGAGAGGGAGAGAGAAAGGAGAGAGCTGTGTAGTGAGAGAGGGTGAGAAAAAAAGGAAAAAAGAGGGAGGGGGTTGTGGAGAGAGATGTTAAATTTTTTCTGTCTTTTGTGGTTTATGGTGCAATGAGAAGACAGAATGAGAGGTCAGTACATTCTGCAAACAGCATTACTGCGGAGACGCTAAATCAAAGTTTTGAAATCTTTTCACTCTGGGACCTGGTTTCAGAAATGTTCATTTTTAGTGTCCTGAAATTCCTGCTTCGTGTGGATTATGTATGGTTTAGGTAAAGTTTTTGTTCTGAAACGCCTGAGTTTGGACAAGTGTGGACAAGGCCACAGGCTTAACAGTTTTGATGCAGTTGTGTAGTTTTTAATGTGTTAACCCTGTGACGAGTTGGCCACTGTTCAGGATGTTGTTGGTGGAAAATTAATGAATGAAACTATAGTACTTAAGATATTGCTTTGTGATTTGGTCGTTGCGTCCTTTGCGATTTCACTCTGATTTTCAATTAGGCATGCATCTCTATTTCATAATTAGGAGCTGATACCAGTTTCTGATCGGTCCAACACTAGCACTGAAGAGGTTAGACGTTACACTTAAACAAAACAGCCTGGTCTGAACCTGGGCCTGTTAAAATCTCACCTCTAATAAAGCTATAAACAGCAGATAAAACACAGATAGTGTTTTTATTGCGTCTGGAACATGAACAAACACGACACAGTGAACTCGACTGACCTGGTTTTTATAATTATTTGTTTATATACTTTTTTTTTACCCAGACAATCAATCATTTTGTATCACGTTTTTTTAGTACAATGGCTCCTTCTGACTTTCCTATGTTCTGAAATGGGACCCTGAAGATCTTTTGTGCAGGCTTGTTCTCATTACATTGTGCAGTTCTGAACAAAACCCTTATCTTAAAAGGTCCAATATAATCAATGCACACGTTTTAGTAATGCTGCTTTTTAGTCTGCTTACATCGCCGAAGCACAACATCTTAGTCTATGTTGTGATGTCCTTAGTGGTGCACTATGGAACTTTTTTGATTTTCTAACTTTCTATAAGTTAACTCAATCATCTTCTAAGCCATCGAGACCACTGCTTTTGTGATTTTTGGTGAGAGGCGTCTGGCTGCAAACCTCTCACGTCCCGCTCACCTCATGCAACAGGCTGCTCTTGGCACAGACTAAATGCCAGTGGTCTCCAACTAGTAGCTCATCACCACCTTTATAGTAGCTCGCTAAAGGATTTTGGATCATACCAATCATACTTTATTGCTCAAATTGTATTTATTACATTCCTATTTCTAGTGTAAATGTGTATTTAAATGCCTAGTTGTGCCCACTTCTAAATAGATAATGGTTAATGTTTCAAAAAGACATCTAACTGTAATGTGAAAAAGACAAAGGAGATGGTGGTGGATTACAGACAAACTCAACAACAACATGCACTGCTGCACATTGACGGGTCTGCAGTGGAGAGGGTCTGCAGTGTGAAATTTTTAGGGATTCACATTGCTGAAAACCTCTCGCCTTCCATCAACACCACAGCTGTAACCAAAAAGGCTCAGCAGCGCCTCCACCCACTCCGTAGGCTGAGGAGAGTAGGTCTGCCCACATCCCACCTCACCACTTTCTACAGGGGGACTGTCGAGAGTGTGCTGTCCTACGGCCTTACATCTTGGTTTGGAGGCTGCAGTATTAAAGAGAGGAAGCAGCTCAACAGGATTGTTAAAACAGCCAGTAAGATCATCGGCACGCCTCTTACCCCAATGGAGGACTTGTATGAGCAGCGTTGCATTTGCAGAACAAAAGTCATTCTTAAAGATGTGCATCATCCTTCTCATCACTTGTTTTCTCTGATGCCCTCTGGGAAAAGATACCGTAGCATCAGATGTAGGACATCTAGGATGCTCAACAGTTTTTTCCCACAAGCTGTGTCCTCTGGAGGTGACTTAAAGCTAATGAACTCACCGAACCCTGACCTGGGGCTATGAACTGAATGGTTGTGATGTAGTGTGGATGTGCTGAGTGATTGTTTGCCAGCAAATATGTATTTTAGACTATTTATTCTATTTATAAATTTTTTTATGCACTGTTTTAACTGATGAGAAACGGCATTTCGTTGATAAGTGAGCAAAAGCTCACTTTGAAATGACAATAAAGTTCATTCATTTTTTTTTTTTTTTCATTCAACTGTGACTTCATTTAACTTTGTTTTTTGTAAGCGCTAAAAGTAGTTGCTCACTGCCAGTTTAATTTTAATTTTAGTAGCTTTCCAGGCGAAAAAGGTTGGAGACCTCTGCTTTATGCCCATATTTGGCAACTCCCTACTTTTCCAAAGGCCCTAAATGAGTTAAATTACCTATTTCAACCTAAATCCTAACCTAAATCTATTTCAGAAATAATAGAAAATATAAACATTTGTTAGCATAGCCATGTGTGAGAGTTGCCCAAAAAATCCAGATGATATTTATTCATTAGACGTGATTGACAGATTTATTAGCCAATTTGGGACATGCATTGTCTCTCGTATAAAAACCAACTGCTTACGATGAAAAAATACCACGAGGAACTGAAAACATTGCTGATTTATGCAGAATCAACGAGCGAGGCAAAAAAACTATTTTAATGTGAGGTGAGTGAAGTTAGATTTTGGTCTAAATGACAAATAACCAATGGGCTCCTTTGTTTCATGTGTGTTATGCAAATAAACTAATCTGATTGTCCAGCAAATTGTGGAGTTGATCTGAAAAGCAAGAGGAGGGGGAAGTTGTGACCACCAGACCCACTCTTTGCAATTTATTTTTATAATTTATTTGGATTACTACAGTTTTTGTATAGGACCAACAATCTTTCAGAAACCCAGAGATTGTGCGAAGTTAGGCTTGTGATTTAACTATGTTTCAGTTTTTTGGCACTGCCCTTCACTTATGTTTTTGATGAGGAAATGACATAATAACAGAACAGAAATGAGCAAATAATAAGCCCTTTAAACCCTAAACGTGAGCTCTCGTCCTCACCTGAGCCGTCCGGTGTGCTCCTGACAAAAGTAGGAAGCATCTTGACCGTAGCCTCTTTATGCGTGTTTTTGCCCAGCCCTCTCTCGATCTCGATCCTCATGCGTTTCTTCACCTCCAGCAGCTGCGCTTTGCTGAGCCTGAACTCGGCCAGGGTCTGCTGGATCTGACTGGCCTGGTCCATGAGACGATAGGCCACAGCTGTGACCATGGCCGCTCCTTTCCCACTGCCGCTCTCGGACAGAAGGAACCGCACGTCTGAGTCCGGGACCAGGCGCCGAACTGTTTTGTGCAGACGACGAGCGTATCTGTGCAGAGAGGAAATAATATTAGGGATTTATCAAGTATTTTTTACCCCTATTGACTTGTAATATTATAAAGGTGTGATTACCTAACTTTTTAGTGGAAGAATAAATTCAGTTTAGGATTTATATGAGCAGTTTGGATTTTGAAGCAGTTTTGGATATATGTTTGTTTGCAATTTATTTTAGTAAACATGGCCAGAACTAGCATTTAAGCCATATTTATCTTCATAGTCAGGGATCCTTTTAAAAGTCAATGGGCCCCCCTCGTCTCTGTTTACTGTCCTTGAGGCATGTTTCTGGATCTCAGTTGCCTCCTTAATCTAACATTTGTGTTTGTTATCCCCATTCTAATTAGTTTAGCGTTTTCCCAATTCATAACAATGCTGGTGCCTCAACCTCTGATCACCACCAAGCTTTCCCTAACCTGCATGTTATTGGTCGGTGGGGAAACCGGAGTGCCCGGAGGAAACCACCCAGAAACAGGGAGGAACATGCAAACTCCTCACAAAAGTCCGGGCCATGCAGGAGTCGAACCTGCAACCTTCTTGCTGTGAGGCGATCTACACTACCACCGTGCCACCAGTAATTGAGATCCATATTGAGGACAATAAACTGAGATGAGGGGGCCTATTAGCTTTCATGGACTTGGGGTCCTTGAGAAGTCGGACTGCCGATGGTGCTGATCTCCTACAAATTAATGTAGGACATTTTTGTTGTTTTAATTGGACCTTTTTTTAACCAGGAAAGTCTCACTGTGATTCAGAATCTCTTTTGCAGGAGAGTCCTGGAGGAGGGGAAAGGGAAGGCATTAAAAGACATGTTTTAGAGGTAGGAGAAATCGGAGTACCCAGAGGAAACCTACGCAGACACGAATGCAAACTCCACATAGAAAGGCCCCGGGTCGGCTGGGAATTGAATCCAGGACCTTCTTGTTATGAGGCCATAGCGCTATAATGGCCGGCATGAGACGTCACCGTAACACCGCATGAGCTTCTGAATAAGGATGCAGAAAACATCCGAAACATGTCAACGTATGAAAAACACCTACTGGTCTAATTTAGACACACAAAGCAATCTGATGAACTTCTAGGGTTTTGTTTCATGTTAATTGTGGTTTAATCTTATTTTAGCTTGATCAAGATCTGATTTAAATTTGGCTGTACTTGGAAATTAGAAGGGGAACTTCTCAAGAACAAGTCTGGATTTTGGTCAGGATGACTTAGTTAGAAAATTGGAGATTGACTTTTTTTGTGTTGATCTCAACGCTAGAGCACACTTTTTGAGGCACTTATTTTTTTCAGTTTTTTAGTTATTTTACTTCTTTTTCAGCAAACAATAGCATAAGTTAAGTATATACTGCATCATGCTTTATCAATCAACTTAAACAAAGAGATTTTTTTTGTAGTTTTCTCTTGACTTGTTAAAACTCATTAGAAAGTGCGAGTGTGAATTGGTGTCAAACTCACTGTGGGTGCATCTTGTAGAGCGACCCGTCGATGCCCACGGTGGTCCGCAGGCGGGCCACTCCCTTGTTGTCCTTGAGGCGGCTGAGGATGGCTCCCAGAGTGGATGAGATCAGATTGGCCGACCTGAAGGACACGATGGTACAAACGTGCTGCACGGCCAGACAGTCCTCGTCCGATGGCTCTACCCCCAAACTGGTCAAGATCTGCATGCACTTCTTCAGACCCTCCTTAGACCTGAAACACAGACGAAGCAGTGTCACAAAATACACGTTTTTGTGTCATATTTTCTTGGATTTATTCGTAACCTAAAACCAATAGAATTCCAAAACGTTTCCAGGGGTTTGGATTAGGTTTATTTTGTCTATACTCACTTCTCGATGGCAGAGACATGTTTGGTCTGGATGGTGCCTTTGGTCAGGAGCTCAGGAGTGATGCGTCCCTCGAACAGAAGCCCTTCTTTGGCCATTTTCACCAGAATCAGACGCACCAGCTCCCCCATGTACATCCCACTGGCCATCTTCTCAAACCTTAGGCAAACAAACAAGCATGTGTTACCTCCATAAGAATACTGCATTTATACATTTATTTTTTCCTGCAGGCCATTATTGAGGGCCTGACTATGGTCATTGTTGTAACAAAATATCATTTTTGTTAATCAGCAAGTTTTTGATTTACTGTTTTCACAATTTATTTGGACAACAAGCAAAAATACATGTTCCCTAGCCAAGTCAATCGAATAAGAGAATTATAAACAGTAACACTCAGCAATGTGCTGAGGGCCACATTGAAACAGTCCGAGGGCTGCATCTGGCCCCCGGGTCACACTTTGCCCAGGTCTGCAATAGAGCTACACAATTTAGAAAAAAATATTTATTTTCCAGTTTTTCTATGATTTGAGAATTTACTAAAAATCAATTAACTAATAGTTCAGTAGCTATGATGAGATCGATGTGCCTTGAATTGGTAATAACAAGACTATTTACGGTTTGATTTTGTCCCAGAGCAATGCAAAATGTAGGTATTTTAATTCCTGTAAAGTTGATAAGATTTGCACAATACGTAACTATGACCAAAGTGCTTCACACAGTAACCCCCCCTTCCTGCTCAGTCCTTACACTGGTATCAGTTGTTAACGAGTATCGGCTGCCAAAAAACAAAATACTGAAATCCATATCTGTGCATCAACACTTTGCACACTCAAAACTGTGTTCTCTCCACTTTCAGTTCCTTCCTTCGCTTTTTCCTCTCGCCTTCAACTCACGCTTTTCCAGCAAAAAGTTTTGTTTGTTCAAGGAGTTCAGCATGTTAGCATGTTTAACTTAAGCTTTCGATACCCACTTCTCTGTCCTTTGTCCTGCGTCATGTTGCACTCACAGTTGTTTTCCCGGGTTGACGGAGCCTCGGTCGATCTCGCGGTCAAACTCTGTGCGGATGTCTTCCAGGGATCCGTTGTCCCCGAACGCGCCCCATTCTGTGTTGATGCACATGCGGCCCTCGTCTCCCTCCACCAGGTCTATGTGCCGCAGCTCCTCCATGTAGCAGGCGTTTGTGCCGGTACCTGGAACAAAAATCTATATGATGAAACATATAGGGGTTATTTTATCTTTTGTGCCTTGCGATATTAAAGGCTTTTTGTTTCTCTTTTTGACTGCGTTTGGATCAAGCTCCCACACCAGGCCTGATCAACTTTAAGGCCCTCCAAAGATTTGATCCGACTCCCTATCCCATCTTCCTAAATTTGCAAGCATGCTGTAGCTATATTATCTTTTTTTGTGGGTTAACTTTGGGCTACTACCTAAAATCTAACCTGGTTCTTTTTTCTTCATTGTGCAATTCTCCTTTTTGATTTGACCCTGGTTTACTTCTGATTCAGACTTGGCTTGTACTAGTCTAGTCTTTGTTTAATTCTGGTTTGTAAATCTAACATAGATTCTAACTAGTTTTTAACATTATGAAAGCAGATCTTCTACAATAGATCTTTAGTACAACCCCAAATTTTGTCAAAAATGCTGACATCTTGACTAACTATTCGGCCCAGAGACAACGGCCCTTTGAAAAATCTGGCCCTCAAGAAAATAAAGTTGAATAGCACTGCCCTACACAGAAGAGGACCAAAACAAAATTTTGCTTTTGTGAGCTCTGGTTTTCACACTTGTACGACTGTTTACACTTTTAATGTCCTTTTTATGATATGATCTGAACCAAACATATTCAGTCGAGATCCGTTGTCAGTGCATCATGGTGTCAATCAAAATATTCGAAATGTTTACACCTACGTACATACAGGAGTAACGCTCTCTGCCCACACATGTAAACAGGTTATTTCAAATATTTCATTGCTACCGTTGCACAACAAATAATTTACTCATCAAACTGACACAAGATCTTTAAGCATAGAAAGTTAATGAGTTTTTACGTGTGTGTGATCCTTCAGTCTGTGTCAGTGAGAAATGTGACAGAAACAATAGTGCTGTTGTAGTTTTTCTGCGTTTCTACTACTGTTTACCTGTTTTTTTCTTTTACATGTCACATACAAACTCTATATTCAGCAGCAGTTATGGTTGTTTATGTTTATCGTCAGTCTGTAGCTGCTTTTTTCTATTTTAGTCGTGCTTTGACTCTTGCAGGAGAAAATGTAATTGCTTTCCCTTGACTTTCATTCATTTTTGCCACTCACTGCTGACATTTAGATTATTGTGATGTCATCTGCATTACATCTATACTTGTGAGTCTAGTAAAAGGTTGCTGTTCAGATCTATTTTTCAAAAATATTTCTGTAAAAAAAAAACACATTTTAAAGGTGCACTGTGTAACTTTTTGACCAAAAAAAGACTTGAAGAAAAGCATGTCTTTGTCATCAAGATGTCTTTGTTTCTCCACATAAATAATAAATATCTAATTCTTTACTTTTAGTGAACTTATATAGTCACAAAATGGACCATTTTTTGATTTAGAGAACAGTCTCTTCCTGTTTGTTTCCATGGAAAAGCTGTTAATTTAGCTGTATTTTTTCACTGTATGGCTCTAAAGACTTTTATTCTCATTCAGAATGTCCCATTTTATGGCTTTAACTTTCTATTTCTACTGATTTGTGTAGTTGACTTTTCCCCTCCAAAACATTACACAGTGCACCTTTAAATTTAAAATGTACTTCTTGTATTTAAAAACGCATTATGTAACTATTTAGTCAAAACACTGATTCAAAACATGCATGTTTTTGTTATTATTTAGTAATAGATATATAAATGTTTGCACTTAAGTGATAAAAACGTGTGTCCTTACTTTAAGACATGATATACAAAGATAAAACAATTATCTAAAATAAAAACAACTAATACATTAACTTACTGCATTTTTAAAGCACATAGTATTTGGCAATTCTTTTTTCTATTTGTTTGTGTGTATATAATATTTAACCTAAATCAATTCTGCTATTTTACATTAAAATGTTGCTCTTAAGCAATATTTTTTCATAATTTGGCATAAAACACATCTATTCTCATGAAAATCATTCTAAAATATAGTTCTTTTCACCTCCATAAAGCTACACAGTGTTACTTTAAGCTCACTATAAGCTTTTATGCCAGCACTTTTGAGTCTTGCAAACGCTGGACTTTGGCGCCATCATCTGTCCAACTGCAGTCATTGTTCTGGCACTTCCAGTGAAGAGTAGTACGTTTTGGTACTGTTTGATCTTTAGTAAACTTGTAATCATTTTGTGACACATTAAGATCCTACTTTTGTTCTTCTTGTGACTGTCTCTCTGAAACATGGAGACAAGTTGTTTTGCCATCGTTTGATTCAGTTGCTGCCTGTAAATAATATGTTTGTTTACATAATTTGAAGCCCCTGTCCTTGTGTGAACTTTTGCTCTGCATTGGACCCATCCTCCAGCGTCCAGAGCAGTGACTTTAGCTTTGCAATTTCTACAGATCGTAAAGGATTTTGACTTGCCGTCTGCGATGCATTCTTTCTCTTGCAGGACTTGAGTATTACACTGAAGCATGCTCAGGGTCACAGCTAATTTTGTCTTGCATTTAAAAAAAAGCTTACATGCAAAAATATATTGAGTTGTTCAGTAAACTTAATTTTGTTTATTCCTGTAACAGCCGTTGTAACACAAAATGTAATCATGTAGAGCAGAGATTCCTAACAAGCCTGAACACAGCAAAATAAACCTCCTGGAAGTCCACGTTTGGCCTGCAGACCCCACTTTGGACACCACTCCATTAGTTATATATTTTCTAGAGATGAGACGATTCACTTAAGTCACGATTTGATTCTATTTTCGATTTTGCAGCCATGATTTTCAATTTTGTTTGATTTGTTAGTCTATCTATATTATTATTATTTTTTTAACCTTAAGACACAAAAAAAACCTAATAAATGACATTTAAAACAGAGCCACTGTTGTTAGTGTCAGAACTTGTATTTTTATGTACATTTATTTCGAGGTCCATAGTTGTTAACGTAGCATCATAAAGCACATTCTATCAGGTCCTCCACAAGTTTCGTCAGACATTGTGGCTGTTATTGTTTTATTGTGTGTATTATACAACCACAGTGTGTCTAAGTCAGCGGCTGCATGAACAAAACTGATCGATTCTGACATTTCATTTCATTCTCTCCAAACTTATATGGTTTCATTAAAGTCTCAAACTATCTACAATCTACATAATACCTCTGCTTTGCTCATTAGAAATTCAGAAATAAACGGTAATAATATTAAATAAAAAAACATACTATAAACTTGTATTTCTGAAGTTATAATTTTGTTTAAAGGCAAATCATGCAACATGCAAAATGGACTTTTTTTTTTTAAACTGGAATGTTTTTGTTTTAGTTCAATTCAGAACACCGTATGTATTCCCCAAAAGACAATTTAAATTAAAAACTTTATAAAAATATATATGTCTTTACCCTGAGCAGGCTTGCAACTCCCTAAAATCAATGGATTTGTGTCCTAAAGGAGGGTCTCCTCTTGCTTTTAATTACATGAAAATCTTGTTCTTTTAGTAGTGTAGTAGACCAAGACCTGTCTGAGACCACAGAGTCCCGCGACTGAGACGTGACCAAGACCACGAAGAGTTAAGACCGAGACAAGACAGAGACTTTTATAGGTCGAGACCGAAATGATCAAGACCACTTTGGGAATTTTATACAATAATAAGTGTCTATATGATCTTATTGTGCAGAGCTTATTGCAAACTGTGTCTGGGACAGGTCATTGTGTTGGGGCCATTAACTCCTGGTGCAGGTTTAGCAGAGCGTGGTGGTGATAAAATATGCTATTGTTGTCCAAAACAGAAGACAGAATATAAGACAAGACCGAGTCCAAATGTGCTCTAGTCCAAGACGAGACCAAAACCTTAAAGTAGTTTTGAGACCGATCTCGAGTGCTACTACACGTCCTGAAACCGGTGATGCAGCTTTTTTATTCCAATGGTATAATGCACTTCAGTTAGTCTTATTTTTTATCTCACTTTAGCCCACTGGAACCTGGTTTGACCTGGCCTGGCGCTGCCCTCATCCAGCAGTTTTAGTTTGTTTGTTATTGTAGTAAACAGTGGTGTTGTTACCTATAATAATGCCCACTTCACAGCGCTGGTCGTCAAAGCCACAGGTCATCATGGTGCCTGTGGTGTCGTTCACTACGGCCATGATGTCGGCCTGGTAATCCTGCAAAAAACACAACATAAATCAGCTGTAAAAAGACTCATTTAATTTTTGTATTTTACAGTCATTCTTTGGTGTAATCTTAGAAATACTGTATGTGCTGAAAACCTATAAACATATCAGTATCACAAAATTAAACTAGAAACCGGCTGTGTTTTTGAACTACAATGACATATTTTTGGCTGTGTTAAATGTACATGCCAAATATTACTGATCCGTTTTTACGTGCAATAAGAAATAAATAAACTAAAATAATTAAGTATTACACAAGTGAACAGAACTCACCCCTCTTTTCTTGATGGCTTTGTTTAGCAGCTTCACCACGTCCATTCCTTCGACGCCGCTGGATTTGAACTTCTTTGTCCACGTCAATAAAACTGCCTGCAAACAGCACATTTTATTAGCCCCACTTTATACAACCAAAAAACTGCTTTGGCAAGATCAAACGTTTAGAATTTTGTTAGTATTCTGCTCACATAGAAGATGGAAAACACTTCTAGCTTTATTACTACCTGTAAGATCTACAATGTAAAGGTTTAAATCCAATCAAAAGCATATTTAATGATGAAATGCTGATCCTATTTTAAGTGGCGCTAAACAATAAATTAAGTTATGCAAATGGAGTTTTATAGCATTTAACAAGAACAGTTTTGAGTAATTTTGGAATATTTTTAGTACAAACTAAGGCAATTTTCTGATAAAATAGTCCCAGACTGACTGTGTCTCACTACAGCGACCAATGACAATTTAGTTAAATGTGACATCATTATGGACTGCTCCGATTAAAGCTGCAACTAACGGTCATTTTGCAAATCGATTTAGTTGGACGATAGAAATATGACGATAAAACATGATATCGGCTGAACCAAATGGGACTGATACGGAATTATTCTACATTTCATAGAGCTGCGCCGATATTCGATTCTTGTGTTGGATTGGTCTATCACTAGTATATTTTTGCTTCCAACAAAAACATATAAAACATATTTTCGCAGCACATTTTGAAGCATAGACCAGATTGCCTTGGTGTTCATTGCCTCTAATCTGGCGATACAATATGATCAATATTTGACAACATTTGTCTGTGACATGTCAGTTCAAGTTTGTCCTCAAAGCATCAAAATACGCTTAAAAATATGCTTATACATCATGATTCTACTAAATATATTATATTAATACTATCAATATATCATTATCAGCAAATATTGGTTATCTATCACAGCGAGCGGCCAAATATCGGATACCTAACCTGGCCAGCCAGATGAATTATCTTGTGATATTTGTGAATTCACAAACTCAAAATAATAATCCATCTGACCTTCCAGCAGCCTGACTGGTTTGGAGTGTGTCGGACCAATCACGTCGCAGCAGGGCGGGTTGAGGGGAGTTAGATGCAATGATGACAGAAAGAACCACTTGTTTTAAGCAAAACAAAGATGGTGGCTCCCGTGGATGTACATGTTACTGCTGCGTTTGATTCTGTTTTTGCAGAAATGCATCGTATTTTCTTTTTGAAAGATGAGCAGTGTGTGTGTGAGACTTGTTCTATCCCACGCGGACATTGGATACGGCGTTACGATTTGTTGCTGTGATTGGTTAAACATAAATAAGGCAGGCCGCACACCCAATCTGCTCGAAGTATTTCATTAAACGTCCCACTTTTTCCCAAACGCTTTCCACGAGTAAAGTTCCAGATGGATACTGTGGAAGAACTCAAATTAGAGTTCACACAGCTCCATCTGGCGTGAGCCAGGTTATCAGATACCGGCATCAACTGAAGAAAAAAAAAGAAAAAATTTTGGCTCATTTCTAATAATTTAGATAAGTAAGTAAGTAAGGTTTATTTATATAGTGCTTTTCAAAAACAGAGTCACAAAGCGCTTCACATTGAGGTGAACCTCCTCCCCAGCAGCCCTGGGGCAACTCAGCAGCGGCGAATTGCCAAAACTTCTGGCGCCTCAACCTCCGACCAACACCAAGTGTTCCCTTACATGCATGTTATTGGTTGGTGGGAAAACTGGAGTGCCCAGAGGAAACCATCCAGACACGGGGAGGAATATAAAAACACAGAAAGGCCCAGGCCGTGAGAGTCGAACCTGTGACCTTCTTGCTGTGAGGCTAGAGCGCTATGCACTCTGCCATCGTGATGTGTATCTAAAGAACATAACTTTTCATTCATTCATTTTCTACCGCTTAATCCCGTTAGGGGTTGCGGGTGACTGGAGCCTATCCCAGTGACTTTGAGCCTTAGGCGGGGAAACACCCTGGACAGTGGCCAACTTGCTGCAGGGTCAGACAGACAACCATTCACTCTCTCATTCACTCACTAAGGGAAATTTACAGTGATGCCCAATTAACCTAAACATACATGTTTTTGGAGGTGGGAGGAAACCGGAGTACCCGGAGAAAACCCACGGTGACACAGGGAGAACATGCAAACTCCACCCAGAGAGATCGTGAGATGTTGATATGGTCCGACCCGGGAGTCGAACCCACGATCTCCTTATTGGGAAGCCAGAGCTCTAACCACTTGGCTACCGTGCACCAGAAGAACATAACTTAGATTGATTTATTTGGAATACATGTTTAAGATGACATATTTACCTCGTCCAGTTTGGTTTGAGCGCAGGGAAAGGAGAAGGTGAAACCCACTGGGAGCTTCTTGTCTTTGATTTTCTGTTTCTCCATGAAGTCGCCCAGACAGTCGGCCACATGGTCGAACAGCTGCAGCACAAAGGACGAGTGTTAAATACCAATCAGAGAACAGCATAACAACATGGACATGAGAGGAACCAGAATACAGATTATAATAGACAATGATCATATTCTATTATAGTTTTTCAGGAATCATGTACAAAGAAACTTAAAGCCCATATGACATATTATCAATTTTTCTAATTTCGACTTAGTTTGATAAATATTTATCATAGTTTTACAGTAGTTAAGATGCAAACTGTAAAGAAATTGACAGATAAAAGTTGAAAATTACAGGAAGTAATTTGAGTTGTCTGTAATAAAAACTAACTTTGCTCAAAATAGAAGTCAGCCATCACCATAAATGTCCTATTATAATACACCTGTCCATCTCCATTTTTAAGTCTAGAGTCAAAAACCTGCTGATGGATCTAGTTTCTGTCCAGCAGCTGTCCCTTTATACATTTCTTTTCTTTTTTTTCCTTCTGTTTTTGCGGCTTGGGTCAAACACGTTGCTGCGGTTTTAAGTTACTCTCCGGGCTCCAGCTGTTTCCTGTGAGACGACGACTTTTCCCATTAAAAGTCACTCCTCTGGTTTGGATCTGGGTTATTTTACACTAATTGCTCAGCGTGTACGAGACAGCTGCATGTCGGCCATTAGCAGGGCACTTAGCTACAATAAAAAGATATATATATAATAGATGCTTGCAGTAATTGATTTGCTGCGTTTTCTTTTGCTTTGGTCTTAAGCAGTTGGAGGTAATGAGTTTAATAATGTGTACGCTTTAATAAGAGGTAAGAGAAGACTGTGAAGCCGATATTTAATCATACAGCGGCTATAAGTACGTATCTTTTACTGGAGTCATTTTTCAGTCATTTGAAAAGCAAATATAATCAGGAAATCAGAACATTTAATTGTTAGCTCATCTTTGACAACTTGTTTTTTGTATGAAATCGTCATATTGTGATTTCCTTTTTCTCTAATTGATGCATCTGTCTGTTCAAACATAGACTTTTTAGTTCCAACCTATTACTCTTAGTCTCAGAGTTGTCAAATACAAGTTTTTATAGCGACTTCGGGATTCTTTTTTTAAAATTCTTTTTGGACTGTGCTTTTAAGTCACAAAAGCAATTTTTTAGGTTTGATTTGTTAAAATATATCAATTTATATAAATGAAACATGTATTTAAGCATTTTTGATGTCTAAAAGTTGCTATTAATGTAAGAAAAACAAATGATATGGCAAAATCCCTAACACTTGTTTTGAAGCAACACACAATGTTCTAATTAATCGATTATTTTATTTACTTTTTATTGAAGGGTTGAGTTTGCTTGTTTCTCTCTGAAAATCTGGCAACACTGGTCAGATTTTATTTAGCTGTTGACGTGAATTGTATTTACCTCAAAGACAATAGGAAAATAAACGGTCTACAAGAATCGTGATAAAATTGAAATCATGATCTTGCTCCAAGAAAATCGTGATGTAAATTTCTTGCCGTATCGCCCAGCCCAGCTCCGAGCATAGGGCTGGGCACACACATTCTCTGTGTAAATGTGCGTCTGATCAAAACAAATACACACTGTCCTGCAGTAACAGTGCAGTGTCATATTATGACTGTTGTCACGATGCTAAAATGTTAAACTCTATTCAGTATAAAAACATGATGCTCGATACCAATGTCGAAAGAACAGGGCACAGTTCTCAGCTGCCTTTCTTTCTTCCATTTGAAGAGTCAGCTTCAAACTGGTGATACACTACATTAAAATGACTAAATGTACAATTAGTGAGCGTTTGGAGGTAAAGACATGGCGTTTATTGTCAGATTATTTATCGCGGGTGTTCACCGCGAGGTTTGCATCGCGGTCACTAGTGACATAAAACTTAACACAAGTATGTTTTAAGAAGTTAGCCAGACGTTTCTCCGCGATCATAAAGACTAGAAACATAATTCAAAAACTGACAGAGAGCTCACACTTTGCTGTGTAAGTGTGTAAAAGAGCAGGTTTGTCTGAAAGGAGAAGTTTTCTGTAGCAGAGCTGTGTTGCTGAATTTTAAAGAAGTATCGATACTTGTTCAAGCCAGTATGAAGTATTGATTCCAAATTTTGTATTAATTAGTATCTGTGAATTGATTTTTTGACAACTCTAGACAGTAACAATTTTGCAACAGCCGATGTTTCCGTAGTGACAAGGAATGGTGCGTGTTTTACCTTGAACATCAAACTAACTTGTATAGTATTGACTTTATTTTTTGAGATTTTTTAGATGAGAGCTGGTCAGTTTTTGAAAGGGTGGTTATGTCTGAAAATGTCCTGAAGCTGTGAGAGCAGACAATAAATCTATGCATCTGAAACTAATGATCTGAGAGAGTTTGTTAGAGCAAAGGATTTTGTCGTTCTCTTTGCCACACAGTTTGTTGAAATGCATCTCGATCTTGATGTGTCTAGTTATCACATGAGTGCACTTCACACAGCTGTGTTCTGACCTGTGTGCCGCTGCCGTGGATGATGTCGTCCGGCGTCTCGTAAACTTGACTTTCCATCTGAACCGGCTGCTTCTTGTCGTGCGTCACTTTGACTCGGAGAATCCTGAAGTTTGAGCCGCCCAAGTCCAGAGCGATGAAGTCTCCTTTCTCTGTGGACAGAATCACAAAATCATGCAGCTTTAGATTTCAATTGTGCTTAAACTACAAATGATCAGAAATGGCAAATTAAACAAACAATTAGGGCTTTAGACCTTAGTCAATCAATCTACGGTCAACCAGAATTTCTAGGAGTCTTGATTGGAAGGATTTTCATGGTCCAGAAGCAGAAAGTAGAAACTGTGCTGCTTGTCACAAGATTTGGTGTGAGGGAATGGGATTTGGCTTGTTTTAAGTGTTTTATCTTGTTTTAAGATGTGTAAGTATGTAAATGTTTTGTTGTGAGTCCAGTTTTGGATACATTTTTGCCAATTAAGAATATTTTTTTGTTGGCCACAGTTCTCCAAAAAACAGTCAGAGGGAAGTCTTATTGGGGAAAATACATATGTTGCAGTACAGTATCAAAACTTGCCTGGGATCCAGAACCCACACTTCAGCAAACTGCGAAGAGTGGGTCTGGTCACCACACCCTCCGCCTGCGTTTCAGATCAAATCTACATCGTACCGGACAATCAGGTTAGTTTATTTGTGTGACACAGATGAAACGAAGCTGATTGGTCGTCTGTTATTTAGACAAAAATCTAACTTCACTCTCCTCACATTAAAATAGTTTTTTACTTCGCTCATTAACTCTGCAGAAATTCGCGATGTTTTTCAGTTCCACGTGATATTTTTTTCATGTATTTTTTTTGTCGGGAGCAACCATGTTGGATTTTACACGGCGGAAGATGTGTGTCTCTGATTGGCTAATTAATCTGTCAATCACAGCTACAGAAATCCAAAAGAGGGACAAGGCGGCCAGACGATATATTTTAATATATATAATATATATTTTTAATATATCGTCTGGATTTTCCAGGAAAAATATCAAAACTACTTGATTCTGATAAAAGCAAAACAGCGGCGCAAGACGCAGAAAATTGCACAGCGCGGAAATCTTCAAAGTGATATTTACAGCTGTGGCTTTGTCTGAATGTGACATAAAACAGACGTTTACACACTGACCTGACTTAAGTGTGTGCAGCAGTGTTTTCTCTGCTCTGATCACACAGGACCGTCCTGAGTCTGACTGACGCTCCTTCAGCCCAGTTTTACAGGGGCGGAGCTAAGAGCTTTTTAATTATAGTAAAATAACATCACATAATAAAAATATCACATCTAAAACTGCAAAATGCAAGAAACTGCACAGAAATTAAAAAAAAAAAATTCTAGGGGAAAATTCCCAAAGACCCCCTGAATTACATCAAAACCATGTTATATAGAAAAATATTTTCAATGGAGGGTTTACAGTGTCTGCATCTATGTAATTCAATAAAAATGTACTTCGCCCCCTGGTGGTGGCTGTAGGTTGACTCATGACGTGGCTCTTCAAGGATGACAGCTGAAAAATTCAGCTCTTGGCCTCTGACCAGTTGACTATCCATGTGATGTGCAATGATTAGAAAGTTTTAGATCAAAAATGTAAAAAAAACGTTACTACTTTTACTCTTCCAACACTGCACAGTTTACCGGTTCTGTTTGAAATCTGGTTGTGCCTTTAAAGTCTTTAGCATCACTTTAAGCATAAAAGAATTAGTAACTCTGGATTATCAACGTCTTACATTTAAGTAGCCTAGACTTTGCAAACATAATCACAAAAACTAATGCCTTTTACAACCAGCACTTGTTAACTCGAGGCCAAAGTAAAGTTTGTCTTTAGCTGTTGGTAAACACTGGACAGATTTATAAATATCTCTCAGCCTGACGTCCAGGGGCAAAGCAGGGACAGAGCTCCTGAGGTAAAAATAACCTCAAACACAACAGAGGAGCCAAGAGGATCAGGGGAAGGCCAGAGGTGACGGCTGCTGTTACTATAGATCCAGAACTAACTCAAACACAGTGTTAGAAGTGAGGCAGTGATTCAGTAAAGCCCATGTGACAGATTATTTTTCAAAATTTCACTTAAATTGGCGTGGTAGTCCTTGTGGTAAATTTATCATAGTTTTAAAGCAGTTAAGTTGCAAATTATGAAGAAATTGTTGAACATTACAATGTGTAACATGAGTCCTAAAACAGAATACACCCACATGTCGGCAAAAAGAGCAAAAAAAAAAAAAATGTAAGGACAAGTGCATTTCTGCCAGTGAAAAGTCAACTATACAATTCTCAAATATTAAAAAGTTAAAACCAAATTTCTGGATTATCTGCATGGGCATCAATGTGTTTTATGTCCTAGTGTGAATTTATTGCTAAGGAAACATCTTTTCCATGGAAAGATACAAGAATAGGCCCCCTGTAAATAATGGTCTGTTTTGTGATCTTGAAATGCTTCTAAAATATATTTACTGCAACAAAGGCATCTAAATGACAAAAATGTGATTTTATTTAGTCTATTTTAGGTCAAGTTGCGCAGTGCAGCTTTAAACAATTAAGGATCACAAGATATCAGTTCAGTTAAATTCTAAAGTTTGTGTAGTTTTTATGGATTTTGGCCAAAGCAGTAGCAGTAGTTGAAGCCACTAGCTCTAAATTTTGTATTTATTTAGATTTTTTTTTTGCAATAAAATAAGTGAAAATCCATTTTCCTCTAGCAAAGATATCTTGTTAATGTATCTATTCAGGTGGAAATTAGTCCCGCAATGTCCTGACTACGCCTAATAATGTCCCGTTTGTTCAACTAACCATCGTTAGCATATTGGCACGTCTCACCAAAAGCTGTGAAAACAGCTTAAAACACATTGTGATGAAAATTTCAGAAGCTCAGAATGCATTAGGTAAGTGATCAAAACAGTAGTCTGAAGTCGGAAGCTTAAAATGAATTATTTCTGTTTGTATGTATTTTTAAGGAAGCAAAGACTGGGTAACCTATAGGACCTGTAACATACCGTACAAAGTACAATATTAACAATATAATATATACAGTAAGTGTTTAGTAAAATCTTTTAATCACCATGTACAGTATGTTTTACTAAAAATTGTGGCGCATAGTCATATGCACTTTAGTGTTGTGTGCTGTTTAAGACAATCACAATGTCAGTGTGCTGTGCTGTTTGTGAAATATGAGATGAAACCTGTTCAGATTAAGTGTCATCAGATCATTATACTGTTTAAATATACACCCACAGTTCTTCACAGAGCAACCGAACCCTCATCTTAAAAGTGAGAGAGGGATTTGGTATGAATCCTACAAAGCAGTTTTTCAGGTGCATTCTTATATTAAATAATATCATGACATGAAAAGGTGTTTTGAAGATATCCAAATTTTTAATATCAAGTGCATGGTTTAAACTAAAAAAAAGTTACAGACAAATCCCTAAACTTAGTCAATTACTTTACATAACCCTAACCTTAACTACATTTCTGAAGTAAATATTTTAGGATACAAATTTTAGCTAGCATTGCCACCAATGCAAACTGATGGGAGTGTGGTATATTTAGGCTAGGCTGCCGGTAAAATGTTTCTTAAAACTGTGCACAGAGCCAATTACTGTTAGTACATGCAGTCAAGGGTTTTCTAGATCAGTGGTTCCCAACCTATTTTGACCCAAGTCCTCTTTAATCTTTGTCTAGCTCTTCAAGCATCCCTTTGCTTGAAATTTTTGGTGAATACTTTGTTTTTTGTGTTTGTTTTGTCAGTAATTACCATTAGATTTTCCTGTTTAAGTGATTTTTAAGTCCAGAACCTTAAAAAAAATACACTGTCCTACCACCGGCCATTTAATCTGTATCGTAGATGTACTTTTTTTACCGGTCGTAAACACTTTCTATTTAGACGCACGCACTTATTGTTCCTCCCTAGACCAGTTTTTAATATCTGTCTTAAGTCTGGCTCTAAATGTCAAAGGGATTATCACATTTGGGAGTTTGTAGCCTCCTCACAGACGTTGGGCAGAGGGAGGTTAGAGCAGGACAGATCACACTCACACAATCACATGTCCAAACAGGGTCAGTGTCATTCCTGTGCGGTCAAGGGGACGCAGAGTGTAGCCGCGCTAAAGCTAACACCATCCAGACGGTCGACTAGGACTGCCTGGCATTTTACTGTTACTGTGGGAGACATTTAGAGGATCTGGACATATAGAGGACAGATACAGCTAAGAGAAAGGTTTGGGAATGATGAATTGGTTTAATGAAGTCCATCAGTGGAGGAGGAGCAAGATCTAAAACAATACAGTGGTGATTGTTTTGTTTTTTTTTAAAATCCAAGACTTTTGTAGTTTTTTTAAAAAGACATTCCATGTACTTGTTCGGAGCCTACATTACTAAAAGGGGCAAAGTCGCACTGGTGCCTCTGCACAGTTTCTCCATACCTTTCTTTACAAAGGGAGTAAGTCGTACTAAAGACACTAAGCGTTTTGAAAACTCAACAAAGACTTCTAACGAGGCTCTGACCTCTCCCAATGTGTTTTTTTTTTACCTTTGTTTAACCAGGGAAGTCCCACTGAGATTCAGAATCTCTTTTGCATGGGAGCCCTGGGGGAAGGGTCAGGGGAGGCATTAATGGACATGTTTTTAGTGGTAGGAGGAAACCTACGCAGACATGGGGAGAAGATTCAAACTCCACATAGAAAGGCCCCGGGTCGACTGGGAGTTAAACCCAGTACCTTCTTGCTATGAGACCAGAGCGCTAACCGCTGCACCACCGTGTTACCCAATGTGCTAGGTTTGCACCAGTTAACACTCTTTACAATTCTGCGGGCTAATTAGCTAGCCGCAAACGGCTGTAGGAACAAGGAGGGATCACTAACAAAGCAAATACATCGTCCCAGAGAATATCTCATGCCCAGAGTACTTCTTGAAATATTCTTCTGTAGAAATCAGCACAAAATAATTTCACACAGGTGCAGTTTGCTGTGAGTCTGTAGTTCTCCACTTTGTTGATAATTAATGAACTCAAATTACACAAAAATCTTAATAAATTTCGTGGTAACTCACCTCTTTTCTGCAAATTACGTAGTCAAACTCATAAAGGGATTTGTTATTTCGTAGCTTTTCTCTTGTGTACATTTTTTTCCTCACCAAATACAAGTAAATATCATTCCACTGTACATCAGGACACTTAGTAATGTCACGCTAACATGGATAGATTATCTCTGCAAAGGAGATGTCCATTAAAACAGAAGTAGACTGTTTTGTGACAGTAAAAGTTAGTAAAATGTGTTCACTATTACTTTACCACCAACATCAGCGCTGGTTTGAAAGTGTGCGTATTTCCTCATTGATATTAATCGTTCATTTGAGTCTTTATTGGGATGATTCAGTGTTTGGCTGTGAACATTAAACAACAGTGACCAAACCAGGTCAGTCCAGCGCTGCACAAAAGAACAGCGTCATCAGCAGTTTTCTCCTAAAGGCCACAGAAATGACACACTGTGAACCTACTGCTTGTGCCTGCGGACGGCTTCAGATCCCGTTCATTTCAACCAGATCAGAGAAAAATATAACTTGAGAAATTATAATATTTTGTAACGGTTTAATTTTGTACCACAAGGACTATCACAATGAACTAAGTAAAATATGAAAAATGCAATGATCTTCTAACGCTTTTTGATAGCTGATTTTTTTTTTTACATTTTTTTTATTTGCAGTACTGCCGTTTTTATTCTGGGAGCGCCTAAAAAAACACTATTATTTTTCATTGCACATTAAAAAAAACAGCAACTTTTTTCCTTAATACACGTTTAATGTCATAATATAGTAAGTGCGTTACATTTCACCATCTTGATATAATTTTAATATAAATGAGGGAAGTGTGTTGAGATGTGGGACATATTGTATCCGATGTATCATTAGATTCAACAAACATCTGCAGGCTCGGGGGTTTTGACAGAAGCATGACGCGTTTTAAGTACCGCATATGTCTATGTCTTAAATGTGACAGACTGGGAGCGGAGCTATAAGCTACACAAATATGCAAGTCTGTTTCATTTAAGCTATGAATATAACAGATCTGAGCGCTGTATCTGCAGCTTGTGTGATTCTTTTCAGACCTCGAGTCATTTCGCAGCGTTAACTCCAAGGGCAGTTCAATTTAGCCTTCGGAACTTTGTCCCTCATGAGAGACGTTGCTTTTTTTGTAATCTCGGTCCTCGCACTTCACAAACACAAAGACAGACTTGTTTCTTTAAAATACACCGTTGTCTTCTCCGCTGGGCTGTGTAGCTGCATAAGTTCCGTGTGAAACAAGCGCCGCGTAGTTCACCTCGCTCTGCGCACCACAGATTCACACTGTTTTTATTAAATATACAAATTAAGTGAATCATTGAGGAAAAAAAAAATTTAATCGAAGCTTTTTTGTAACTGAATCACTCGATTTACTCGAATCATTTCAGCCCTATTTTTTGTCAACCTCTAGATGCTTATTTTACATTTTAGTTTTGGTTTTGAGTTTTACAGATGAAATGTAATTTCTCTCTGTTGGCTCTCATTCATTTTTTTCACTCGCTGCTGACATTTAGAATGCCCTGATGTCATCTGCATGACCTCAGAGTTACCTTGAGCTCAGACAAGTGAGTGAATAAAGCACAAAGCTCTTCTTACTCTTTGCCAAATTTCACATTTTTTCAATCTTGTTAGTTCTTTTAGTGTTCTATGTTTACTTAAATAAATACATCTTAACCGTATTCTTTTAGCTGCCCTTTATTTGTATTAAAAATTATTGCACTGTAGGTAGGGCTGGGGACTATTGTGATGAAAATCGAATCGTGACAATCTGCTTTTTTTGATTTCTTAATGCATAAACCTGTTTTTCTCTTCTACTTCCCTTAAAAGTTTGATCCACCTCTATACTTGTCTGAAAAATTGTAATTAGATAATGTACCCAAATTGTGCAGCCTTAGTGCGGAGAGGCTTTGAGACAGCAGAATCAGTGATCAATACTGTGTCCTTGTGGCTCCAGATGAATTAGACATGATCAGACGTGTGACATTGTGGAGAACCTGCTCTGCTTTAGTCAAATGCACCACAGTCCAGTGTGTTTCTGTAATGAGTGTAAACGAGACATTTTTCTGCACGTACACTGGCCAGGAGATTTTGGTTTTGGGCAGAAAGTGAATGTATATGTAAACACAAAGCCCTCTGCCCATATTTGGCCTTTGTATTCATACTTGTGTTTTTCTGTCAGTTTGCCTCAGGAAGTTTCCGGGTTACATTTTCAAGGTTACTGGTTGTAATCCTTGTTTTTACTAAACAAAAACATACTGGTCTTGGGTCGAAGGTAGTCAGGCTTTGACAGACAAGAGACAGGAGCTTTCTTTTCTTAGTTTATGTTACCCTGTCCTTATTGCAGACCTTGGCAAACTGCGGCCCTCAGGCGGTTTTGATCTGGCCCCTGGAACGTTTTAAGTGTCTTTAAATTTGATTGATTTAGCTCTCTTTACTTGATGCACTAATATTTATCATAATAAATTACTTAAAAAATCAATTAAAAAGCCTATTTTACAAAAAATGTACTACAATAATGATAATTTGTCGCACCAATGACTGAATTCCGGCCCTCCACCGCTTGTCCGGGTTTGAATCTGGCCCTCAGCAAAAAATAATTGCCCAGCCCAGATCTCTAAACTCTGCTGATTCTGTTTGTTATAAATTAGAAAATGTTTATCTTTTCTACTAAATACCATATATGTGTTTGCAGCAATGTATGACATAATCAAACCTCTGTCTTAATCGAAAAAAACCCAAAAACTATTTTATTTGTCATAGGTGAAAGCAGCATTCTGTATGGCTGTGAATGCACATTAATATACTGTATTGTGAGGACAAGGAAATAATAAACATCTACTTCCTGTTTTGCAGCGAGAAAATCCGTCTGCGTTTTTACAAAGCGACAAACTTAATGACAACAAAGTGCTTTTCTGCTGGATCGTTAGACCAGTTCATTTATCAATAGCTGCTATTTATGTCAGCGAGTTCCCCTCCCCCCATGTGTGCCCAAAATGACCATGGGAGGCTGCTGAGTTATGTCTTGATGGATAATCTACTTGTTCTAACTTTGACTTAGTTCAAACATGTTACAAAATGTGATTCCTTTATTTTTTTATGAGTTATTTAACAGGTATAAAATGTGAAATTAGAACAGATTTCTATATTTGAAATGCAAGTCCCAAATCTAATTGCAGTGGCATTATTGTCCAGAAACAATTGAATATTTTTATGTTGCATATATAACACCACTGAATTACTTTAAATGTCCCAGGCTAACAGATTCTGATATTAAAGCCAGTTAGAGTCACTTTCAGACACTGTTGCTGTGTGAACACACACATGGGGACAGGGTAGTTCCTCTGATTAAACAGGGACTGGAGAAATGTTGGAACTAGTTACTTGGTATTTTCGTGTGCAAAAACACCTTTAGCAACATTCTAACATGACTAAAAGCTCTTAGAGGTCATTTTTGCATAACATGGGACCTTTAACGTGACTCCAACCTCACTAGTTTGCATAGTAGTATCTTTAAAAACCAAACAAAACAATAACAGCTTGTGTGTACCTGATCCGTCAGGGATGGAGCGGACGAAGGTGGGCAGCATCTTGACTGTGGCCGTGGGGTTCGTGTCGCGTCCGAGTCCGTTCTCCATCTCCCGCCGGAAACGGTTCATGAGGTCCCTCAACGTCTCATCAGAGAAACGCATCGAGTACAGGTATTTATCGATCTGCACAGAACACAACACAGAGACCAGAAGTTAGAACCAAGAGGTGCATTAAGGCTGGAAAATTAAACTCCATATAACAGGTTAGGCTACATTTTTCAGATAAACACAAGGAACATGATTAAGATTTAACTTAATCACGCAGTTTGTCTGTTTTGATGTGTTTATAGTGACAAAAACATGATATTTTTATTTGTGGAAGAGTAAAGTTAACTGCACAGGCTGGGCGATCTGGGGAAAAACATAGATACAGCCGGCATCAGAGGCCACGCCCACAAACGGACCTCCATGGACAAAAGTTTACATAGAGAGTGAATCAGAACAACAGTTTTATCACTCACTGCTCAACAACTACAACAGCAAAAGTGGACTTAAGGAAATATAATGTGTCAAATATAGCTAAGAAGACATGTAGTTGAATAAACTGATCAAACTTTCCAGCTATGTAAATGTATCCAACAATGCTAACAAAAGCTACGAGCTAAATGCTAACATGATGCTAGCACTGCCTGGTGTGTCTTAGCATCTTTCTTTGACTTTCTGTTTACTTTTCTGACATAACAACACCTCAGTAAACTCCATTCTAACATGTTTGTGACTCAACTTGAATTAGTTGGGCTGAAATAAACTTGATTCCCCCTCAGCAGGCCACGCTCCCAAATCTGACGCGCTGCTGGTGTGGTGTTGAGATTGGACTTCCATCGACATAGGTCCCCCTCACTAGCTTTTATGACTGTTTGTGACTGTACCAAGAATCCCGCGGTCAAAAAATTTACAATGAATTTGTCTAAGTTTAGGCATAATTCAAAGGCAAAGTTTAGGATTGGGGCTTGGGTGAGGATTAGCAAAAGTTATTTGAAAGAAAAAAAAATATTACTGATTTTCGAGCACTAACTTTAAACAAGGAGGGTCTAATCTGGAAAGAACACTGGCTGTAGCTATAATCATGATTTTTTATTAGAGGTTATGCACTGACATAATTTTATTCCAAAAATGCTTAGCAACATTTAGAATGAGCGGCATTTCTTCAATGTATTTCTTTGTTGACATGGCAACGGCTTGTCTGCTAACAACAGTTGATGATTTAGGACATTTTAACTGCAACAAACAGACTTAAAAACATATTTTTTAAGAAGAAAAAGGTAATAAGTTCAACTGTGTGTGATTTCAATGTCTGATAAATGTGAGAAGCTAAAGTCTTGTTGTTGATCTGCTTTGCTACAACTGTTGACTCGATTTTCTCTTTTTTCATGTAATTTACAAACCCAGTGCTCAGTAGACTTGTGGTGGGTTGAAATTGTTTACAAACTGTTTATTTTTTTCCTGTTTTAGTTGTTTATTGAACTCTTACAAGAGAAAATGTCCTTTCTCTTCATTAACTCTCACTCAGCATGAACATTTAGAATGATTTCATGTCACCTGCAGAACCTCAAAAGTCAAAATCATACTTTAGAATTTTTTTTAATGAGGATAGATACATTTTGTGCCTAACTCTGAATACATTTTGGTAAATGAACAACCTTCCATGGAAACCAGCTGGAGGAGGGGCTCCTCTTGGTCACGTTCCAAGCCTATTCAAAGTAAGGACACAGGTTTTTTGTTGCTTTATTAGCGCAATAAAGCTTCTAAATCAGTGGTTGTCAACCTTTTTTAGCCGTGACCCCCAAAATAACAATTATAGGCATTCTCAACCCCCAAACAAACAAAACAAACCACACACACTCACACAGTAGGCTATAGTCGCAAAGTGATAAAGTAAACTGTAGACAGAAGCCACAAGCCTAGATACATTCATGTGTAAGCTGAAATTGAAATGTGAAGTGACAGATGTTTAGTGTTTTTTTCACAATTCTTTAGGAGACCCACAGAAATCATTTCAAGAACCTCATGTTCAGGAAAAACACGTTTTTGTTTAAATCAATTTTTTGGGGGGGGGCTAAAAAGTCACATGATGCGCTTTTATGATTTTTTTTATAACTTCCACACTACAAAATGATTCTTCAGAAAACAAATACATAAAGATGATTTATCAAAATATTTCATTAAGTGATGACAAGCACAATTATAACACTATGCATGCCTCTGCAAGAAAATTTATTGTACCAAAAACTAAATCCACTTGCATAAAAAGAGATTTATTCATAGAGCAATGCACAAATGGAACACTCTTCCGAAGATAATAACTCTAGAAAGGAATATTACAAGATTTAGAGTATTACCAATATCTTTCTTAAGACATAAGTTAGTTAAGAGGTTTTTACTTCACAGAATCCAAGTTTCCATTTTTAGATAAGTGTCATCCAGATTCGTGTTGATAGAAAAAAGCACAGATCAAGTGTGATCATGTGATTTTATTGGTACTGAAGTTGTGTTTATGTGTTCACATGCATGCACTTAGATGGATATAAACATGAAATATTCATCGTAAGATATGAGAAATGTAAATTATTGGCTTTTTGCTACTAATGTATATATTTAATGTATCTAATCAATGTATCTAATGCGTATCTGTAATGTAAGACCATTTTTAAGGACCCCAGGAAGAATAGCGTCAGCAGCTAATGGGGATCCCCAATAAACATAAACATAAAAGATAAATGTGGAAAAATGAGACCTCTGGTTACACTCTGAATTAAATAATAAAGAATTTTAGCTGTAATTAGTGCTAATCAAGAGCTGAACGCTGCGCTCTGATTGGTTATGCTGGTGTAATCCTCTCTAGTTTAATTTTGTTGCTTACAAAAAGAGTTTTATAAGCCTTTATTGCAACCAAATTTAATACATATAAACTCTAATTCTGTGTCAGTGAGAAATGTAAGAAAAGCTTCTCAGTTTTTGTCGTTTATCAGGTTTTCTACTATTATTTACCTTATTTTTTTCTCTTTTTATTCGTCAGATTTAAGCTCAATATTCAGCAGAGTTGTGGTTAGTTTTATTTGTGCCTGAACATTTCTAATTGTAACTTGTTGTTCTGTAAATACTTAAATATTTAAATAAATTTCAGCCAATTCTACCGGTATTTTAAGAGTGGAACTAGCCTAGATGTTGCACAGAAAAAGGGCCTGTTCTCAGTAATTCATTGTGCTTTTTTCATTTAATCTGCATCTCAAACTAGTACAAGATTCATATTGTTTTTCTGTATTACTGAGTCACTTATTTTACTAAAACCTGTTGTAGCGGTGTGATTGTGTGGTCTTGTAAGTGTAACTACCCTTCCCCCGCCAGTTAAATCACTAACTATTCCTATTGTCGTCGAGCCAAATTGCTTTGCTTGGGGGTCACTGAAATAATGGGCTTTTTGTAGCGTCCGCACCGAGGATCTCTATTGATTTTAGATTTGCCGACGAGCGATCAATCAGCGGCAGATAGTGTGGAAAAATGTATGGATGAAATGTGTTTGAGATGTGAAGACTGAATGAAAGAGATGAAAACGCAGTAATGTTTCTAGAGCTGCGACAAGTTAATCTTATAATCATAACTAATCTATTATTTCAGTGTTAATTTAGTGATTGAATATTCATTTACTTAACTGTACACAGACTCCAGAGAGCATAAAGTGTGAGAGAAGGTGTTTTTTGGATCATCTGACACTGCAAAGAGTGAATTTTAAGACAAGTTTAAATAGCTTGACAAATTTAAGATCTATTTATTTATATATCCACATATTTTCCCTTGTTTCAAACTCTTGGAAAACCATAACGAGCTGTGAGGTTTACAGCTGGTGAGGCACTGTGGACCACACAGGTCTAGTTGCTTACTTTCACTTCAAGATGCCGTTTTATTCACTTTGCAGACATACGTATATAAGAATCTCATGTGACTATTTTATCTCTACACGCAAAATTAAAGATACTGAAGCGAGTTTCGATCCCTGGACTCTTTGCCTCACTCGCTCATCTATCTGCGCTAAATAACTGATGCGGTGCGGGAGACATAATGAACATAATGACTGCTACTGTAATACAGTTGTGGACAGATTATTACAGCTTTTTGGACCTTTGCTGTTAAACATTTGCTTGTGATGATTTCTATAGTTGCTTAAGGCTTTGTTTAACCGCACAGTGAAACTAAACGGACACATATTTAAACGTACAAGTGTCTTTTGGCCGTAGAGAGTCAGATTTCCCTCGCGCTCAGACAGAAGCAGAGCTGTGAGGCAATCTGAGGCTTGTCTCCTCTCGGCTTTGTACAAACTCTGTTTACTGTCAAAGTTATTAACTAAAAGCATTCAAGTTTGCATAATATTCTCTTTCTTGACAATTAGAAGACAAAGCACTCGACAAAAGTACATCTACAAACATATTTTATCACTTTTTGTGGAGAAACAGTGCGTGAACGCGCTGCATGAACGCGTCCTGTTCATTGTGTCTGCGCAGCTGTGAGTGAGACTAGCCTCAGCGCCGTAGACCTGCGTTATATCGACAAGTCCTGGGAGATTTCGCGGTTTTAAACAACACAACTCAGTGAAAATCACAAGAAATAACCAATTATGATAAATACTAAACATATTACACACAAAAAAATATAATATTTAGTCTTATTGACAACAAGTGTTTTTTCCCCATCTGAACTAGTGAGGCACTGACTCTCCTGCCTCCCCTGACCGCACGTCGCTGTTGAAGACATTGCTTCTTACTTTGAGCCAAAGTATTTGTCAGTTTTAAGTACATTTTACATTTGACTCTATTGGTTATTTTCGTATTTTAAGCCAAAGTCAGAAACGCCTTGAAACCAGTGAAATTTTCTACATCACGTAAACAATCAAATGTATCCAGTCAAATCTGGAATAAAATTCTAAACTAATTTTGAGCAATTTTGGATTTTGCTAAAGGCAATTACCGTAATTCAAAATGACACTAGAGACCTGTACAAATGTATTTTTAATGGGAAGAGTTGTTTTGCTACAAAAAGATCTTGAAAACTTAAAACGTCATGAATTAAGAACATATCTTGAGTTTAGCAGATTTAAATCGCCAAGTAAAATGACCTGTCAGTGGAACTAGACTTTTTGTTCTTAAAATAAAGAAAAACACATCTTAACCTTCTTTTAAAGTAGCGGCTATAAAGATAAAACAAAAGATAAAGCGATTTTTGCAATATCATCAACTATGCAATAATTAAAATAATAATAATAATTGAAGAATTATTAAAGAAGAATAAAAATACTAAAACAATCAGCAGCCCTACACTGTTTTTTTTTTTTCTTTTGTGCTCAAAGCCGATCACAGTTTTCAGGCTAAACGGGGATCACACTGTTGTTGCTGCTAATATTATTCAGCGCTCGTTGAAATTAACAGTGAATAGATCTTACACCTGCTGTTGTCCTCGTGTGAACCTGCCACGGTTACATAACACAGACTGAAGCCGAAATTACACTGCAGAGAGGAAATTCATAATTATTTAGGTATATTATCAACATAAACAAACTGTACCACATTTTTTTCTATGTCTGGTGTATAAACTATAAAGTAAATATTATCACAACAAAGCCTGTAAAATGCCCATATAAAACAACATAAAAGGAAGAAATAAGCAAATAAAAATAAAATAATTCATTACTATTAATAATGCCAACAATTACCATAAAAGCAAAAACAAAAAAAAAACTTGTTGGTAATATATTAACTACTGTATTTAGTAAGAACATATGCAGATCAGTAATTTACTTTTTGTTTATTGTAAAACCCCAAATTGATCTAAAACAGCTTGAAAATAGAAACAGGTCTATTCACTTCCTGTTCAAAACTGCAGAACTGATAAGCCCCGCCTCTTCAGTTTAAAATGTAACTGTGAGATCCAACAAATTTTAAAATAAGTAACTATTATTGTTGGAAACTGGCTATGAGGCAGTTTTGAACCATATATGCTTCACTTGAGTATTAATCTTTTGAATTATATCAAGTAAATACAGACAAGTGGGAGGGGATAGGTGGTAGGTGAGAACAGGGATTTTCTGAGCGCTTGAGCTGCAGCTGAAGAACAAAACAAGATTACTCAAACATGCATGAATCAATTCAAATACAACTTTGAGTAAACTAATGGTGAAGGGAGGTTATTATAAAAGGTTAAAATCTTTAAATAATACATTTTACATAATGGGACCACTTTAACAGTTTTAGAAATGGCATTTAAAACTACACAAACAGGTTATAATAAATCATCAAGACATTCTATGATTTTCCCAGTGCAATGTGTCTAGTCCTGATAATGAAACTTGTCTTGTCACACCCATGTTTATCACAACTGCTCTAGTTCATCATAATGTATCACTTTAAACCTCCCACTCAAATGTGTTACTCCACTTCAGCCAGAATAATTATGTTTCAAGTGTTAATTATTATGAGAAGCAGAGGTTGGATCATGTTAAAAGCTTATCTTGACTTTTGGGACCTGTTCATCGATCAGTGATAGTGGTCACTGGTCAATAGGACACGGCAGCAGAGGTTAGGCAGTTTACATCACAACGTTTGAGATTTTATTAGCAAATACATACAGAATCAGTAGTGAGTATTAATGCATTTTTATTCATAAGAACTTAAAATTTGAGTTATATTGAATTGTATGTCTTATACTTATGAAAAATTACTACAACTGAATAATGATAACTTTGCTAAATTAACTGTATTCTGACCGTGTTGTTCCACTTGAATGCATTAGCTAGCTTTGGCTAAACTGTTAGCTTAAGTTAACATTAAAAACACACAAATATCTATAGAAAATCACATTATCTGTCATAATATAATTAATATTCACAGTTCAGCATTGAATATTTTTTTCTCTGTGATTGTTTGGCAGAAGTTTTTTAAATGAGGTTGTCACGGCAACAAGCGCAGACTTTGGCTAGCTTGCTTGCTAACGGCAGTTGGAGATTAGGGGCATTTTTGCTGTTGAACAACAAATAATTCACACACCAAACAGATTAAAAAGCATGTTATTTAAGCAGATAAAGGTAATGAGTTGAACTGTGTGTAAAAATGTAATAAAATAGCTTTACTGTTGTCATGGCAACAGTGCAAATTTTAACTGGCTTGCTTGCTAACGGCAGTTGGAGATTTAGGACATTTTTACTGTTGAACAAAAAGTAATTCACTGATGAAACGAACTAAAAACTTTATTTAAGCAGAAAAAGGTAATGTGTTAAATTGTGCTTGATCCTAAAATCTGTGTCAGTGAGAAACGTGAAAGAAACAGAAATGTTGTTGTAGTTTTTTTCTGCTTTTCAGCTATTGTTTACCTGATTCTCTATTTTTACATGTCACATAAATACAGTCAGCATCAACAACAGCAAATGTGAATGTAAGGAATAAATATAGCTAGATACGAAGACATGGAGATGAATAAAGTGATCCAACAGTTCAACTATAGTATATATCCAACAATGCTACGTTTACTTTTATGACATAAAGCCACATCAGCAACCTCCAGCTTTAAGTTGACTCACTTAAAGCTAGAGTAGATCACTTTTTTAGTTCTAAATTAGTCATCTTTGTGTTTTCAACTAAAAAGTGTAGGATAAATGCAGCACTTTGTGAAAAAAGGAGACCTCTGAGGACTGTCTGAATTGAATAATAAAGAATTTTATTTCTCATCAACAGTCGAATGCAGCTTTCTGATTGGCTGAGCTTGGTCGGTCCTCTCCAGTTTCACTTTGTTCTTTGTAAGAAGTATTTTTAAAGCCATAATTGAAACCAAAAATTAATATATGTTGATATAAACCATGTTTCGAAAGATTTATGGGAGGAAGTTGTCAGATTTAAAGCCTAAATGGTGTTTAGCCAGAAAAGTAAATTTACTTTCTTCAACAACAGGCCACGCCCCCAAATATGACGCATTGCCGACTGTCTATACAAACTCAATACTTTTTGTGTTTGTTTTTATTTATTATCAGTGTTTTGACTGTTACAGGAGAAAACATAATTTGCCTCCATTGACTCTCATTCATTTTTACCACTCACTGCTGACTTTTAGAGTGATGTCATCTGCATAACTTCTATTTTGAGTACAACCCTAGCACAAAAACCCTGTTACTACTAATCTACAACTACAACAGCAGCACATTGGCCAAACAATCTTCACTTTTGTCCCAGTTCACGAGACAAAGGCGCCTCTGATCTGATCTCTTCTTCTTCCTCGTCTGGTCCGGTGCCATTGTAAACCTTTTTAATTACGCTGTTGGCCGGTGCTGCTGTGGGGATTTGAGCTGCCGATGGTGGACTTACGTAACGGCAGCACGGTGAATACCACAGGGCAACGCGGTCTTTCACAAATCTATTCTGTGCCAGGACACTACAGCCATATCATGCTCTGCTCTTGGCAATCACTATTTATAACAACCAGTGTGATCCGATGTAAGTACGATAGGCCTTTTAGGGAAGAGAAAGAGGCTTGATGCTTTGACATTTAGCTTAAGGACAGTATGTATGGAAAGAAAACGTACACAGATGAGATATAATTAGAGCTATGTCAATATTAACCGGGTTCATGCCAGATTGATGTGTGCATAACTCAGACTGTAGTAGAAAGCCATCATGACTATGTTTCAATCTGATTGGTTGACGTGTCTGACTGAAGAAGTAGCAGAGAAGTTGTGTGTTTTGTTAAATACAGTCCAGAGATAAGCACGAACATGTCTTTCTGTCCAAAAATGCACACATTTCTTCTGAATGCAGGTTTTTAAAAGTCTAAATAGTTTACTATTCTACTAAAATAGGCCAAAAACAATCAGAATTACGTCTGTCGCTGCTGCCATGTTAATTTGGTTTTGAATGTGAGATTCCCTGCACATCACAGTGGTGATTATGTTATATTAATATATCAAATTTTAGATAATATCGTATTGTTTTCAAGATATCCAGAAACTGAAATTTAAGTGTACTGTTTAAAGGGGCACTGTGTAAGATTGAGAGGAATTTTAATTATCACATATAGTCCACAAACATTTAAATCATATCTATTCTTTACAACATGAATACTTAAGAGAGCACTGTGATACATTTATACTGATTTGAAATGTTTTATTACGGGCCGGAATGTGAATATTGACGCTAGATGTCAGCATGCTAAAATGCACTGGAAATGCTCCCCCTGGTGTTCAAAAGTACACAATACTTGGATCACTTTGTTTATTTATTTTTTCTTACACAGTGCCCCTTTAAAGCAGCAGTGGGCAATTATTTTTTCAAGAAGACCATATTCAAAACCATATTCATTAGTGTTACAAATTCTCTTTATTACATGTAACTTTCTGTCAAAAATTGACCATTTATTCTGTTATAGCGTTCATTTATTGTAATATGTGTTGAGAACACATGTGCAAATGCAAGCTCAATCAAGCAAACAAAAGAGATGTAGAAGAAAAATGTGCTGGGGGCCTGATTAAAACAGGCGGAGGACCTCATCTGTCCCCCGGGCCACAGTTTGCCCAAGTCTGGTTTACAGTATTAAAAAGGCCACAAAAAGAGCCAATTAAAGAAATGTTTGAAACTTACTGCTTTTAGAGTAAGTGTAATATTTCTGCACTTCTATGATTAATACAAAAAAAAATCACATTTGTCTGATAGTGTTATGGAATCTTTAAAATGTTCATTGATCCTCTAGGTAAAGTTTTAAGACTCTATCCCTTCCTGTATTCAGATTATCCTCCTGTTAGTGCCGTCTGTCTATTGTTCTACTGTGGTCGATGTCCTGCTGCGTTTGCCCTGAAATGTGTGAACAGAGGGCGGCTCCTATCTATTGAAGAGCCTGTGATTCTGTGAGAAAAGGGACTAGTGTGCGACAAGGACTCTGACAAGACTGGCCACCAGACTTGACCTGTACCTAGAACCTGGTTACATTACACATAACTGCACTCACTTGTAAATAAAACCATTCTTTTGAATTCAGATACCTCTTTTAAGATTTGGCTGCGTTCAAATGACATAACAACATTCCCCAGTCCAGTAATATTTAATACAGATGTTTGACCGCTAAAATCAATCTTTAATTTTCAGTTTTAGTTATTAAAGCATGTCTGGGAGATTGACCAGATATATGTCAGTGAACAGACAAAATTAAAAAAATAATCACATGTATGCTATCAGGACATACAGTATTAAGACATATTTTTTCATATTTAAGCCACAAAATTAACAGCATTTAGGCAGAAAGCCAAGATAACTTAATCAAAAAATCAGTCCTTCCTTCCTTTCTTCCTTTCTTTCTTTCTTTCTTTCTTTCTTTCTTTCTTTCTTTCTTTCTTTCTTTCTTTCTTTCTTCTTTCTTTCTTTCTTTCTTTCTCTCTTTCTTTCTTTCTTTCTTCTTTCTCTCTTTCTTTCTCTTTCTTCTTTCTTTCTTTCTTTCTTTCTCTCTTTCTTTCTTTCTTTCTTTCTTTCTCTCTTTCTTTCTTTCTTTCTTTCTTTTTCTTTCCTTCTTTCTTTCTTTCTTTCTTTCTCTCTTTCTTTCTTTCTTTTTTTCCTTCCTTCCTTCTTTCTTTCTTTCTTTCTTTCTTTCCTTCCTTCCTTTGTTTCTTTCTTTCCTTATTTCCTTCTTTCCTTCCTTCCTTCCTTTCTTTCTTTCCTTTCTTCTTTCCTTCCTTCTTTCTTTCTTTCCTTCCTTCTTCCTTTCTTTCTTTCTTTCTTTCTTTCTTTCCTTCCTTTGTTTCTTTCTTTCCTTCTTTCCTTTCTTTCCTTCCTTCCTTCTTTTCTTTCCTTCTTTCCTTCCTTCCTTCCTTTTTTCTTTATTTATTCTTTCTTCCTTTCTTTCTTCCTTAATTTTTATTGCATTTTTTATTTCTATATCTTTTTTTTACTATTATTACTTTAATTTTAATTATGTTTTTTTTATTGTATTTATTTTTTATTATTTAAAGCAAACTAAAATCCTGTCCCTAGTTGGTCTTTAGATATTATATTCTATAAAACACCCAGTCATCACCTTTTCTGGCTGAATAATTACTTCAGACGAGTCCCACTGACCCACTTGAGTCGACGCTCGTGCAGTTTGATGATTTCACACACAATATCACACAAACCTCCCGTGTTTTCCTTTATCTTTTTCACCAGAGGCCGTGATGAGCTCAGATTTCACTCATGTCAAGCATCTGCCCAAGAATAACCTGTTTATTTACGTCGTCTGCTGTGGAGCTGGTGACAGGAAAACGACCAGACAGACAATTTAATACAGCGTTACAATGGGTTTGCTATACACACTTAACTGTTCAGTGGGTAGAGGACATGAGGCTGTAGTTTGGACACTTTGGAGGACGTAATTTTAACCCTATGTTTTTAGAAATTTACTACTGTCAGTATATTACATTAAAGGTCATTGCTTCCTCACACAGCTGAAGTTTTGTCTGTCAGATATTTTTATTATATTTTTTGTTAATCTATGAGCCTTAAAAATTACACTGTTCCAGTGTAATTTCCTTCGTAGCCTTTTGGTGGAGCTCTAACTTGGTTCCTGATGTGGGAAGCACATGACTGTTATTTGTCCCATTAGTACTAAACTTATTCATTCATTTTCTACCGCTTAATCCCGTTAGGGGTCGCGGGTGACTGGAGCCTATCCCAGTAACTTTGGGCCTTAGGCGGGGGAACACCCTGGACAGTGGCCAACTTGCCGCAGGGTTAGACAGACAACCATTCACTCTCTCATTCACTCACTAAGGGAAATTTACAGTGATGCCCAATTAACCTAAACATGCATGTTTTTGGAGGTGGGAGGAAACCGGAGTACCCGGAGAAAACCCACGGTGACACGGGGAGAACATGCAAACTCCACCCAGAGAGATCGTGAGATGTTGATATGGTCCGACGCGGGAGTCGAACCCACGACCTCCTTATTGGGAAGCCAGAGCTCTAACCACTTGGCTACCGGGTAGTTAGTACTAAACTTAATTAGAAGATTTTCTTGTTTTTACAGACTTTCCGGAAATGGTGACAGATAGTTTATGGCATCGAACTTTTTACTTCATTCATGAAATTAATTTTTCTTGTGTTTTCGGCTTGTTTTAACGTGAATCAGATTTATTATCCACATCATCAGATTTATTATGAAACAGTTGTAGTCTCTCTCTTTTAATCCATTTACGGTGATAAAGTCTCTCCATTCAAACGTTGCAGTGTTCTGTCCATTGTTCTGTCTAAACTTTTCCTCAAACATTCATCTTCTCTACCTTCTGTTGCTACGACAACGAGGTTGTTGTACTTCTGGTTCACAGACTTTTAACCATAGTTTGATTAATCTTTAGCGTTTTAGTTGTAGAATCTGTAAAGAATAGTAATAATAATTTTGTTAAAATCTGAAGGTAAAATGAGCTGCAAAGTCATTATTAATTCATTTATAAATCGTTCAAGGATTCAAAACACAAACATGGACGATTCGCAGTAGAAACTCAGACGACGTCCGTAATTATTACAATTTACATGAAGTCCCGAGGTAAATATTAGGCCATGTGAATAGGACTTTTCGTCTTTCCTATTGGTTTCACTTTCAGTGCATAGGATTTCAAAGTGAAGGACTCTCAGGAAGACTGTATGTTTGAAGGATTATATTGATTCTTTTAAACAACGACCTTTTATCTTAATTAGTAATGTTTTGTGAATCATGAAGTTGGTTTTGAGACGCCAAGGTAGCGCTCACATTATTCAGCGTGTGGATCTATATAAAGCCTTCTGCACACTAGAGGATGTCTGACCTGATAATAAGCCAGATGTGTCTCTCCACAAGCTCAGGGAGTCACGATTCTCATCAGAATAGATTATTTGTTCCATTATTGTCCTCTCTGTGGGTCAGTGCGACTCTGTTTTGTCAGGATCATAAGGTTCCAACATGTGGACATGAGGAATTTTACAACAGCCAATCAGAGCAGCCAGACAGCACCAGCCTTTAGTCACGTGACAACTCTTAAAACACAGTTTGTGCAAACTGTTTCAACTCATCACAAACATAAATCAGGGTAAGCAGCCCCTTGAATGTAGATCTGCTCTCCTGTGACCTTTGCAAGTTTACTCCCTGTGCATTGTGTATGCACAAATCATCTGACACAGCCCTGGATGACGTCACACAAATATTCTGCGAAGTGAATTTCTTTTGAACCCGGCAAGTCTGTCCTTCCTCGAACATGATGCGACTGAAATGAATAATTTTTGCAAAATGTTCCTATGCTTGCAGCTCGCTGTTGTTTTTAACATGTCTGCAAAGATTTTAAGCTTCTGTAGTGTACAGCCTCACCTGGCTCTCCAGATACTCATTGTGTGCATTTGTAAGTCATTTAAAATTTCTATCCACTAACCTTCTAAAAGTCAGATTCCTAAATTGAAAAATCCCATAAAATAGGTAAAAATGTTGAACTTTGGAAGTTGGATTTGGATTTTGTAATGTTGGAATTCCCCTTATTAGCGGTCTTCCAAAATGATTGCAGCCACAAGCTTTGACACATGACATCATTGAGGCTTAGAGCAAAGTGAGGGTGAGGGTTCGGACTCCTCAAAGCAAAATCTGGGGGTCACAAGATGATTTTAAGATGTATATTTACAATTATTACTTGGTTTTTAATCTGTTTTTATAACTTTAGCATCAGGTTTGACTGGAAATTGGTAATTTAAAGCAATAATTCTACAAAAATAAATGTATTTTAGCTCAATTTGAATTGTTTTCCAACTTGAAATTTTTAAAGACATCCATTTTATTCTGCTGTGGGGGTCGCGAGTTGGTTACATCAAAATTTTGTGGGTCCCAGTCTGAAAAGTTTGGGAACCACTTACAGGTTATTCACACTAAGTTTCATCGCTCTTCTTTATTAGTCCGAATGACAGCCATTAAGAATCATCAAAATCTAGACTACTGACATGTGTATCACTTTGAACTGGATAAACTGCTGCTGAAGGCCGTCGCGGAAAAAAAGTAACGTCATGGCAATATTTGAATCTGATTAGTCGAATTGTCTGAACCCGGAAGTAGCTGAGAAGTCTAGTTTTTTGTTAAATACAGTTTAGAGGAAAGCACAAACATCTTTCTAGGCCAAAAATGTACAAATCAACTCTTCTCAAATATTTCAAATTACGTCTGGTGCGCTGTGATTGCTGCTACATTGTGTTTTGTCCAACTCATCGAGGTCGTCTCTAACTGTATCGCGAAGATCTCTCCAAAAAGATTTTCTAAATTTTATGAAAATCACAAATCGACCAGAATCCATGTGGTAGAGCCAGGTTATGCGCACCTAGAGGCACTGTATATGAACAGTTTTACCAGTATTCTGATTTAATAGTATAAGGGGACATTTTTTTTTGTCATTTGAATGCTTTTTTAAACCAGAGGCCATTTTGTTTTATTGTGTGTAGCTCGGAGGCTTAGGCAGCAGTGACATTGCATAACCTGTGAGCAGATTCAGAGGCGACAGCAGCAGGTGCAGTGGTGCTGAGCTAAATGTGGCCCAATGTGACAGGTACATTATTGCTTTGTTGTTGCTCTGCACAGGGGGTTGCACAAGGTTTTTTAATGAAGCAAATTTAATCTGTTATCTCATCACTGAACAGCATTTTTGTAATGGTTAATTTTGATTTGCCTCTAGCTAAAAATTTAAGCATTCACTTACTCATTCATTTTCTATAGTTTGTTCTTGTTAGGGGTGGCGGGTGACTGGAGCTTATAAAATTCAGACTAATGTAAAGTAATAGCATCATAGCAAGAAGATCCTGCGTTCAATTCCAAGGCCGCCCAGGGTCTTTCTATGTAGAGTTTGTATGTTCTTTCCGTGTTTGCGTGGGTTTGCTCCAGGTACTCCAGTTTCTCCTACAACTAAAAACATGTCCAGTGTGCATCCCTCTCCCCTCTCCCAGGACCACAGATAGAAATTCGCTGTAAAACTAGAATCTGGTACAAGCATCGATCTCTGCCTATATAATTGTACATTACATCTTAACGATCTTTCACACCAACACACAAGATCTTCCTGCGCACTGATTCCCTGGTTCTCCTGTAGCCGCGGCCCAATCAAACAGCTGCAGACTACAAGCAAGTTTTCAAAACCTCACCTCCGAGACTTGCTCTGCGCTCCTCTGACGCCTGACAGCCTCATTTACACCAAACACATGTGAGCCTCCTGTTGGCAGAAGTTGCCAAACCGGTTCAGACGGGCGACCCTCGGCTTGGTATGAAAGACCCTTTACACTAATAAAACAACGCTTTACTCTTTTTCTCTTTGCAGAGTAGGTTTATTAAGTTTACACAATCAGAAAAAAAAATGCTTTAAGTGTTAAATCATTACACAAATAAAAACATTTGTTCTGGCTTTTTAATGTAAGTCCTGATTCACTTTTTATCCATTTAGCTGTAGAAATGCATAAATCTAGCCCGGCTGGCACTGCACTAGATCAGCTATTGCAGAACTGCAAAAAGTTTCCCAAAAGCTGGAAGTACAGTCGTCCAATCAGTGAGCAGGAGTGGAGCAGTGTGTTGGCTATCAACCCGAGTTGAAATAGCAGACTGTATGTCTTCTCCTCCATTGGCCTTGTGTCAAATATTTACTTAGAATATGATGTTGTAGCTTAATTTGCAAGTTTACTACTGCAACAATCACTGACACACATGCTTATGTTCTACTTCCTGGACGACAAAACAAGCAAAAAGCAGCGACTGGTTCAATTCAAAAAGTCTCCGCCAACTGTGAAGTGAACGAACCCCAATAATATATCTGACGGTTTCTGCAAAGTGAGACAAAATTGACTGATGCGTCAGGCTTTTAGAAATCCACCTTTTCCTCAATATGGAGCTTTGTCAACCCAGCAAAATGCTCTGTCTTTCTTTTGTCTTTGATAATTCGTAAAGCCCAATTTTTCCACATTCTCTAAAACTGCAATAACGTTTGATAATTGCATCTCCCACCATTAAAATCACTGGCAATGGCGAACATGTTTATTATAACAACAGAGTGACGCAGTGCATGCTGGGATAGCGTGACGAAGCTGTATTGACTTTCTGCCAAAATGTCCTTTATCCCCTGGTGCCTTTGCTGTTGCATCATTCCTCCGCTCTGTCTTTAAGTTCACTGAGTTCAAACCTTTACCTCGAAAACTACCACTAAGTTAATGTTGAATTAAATTATACTGTTTAATATTTATTACAGCTTTATGCGGTTGTAGGATCTATTCAATGCCGTGACAACATCCTTTCTAGTCCAATCATCTGATTTTGTTTCTGCTGCCAGTAGTTTCATCATGTTGTCTGCGTCGGAGCAAAGGATCATGGTCTATGTAGTTCACTGAGCTTTTTGTCTTTCTGCTGCAACAAAAAGAGGCATTTCTGACCCAGAAGCTAAACATTTGACATTGTGAAAGGCCTTGATAACATTGAGACTTTTTATGTTGCAAAACCAGCTCTTGGCCAACATTGTCACATTCTTCAGAGATATCAGTCCAGTCCAGTTTAACATTTTGTGCTGTAACTGTATCAGCATTTCATTTCTTTCACTGTCAAAACTCTTACCAGCATCATAGCTAGTATTGTTTACTCACTAAGATTCTCAATACTCGCTAAATGCTAACTTCATACACACTGAAATTAGCTCTTAGTGTGTTTTTTAACATTGTCAAATAGAGCTGGGACAATATCTCATTGTAGCAAATGTATGGCAATACTTTAATGCAGTGAGGTTCAACCAGTGTGCAGCCGGGGAACATTAGTGTGCCTTGAGACACTGTCAGGTGTGACTTTTAAATGATTCAGTTTTCAAAATCTAATCTATGAAATGAACTTAAGCAGATTTAATTGAATCATTTACCATTTTAGAGTGTTTGAAATAACTTTTCCGGCCATTATAAAAGTAAAATTATTTACTAATTTAAAGAATAAATTAAGGTGCATTATATATCTTTTCTGTCATTATTATGAGCTAATTACTTTGAAATGTTCCGATGTAAAGCATTAAACATATTTATAATGTATTTGGTAGGTTTTTTATTTCAATATAAAAGAAAAATGCAATCTTATTGTGATAAAGTTTGCCTTTCCATAGATCTGACCTGTACTACTTGGTTTTGTTGTGTCAAATGCTTCTATCAATGCTTATGGTAAGTTTACAAGCACAAATATACAAAAAAGTAAAGAGTATTTATTTCTTTTAAACCGATGTTGTGAAAACCTCATAGAAAAGAATTGAACAGGAAATGGTTGTATGTACAGGATGTACTATTTTGAACTGAAACAAGTTAACTGCACAGATTCAATTCCTGATGTGGGAAACACAGGGCTGTCATGAGTGCTTTATTACACAATTTTATTGGTTCTCCTTCATTGTCCATAGCACAGGCCGGGGTTTCCCAAGCTTTTCACACCGTGACCCCCAAATAACCATGTAAGGAACTTGTGACCCCCACAACAAAATAAAATAGATGTCTGTAATAATTTTAAGTTGGAAAGCCATTCAAATTGGATTGCAATTCATATAATTTAGTAGTTTATTGCTTTATAAGACCAAAATTCTGTCAAACATGCTGCTTTCACTTAACAAAATTGATTAAATACCAAGTAAAATCATCTTGTGAACCTCAGATTTTGCTTCACGACCCCCCCAAGGGGTCCCGACCCCCACTTTGGGAACCAATGCCATAGAGCTGCTCAGGATCATGTTTGAAGGATGGAAACACGCTAATAATGTATCTCTTGTCCTTTAAATACTTTTACTTTATCGTCCAGTCCTCTAGGAGCATTTTTCTGTTTCCACATGAAAGCTGGTATGTTGAGAGAGCTAACTCACTAAAAGACCTGTAGTGTCTCGCTTAATGAATGTTCCATCTTACCACATTAAGCCTAGAAAACACATAAAGCTCATTTCTTTTTCAAGACACGACCATATCTTTCCTGCTGCCTCAATACTAGCTTATTTTAGAACCTCGTGTGCAGACTGTTCTCGTACGCCTCCCTATAGGCTGCATTGAGGAGACAGGAGAAGCAGCAGCAGCAGCAGCAGCTCACGACTTCCTCTGACACCTGTCTGCTTCGGCCGCTATGGCAACCGGCGCTCCGGAAACGCTAGACGCACCATCCACCGTCCAGGCCCGCTCAAGGACATCCAAAAACTACTGCCTAAATGCACCTCAATCTCTTTTTTCCAGCATGTTTTACACCTGTCACAGCTTGTCCTTGCTCTGAAATGATCCATCTTTATGCATGAATGTTAAAACTTTACTTATCCTTCCAAATTAAGCTGGTGTGATGAGTTTTTATCGCATGCAAGCCACTAATACTGACTCTGCATTTGCTGCTCACGCATTCTCACACACGGGGCTTACCTTTTTGAGCTGATCATCCTTCAACTCGGTGAAGTAGTAGGCCAGGAGCTGAGCCGCTATCATCCTGGTGCTGTCAGTGTGTCCGAGAAGAGAGAAAAGCTGGGGAAAATCCTCTGTGTCAAGCCGTCCTCCTGTCGCCCCGCAGTTTGTACAAGTCCGAAACGCGGCTCGGGTGATGAGCGAGGCTTGTGTGTGGCAAGGTTAGCAGGAGAAAGCAGGCAGAGCACAGAGAGAGATGGCCGTGCCTGTACACCCTGCGACAGGCGCACACACTTGGATTCGCAGAGAGGTTGGGTCGGCCCCGGTCTAAGCTCCGCCCACCAGGAAACCGGCTTCCTCTGAGGCAGCGGAGAAGAGGCAGACCAATGAGGCTGAAGGCTGGTGGACAGTGAGGTGGGAGTGAAGCTAGAGGGGTTTGTGTGTGTGTAGGAGCAGACGGATCCATGTTTGGACTGTGAAATTCCTGCTCTAGACCAGTGGTTCCCAACTTTATTTGTCCCTAGTACTACCTTATTTTGTAAGTATCACAAGTACCACATAATTCAGGATTTTAGGTAAATAATGTGGTTTCTATGTGGTATTTTGACACTTATGATCTTGTTGCAATTATGTGTATGATCAAGTTCTCAAAATGATTCAAAATGTACTACAACATTTAATCATTAATTTACTACAACAGATTCAGAAAATATCAAAATACACCTCTGAAAGTCTGAAACCATTTCAAGTGCCCCGGCTCGTGCACCCCTGGTTGAGAAACACTGCTTCACAAGCAACCATATAAGAGCATTGGAGATTCACACAGTTGTAATACTGGAAAAAACTGTACAGGAGCACTACTGATAATTTTATTTACAAAATATAGATAATTCAATTATGTCAGCAAAGTGCAGTTTTTTGTTGTGATACAAATGTGAACGTCTGCGTTTATAGCTTGTACTTACAAAAGATAATTTCACACTTTTTCAATGTTGCTCTTGCTTAACATCTGGCTTCATGGCACTATCACATTTTAAAAGTTTGCCTTCGTAAGTGAACTAATTTTATACCAAAGATTTTCTTAGACAATGTGATCATAACAAATTATATCAAGAAAACCAATGGTTTCCAGCCTGTGGACGATCTTTGTCTGGTCAAAGGATCAAATTATAAAAGTTGGCATTATTGCTATTATTATTGTTATTGTTAGTAAGTAAAGCACGTAGTATATATGACTAGATAATTGATATAAGCATAAAACTACTCCAGTTGTTTATTTCTTTGGATTATTTTAAGTTATTTTATAATAACTTAGCCATAATAAAATAACTAAAGACAGATGTCTTCCAAAGTGCTTCACTCAGAAAAGTGACAGCAGCAGTCCTGGGGCAGCTCAGCAGAGACGATCCGCCTGAACACCTGGCGCCTCAACCTCCGACCACCGCCAAGTGTTCCCTAACCTGCATGTTATTGTTTGATGGGAAACCGGAGTGTCCAGAGGAAACCACCCAGACACGGGGAGAACATACAAACTCCACACAGAAATGCCCGGGCCGAGCGGGAGTCGAACCTGCGACCTTCTTGCTGTGAGGCCAGAGCGCTATCTGTTCTGCCATCGTACAGCCATGTTCGGAAAAAATGATTAATTCATCGATGAATATATTTTTTTTTATTTGTTTAGGCTTCGTAACTTTTTAATTACTCCGTATTTTATTTCCCAAGTCTAAATTCAAACCCCACATCCTTAATTATAAGCATTTACTAAACTACAAGTATAATAAACCTTTTCATTCATTCATCCATTCACCATTTGTTTATGAAGAACTTAGGCTTTATTTATGCTTTACTAAAACAAATGAAGGTGTAGTTACAATATAAAGTAGTACTATTCATTTTTTTAATATATATTTTAATGTTTTTTTAGGTTCTCTGTATGAAGCAGGGGGCATTAGGAAAAAATGAGAGAACTTCAAATATAAACAATGAGAAGACATGCATAAAAAGCACAATAAATTGAATTGAGTGAAAAACAAGTCGCGACATTCAGTACACTGTTCTCTGCATTCGTGAAGTTCGTTTTTGCCTTTTTGCTCACACATTTTCCCTCTTCCCACAGTCTTAAAATGGCGTCCGCAGCTGTCATGACAACAGTTGTGTCTCTGGCGTTTTATTTTTAGCCCGTTGCTAGTGGCCCCTGTGTCCCAGCCCCCACCGAGGCGCCTGATTGGACGAACACTGGAGCGTGAGAGAAGGAGAGAGAGGGGAGGAGGATGGGTGGACGTGCAGCGGGACAGGGCGCAGTGCAGTGATGTCACACGCTCCTTCCTGCTGCATCACAGAGAGAGAGAGAGAGAGGGAGGAGGGGGGGTCAAGGGGATGAGTGTCATTACCTGATTTGGCCCTAAGTCTGATTTAGCATCTTTCTGTTTAAAGGAGACACTGTTTTATCTGTGTATTTAAAGCTCGTTTTTCTAATTGTGACTTAGTTTTACGTGACAGTGCTTGTGTTGAATATAAGTCGCAAACTATGATGAAATTGGCAAACGAAAGTAAAATAAAATGAATAAAACAGAATCTCCTCACGTGTCACCAAAATGCAAAGACAATTTACACAGAACTGACAGTTTCCTGAACTTTAAACAATCATTTAACAGAAGTAAAGTGTCACAAGAGATTATAATTTATCAAATCATAACTATTGTATAATTTATTTGGATTTTGACCCAGATTTCCACTCTGGTTGCTAGGGAACAGTTGTGGAATTAGACAGTTTTTTATTGCCTATTGAGACTTTAGACATAAGGCCTGTGGTTGGAGATAAATTCATAAGCAATGTGTTTCATGGATATTAACATTAATGTTTTTTGACATTTTGGTTTAAAAATGGAGCAAACTTTGCTTTGCAAAGGTGTTTTTTTTAAACGTATTTTAGACTATATAGTCAAGTTAACTATGATTATCAAAAAATATTACAATTATTATTTGTTGTTGACTTGTTACAAGCAGTCAGTTAATCGTTACAGTCCTAGTCACTGACATTTTCATTTTTACAGTGTAAAATGTGAACTTATTATTTTATTATTTTACTTAAGTTAAAATTGCAAATCTAATCGCAATAATGGTTAGAAGAAGAAGAAGAAGTAGTCTGGAAAAATACTGACACTGTCATTGTCTCTTCATTGTAGTTTGGGCCAACTGTTAGCAGCACTTGTTGACTTTTATTGTTATCCAGGTATGTTGCCCTTTTGCAAACCCCCGCGGTGGAAAGTTTGGGCCAAATGTTAAAATACACCGGTCACATTTAAACAGCACTTTTTCAAAACACCCAAAGACACTTCACATTATGTATTACTCATTAATTCCACACTCTGTAGTGATAAGCTACTATTGTAGCTACAGCTGCCCTGGGCCAGACTGACGAAAGCGAGGCTGCCATTTTGCGCCATCGGCCCTCTGATCACCATCAACCATTCACACACACACCAGTCTTGCCAGAAGTGTCTTGCCTAAGGACACAGTTTCTCCTCTGTTCGTCCCACTGTGGCTCCTGAGGTTCCTCCAGCGGTCTCCCATCCAAGTACTGCCCAGGCCCAACATGCTTAGCTTCTGAGATCATGCTGAAATGGCCATAGATACTTGATGTACTTGATGTGAAAAGTGCTCTGTGCTTCTTGAAAGAGCTATTATTTTATTTAATTGGATTTTGTTTTTGTGTGTCATTCACAGCACTGCTTTTTGAAAACTGTGTAGCTCACCAGCGTTAGATACTTTTGTGTATTTTTAGAGTTATGTCTCGTGAGATCATGTGACATAAAACTTTGGGTCGTGTTTGTGAAGAGGCGGAGCTTAGAGATTCTGAGCAAGAAGTCAAAGAACATGTTTCTATTAATAAGCTTATTTTGATCAATATTGTGGTTTATAATTAACTAAAAGTAGAGCGGTCACCTACTTATGTCACAGTTCGACCTTGAAACAGATTAATGATTCTACTTTTAGCTTGTTTACAGTGTAAGGACACAGGCAGCGATTATGCAAAACTGACTTTTTGAACTTTTGATCCTTTTCTAATAGTGTAGTAGTGAAGACCACAGTAATCTAGACCAAGACCTGTCTGAGACCACAAGACAAGGCCGAGACTTTTATAGATCAAGACCAGAATCAAGACCTCCTTTGTAATTTTAATCATTTATCAGTGTCTACGTGATCTTGTTGTGAGGGCTTTTTGCAACATGGGACATGTCACTGTGCTCCTGGTGCAAGTTTAGCTGAGCGTGGTGGTCTCGAGGTCCAAGACAAGACCAAGTCCAAGATAAGACAAGAGTCCAAGCACCCTCGAGACTGAGACAAGACCAAGTCCAAATGTGCCTGAATCTGAGACGAGACCAAGACTTAAAAAAAGTGGTCCTAACAGTACACTATTTTCTAACATGACACAGTTCTGTCTGTGAGACACTCTCTGAGCCTCAGAAAATACTGTTCTGAATGATCTGCGATGTCTGTATAAGAGTCTATAAATCAGACTCATATTGATCTTTTTTGCAACATTAGCACATCAGGCCAGATCGGTTTGACTCTTTCCCTCTTGTAATTCTTTTTGCAGCCAGTAAATAGAGCTCTAACTCAATTCCCGATGTGGAGAACTGTCACTTTACATATTTGTTCCCAATTAATTCATATGGATCTTTCCCCATATTTCCCCAGAGCTGGTTGCCATGGTAATGATTTTACTTATGCTGCTAAATTGGCCTAAACTCTTCTATTCATTCATTTTCTACCGCTTAATCCCATTAGGGGTCGCGGGTCACTGGAGCCTATCCCAGTGACTTTGGGCCTTAGGCGGGGAACACCCTGGACAGTGACCAATTTGTCGCAGGGTTAGACAGACAAACATTCACTCTCACATTCACAGCAACTCACTAAGGGAAATTTACAGTGATGCCCAATTAACCTAAACATACATGTTTTTGGCGGTGGGAGGAAACCGGAGTACCCGGAGAAAAGGGTTAGGGTTAGAACATGCAAACTCCACCCAGAGAGATCGTGAGGTGTTGATATGGTCCGACCCGGGAGTCGAACCCACGACCTCCTTATTGGGAAGCCAGAGCTCTAACCACTCTGCTACCGTGCACCCCTTCTATGTTCTATTTTTACCCTAACCTTTTCCTATATACATTTGTCTACGTTTATTCTCCGTCCCTCCAATTTTGACATCCTCGCACAATGAAAAACATGGGAAAAATACTCTAACTTTTGCAGCTCCAAATGTTACCAAAAACATTTTTAAAACGTATCCAGTAATCTCAATGAAATGTCATTGTTACCCGTCTTTATTTCTGCTCTGCGTTGTGTTGTGACTTTGCAGTGTGATGCATCGAATTACAGGAAGATTTTGCTTGAAGACAGTCTCTGTTTAATCTGGTTTAACAATAGAAAACACTGGTTCATGTGCCGCTCAGACAAGCCCAAAACAAACAAAACAAACACATCGCCCCAGAGTCAAGCCAGGAGTCTTTCATGCACTAACCTTCTGTAGAAATCAGCACTAATAATGCCACATGTGTAGTTTGCTGTGAGTCTGTAGTTCTCCACTTTTTTTTTTTTTTGGAACTTTTTATTTATACAATTGTTCTGAACATAGAAAACTTTTGAGGTTGTGGGAAAAAAAACAAACATACAAAACAACCAAATCACGTACCGACACTTTCTTTACAGTCCAACCACCTCCTCCAGCGCCTCTTACCTAGCTCCCCCTGAAGTCGCAAGGCACAAGTCATCCGCTCCATCAGTTCAATGTCATCTACTATCGACATAAAGGTGTTCACTGTAGGAGGGTGACTCTGTAGCCAGTTTTTTGTTATTGACTTCTTAGCTGAGGCCAGCATAATTTTGAATAAATAGAAGTCGTCTGCAGGCATCCTGTCCGGCAAGTGTCCCAGGTAGAGCACTGTAAAGGAGCAGTTGATGTTAAAGCCCAATGTTTTAGAAATGATATTTGCCACCTCCGACCAGAAAGGTTGAATCAGTGGGCAAGACCAAAAAATGTGTCCATGGTCTGCAAATTGCTCCCCACATTCTCGCCAGCAGTGAGCAGAGGTCGTGCTAAACTTGGATTTTTGTTTTGGGGTTATGAAGAAGCGAACCAGATTTTTCCAGCAGAAGTCCCTCCAAGTGTTTGAGTTGACGTGAACTGTATTTTCCAGATAGTTGACCACATGTACTCTGTGATTACAATGTTCATTTCATTTTCCCATTTTTGCTTTATGTAAGTTGTAGAGTCTGTCTTAAGTATGGTCAAACTGTGATATAGTTTACTAATTAAACTTTTAAGACTCAATGCTTTATATGCGTTAATAAAAAATATTAATCAGTGATGAAATGCCTTTAATGTTATAACTTTGTGTCTTTTTTGTAATGTAATTTCGAAATTGAAGTTATCTGTAAAAGTCTTTTTCTCCAAGTCATACATCTTACATAAAGCATCAAATGTCATTAAGTTGTTTTTTTCATATGCAGTGCAACGCAAATTACATAGTCAAACTCATCAAGGGATTTGTATGATTGAAGCTTTTCTCTTGTGTACACAAGGTTTTTCTTCCAAGTACAAGTAAATATCAGTTCACTGAACATCAGATCACTTACTAATTTCAGTAGCTAACTGTACATGTATCTGGAGTCGCTTGCTTTAATTTAGCTTTTTAGTTTTGCGATCTTTAACTGATAAAGCATTTATACACTCTTTTATGCAGTTAGGTCTCTCTGTCGTCCAAGTGGTGCTAAGTTTAAATGTAGATATAGAAAGTTGAACTATTTCACAGGGTTTATTCTTAGAAAGATAAATAAAATGATTTGTTGACTGAAGTAAAAGTTCACTCAACTCTGCTCCGTTTGGTAACAGTTTAAATTTAGCTTTTTCTGGGACTTTGAGCAACAACTTATCAGGCTTACAACTGAGATTTTAAGAGTGAATTTGAGCGAGCAATTCTCAAAATAAAGTTTGACCCAAAAGTCTGGTGGTTACTATAGCAACTCCAGCGCTGGTGCCAAAGCATCTGGGCCTGAACAGCTTGAAACCTGCTGCCAAATCAGGCAAAAACAAGGAAACAAGTTCATAGAGAAGTAGAAAGAGAGAGCAAGAGAAGATAGAAAAATACACACAGTAAATTACCAAAATACAGACAAATGTGTTTATGATCTGGTCCTTCTTGCTTCGTTGGGTTAAACATTATTTGGAAGTATTTTTAGACCTTAGCATGAGCCGGTCAACAAGTGTCTGGACTCTTTGTAAAGTTGGGTGTTTGTAATTTTGGCCTCTGATGACTGACTGACTCTAGTTATAAATGAAAACAAGCTCTGCACAAAAGTTCACCTAATTTTTCAATGATAAATATACAGAGCAGTAATACACTTACATTCAGAATTTTAAGCTGGATTTTAACTGGATAAGATTTAATTGCTGATGTAATGTAGAACTAGTTTAAAGGCATTTGTGACTGTTTTTAAGAGAATTTGGCCTCATAGCAAGGAGGTCCCAGGGTTGACTCCTGGGCAGTTTGCATGTTCTCTCTGTGTATGCATAGGTTTCCTCTGGGTGCTCCAGTTTCCTCCTACAACTAAAACATGTTCAATGTGCCTCCCCTCTCCCCTCCCCAGGACTACAGATGTAAATTAGCTGTAAGCTAGAATCAGGTTCAAGCATCTCTGCCATTGTGCTTAAAATAATTGTTCATCGTCCTTAATGAACATTACCTTACATTGACCATTGGCAAATAATTTGGCCTGAAAATAGGGATGCACCAATCCAGCTTTTCTTAGTTCCGATATTGTTTCCGATACTTTGGCTTTAAAGGGGTCATATTGTGTTTTTTTTAATATATAGTAAGTAACTAGAACATAAGTAGATCAGTAATTTACCTCTTGTTCATTGTAAAACACAAAGTTGATCTAAAACGGCTTAAAAATAGGAACAGCTCTACTGACTTCCTGTTCAAAACTGCAGAACTGATAAGCCCCGCCTCTTCACTTTAAAATGTAACTGTAAAAAGCAACAGATTTAAAATAACAAATTATTATTGTTGGAAAGTGGATATGGGACAGTTTTGAATTATATACACGTCACTTTGAGTATTCATCTTTTGAAATATATCTGGTAAAGATAGACAAGTGGGAGGGGGTAGGTGGAAGGTGAGAACGGGGATTTCTGAGCACTTGAGCTGCAGCTGAAGAACAATACAAGATTACTCCAACATGCATGAATCAATTCAAATATAATTTTGAGTAAACTAATGATGAAGGAAGGCCATTATAACAAGGTTAAAACTTTGTGAATTTGACAGAATAGGTCTCCTTTAAGTATCTGCCGATACCCGATATCAACCGATACTAGTGTCAGGACTGAATATCTGATTTTTTCTGATCAAAACATAAGAAATGTGGTCCTTTAGTGTTCTGTATCGGCTATTTATCTTGCAAGTCACAAATTAACAACTTAATCTGTGAATAGTAACCACAGTTTCTCCATGTTTTCCTATGGAGCTCTCAGGAGGGACATTTGTGGTGTGTGAATTTTGAGCAATATACATAATTGAATGTAGTGCCCTTATTACAAAACGCTAAGCTGTATTTGCACAGCTCTATACACCATTACATGCACATACACCAGACTTCGCACACATACTTCCCCGGGAGTGTTGGGGGGTGGATGGATGATTTGATACTAAATACAAGGGTCTCAGCTTACTGTTTTATCTTTAGTTTTCCAGAAGCTTGATAGTTTGTTTTTAACAGATGGTGGACAAAATTAATTAAGAAAAGCGTGAACGGTCAATCTCATTTTCAACCTACAGAAGAGACTTTGTAATGACCAAGAGAAGAGAGTGAGAAAAACACTGAAACAAAGAGAAGGAAGAAAAATGAATGGGCAGTAATATAAAAGGTCAAAGAGGAATTTATAACAAGAGAAAAGCAGAGAGAAAGGTTGCATAAGAAACATGATTTTATCTGCTGTGGCCTTGAGTGTCCGCTCCTCAAAGCGATCACTGAGATTTACCACGTGACACAGCTCCAAACGTCACTCACAAGTGTAACTGCTCCTATGAGAAGATTAACCTCTGACACACAACTGTGATCAGTGCAGTGTGACTTTACTACCAGACTACTGTGGAGGAAATACTATAAATACTATAATACTGACTTTATTATAGGGTAAAGTATGAGTAAAGTAGGATGAATACATAACAGCTGATTAATAACTTTAGATTATATGATAGATTCTTAATGCAGCTGTAGATGTAAGTGCACGTACTGCCTGAAGTCACCTTACCCAACCCCACTCAGATTTCTCATCCTGCTCTCTCTTGGCCTCCTTTTTCTCTTTCTTTCTCTTTCTTCTCTATCTCTTCCTCTAGCTCACAGTTCTTCTTTCTCTTTCCCCTCTCTCTTTGTCCCTCTCTGTCCTTTTTCTCTTTTTGGTCTCTCTCTTCTTTCCCTCCCTCTCTCTCTCTGTCCCTCTTCTCTATCCCTCTCAATTTTTCCCATTTCTCTCTTTCTCATCCTCTATCTTCTCTCCCTTCCTCCCTTTCTTATCTCCATCACTCCTCACTCTATCTCTTCTTTCTCTCTCTCCCTTTCTTTTTCTCTCCCTCCTCTCTCAACCTCTGTCTTTCTCCTCTCTTTTCTCCTTTCTCTTTCCCTCTCTCCCTCTTTCCTCTTTTCCCTCTCTCTCTCCCTCCTCCTTCCCCCTTTCTCTTTTCTCTCTCCTTTCTTTCACACACTCTTTCCCCCTTTCTCCTTCTCTCTCTCTCTTTCTATCCCTTCCTCTTTCTCTCTTTCCCTCCCTCCTCTCTCACCTCTGTCTTTCCCCTTCTGTCTATTTTCTCATTCTCTCCCTCCCTCTCCCTCCTTTCTCTCTCTCTCTCTTCTCTCTCCCTTCTGCAGCTCAGTGACGTCACAGCCTCATGACTCTGACTGTCCTCGTGACGTCCCGGTTTTTTCTCCTAAGCTCATCCTGACGCAGGGCTTTCCTCTCTCTCTCTCTCTCTTTTCCTCTCTCTCTCTCCCTCGAGGTCTTTTACATGAATGAACACACACACACTCTCTCTCCCTCTCTTCTCCATCGCTCTGTCTCTCTCCTCCCTTTCTCTCTCTATCTGTCTCTCTCTCTTCCTCCCCTTTCCCTCTCTCTCTTTCTCTCCCTTTCCTCTCTCTTCTCTCCCTCCCTCTCTCTCCCTCAAGGTCTTTTACATCTCTCTCTTTCTCTCCTCTCTTCTCACTCGCTCTATCTCTCCCTCTCTTCCTCCCTTTCCCTCTCTCTCTTTCTCTCCCTCCTCCTCTCTCTCTTCTCTCTTTTTCTTTCCCTCTCTCTCTCTCCCTGTCCTCCCTCTCTCTCTCCCTCAAGGTCTTTTACATGAATGAACCATTGACTGTAATGAACACACACACACACTCTCTCTCCCTCCCTCTCTTTCTCTCCCTCTCTCTCTTTTCTCTCCTTACACTCTCTTTTTTCGCTCTCTCTCCCTTTCCTTTCGCTCTCCCTCTCTCCTGTCCCTCCCTGTCCCTCTCTCTCTCTCTCCCTCTCTCTTCTCCCTTGCTCTCTCTCTTTCTCTCCCTCTCTTCTCCCTCCCTCTCTCTCTTCTCCCCCCCTCCCTCTCTCTCTCTTCTCTCTCTCCCACGAGGTCTTTTACATGAAATGAGCAGCTTTTTGTCGCTGACTCTGACTGGAGCAGGTGTCATGGCCGCCGCTCTGTGACCTTCTCTGACGACCTTCATGTGCTCTGATCTGACCCGGCACTGAATCTTACTTTTAAAGGTCAAATTTTTCTGAATTACTCATCTAAGTGGGTCGTTCTCTGAATTTGAAATTATAAAGTGTGACATAGAGGCTAACATTTCAAACCACATTGCTAAGGTTTTTGTTGATTTTTTTAATCCAATTTATATTTTTTTCCTGTCTTTAATAACTGTGTGGGGTGCACGGTAGCCAAGTGGTTAGAGCTCTGGCTTCCCAATAAGGAGGTCGTGGGTTCGACTCCCGGGTCGGACCATATCAACATCTCACGATCTCTCTGGGTGGAGTTTGCATGTTCTCCCCGTGTCACCGTGGGGTTTCTCCGGGTACTCCGGTTTCCTCCCACCTCCAAAAACATTCATGTTTAGGTTCATTGGGCATCACTGTAAATTTCCCTTAGTGAGTGAATGAGAGAGTGAATGGTTGTCTGTCTGACCCTGCGGCAAGTTGGCCACTGTCCTTGGTGTTTCCCGCCTAAGGCCCAAAGTCACTGGGATAGGCTCCAGTCACCCGCGACCCCTAACGGGATTAAGCGGTAGAAAATGAATGAATGAATTTAATAACTGTACTGACAAGATGTATTATGACCATTTTATTAAAGTTTTAAACCTTGCTATAACTGCCTTTCTCATCATCAGCTCAAAGTTTTATTAACTCTTTCACTTCCAGCCCTGTTCTCGCTTTGATCCTCCTTCCCTGCCAGGCCTTTTTTCAAATTTTAAACAATATTCTCAGCTCCACAAAAAACACTTTGTGCAACTGGAATCATAACGTGTTGTTCATCAAATGAGACTTACAAGTGTCTACTTTCATTAAAAAAAGAATTGCTATTCTACATTAATCTGTTCTCTTTTAAAGTCATTTAGAATTCCTCGTTTTCATTAGATTTCAGCCTTTGACGGCAAACTTTCTAAATCAAACTTCATGTCAGTGTTGTTTATGTCTGTTCTGTTTGGTGAAAGAATATTAGACACTACAAATAAATAATGTCTTAAGGATAAAAAATATGAGGTTTACATGATTAAAACAATGAAGACCAGTGTCTTTTTCTTCTAAAACCTCATTGACCTCAAACATCAAAATCATCAAAAGAAACCTATAAACGTCTACTTCCATTTTAAAAATAATAGTTTTTCAACCCAGTCTCATTAAAAATACGTACTAAAATTAAGTTTTGCAAACTCCAATTTGTTTTTTTTAAACGTATTTTGACACCAAAAACGTAATCTGGATTACGAAATTTTAAATGTACAATTTTAACGTCTTAAGGGCGTTTTTGCAAGCACCAAAGAGCCGCCAAAACGTTGATAATCCACGTAACACAAACGTTAATATACTACATTTTTCAATGAAGTCCTTCACTGAAATTAGACATGGTGCGTCCACGTACACTGTACGTGGCCCGTGGAACCATTGGCCCGTGGAACCATTGGGCCGTGGAACCATTGGCCCGTGGAACCATTGGCCCGTGGAACCATTGGCCCGTGGAACCATTGGCCCGTATCTCTGCTCTGTGCGCATCTTTGGAGAAGGGAGTTTTTAGAGGATTTCTCTAACTTACTTTTCCATACATGACCTCGTGCGCTGACCGTGCCAGTGCGCACAGAACGCTAACCCAATGGGCTGTGTGCACGGAATTTCAGTTGGCTTGCGATTGTTCAAAAATGCTAACTTCTGTACATACAACCATTTCCTGTTAGCGTTAGCATTTAGACACAATTATGTCTCTTTTTAAACACACAAGTATCTCTGATGAAATATTCCTCTGATATGTAAAGTCTTTAACATGTTTTCTGTAACATTCACCTCAACTGTCTGATCTAAAGAGTATTTATTAGTTTTAAACTGATGGAGTGAAAACCTCATTGAAGAGTATTGAACAGGATGATGATGAGGTTTTCACTCATCAGTTTAAAACAACTAAATCCTCTTTAGATCAGACAGTTGTGGTGAATGTTACAGAAAACATGTTAAAGACTTTACATATCAGAGGAATATTTCATCAGAGAACACTTCTGTGTTTAAAAAGAGACATAATTGTGTCTAAATGCTAACGCTAACAGGAAGTGGTCGTAAGTACAGAAGTTAGCATTTTTGAACAATCGCAAGCCAACTGAAATTCCGTGCACACAGCCTATTTAAAACTAAAATGTGTATTTCTCTTAAGACAAAAAATGAGACAAAACTTTCCCTGGTAAAACAGAAACTTTTCACATTAAAACAAAATCTTTTCACATTAAAATGAATGCAATAAGCTTCTGTACCCTCCAAACTCTTCATCACAATGTGTTTTAATCTTTTTTCACAACTGTTAGGAGCAAGACGTGCCGGTATGCTAACGGCAGTTAGCTACAATGCTAACAACAACAATAACAAACAAACTTAGCAGTGATGGGTGAACAAACGGGACATTATTAGGCAGAAACAAGACATTGAGGACTCATTTTCACCTAAATAGATACATTAACAAGATATCTGTGCCAGGAAAAAATTTATTTGAAGTTTTTTTATTGTAAAACATCAAATTGTGAAATGATTTTAGATGTATTTTACAAATATTCTGTATGTAATCAACACATGTTGCGTTAACTAGACACACTGATGTAATAAAAATAAAACATTTTTCTGATGTTTTTAACATCTTTTTTGATCAAATTTACAACTTGAAATCATTAGAAAAGTCTATTTGATTTTGAAATGAAGTTGCAAGTCGCTTGTTTTAGGGGTGCTCACACTTTTCCAGCTCGCGATCTACTTTTTATCATCAATTTAAATGATAAGACTTTGTTTATTAATTAAATATCAGGTGTATAATAGGCTACAAGCACCTAAGTTTACCTGAATACATTCATTAGAACATTTTAAACCAGTAAAATAATCTGGAAGAAAAAATGTAGCTAATTATTCAGAAAAATCAAAATCTAGTTGTTTTCTCTTTCTTGTTTTCTCTTTAGCCTCATTCTAACCTCGATTGTGTCTTCTAGGCTAATAAATCTGGTTTTTATGATCACCATGGTAACGCTCAGGGGTGGGGCTTGAGACTTTGAGACAGTCAGTTCATTTATCATTAATATAGGTCAGTGGTTTTGGCTCACATAAAAAACAAACTCCTAGTGAGGATTTGTTATGGCACTGCCTGTTTTCTCTCATTGTTTTTCTTTGTCCCTGTTTCAAGCGTGTGTCCTCGGTGTCTCCGCTGTTGGACACAGAAAGCGTGAGCTCTGTCTGTCCGCTTTGAAGCACGTGAGCTTCGTTTCTCCGCTGTTGGATGAGGCGTGCGCGTCTACTGTGGCTGTCTGGTTTGGAGCGCTTATATTCCACGGATGTACAGACACGTGGAGCATGTTGTGACTTTGCTTGAGTTAGGAACATTACAGAGCGTGCGAACGGGGACGCACTGATCCCACTACATGCAGCTCCGCCCCAGTTCGCCTTGTTGCGGCTCCGGAGCCCGTGTGATCCGTGGCCCTGCGTTTGGATGTGGAGCTGCAGCAGAACAGGCACCGTGCCAAAAGCAGAGCAGGTGAAAACACACAGCACCTCAGAACCAAGCAGTCCCGCTGAAGACTATTGTAGCCTATCTCACAGTGGATCATGTGTTCAGAGCATTATTCTCTTCATTTGTACAACAGACACTAAACTTCACATAACCAGACAGGGCTTCGCGATCTACTCTTCCTGCCTCCGAGAGCTACCGGTAGCTCGCGATCGACGTATTGAGCACCCTGTTTTAGTGTCTCGGTCTGAAAAGTTTGGGAACCCCTGTTCTAGCAGGACCAGGAGAGGGAGGTGGGGCGGGAGAAGTGAACAGCAACATTGTAACATTGTTTTGTTTTTGTCTTTTAGGGCCATGTTTGATAAAAACTGGAGCAGTGAGTCTCAAAAAGTCTTCACACTTGGCGGAGTTACTGAAGATGTAATTTCTGAGTTGCTTGAATGGACCAACACCAAATCAATGGACTTTCTGACAGCTTATAACATCCAGGATGTACTGATAGCAGCTGAAATGTTGTTGTTTGAAGATCTGGTTGAAAAAGCCTTTCAGTTTCTGATTAAGCAGATGTGCGATTATTATGTGCTGTTGTTTCACGAGAGACTAGAGATCTGGCTTGGAGGTTCATGCTGAGACATTTTGAAGAGCTGGTAGTCTGTGAAGAGTTCTTCGAGCTGCTGCACAAGAGCAATGGGGTTCATAGGAGACTATACACTCAGATGAGAGAAACGTGTACAGTGCCATTATGGAGCATGGAGAGATACAACGTACATACAAATTCCTGGGAGCCGGTGGCCCCTATGAGCACTGCTAGGACTCAATTTGGCTTAGAGGTGCTGAATGACCGTATTTTTGTTGAAGAAGGGCCTGGCTGAGCCGCTGCGTTCAAGCAGCAGCTTCTCAAAATCTCCAACTACACCATGCTCTTGAGACAATCACGTCGCAAGACACCAATGAGGTGTCTGTCTGTGAAGAGTTCTTCGAGCTGCTGCACAAGAGCAATGGGGTTCATAGGAGACTATACACTCAGGGTGACAGATGAGAGAAACGTGTTCAGTGCCATTATGAGCTGGATAAACCACATCTTCCAGGTCGCAGCTCAGAAGTGAAACATCTCCAATTGACATGCATGCTGTATTGTGATCTAATTGACATTTTTTGTGTTTTTTAGGTGGATTTCTCTAAAGTTTCGATTAAGTTTATGAACCACCACGTTCTCAACAACCCATTGGTGCGTTTTGACAATAAGTGCAAAACTATTGTCACCAGCCGAGTGCCAAAACCGCCCCGATGTCCTGTACCCATGTTATTGGCAATTTACGGCTATGATGAAGAAGCAGTGGATAGCATTGAGTCATAGATTACGAAGAAAATCGTTGGGTGAATGTGCCAATCCATAAGGAGAGGCCCAGTGGATTCCATGGATCTGTGTTTTTGAATGGGTCTGTGTACTTCGTGGGAGGAGTCTACAGAACACAATATTTCAAAAGCTTGCGGCGCCTGGACTTGGTGTTTCAGCGTGGCTATCCTCAATAACTTCATCTATGAGATATGAAAACGCAGCTGACGTCTATGACCCAGACACAAACCAGTGGAAACAGATTGCAAACATGAATGAGCGGAGAAGTGAAGCTGGCTGTGCTACTCTGAATGGCAAGGTAAGTTGAGGAATTTTTTAAAAATGTTTTTTATACACGTCCTTTTTATAACACCAGATCTACATTTGTGGTGGTTTCAATGACGATGACTACCTGCATCATTAGAACTCATTATATGTCTCTAGTTTAAATATTGTCATCAACATAAGCCAAAAAAAATATTGAGATAATAATTTTAACAGTATCTCTTTCCCCTTTTAGGTCGGAGGTTATGCACATTTCGAAGACGATCCCCTTTGTAGCATGGAGAGATACAACGTACATACAGATTCCTGGGAGCCGGTGACCCCCATGAGCACTGCTAGGACTCAATTTGGCTTAGAGGTGCTGAATGACCGTATTTTTGTTGAAGAAGGGCCTGGCTGAGCCGCTGCGTTCAAGCAGCAGCTTCCCAACATCTCCGACTATACCATGCTCTTGAGACAATCACGTCGCAAGACACCAATGAGGTGTCCACTTAAGCAACAACACGAAATCTCATGTTGACATCAGTCTGGGGCTAAAACAACATCCCCCTGACTGATGGTTAACATCATCGCAATCTGGGAATAACAGGCTGGAGATAAAAATTATTTTTCCAGATTGATGGCTAATAAAAAAGAATTTCCGTCGGCCCTGACCACTGCGCCCCTCTTGGCCTTTGCTGGCTTTAACCTGCCCTATTTTCTCCATACTGACGCTAGTTACAAAGGACTTGGCGCCGTACTTGCTCAAAATCAGCAAGGTAAAGAGAGGGTAATTGCCTTTGCAAGCCGAAGTGAGGGCTGTTCTCGTGTTCCCCTGTCCACACAACCATAAAGGCTCCCGATTCAGCAGCTCAGTCATTTTCTCTCTGAGCCTCAGACTGAACCGGTGAGAGGCTGTTGCCTCGTCCCAGACGTTGAGTGAGTGCCACAGGCCCAGAACCCACCTGCCACGGGAAAACAAGAAGCTAGGATGGGTGTGTGCTGCAGCCAAAGTCAAAGAACAAGAATAAAACGTAGAGACATGCTCATGATAAAGTCAAAACTGCAGACTTAACCCCGGGCTCGGGGTGGGACAAGGACCAGGGAGAAACCCCCGCACAGAAATGGACTGATCCAAAGCAGAGGAAGTCCACTGAGTTTGATGAGTTTAGAATGACAGATTCTTTTAAAGATCGCAGCACTATCATGAAATGTAAAATGAAATAGTGAAATAAATAAATCTATATTTTTAATGTTTCTTTATAATACACATTTCTTTATAATACACATTTATTTATTTAAAGATGTATTTAAACATATATTGACACATTTATTTATTTAATAAATTATATATTTATTGCCACGTGTACATATTTAATAGTGTATTTATATATTAGGCTGGGGATCGTGACATCATACGGCTGTAGAATGTTCAGTTGGTCTATTGTTAAACCAATGGAGATTTCAAATAGCTAAATACCGAAAATAGCGTTTGTTTAATCACATTTTGACACTATTATATAGTGATAGATAAATTTACCAGTACTGACCCAGCCGCTTGTTGGGCTGCTCCACGGCTGTTTTGTTTACTTTTGTTAATCGTTTTGTCTAATGTATTCCAATAGATGTTTTGCTAAACTATCAACAAACATGGCGGATTTGCTATTATTTCCATGGTAACCACAGACGCTTCCCGAGCCTAGAATTGTGGCACTCTGAATCCTCCATAAAAGAGCTTCTGCTGTGTTCGTAAAAAGTCTACACCAAAAAGCAAGCTTTGGAATTTGGCATTGAGAGACAAACACATCTTTTTATAAACTCACTTTGGTCCTTTGGTGAAATATTCTCCTCATTTGTGAAGTATTTAATATTGTTTTCTGAGAAAACCATCAGCAACTCACTACTCACGGCCCGAATTAAAAGTATTTTTTTCACATTAGACTGAAACCCCATAGAAATTAACTAAACACGAACTGAACATTCAGGCAATAAGTTTGCATTTTGAAAATAAATAAACCAACTGACATAGATAAAAAACACGTTAAAAAAGTGTCTAATACTGTTAAATACAGTTTACAGTACACATTCGAAACAAATTGACCCACAACGCTGCAAAAGTGTACCTTGACGCAATGATATTTCTCATCTTAATTATTGTATATCTTGTTGGTCACAAGCATGTGAGACAACGATAAAACCTCTAAAATCTCTATATAATCAGGCAGTAAAAGTCTTGGATAAAAAAACTCTGAGATACCATCATTGTCCAATACTTACACAAAATAAAATGCTAAACTTTGATAATTTAATTATCTACTCAAATGTGCGACTAATCTTTAAAATTGTAAATAACATTGCGCCTCCCCCATTGAAAACATTTGTCCAGCTCTGCTCTGAGCAGACAACCAGGACCTCCAGGTCCACAAGTCACAATGACTGCAGATTACCTAAACGTAGCTCGGTCTTTGCACAAACAGCATTTTCTTTCAAAGCCATTAAAGAATGGAACAAACTCCCGCAGAATCTGAAGCTTTCCTCTGATATGAAATATTTTCCATGCAATGTTAAGAAATTACTATTGGAAAACCAGCAGTGTCGGCATTAATTCACAATTAAGAAGGATTAATTTTTGCTATATTGTAACCTCTAATGGAACTTTTACTGAATATGGGTGTAATTTTGTTGTACATTTTCTTAAAGGCTTTTATTTTATGTTTTCTTATTGTATGTAACTGTTGTTTGTGAAGGACTACAGATGGAAAGTAGCTCTGTGCTAACTCTGGTGCAGCCATCTTTTTAATGTAACTGCACAATGTCCTTTAAATAAAAGAAAGTAAAGTAAAGTAAAGACACAGTCGGCAACGCGTCATCACTGTTGTTTTCCCCCTCAGTGGTCACAGCAACTGTTGGTTGCCGAGGGGGAAAACATCTCCTGCCTCACCATAAGGGAAGCTAAACTGTTTACCTCTTTTAAGACGTTTTCTGGCGAATTAAATGTATTTTTAGCACAACTAATTAAAGTCGAGTTACAGCCAGGTTTAAACGGAGGTTACTGAGATGTTGTTATGTCAGAAAAGTAATCAATAAGTTAAAAAAGATGCTAAAAGACGCTAGGCGGCGCTAGCATCACGTTAGCATTTAGCTCGCAGCTACCGTTAGCATTGCTAGATATATTTACATGCTTGGAAGGTTGAATCACTTTATTTATCCTCATGTCTTCGTGTCTGTATTTGACACAATAGGGATGTTCGCCGAGCCGATAGATGACGTCAAATTGGTTGGCAAAACCAGCTAGCTTCCGGCTAGCTCTTATTGCTTTTCCCATTAAAGAAATTAAAAGCTTTTTTTTGGTGTAGGCTTTTTCTGAACACGGTAGGAGCTCTATGGATTGCTCTTATCAAACCTGTTAGCTCACCGAGTCACACAGCAAGAGACAAACATTGTCTTTTTTCGTGTTTGTTCAGCTTGCCGCCAATACGTTTTAACTACTTCTGCCAACCAGCGCGTCACGTGATCGCCATTTTGACGTCACGGCGAACATCCCTATATATCTCCTAAAGCCCATGTTTGCTGTTGTAGTTTTTGAGCAGTGACTGATAAAGCTGTTGTTCTGATTCACTCTCGGAGGTCCGTTAGTGGGCGTGGCCTTTGATGCCGACTGTATCTATTCTGTGCACAGAGTCATATACGCTACAATGGGAGTTATAGTTCGTTCCAGTGGTACTCGGAGCTTGGATCTTCCGAGTTCCCACTTGTAAATTCTCACTGGAACAGCCCTCCAACTCGGGAGTTCCCACTCGGATACTCGGAGAGATTTTCTACATCCGAGGTAGAAAATTGAACTTGGCAGTGCCCTGTGTTTTGAAAAAGAAAAACCTCCGACAGCTTCACTACTGATCGTACTTGTGTTATTTTGTCTTTAGTTTGTCTCTACAGTTCACTCGCCTCTGTGACTTTACTCCTGCACTGCTTATGAGCTTCTTTCGTTATAAACCTGCAGTTATGTGCTTCAGTGCTAATGTTGCTAACGGCTACACGGAGCTAATGTAAACAAAAGCAGACATTCACTCTCTTGCGATGTTTTACAAACTGTAAATGTAACAGCAATGTCCGAGTTGATAAACTGACATAAAGAGATCTGTGTTTTGGCTGTTCTGGGCAGTTTCCAAGCTATTTACTACTTGATTGGCTCATTACTACAAAAGTAATCCGACTTAACCACTGGAACACACAACACTCGGAGAAAGCATCACTCCGAGGTCCGACCTCGAGGACGACTGGAATGCACCAATAGTTTTGATTCTGCCACGCCAATATTTTAGCATCACTCGCCGGCTCAGCGAACATCACTATGCTCGATATTCAGTCCATAAATATCTGGAATGTTTTCTGTATATTTTGACGGATTTTGTCCGTTTTGTTGTTTTTATGTTTTTTAACAGTTCTGCTTGTAATAAGAAAGACTTTTCGCTGTACTTTTACATGAACTCGTACGTTTCTTATATTCTACGGGTTTGTCAGTATTTTCTAACTGAAAGCAATGCATTGTGAGGGGAAAAAAGTGTTTTGGAGGGAAAAGTTCAACAGTCAGAGACAGAGTCAGTCTGTTTGGACAGAAGAGCTTTCAGCTGCTCTGGTGAGTCAAAATACATGTTTCCTTCATTGTTTTTTATATTTAACTAACAAGTGAACTGTTAGATCATTTTATCTCTGATTCATTTAAATTGTGATTTTTTTAGCACCAAAAGTGTCTGAATACTTTGTCTGGACGAGTGTTTCCCACAGCGGCACGGTGGCTGAGCGGTTAGCGCTCTTGCCTCACAGCAAGAAGGTCGCGGGTTCGATTCCCGCACGGGCCTTTCTGTGTGGAGTTTGCATGTTTCTCCCCGTGTCTGGGTGTGTTTTCTCCGGGCACTCCGGTTTCCCCCACCAACCAATAACATGCATGTTAGGGTAATATCCTCCAGCTACGGTAGTCCTGACCAAGCCTAGCAACAACATCTGGAGATGGGTCCCCGAGCGCTGCACTGTGGCGATCACTGCTCCTGAGGAGATGCTCCAGAGGCATTGAAGGATGGGTCAAATGCAGAGGACAAATTTCCCTACGGGGACGATAAAGTGTACCTTACCTTACCTTACCTAGAACTATGTAAGTGTGGATATAATTCTCACGTTTTAGTGGATTTGAACAAATAATCATTTGTATTTGACGTGATTTATATTTGAAGTGTATTTTCAGATAAAGTGACGTCTGGACCAAGAGAACATCTGAAGCTTCTGCTACAGCCTGAGATTCACACAAAGGTTTGTAAAAAATAATAATTATTAATATTCTGCTTTGGTCTTTATTGTACATTTGCTCTTAAGTTCTTTTGCTCTAATAATCATCTTTTATTTTTCCTTCAGAAGTTTCTCTGAGAGAATCTGGACAAAGAGAAGAAAAGGACAGAAAGACTAAAGTCAAACTCTGTGTATTTGAACTGTTTCAGACACAAACCTGTTTTAATCTGAAGGTAACATGTCTTTGTTCTGATTTTAAGATCATTTGTGTTTGCGGTTTATGTTCCTGTTGTAATGCTATTGTTTTAATAAAAGTTTGACTTTGAAAAAAAATCTGTTTTTGTCCTGTTTGTGTGAGAAATGCTTCACCGTATGAAAAAGTCTCCGGAAGATATAAAATACAAACAAGTCCGTAATTTGAATTAAAACGTTTCTTAAATTAACATAAAACTTTCTGTTTTTTGCCTCGAGGAGTTTTACGGAACAAAACCTATAATTTAACAGAGTGGAATTGCAACGGAAAAATTACGGACAGTTTGCTGGTACACTGAAGAAATCTTTCCATAAAAAACAGGAAATTCTACTGGCAAAAAATTATCAGCAAACTGTCCGTTTTTTTCCGTCACTATTCCACCTGTTAATTTACAGGTTTTGTTCCGTAAAATTCCTCGGGGAAAAAAACTGAACGTTTTATGTTAATTTAAGAAACTCTCTCATTCAAATTACGGACTCTTATGTATTTTATATCTCCCGGAGACTTTTTCATACGGTGAAGCATTTCTCAATCAATAAGGACAAGTTTGTTTTCAAAGTCAAACATTTAATAAAACAATAATATTACAACAGAAACATAAACTGTAAACACAAATTATCTTAAAATCAGAATTAATACCTTTTACTTTCAGGTTAAAACAGGTTTGTGTCTGAAACAGTTCAAATCCACCGAGTTTCACTTCAGTCTTTCTGTCCTTTTCTTCTCTTTGTCCAGATTCTCTCAGAGAAACTTCTGAAGGAAAAATAGATTAAGAAGAAATCTTCAATAAAGACCAAAGCAGAATTTTAATCCTTTTTTTCCCCAGACCTTTGTGTGAATCTCAGACTATTGCAGAAGCTTCAGAAGCAGATGTTTTCTTGTCCAGACGTCACTTTATCTGAAAATACAACAACTGTTTGTTGAAATCCCCTAAAACATGAGAATAGATTCAGCATTTACTCAGTTCTGTGGAAAACACTTGTCCAGACAAAGGATTCAGACACTTCTGGTGCTAAAAATCACAATTTAAATGAATCACTGATAAAATAATCAAACAGTTCACTTGTTGTAGCTAAATATATAAAAGAAAAAATGAAGGAAATATATATTTTGACACCAGAGCAGCTCAGAGCTCTTCTGTCCAAACAGACTAACTCTGTCTCTGACTGTTGAAGTTTTCCCTCCAAAACACTTTCTTTCTCCCACAATGCATTGCTTTCAGTTAGAAAATACGGACAAACCCGTAGAATATAAGAAACGGACGAGTTCATGTAAAAATACTGAGAAAAAACTTTTTTTAACGGACAGAACTGTTAAAAAACACCAAAACGGACAAAATCCGTTAAAATACACAGGAAACATTCACGTTTATTTACAGATTTTTTTAAGAATGTAATTTTTTGCCAGAAGAATTTCCTGTTTTTTTACAGAAAGATTTCTTACAGTATATCTTCAAAACAACATTCACGATATTATTAAAAATTGAATATATTGCCCAGCTATAAGCTATATTATTTTCTAATTTTCTTAATCTTTTCCAGGGCCTAGAAGAGAAATGTTAATGATTTTTCCCAGGTTTTCCACCACCATTCGGAACCTTCAGCATTACTGTTAATTTCCAAGTATGTCTGATTGCAGCCCGCAGAACTAACGACACGCCCCATCTCGACACGCCCCATCTCGACACGCCCCCTCACGACACGCCCCATCTCGACACGCCCCCTCACGACACGCCCCATCTCAACACGCCCCATCTCGACACGCCCCATCACGACACGCCCCTCACGACACGCCCCCTTATGACAGAAATGACGTTATTTTGGCGAATATACAAACCGTATTCATACAAAAAATGTCCAAACCTATGGTAAAAGACATATCAGCAGGGGGTGTAATTTAAAATAAGCATCTTAAAAAAATCTATTTTAAAAGCCGACGCAGAGTGGAGCTCTACCGGCAGTGAAGCGGCTCCATTTCCGGTGCTAGAAAAACGTTATAGCTGGGACCAGAGGGACGAGGATTAAGTTTAGGAGAACGGGTAAGTTTAGGAGAAGGGTTAGGGTGATGTCTAAGGTTAGGAAAAAGGTTTGGGTAAAGGTTAAGATAAACAATATAACAGTTTAGCAACAGTTATAAACTCGTCACCATGGCAACCACCTCGCTTCTGTCCCTCTGGACCTGACTATCAGCACTAACCACTGGAAAACACGTAAAATCAGACAAAATAAAAAGTATGTAATAAATAAAGCATTTAAAAATAAAGACATTATTCTCCAGGTCATTTTCTAATAATTCTGGCAATATTATGAAATAATACTAAACGTAATTTGGGTGGAAATGCCCCCAAAGTACAAATACTAATTAAATTATTCAACTTTCCATCTATTGACCATTTGCACCTACGTCACTTGATCACGTGGCTGCGCCATGCTGGATGGCAAAAGTGCGTGTACGCAGCATTACAGGGAGCGCAAAACTGACAAATTCTCACATATTTCCTTATTTTTCCGTAAACAAAGCAGTGGATGCTTCTAGTGCATGTTCAGTACATTTGTCTGTGGAAGTAGGACAACTTTTAGACGCACACAAAACAAGGTATTAGGAAAAGCTAATGAATGCTAGCTGATTTATGACCTCTTCCTCCTGCTATGTTTGCCGAATAAATAAAATCTTCAAGTTTGCCTGACTTTACTCCTCATGATTTGCACCATTCTGTGGTAAACAGGGTTTTGTCTCACACTGGAGCAGATCTAAAAGCTACAAGAGTTTGGTTTTCAGTCACTTAGCTGTGAGGCTAGTGTTAGCCACGCATAATGCAGGCTGTTTCAGATATTCATTGCATTTATTTTTTCAAATGTCATACTTTTTTTTCTCATTAGCATTGACTTACCTTGTTTAAAGTGTTCACTGCAAATCCGTAGTAACTTAGAGGGTTTTAGGTCTTTTGATTTATTGCTGCCATCCACTGGCGTCTTCTATCTTCATCAAAATGTAAACGAAAAAGCTCCACGCTTAGACTTAAAACCTCCTGCCTGTTAGTGCAGCGTGTTCCACGAGACACAGCCATTTTACAATTGAAATCAGTTAAAATTACTTAGAAACAAGCAAGTTTTCGGCAAAGTTTCTATTGCTGAAATGCACACAGACAGCGCTTTTGCCCTCCAGCATGGAGAAGTGGGCGTTCCCTCGAGGAGCGTGACGACACGTGCAAATGGTCAATAGAGTTCGTATATTCACCGAGGTCTCAAATTTTACATAGTATCTGGCATCTTTATCGTAAAGGGTTGATGTGAATATCGCCACCTACTGCAAAGACTGTTCACGACACTAGTGCTCACGACACGCCCATCTAACGACACGCCTCTATCTGGCAGTCTGCAGCGGGACCCTACTCTTAATTTCTGCTTTGCATGCATTGTAACCTTTGTGAGCAGAGGGTTAATTCAACGCTGCATCTTGGATTGTCGTGACTGACCCAGCTTATAATGGCTTCACACACAACGCTTTCCTTTTTGATATTGAGCTTTCTATTACCACACACTTGGTCTCAACCAAGCCCCGATGATAAAAGATGGCCGCCAGTTTACGTCAATGGCTGCGCTCAGTGTTGCATTGTCGCGAGTTAGCTAGCTTGAATTCAGCATTGCCCACTTCGTACGGGGAGCACACTTTGTACGTTTAGCTTTACTTATTTTACATTGTTTTATTCATTTTAAATTTTTAATTAAACACAGACGAAACTAATCTGGTAAACGTAAACCCCCCTTACAGATTAAAACAAAGCAGTTATTTGTAAAGTGAGATTATTACTATTTTAAAGCCGTAAATGCCCGATTAAGCTAGTTCCGGCTGCTAACTGCTAGCTTAAAACGGCGATAATTAAGTGCGGCGTTTTGGGCTTTCTTTTTGCAAACCTTTGTGAGATACATAGATAAATATCAGTATAAATTAATCATATCAATTGTACACTTACAAACAATGTGTTTAAAAGACATAATTTCGGTAGGCGCATGCGCAGTTGCTCTAAAAAGTACGAAGTGGGCAGAGGTACGAAGTGGGCAATGACAACCGTGGAAGTATAATTAGAACTGGAAGATGAGTCCAAGATGGCGGTCCGTTGTTTTCAATGGCTTGTGCTCAGTGGCGCATTGATGCCGAAAAAGATTTTTACTTCCGCACTCTTTCCTGATTGCGGGCTAGCGCCTCCCACTACCGTGACATCAGAAAAGTGACAGCGTGATCAGTTCTGACCAATCAGAGCGATGGAGGCCTGAGCGGGGGGAGAGCGGCGGAGGAGCGGCGGAGGAGCGGGGGGGAGCGGAGAGAGCGCGGGCAGAGCGGTAAGCTAGGCTAAACACCGTTTAAGCGTTTGGGGCATCGAAAAAATTGGAAAATTTATGTAGTGAAACTAGAGAGAAATACCTTCAAAATGAGACCTTAGTTAAAGCTGTAGGTGCCGTGTCCGCGGAGCACGACCAGTTTGAAGTGCCGAAAAATGCATTGACGGTCTATGGGGAAATTTTTCTTGGGCCCAACCGCTGCAGTACCGCGGAGTGGCCTGATCGCCACTCGCATCTGGAAAGAGGGGGCAGAGCCCAATCCAGATAATATATATATGTCATCCATGATGACAACCTTCATGTGTTCTGATCTGACCCGGCACTGAATCTTACTTTTAAAGGTCAAATTTTTCTGAATTACTAATGTACGTGGGTCGTTCTCTGAATTTGAGATTATAAAGTGTGACATAGAGGCTAACATTTCAAACCACATTGCAGTTTTTTGTAGATTTTTTTTATCCAATTAATTTTTTTTCCCTGTCTTTAATAACTGTACTGACAAGATGTATTATGGCCAATTTTTTTAAGTTTTAAACTTTGCTATAACTTCTCATCATTAGCTCAAAGTTTCATTAACTCTTTCACTTCCAGCCCTGTTTTCACTTTGATCCTCCTTCCCTGCCAGGCCTTTTTGCAAATTTTAAACAATATTCACAGCTCCACAAAAACTTTGTGCAACAGGAATCATAACGTGTTGTTCATCAAATGAGACTTACAAGTGTCTACTTTCATTTAAAAAAAGAATTGCTATTCTACATTAATCTGTTCTCTTTTTAAAGTCATTCAGAATTCCTCGTTTTCATTAGATTTCAGCCTTTGACGGCAAACTTTCTAAATCAAACTTCATGTCAGTGTTGTTTATGTCTGTTCTTTTTGGTGAAAGAATATGAGACACTACAAATAAATAATGTCTTTAGGATAAAAAATACGAGGTTTACATTATTATAACATTGAGGACCAGTGTCTTTTTCATCTTTAAACCAACAAAAGTAGTGCTACAGATGAGGAGGCAGCACAGCACTTTTCTACATTCTGATGCAGACTCTGTAGTTTCAGCTTCTTACATGGGACGAATGTGGCAATATGGGTATTGAGCGTCAGTGTGTGAGGGTGTGTTTTTACCTGCCGCCCCGCAGTGCTGAGCTAGTGGACTATTTAAGCGCTCCCATCTCATTAAATTCCTCTTTGCCTGTCCGTTTTCCGGGCCTCTTGTGTGTCATCTGTCATTGCAGCGTCGCCCTTGCATTGCTTTTGCAGTCTCTCGCTCCAAACTTTTCCTCTGCACGCTGTGTACGCCTTCATCTGCGTGACAGTTCCATCACTGGGGAACGTCGCTTCACTTTATTTAGCCTTTGTGCATTTGCTGTGCATTTCAAACTCTAGCAACAGTGCAGCTATTCACCTGTGCGGCTCTCCCTCGTGGCGCCTCGCTCGGCCCTTTCTGTGTAGCAGCTACGAGCTGCGTAAAGTGGGCCCCATTCACAAACAAGCCAGGACAGTGCGCGAGTCAGCATCAACAGCGGTGTCTACGGTGGTCTGCAGCGGCCTGGGCACGCCACCTCTGCTGTTTTGTTGTATTTTGTTTTGTTTTCTTTTATTTTTGTTTTGCGTTTTGTCTTTAGTTTGGTCAATTTGTTTTAGTTACTTTTGTTTTGTTGGTCGTGCTGCCTGAGGGGAGCAGCGCAGTGGACAATTGTGCCCCGAGTTTAGCCTGACAGGCAGGCAGTGTTTTAAATGGACTGAATGAGTGAGTGTGAGAAGAAATGTTTTAAATAATATTTTTAATGGAAATAATAATTGCTAATGAACAAAAAGGGTTTGTGCAATAAACTAAATGTGAAATAAAATGTGTACATTTACATGGAACCTTGGCTAAACTGTCTTTTTATAAACGGACCTGTGTGCTTTGTGTAATGTGTACAGTTCTCCAGACTATAATGGAGTGGCGTTGTTGGCAACAAATTATTTAATTTAATTTAAATCTCTAAATCGTTAACCCTCGGATGCCACACATAGAATATATTAACCTTCCATTTATGAAGTAATACAGTATTTTTACTTACTCTGACACTTTGAGCTCGTTCACAGAAGAAGTTTCTAGACTCACTGCCTGTGCCGTTCTCCTCAAAGTAGGATCGACTTTTCTTCATTGTTGAGATCAAATATCTGCTCCAAACTTACTCAACATAGGGCTGGGCGATTTTGACATCTCGATAACGATAATTGGACGATATTCTGTCAGTTCAACATAAATGTGTTCAGCTAAGCTATGTTCAAATTAGTTACACTGGAAAAATTACGTTAAATATTTGAATAAGTTTAAAATTTATTGAATGATGTAGTGTTTATTGTGGTTTGAGCGTGTTTGACAATAAAGTAGTAAAAATTTAGTTATCTCAAGAACACAAGATGCGAAAAATTTGATATTTTATACTTGTTCTGTTGGCAATCAGGTTCAAACCAATTAAAAATCTGCTTAAAAAATGTAAAATACTAATTCTAGGCACACATAGTCCCTTGTTTTCTCATTTAGGATAGTCAAATTTTCTAGTGTGTTTAATTATCAGACAAATATTTGTCAAATTTATCACAAAAGAGCAGCAATCTCCCATTATAAAACTAATATCCCTGTTTAAAAAATCTCTTTAAATTGCGTAATGCACAAATTCTGATACAGTGTATATTTAAACTTGCCTGTTTTTAAGAAAGTACAGCATTACTTAAAAAAAAGTGTTGTAAATGAGCTCTTTTGCAGCATGTTTTTACTTGAAGACTCGATATTCAATTTTTACATATCCTCAAAACAACATTGACGATATTATCTAAAATTCGATACATTGCCCAGCTCTTAACTCAACAATGTTTTTAGTCCAAGATGTTTTGTTTGTAATCTGTTTGAAAAGAAAGACAAGCCTTTAGAAGCAAATGATCACGTAAACACAAGCGACTGTGCTGCCTAAAAGCCAACAAAGAGGACAGGTATTTCCTGGTCAAGTGACTTCATCTGGGTCCTAGTGCTCACCCAATACCACCATCTGCTGGTGAATGTGTGAAACTGCATCATGTATTTGACTGTAGGCAAAGTCAGCACATGCATCAGCGAGCCCTCTAACGTCTTATATAATAAAAAGTAAATGACGTAAATATCTGTCCGTGGCAGACTACAGTTGGCCGTGGATTTAAACCACAATTGCAAGCATTTTGATTAATTTAAGCTCGGTTGATTGTATAGGCCTAAACAAAAGAGCTGTTTAGGCCTCTACAATCGAGATCATTTTTCTTGTTTCAAACTGTTTTGAACTAATTTCAAGACATTACTTTGTGTTTTGAGACAAATTATTTGCCAGTGGGTCAAGAAAATTGCTCTCATCCCATTGGGGATTTTTTGTTCTTATTTTAAGCCAAATTCTCTTAGAACTAGTCAGAAACACCTTGAATAAGTGAATTATATTAAATACATTCCATAACTTTAAGTAGGGCTGGGCGATATTGCAAAAAATGTATATCACGATTTTCTTGGAGTCAGATCACGATTTTGATTTTATCACGATTCATGTCTATTTTTTGGTCTTTTAGGCAAAAACAAGTACCTGAGTTTTCAGAAAGTTCCTACTTCACTGTCAGTGGCTAAAGCCAGTTGCCAAAGTCTGTCTTGTTGCCAGATTTTCAGGGAGAAATAAGTGACCAGGCCTTTGAAAATAAATCCCCAAAACAAGCAACCTAAGCCCTTCAATAAAAAAAAGTAAAAACAAAAAAATAATCGATTATTTTAACTTTGTGTGTTGCCACTAAAGAAGTATTTGGCATATTTTAATAGTTTTTCTAACATTAGGATCAACTTTTAAGCTTGAAAATATGCTAAGAATCCATGTTTCAGTTGTAATGGATATATTTTTGTAAACCAAACTTGAAAAGAGACTTTTTAAGTGAGACTTTGGAAAAAGAGTGTTTGAAATCACGATATGACGATTTAATGAAAAAGCAGATTGTCACAGAGATGAGCTCACGATTCGATTTTTATCACGATATTGCCCAGGCCCAAGCTTAAGTCTTATCAAGTTAAAAGATTAAAATTCTGAATCCAAGTCACTTTAAGCAAATCTAGATACATAGTTTTTGTAGTGTGATTCTTGCATGTTTGAGTAATTTGTAAATTAAGTATCCAGTGCTCAGAAAAGCCCTGTCCTCTCGTACAACCTATCCCCGCCCACTTGTCTGTGTTAAATATTGATTAATCAAAATATTCTCATTCATAGTAAAGCGTGTATTGTTCAAAATAGTCACACAGGCACTTTAAACAATAAAAATTTAAAATCTGTAGCTTGTTACCCTAAAATCTCACAATAAAGAGTCCTATCAGTTTTGCAGAGGAAGTAAATGGGCGTTTTTCTATTTCTACGCGGTTTTACATTAAATACATGGAAAAACACAGTAGGCCCCCTTTAAAAATGCCTTGAAAGTGGAAAAGTACTATATAAATGTAGATCTGCACCACAAAAACCCCTGAACTGTCCCTGCGCCTCATTATCTCCTCACGCTCTGATAACCCTCCGCGCTGCAGTCTAAACAGGCACAAAGGTCAGAGGTCATCGCTCAGGAATCCAGGAAGGTCGTCATGTGTGTCGTTTATTCAGTGCACTTTACATACAACGCTCACCCGGAGCCGACAGTGCCCTCTTTTTACACAACCAGAGGAGATTCTCAGTCAGTCTAGATGTGTGGGAGCTAAATGATGAATGAATGATTTAAGACTTAAAAAGGAGGTGACTTAGGCCTATAAAGGTTCTGCACAGACAATATTTTATTTGAAAAATAGTTCTTAACATTCTGATAGAGGCAAAAGTCTGGTAAGAACACCAGGTAAAATGTGTTTTGAGTTGTTCTGGGCTAAGCTTTCTGTTGTCAGGGCAACATTGCAGACTTTTGCTAGCTTGTTTGCTAATGGCAGTTGGAGATTTAGGACATTTTTACGGTTAAACAAAAAACTATGACAATAGAAAAAACTCCAAGGCACATCTGGCAAGTTGGTGGTTTTTATTAACACCAACGCATTTCGACTCAATGAGTCTTCATCAGGGCAGTAAATAGACCCATTTACTGTTAGTAAACAAAGATGGCTGCACGCGCTAACTGGTGCCCTGAGTAGCGCAGGAATCTCATGTTTTAAAGCGATGCAGATGCAGTATCATTAAAAAATGGCGAAACTCTCTTTAAAAACTCAATTGGCTGAGTGCAGTTGTCTTGTTTTGGTTTAAAATAACACATCCTGTACATACAACGACTTCCTGTTCAATACTCTTCAATGAGGTTTTCACCACATCAGTTTAAAACTAATAAATACTCTTTAGATCAGACAGTTGTGGTGAATGTTACAGAAAACATGTTAAAGACTTTACATATCAGAGGAATATTTCGCCAGAGACACTTCTGTGTTTAAAAAGAGACGTGTGTGTGTCTAAATGCTAACGCTAACAGGAAATGGTTGTATGTACAGAAGTTAGCATTTTTGAACAATCGCAAGCCAACTGAAATTCCGTGCACACAGCCCATTTAGCGACTGACAAATGACTCCAGATTTATGCACAGTTAGCTACTGAATGTTAGCATGTCGTTAGTGAGTGTTCCGATATTCAGTGGCCTCATATTTAAAGAGAAGCTAAACCCTAAAATACGTTTTTTGGCTGTTAAACTATGTATTAGGGATGGGCCAAACGAGTCGACGTGCCAACTCTTGTATGGAGCAGTAGAAGTGGCGCGTGTGCCGAGCAGTGTCAACCTATGTGTTGCTTTAAGAAATGTCACGTGAGGGTGACTTAAGGAAGCGCTGCTGACACACTCTTTTGGTTTCATTCCGCGAAGCTTGAATTGCCGTTCTATTGCGATTGCCATTATGGAACCAGCAACAAATAAACAACGACACTCAGCCATGTGGGATCATTTTGATCAAATTTCTCCAAACAAGGTAAATGTTATTCCATGCCCGTTTTCACTAAAGAATAGTTTTTAACACATATTCTTGTCCACCCCCCCCCCCCCCCCCCCCCCCTCTGTTGAACTGTCATATGCGAACAGAAGCACATCATCAATGACAAGCCATTACAAAACGCTCCATGAAAATCAAGAAGCATCATCCGCCTCTACCTCTGGGACAAACACCAGTGTTTTGTTTTATGCTATCAACTAATATCGACTGGGTATTTTGTTAAGATTGAGTTGACCACGTTGTCATTTTTCTCACCAGCTTCCAGAAAAGACATTTTGGACAAATGTTTAATTAACATAATTATTAAGGACTGCCAACCTGTCAGCATAGTGGAGGACGTGGGTTTTAGAGAAATGCTGCAGGTCCTTGAGCCATCATATGCAATACCATCCAGGAAGGTATTGAATAAGAAATGTACAGTGCACATCCTACTTTACTAATCTGTCTTATATTTTTAGGCTCTAAAGGAAATGATTGCCAAAAAATACGATGAGGAAAAGCAAAACATGAAGGCCAAACTTCTCACAACCACAGCCATAAGTCTCACTGCTGATATGTGTACCTCGATAAATATGGACGCCTACTTGGCAGTAACAGGGCACTTTATCGCTGACACCAAACTGTGCACCACTGTGTTGGGAGTACAACATTTTCCCCAAAGCCATACAGCAGAGAATATTGCACAGGTTTTTCTTTTTGTACTACAAAAAAAATAATATATATATATATTTATTATTATTATTTTGTTATTTATTTTGTCCTCATTCTAGGTAACCAGGAGTGTCATTAACGACTGGGGCATTTCAGAAAAAGTGCGCTGTTTAGTAACCGATGGAGGGCGAACATAATTGCATCTGCAAGGATCCTTCAAATTCGACACAGTTACTGTATTGCCCATTCACTGAATTTGATAGTTAAAAAATCTTGTGATCAGGTCCCTGCCCTGCTTGAAATCAGAAACAAAACTAAACAAATTGTCTCTTACTTTCGCTCCAGCACCACCGGAAAAGAAAAACTTACTGAAATTCAAAAACAGATGGGGAAACCAGTATTAAAATTGATTAATGAAGTACCCACAAGGTGGTATAGCACCTACCAAATGTTTGCCAGAATTGTAGAGCATAAAGAACCAGTGTGGGTTACCCTGGCAACATTAAATAGTCAAATTCCACCACTTACCACCGAGGAAGTTGAAATTATTTCAGAGAGTCTCTCAGTTCCATTTGACATTGCCACATTAGAACTGTCCCAGGAAAAGCGAGTTTGTGGAAGCAAAGTGATTCCAATCCTGAAGATGCTTCACTACTCACTGCACAACAGCTTCCAAAAGTTGAACACAATACCAGCTAAACATCTGTGTGACCAGCTGTTGAAGAGATTGGTAAAGGCTATTTCAAGCTTTGAAACTTCAAGCACTTTGTCTCTTGCCACACTGTTGGACCCAAGATATAAAGTCATTGGATTTTAAGCAGTGCTAAGGCCAGTGAGGCTGTTAAACGCCTTAAATCTGAATGTGCTGCTGAGATGCGGAGTTCCACAACACCCTCCCCTCACCCTCATCCTGGTCCCTCATCAACATGTTGTTTTTTATTTTATTATTATTATTATTATTTTTTTTTCATAATTCAGACAGTTTATGGCATCAGTTGGATTTGGAGATTCTCCAGAGCCAGAAACAATCCAATGTCATGGCAGATGCCATAATTGAGGTGCAGCGTTACCTATCTGGACCCAACAGCCCAAGGAGTCAGGATCCTATTGAATACTGGGAAAAACAACGTTCCAACTTCCCCCACCTATTCAAGCTGGCCCACAAGTTTTTATCAACACCCGCTTCCTCTCTTCCTTGTGAGCGCGTTTTCTCCAAGGCTGGGGAATTAGTTTCTTAAAGAAGAAACCGTCTGGGCCCCAGCCTTCTGCATAAACTCTTGTTTCTAAATAAAAATGTGTGACCCTAACCCCACCCCACCCCACAGTTCACAAGCACTCTATCATAATCACAGTGAATGTTAACAAAATATAGATGACACTCACATACGGTGCAACTTATAATTTATTGTTAAATGTTATACATCTGTTTGAAAGCACATCATTTTGCTTTATATTACACTTTCAAAAGAAAATTCAATATTAGTAAAGACTTCTGCAAGATCATACATCAAAACAGTGTTGTAAACTAAGAGAATAAGCCCAATGAGTCACTTCCCCTGTGCGCCTGAACGTGGTGCATTTTAATAACCACTAGATAGTGCTATTGAACGCATAAACACAGTGTCTACTCAGGGTCGACCCAGTGTAGGAAATGGGTTGCACACACTTTGACGCGCCATTTACCCATCACTACTATGTATATGGTGTTTAAATAGCATTGTCTACTGTTCTTAGTCATTTTTGGCATTTTTAGTTCAAACTGATCAAATTAGCAGGTTTCAGGTCAAATTAGTCACAAACTGGCTGTGTCTCTCATGTCAGCTCCAGGTGCTCTGTGACCTCAGTGTGTATTTTCCACTCAAAATGAAGCACTAATTGCAGACACCTGCTGTCAATCCAATCACACTGCTGCTCTCCTCTCTGAGCCCCTCCTTTGCCCTTCCCCCAATGCTTTTCAATGAGTTTGCTGTGTTTGAAATGTGTTTGTGGGTGGAGTTTAGGGGGTGAGCTTCTCTTTAACTATATTTGATAGAAAAAAAAAAAACTCACGTGCACAAGAGAAAAAGCTTTGAGCAAACAAATCCCATGATGAGTTTGACTTAGAGATGGAGATTTCAAAGCCTCATGAATCAATGAACCACTTTGAAACTCCTGTCTCGAAGTGAAACACTGTTTCGAAGCACTGAATATAACAGAGAATAGCGCCATCTGTTAGACTGAATGCCAGAATGCAATACATTGAGACGCATGCATTTGTAGAGGTCACGTGATTTGAAACAGTGCTTCGAAACACCAGCTCGATTCCTTCCGCTTCAAAAGATCGATACCTGTTTCGAGCAGCGGGTTCGAGCGTAACATCTCTAGTTTGACTACGTAATTTGCAGAAAAGCACAGGAGGTGAGTTACCACGACAATGCTTAAGATTTTTGTGTAATTTAATTAATTATCAACAAAGTGGAGAACTACAGACTCACAGCAAACTGCACCTGTGTGTCATTATTTTGTGCTGATTTCTACAGAAGCCGAGCATACTTACATGATTCTGAGGCAATGTATTTGTTTTGATAGTGATCCCTCATACAGCCGTCAGCGGCTAGCTAATAGCTCACAGAAATCACGAGTCATAAATAGTGTCACTAGTGCAAACTCCTGGAAGTTTGCCGAATAAATACAATTTACAAGTTTGCCCGACTTTACTCCTCATGATTTGCACCATTATGTGGTAAACAGGGTTTTGTCTCACACTGGAGCAGATTTAAAAGCAGCAAGAGTTTGGTTTTCAGTAACTTAGCTTATATTATGTGAGGCTAGTGTTAGCCACGCTTAATGCAGGCTGTTTCAGATATTCATTGCATTTTTTTTTTTTCAAATGTCATAGTTTTTTTTTCTCATTAGCATTGACTTACCTTGTTTAAAGTGTTCACTGCAAATCTGTAGTGACTTAAAGGGATTTAGGTCTTTTGATTTATTGCTACCATCCAGCGTTTTCATCAAAATGTAAACAAAAAAGCTACAGGTTTAGGCTTAAAACCTCCTGCCTGCTAAAGCAGCATGTTCCATGAGATACAGCCATTTTACAATTGAAAACAATTCAAATTACTTAGAAACAAGCAAGTTTTCGGCAAAGTTTCAATTGCTGTAATGCGCACAGACAGCGCTGCTGACGACACGTGCAAAGGGTCAACACTACTTAAATAACAACATCTCCGTGGAAACAAGCAGGAGTCGGCTGCTGCAAGAGAAAGAAAAACAACATGCTTTTTTTTTACTAAAATGTTACACAATGGATCTTTAAAAGTGTTTCCTTTTTTCATTTGCTGCAGTTGTTTATAATCATAGTTATCATAAATTGTAAATATTACTATACTGATGCCACTGATGTCCTGCCATATTCTGCACTGTGCCATAGCAAACACTTATTGTAAATAACTATTATTCATTCATTCATTTTCTATCGCTTAATCCCGTTAGGGGTCGCTGGTGACTGGAGCCTATCCCAGTAACTTTGGGCCTTAGGCGGGGAAACACCCTGGACAGTGGCCTACTCGTCGCAGAGTTAGACAAACAAACATTCACTCTCTCAGGGAAATTTATGTGATGCCCAATTAACCTAAACATGCATGTTTTTGGCGGTGGGAGGAAACCGGAGAACCCGGAGAAAACCCACGGTGACACAGGGAGAACATGCAAACTCCACCCAGAGAGATCATGAGATGTTGTTATTGTCCGACCCGGGAGTCGAACCCACGACCTCCTTGTTGGGAAGCCAGAGCTCTAACCGCTTGGCTACCGTGCACACTAATTTAACTATTATAACTTTATATATATATATTATATATATATATATATATATATTTTAAGTCTATTTTATAAATCTCTTGTTTGATTGCATGTTTCTATTTTCTCTGTCGTACTTAAAATGTGCGTTGCAACATTAGAATTTTTCTATTGTGGGACAAATAAAGGATATCTTATCTTTTTCTAGGAGAACTGTCATCTCTCGTGTGGACACCAGAGGGCAGCACAGATCAAACCCTGAAATACAATTGGACACATTCACCATCACGATAATGGTGAGTTTTTGAGTGAGGTCAGTTTTTACTCAGCTGTTTGAGTTTTGTTACCAGAATAAGTTAATTGTAATGATTTTAAATATCTTTGTTATTGTTACTATTTTCTTCAAATAAAGAATATGCCGTAAATAGTAAAAAGCTTCTAATTGTAGCTGGATTCATGCGCTCAGAACTGAAATATATTTGCATAATTGATAAAGAGCATACGTTTTTTTCCATCAGTAACCACATTTTATTATTAGGTCATTATTGTTTGCTCAACATCACCTTAAACTTGCCACTAGAGTGGGTCAGCTTTTTTAGGTATTGATTAGTCTAATTGAGCATCAGTAAAATGAAAATATGACAATGCATATTGATACACAATACTCACAAAATAAATAAAATGTATAATACACTTTAAATGATGCTCAAAAAAGTGTAGGAATAAATGTTAAAACTTAATCAATCTTATTTACATAATCATTTACAGCATACAGTACAGACCAAAAGTTTGGACACACTTTCTCATTCAAAGAGTCTTCTTTATTTTCATGATTATGAACATTGTTGATTCACACTGAAGATATAAACACCATGAATGACCAGGAGGGAGTGTGATGGGGTAATAGGCCAGATGAGCTGGTCTCCACAGTCACCAGACTTGAACCCAGTCCAGATGGTTTGGGGTGAGCAGAACTGCAGTGTGAAGGCAAAAGGGTCCAACAAGTGCTAAGCATCTCTGGGAACTCCTTCAAGACTGTTGGAAGGTGACTAACTCTTGAAGCTCATCAAGAGAATGCCAAGAGTGTTCAAAGCAGTAATCAAAGCAAAAATAACCTAGAATATGACATATTCTCAGTTGTTTCACACTTTTGGCTGTGTACTATACTTCCACATGTGTTAGTTCATAATTTGGATGCTTTCAGTGTGAATCTACAATGTTCATAGTCATGAAAATCACAAAAAAAGTCTTTGAATGAGAAGGTGTGTCTAAACTTTTGGTCTGTACTGTATATCTAAAAAAAAAAAAAAAAAATATATATATATATATATTATATATATATATATATATATATATATATATATATATATATATATATATTATATATATATATATATATATATATATATATATATATATATATATAATGTGTACTTGCAAGTCATAAAAATGTATAGCAATAAAATTTCCCAACAATAAATTATGCACCGACAGATCTTTTCCATCATTCTAAGTATCTTGCAAATTCTTCGTCTTTATAGTTTCTTTTGACTATTGAATGTGTATTGTTTTATTGAATATGTATTGTTTTATTTTGATTTCCTATTATTCATATTTGCTAAAATTAATAATCTTGGGAAGTCCTCAGAGACGACTGTTGTTGTGATTTTGGGCTATACAAAAATAAATTGATTGATTGATTGATTGACTATGATTATATCTATTCCTTCAATTCAATGTATTTATATAGCCCAATGAGACATTTTATAATCATTATGACAATGACTTGTGCAACCTAACATTTTAGGCAAAACATTATTTAGTGTAGTAGACCACATGAACACAACTGTTGATTGCTGTTTAGTTTATTTAACAATCTATGCTAAAATTAAGGTATTATATAATATTAGGGCTTTTCCATTAGTACCTGCTTGGCCCTACTACTAAGAGTCCAATGTAAGACCAATAGTCAAAGTGTGCTCAGATCCCTGTGAGTTTGAATTACTTTAGAAATCTCGACAGTGGATACTACAAGTTAACGTGGCAACAATGTTACAGTAGTAAATGTCTCAATCAATCATTCTTTAGGTAATCATTCTCTCTGTTGTAAAAAAACAAAAATAAAAAGCAAACCTTTTTCAGTCATGTTCATGTTTTATCATTCATGTTACACATAAATGGGATTTCAAGCGACATTTGCCGCTCATCGCATCCTGTCTGCACGGCCGCTTGCATCTCGAGGAGGAGCTGATCTAATGCAGCATCAGCTGTATTAACTTTGAAGTCATAATGAACGTTGTTGGAGTCATGTATATTAAGTTTTCATTCTTTATTTATTTTGCAGTTTCCAAGTCAAAGCTCACACAAAGGAATTCTTAAATTGAAAACAACCTAAGCTTTCCTCTTTAAGTTGTACAGAGAAATATTCTAGATGGTTTGTCACAATGTTGATAAATGAATGAAAAAAAATCCACTTTTAACTCCTGTTCTCACCTTGGCTCACAAACCAGGTTCAAACATTGAGTTTTGGTGGAAACTTACCTTCACTGGAGAAAAAGGACCTCCTAAATTCAGAATAATCTAGGATTTCCTTTTTTACCTTGGAGATCCAAATGTACCTCTGGTCTAGTTTGTGAAGAACGCCACGTCTCTTTCTCTTCAGATCTGATGCTGTTTATCTTCTGACTTTGAGGCTCCACTCCTTGCTTTTGCTCTTCTCCTCCCTCCTACTTGGATTTCTGTCGCAATTTACGCTGCTGGTTTTTAGCATCTTGGAGCTCCTTTCTCGTGACCCTGAGGGAATCTGCCAGCATCTTTCAGTGCAGTTTTGTCACACATGCTTTCTCCTTAAAGCTTTCTTTAGATTGTCTGTCAAAGATGTGTCGAGATCTGACTTCTGTTTCAGGAGGTTGTCATTTTCCGCTCTCAACTGTTTCTGTTCTTCTGTGGATTTGGTTAAACTCTTGATGGCTGAAATTTCTACTCCAGTTCTTGCTGAAGCTTGTTTAGTTGTTTTTTTTCCCTTTCCAACGTTTCTGCACCAAGAATTATTTGTTTGTAAAGGACTGTCCTCACCGCTTTTCCTTCTCTGTTTTGTTGTGTCTAAGCTCAATAGGGGTTATGCACTAACGTCTTTCCGGTCTCAGATAGACATAGGCCGCAACATCCGGTGGCGTCGTTGCCATAGTGACAAAGTTGTTTATTCCAAATGCGATGTACATCAGACGAGTCCTGAAGCAATCCTCTCAGAAAAAAAGTTCTCTTTTGTCATCTGTTGTAGACGTAGTGACGGCTGTAATTGCAGGAAAAGTGACGCTTGATTTTCATAATGAAAAGTTGTAAACGTGAGCGGACTACGCGAGCTCTGCCCACATACGAGAAGCTCCGCGCACCTGCCGAGATTCACTGTGCTAATAGGCCCAGGCAGAGGCGCCGTGGGCCGGGAGCTGTCTGGCAACAACCAGCGTGTGTGCTCACTTCTTCACGGCCCAAAGCACCTCTGCCCGGGCTCATGAGCAGCGAGTCTCGGTCTGTGCGCGGAGTTCTCACTTGTTTTATTTTTTCATGTGAAAACCTCTGTATACATGGAGCTCGCGTTGTTCGCTCACTTTTACAGCTTTTCCTCATGAAAACCTAGTTCAGAAGCGACATTTTGCCTGCTGTAACAGCCGTCGCTGCGTCTAAAACAGATGACAAAGAAAACTTTTTTTTTTTCTAAGGATTGCTTCAGGACTAGCACAAAAAACCTCGTGTGATGTCCATCGCCTTTGTCACTATGGCAACTACGCCACCGGATGTAGCGGCCTCTGTCTATCTGAGTGCGGAAGACGTTACTGCATAACCCCTATTGTGAAGGCTTTGTGTCCCTTCATTGTAGCCTTGAAAGAATCCAACAGCAATTTAGGAATGGGGATTTCACCTTCTGTCTGTCTTCTGTCTGAGCTTCTCTCATCGCAGCCTCCCAGTCTTTAGTGGTCTCCTGAAAGATCTTCACCAGAAATGTAATGGTCCGTCTCATCAGTGTTTTTTCAGACTCTTCTGCTGTGCACATTTAACTCTCGTTCTGACCTTGGCTCATAAACCAGGTCCAAACATTCAGAGTCTTTGTGGAAACTTATATTAGGTACAGAAGCTAAACCTTCACAGCAGAAAAAGGATCTCCTAAATTCAGAATAATCTAGGCTTTCCTTTTTTACACTGGATAAAATTATTGAAAATATTTAAGATAAAAATTCTTCAACAACTCGTCCTTCTGGTCTAGTTTGCGTCTGTCTCTTTTCAGATCCGATGCTGTTTATGTCCTGAATGTAAGGCTCCACTTCTTGCACCACTAGTTTGTTTTCTCCTTTTTCCTTCTCCGTTGTGTTTTTCTTTCTTTGCTCTTCTTCTCTTGCCTCCTTTGTTGATTTCTGTTCCAGTTTGCTCAGTTCAACTTTAGTATCTTGGAGCTCCTTTCTCGTGGCCTTGAGAGAATCTTCCAGCATCTTATTGTGCAGTTTTGTCACACAGGTTTTCCTCTCAAAGCTTTCGCAGAGTGTCCTCATGTCTTCTAGCTCTTTCTTTACATTCTCCAGCTCGTTTGTTAAAGATGCGTTGAGGTCTGACTCATGTTTAAGTTTTCGAAGTAGGCTGTCATTTTCCGCCCTCCGCTGTTCCTGTTTTTCTTGGGGTTTGTTTATACTGTCGATTGACTGACTTTTTTGCTTCTTTTCCTGCTGCAGCTTGTTTGGACGGCTTTCCTGCTCTGAGGACTCCTGAGTTTGCCCCATAATTTTGTCCTGTCCAGCATTTCTGCACAGAGAGTCATTCATTTGCGAAAGACTGTCCTGGTCTCCTTCCTCCTCTTCTGTTGTGCTTTGTCTAAGCTCAGTTGTGAAGGCTTTGTGTTCCTTTCGTGTGGCTTTGAAAGAATCCAACAGCGACTTAAGAATGGATTTCAGCTTCTGTCTGTCTTCAGCACAGTGAGCTCTTCTCATTGCGGCTTCCAAGTTCGTTTTGGTGTCCTGAAAGATTGTCTCCAGAGATTTAATGGTCCATCTCATCAGTTTGAGTTTTTTCAGACTCTTTCGCTTTCCTCTGATCCTCTCCACTTGTCGACTGTGGCGACAGCTGTTTGTCCTCCTGTTATTTTTATTATTAGAATTTCTGTTCTGTTCTTCTCGAGATGCTTGTTTAGATGTTGAAGGTTTTGGGTCACTTTTTTCTTCTCCTTCATGTCTCTGTCTGACTTCTATTTTTAAGGGTTTCTGCTTCCTTATTGTGGCCTTGAGAGAACACATTTTTCACATTCTCTCTGTCTTCGGCACAGTGAGCACTTCCCATCATGGTTTTCAAGTCCCTTGTGGCCTTCTGAAGGATTTTTGCCAGAGATCGAATCATATTTCTCCTAAATTTGCCGACTCGCTGGAGTTTTTTGTCTCTTTGATTAAGGGTTTTGGTTGTTGTCTTTTTACTAATCCGCTGCTCTGCCCGTTGTTTACACCGCTCGGCTTGTTGTGCCCGCCGCTCGGCTCGGTGTTTCCGCCGCTCGGCTCGTTGTTTCCGCCGCTCGGTTTGTTGTTTAAGCCACTTAGCTCGTATTTCCCTCCGCCTGGCTCGGTGTTTCCGCCGCTCGGCTTGTTGTTTCCGCCGCTCGGTTCGTTGTTTCCACCGCTCAGCTCGTTGTTTCCTCCGCTCTGCTCGTTGTATCCTCCGCTTGGCTCGTTGTTTCCGCCGCTCGGCTCGTGGATCCTCAGGTGGTTGTCTTGGCAGCTCAGTTGGTAGTCTTGGCTGCAAAGATAGTTGTCTTGTCATAATTCTTTGTATGAGCGCATTTCTAAAAGGGTCTTGACTTGGGTCCTCAGGATGTGGATTTGGCAATTGAAATGGCAAAATCCTCAGATGAGGTTCAAGCAACTCAGGTCTCACCCAACCCCCCCTCGCATTATTAATGGTTGCCTTGGTGGTGTTCTTGGTGGCTCAAGTGAAGGCAATCGTTGTGAGTTCTCAGCTGGTTGAGGTGGCTCCTCAGGTTCTAGAGGCATGTCCTCAGGTTCTGGTCTTGGCTGCTCAAGTCGTTGATTAGGTTGGCAATGCTGCATAAACATCCACCCAGGTTGTTCAGATGGCTGCCTAGATTGTGGTCTTGGCTGCTCAGGTTGTTGACTTGGCTCTAGAGGTCGTATGTACAGCTGCTCAGGTTCAGGCGGCAGCCTAGGGTGTAGATTCAACTCTTCAGTACCTTGGTTCAGCTTCTCAGGTCTTTGATTCAGCTGATCAAGTGGTGGATTTTTCTGAGTTTGTATTGTATTTGGTGCCCCTACCCTCATATGTAGCCTTCTTCCTAGCTCTAGCATTCGTCTTAAACCGTCCTCATTTGAATTGCTAGATTTAACCACTTGTTTGGCCTGTTGTTCCTTGACCTGAGTTTGTATTGTTTTGGGTGCTTCTTCTTGCTCCTGTTCATTATTCTGTCGGTCCTCCACTTGCTTCACAGTCTCCCGGTTTGCACTGGTCGTCTTCATCACTCGTTTGGCCTGTTCTTTCAGTCTTCGAAGTAGGCTGTCTTTTACCGCCCTCAGCTGTTCCTGTTTTTTTTGGGATTTGGTTATGCTGTCGATTGACTGATTTTTTTGCTTCTTTTCCTGCTGCAGCTTGTTTGGACGGCTTTCCTGCTCTGAGGACTCCTGAGTTTGCCTCATAATTTTGTCCTGTCCAGCATTTCTGCACAGAGAGTCATTCATTTGCGAAAGACTGTCCTGGTCTCCTTCCTCCTCTTCTGTTGTGCTTTGTCTAAGCTCAGTTGTGAAGGCTTTGTGTTCCTTTCGTGTGGCTTTGAAAGAATCCAACAGCGACTTAAGAATGGATTTTAGCTTCTTTCTGTCTTTAGCACAGTGAGCTCCTCTCATTGCGGCTTCCAAGTCCGTTTTGGTGTCCTGAAAGATTGTCTCCAGAGATTTAATGGTCCATTTCATCAGTTTGAGTTTTTCCAGCCTCTTTTGCTGTGCTCTGATCCTCTCCACTTGTCGACTGTGGCGACAGCTGTTTGTCCTGCTGTTATTGTTATTAATAGCATTTCTGTTCTGTTCTTCTCGAGATGCTTGTTTGGATGTTGAAGGTTTTGGGTCACTTTTTTCTTCTCCTTCATGTCTCTGTCTGACTTCTATTTTTAAGGGTTTCTGCTTCCTTATTGTGGCCTTGAGAGAACCCAACAGTGATCTCCAAACATTTTTCACATTCTCTCTGTCTTCGGCACAGTGAGCACTTCCCATCATGGTTTTCAAGTCCCTTGTGGCCTTCTGAAGGATTTTTGCCAGAGATCTAATCATATTTCTCCTAAATTTGTCGACTCGCTGGAGTTTTTTGTCTCTTTGATGACGGGTTTCGGTAATTGAATTTCTAACAGACTCCCGCATTTCTTTCAGCCGCTCATACTGATATTTTTGCCGCTCGGCTTGTTGTTTACGCTCCTCGGCTTGTTGTTTACGCTCCTCGGCTTGTTGTTTACGCTCCTCAGCTTGTTGTTTCCGCCGCTCGGCTCGTTGTTTCCGCCGCTCGGCTCGTTGTTTCCGCCGCTCGGCTCGTTGTTTCCGCCGCTCGGCTCGTGAATACTTCGGTGGTTGTCTTGGCAGCTCAGTTGGTAGTCTTGGCTGCTCAGCTAGTTGTCTTGTCATCATTCTTTGTCTGAGCGCATTTCTAAAAGGGTCTTGACTTGGGTCCTCAGGATTTGGATTTGGCGCTTGAAATAGTTCAAGCAACTCAGGTCTCACCCAACCCCCCCTTTGCATTATTAATCGCGGCCTTGGTGGTGATCTTGGTGGCTCAAGTGAAGGCAATCGTTGTGAGTTCTCAGCTGGTTGAGGTGGCTCCTGAAGTTCTGGTCTTGGCTGCTCAGGTCGTTGAATCGGCTGGTAATGCTGCATAAACATCCACCCAGGTTGTTCAGATGGCTGCCCAGATTGTGGTCTTGGCTGCTCAGGTTGTTGACTTGGCTCTAGAGGTCGTATGTACAGCTGCTCAGGTTCAGGCGGCTGCCTAGGGTGTAGATTCAACTCTTCAGTACCTTGGTTCAGCTCCTCAGGTCTTTGATTCAGCTGATCAAGTTGTGGATTTTCCCGAGTTTGTTCTGTTTTTGGTGCCTCTTCTTGCTCCTGTTCATTATTCTGTCGGTCATTCACTTTCTTCACACTCTCCGTATTTGCACTGGTCGGCTGAACCACTTGTTTGGCCTGAGTTTGTATTGTATTTGGTGCCCCTACCCTCATATATTGCCTTCTTACTAGCTCTAGCATTTGTCTTAAACTGTCCTCATTTGAATTGCTAGATTTAACCACTAGTTTGGCCTGTTCCTTGACCTGAGGTTGTTCTGTTTTGGGTGCATCTTCTTGCTCCTCTTTGCGATGTTGTGCACGTTTAAAAAGACGTTGAAAAATACGTTGAAAAAGTCCCCTTTTAAAGAGCTTGGACATGTTTGCTGTGTAAATGCGACTGCTCTGGCCGAGCTCCCAGACTAAATGTTTGTTCACCATGGTGATGTCAGCTTTGTGACATCACCAGAGAATGGTGTCACCGAGGGCAACGCATCTACACAGTAAGATCCAATGGAATAGAGGGTATGCATTTCTTTAATGTATTTCTTTGTTGTCGAGGCAACGGCTTTTCTGCTGTCTGCTAACAACAGTTGATGATTTAGGACAGTTTAACTGCAACAAACAGACTCAAAAACATATTTTTGAAGAAGAAAAAGGTAATAACTTCAACTGTGTGTGATTTCAATGTCTGATAAATGTGAGAGAAGCTAAAAGTCTTGTTGTTTTGCATGTTTTGCTCCAACAGTTGACTTGATTTTCTTTGTTTACAAGTCAGTTACAAAACCTATGCTCAGTAGACTTGTTGTGGGTTGAATTTGTTATCAAACTGTACATTAGTTTTCCTGTTTTAGCTGTTTATTGAACTCTGTCATTGCCCACTTTGTACCTCTGCCCACTTTGTACCTTTTAGAGCAACTGCGCATGCGCCGGCCGAAATTACATCTTTTAAACACATTATTTGTAAGTTTACAATTGATATTATTCATTTATACTGATATTTATATATGTATCTCACAAAGGTTTGCCAAAAGAAAGCCCAAAACGCCGCACTTAATTATCGCCGTTTTAAGCTAGCAGTTAGCAGCCGGAACTAGCTTAATCGGGCATTTACGACTTTAAAACAGTAATAATCTCACTTTACAAATAACTGCTTTGTTTTAATCTGTAAGGGGGCTTTGAGTTTAACAGTTTATTTTTGTCTGTGTTTAATTTAAAATTTAAAACGAATAAAACAATGTAAAAGAAGTAAAGCTAAAGGTACAAAGTGTGCTTCCGGTACAAAGTGGGCAATGACAAACTCCTACAAGAGAAAATGTCCTTTCTCTCCATTAACTCCCATGCATCCTTGCCACTCAGCATGAACATGCTATGATGTCACCTGCATAACCTCTATAAGCGTAGAGTTGCTATGGCAACAGAAAGAGCAGATGCGCTTTTTTATCAGCTGGGGAAAAAGGCCAAATAATCCCTGTACTTTTGTTTCATTTAGACAGCGAGTTACTTTTTTGCAACTTTTGGCACTTGTATTGACCTTTTATGTACTTTTTCCGAAGGGAAAACTCAAGAAAGAAAAAAAAAAAAAAACAGCGCTGAGAACAGTGTAACAATCACATATGCAATAGACCAGTGGTTCCCAATTTGTGCCACTCTGGGACCCACCAAACAAACCAAACAAACCACTCATCAAGTCGCGACCCACCACAAAAATTAATTTCTGAAAACATATATTTTTAGATTGCTGTCTATGTACAAATGGTAACTCAGCCGCCTATACGCCAAAACACAAGCAAACACTGTGTTTGAATGCAAACAGGAACAACAAAAACATACAAGCACTTAGTGATTTATATCAGCAGCTTAAATGCAAATACAAACAAAAGCTGCACCACTAAACAACAACACCAACTGAATACAGACAATATAAAAGGTGTGTCACATACAACTAATGTGACAATTGTGGTCTTGCTTTGGATTTTATGTATTGATACTTCGAATATGTTGGTGAATTGTTACACCCCTTACGCTAGTCCAGGGGTCTGCAACCTGCGGCTCGAGAGCCACATGTGGCTCTTTAAAGACGTCAGTGCGGCTCTTTGAGATTTGATTGAGAATGAGGAACTAGACTAGAGAAAAAGTTTACTGTTGTATTCTATTTACAGTATATGTTTATTTTAAATTAGCAGTTGCTTAGTGCAAAGGTTCCCAATATTTTCAGACCAGGACCCATAAAAAAGCAACCAACTCGCAACCCCAACACCAAAAGAAAAGAAACATCTGTAATCATTTCAAGACTTTCAGTCAAAAAAACTGGATAAATACCAGGTCATAGTTGCAAAACTACATCTTGAAATCATCTAGTGACCCCGATTTTCTTTGCGGCCCCCACTTTGGGAATCACTGACTTAGTTTGTAAACTGGTTATTTAATCATTTCTAAATGTATTGATGACTGGAGTTGGCCTCACGTGTTGAAGTTGAACACAAGTGTATATGAAAAAAGATTAGTCTCGCTATCAAATACATTTTTTGTCCATTTACGTAATGTTTTGTTTTGGAAAATGTACTTAAAAGGATCCCTGACTATGAAGATAAATATGTCTTAAATGCTAGTTCTGGCCATGTTTACTAAAATAAATTACAAACAAATATATAACCTCTTACTATTTTTATAAAATCGTCATTGTTTTGGAGCCATTGGCAGCAGCCATATTGTCCAGGTGCAATGCATTCTGGGTTGATGATGTCAAATGGTTGCTTTTTGTTGTTGCCATGGTTCCTCCTACCATAGTTTCTCCCTAGGCTGTTACCTTGACAACCACCAGAAGACACAGACAACCATTTGATGTCATACCCAAAGCAAAATGGCAGCCTCCAGGTATTTCTTTAAAACACTATTTTAATAAAACTACAAATACTTCCAAGGTTTTTGTCCTGTATTTATATAAGTGATGATATTATAAGTGTTTTAAGGTAAACATGTGATTATAGCCAGGGTTCACTTTAATAAATGCTTGATGGTTTGTTTGTTTTTGTTATTATTAAATAGAGTTGCGGCTCTTAGTAACTTTGATTTGGTTTGAATTGGACAAATGTGGCTCTTTTGCTGTTGAAGGTTGCAGACGCGTACCGCCAAAAGGGTGCAGCCCTATTTTGGGTGAAAGCTCAACCCGCGTAGCCAATGAAATGAATGGGAGGTTATCGATAGCAAACTTCAGATTCACGTCTTAAAACTACTTTTAGTGATTTTGTATCTAAATGTGTTTCTGAGTTGTTTTGGGCCTTATAGCTTTTTTGTTGTCATGGCAACAGTGCAGACTTGCTGAACTGAATTTCTCTTTTCACACGTCACATACAAACTCAATATTCAGCAGTAGTTGTGGTTGTTTATATTTATTATCAGTCTGAAGCTGTTTTTTTTTTCTTTTTTCAGTCGTGTTTTGACTCTTACAGAACAACATGCAATTTGTTTCCATTGTCTCCACTCACTGCTGACATTTAAAATGCTGTGATTTCATCTGCATACCGTCTATGACAATGTCTGAATTTAGAAATGATCAAGACATTATTTGATATATCTTGATTGATATATTCATTATTGTAATTACTTTTTTCCAGTTAAAGAATATGCATTACAGTGGTCCCTCGCTCTATCGCGGTTCACTTTTCGCGGCTTCGCTCTTTCGCGGATTTTTTTGTGTGCAATTTAGCATTTTTTTTTACAGTGCGCGGCCCAGTAGATGTGCGCTGTAATAGGGCTTTTCCATTAGTACCTGCTTGGCCCAACTCTATGCTACTAGCGCGACTTAGCCCTGGTGCGGAGCTTTTCCATTTGGGGCTGATCGCGCTGACCAGGTACTTTTTTAGTACCTGCTTTACTCCAGGGCCAAGTCGAGTCGAGTAGATGCTAAACCTGACGTCAGACGCACGTCGCCTGTTGCGTCACAGGTTTGTTGTTGTTACTGTACGCTAACGTGAGTCACCGCTAAGCTAGCTGCCGATAGCACCGTAATGCTTCTACATTTCGTACTCTCTGTAGCAAAAACCAGCTCAGTGACATAAAAAACGAGTCCCTTGTCCCTATCCGCTAAATACATAAAACAGTAGTTCTATGAGTATGTGCGTAGACCACACGGGCTTGTACGTAGGCACATGCAGGTTACCTGTGCTGCTGCGGGGTCCTGCTTCTCACAGTAAACACTGATGGACATCCGATGCACACGTTTTGAAGCAAGAGATTATAATGCAGCTTCGTCAGGACAGAGAGACGGAGGAGGAAGATGGGGCAGCTGACTGTGATTGTACATCGGGACCAGAGCTGGACTTTAGACAGACATGTCGGGCGGACGTGAAGAAGAGGTGAGTCAGTGAACGTGTTGACATGAAAAGCTTCACTCTACTGGACAATGCGGCGGTGGATATTTGTTTTATATTACGCTTATGAAACGCTGGAGAACGAACGGTCTGATTATCTTTAATTAAAGCCGATGCGCATTGAAACGCTCCGTTGTTTTCTATGAGCTTGCATCATGTCCCCATTTGGGGAGTGACAGTGTTGGCAATTGTACCGCCCAGCTTCACAACAGCCCCACTCGGCCTCTCTTGTAATGGAAATGCTCTCCCTCTGAGCGGGGCTAAGCCGGGTAGAGGCGCGTAGAGTCGAGTCGAGTAGAGTAGGGCCAAGCAGGTACTAATGGAAAAGCCCTATAAGCTTTTCTCTCAAACGCACCATTTGGGGGTCGTATTACATCGCACCATTCACAGGCAACAGCACAGAAGCTCTTTTAGAAAACATCATGCAGGGGAAGCTGACCTGACGCTCGGACGTTTCTCCAGGTGAGGATTTGACTCTTTGAGCTCGTAGTTACGATGATAAGTTTGTTCACGCTGGAACGTCATTTGTGTAGTTCAGAGATGTGTTTGAGGAGCGTGTTGTGACTTCACTAGAGTCCGGATGTGTTTCGTGTCGGCTCTGGAGTCCGTGTGATCCGTGGCTCTGCGGTCGGCTGTGGAGCACAGCGGGACGGGCAACATGTCAAAAGCAGAGCAGGCGAACGCGCACAGCACCGTCCGTCTTTAAGCGTCACAAAAACGACTCGTGCTGTTGTATCTCGCGGTGAATCATGTGTTCAGAGCATTATTACATGTACAAAACACACTAAACATCAGAACCAGGCAAATTATCAACTGAAATTACTGCTAAAAAATGAAGATCACTACTTCGCGGGTTTCGCCTTTCACAGGTTATTTTTGGAACCTAACCCCCGCGATAAACGAGAAACCACTGTATATTGTGCAAGCCAGCTTCTAACTGTGTCTGGATTCAGAAGCTCAGAACTGAAATTTATTTGCATTATTGATAAAGAGCATAATAACAAAGTTGCTTTTTCAGCAGTAACAACATTTTTACTAATAGTTAGTTCAGTGGTGCCCAAAGTGGTTGCCTGGAAAATCCAGACGATATATTAAAAATATATCGTGTCCCTCTTTCGAATTTCTATAGTCGCGATTGACAGATTAATTATCCAATCAGAGACCCGCATCTTACGCAGTGTAAAAACCAACATAGCTGCTCCCGACGAAAAAAATAGATGGAAAAAATATGACGTGGAACTGAAAAACATTGCTGATTTTTGCAGAATCAATGAGCGAAGCAAAAAAAAACAAAAACTTTTTAATGTGAGGTAAGTGAAGTTAGATTTTGGTCTAAATGACAGACGATCAATCAGCTCCTTTGTTTCATCTGCGTCGTTAATAAGCTAATCTGATTGGACGGTACGATGTAGATTTGATCTGAAATGCAGGCGGAGGGCATGGCGATCAGACCCACTCTTCGCAGTTTGCTGAAGTGTGGGTTCTGGATCCCAGGCAACCAAAGTGGGGCCTGGGGCCAAAATAGGCTCTCCAGGGGGTTTTAATTTGGCCCCGAAGAGATCCTAAGATTTGTTAAGAATGTCTGTCTGATTAATTTTAAGTTGATAAGACCAATTTAGTTTTATTCTGCTACAGCATGCTCATAAAGTACAATTTGATCACCATCTTATTGCAAATAAACTTTTTAGATGCAACATAAAAACAGGTTTGGCCCTCAACATGTTCATATTGGTCCTTCGAGCAAAATTTATGTTTATTTTGGCCCGCTGAGGAAAGAAGTTTGGGCACCTCTGAGTTAGTTGATGTTGCTCAACAACATCACCTTAAACTCTCCACCAGATGGAGCCAGCTTTTGAAAAGTGTGAAGTGAATCAGTGCACAGTTTATAAAGCTGGGCATCACACATCAGCAGAGTTGTTCTAATTTTAAAATGCTGAATACTAAGCTCTATAAAAGTTTATTTGACTTGTCCACTGCTCTTTTGTTTAGACAAAACAATGTCAATAGCAATGTTACTAATCAGTTGCTTTGTCTCCATTGACTTTCATTCATTTCCACCACTCCCTGCTGACTTTTAATATGCTGCAGTGTCTTCTTTTTCACCTACATGCAACTCCGTATGACATTGTGATAAAAGTGACCCAAAACAACAGTTCTTTCTAACACTTATGTGACCCTAAACACAAAGAGACAGCGTGTCAGTGAGCAGCTGTCAGGGCCGTAAAGACAAACTTCAGCTGTCCTTGTGAATCTCTGTGTGTTTCCTCCTCGCTCGTTCCCACACGGCTTCACTCATTCAAATGCTGCGTATAAATAGTCTCTGCGGTCTTGTACTGTAAGAATCAGAGGCATCAGGGTACTGGAGTTAAAAATACCCCCCTGACAAGTGTGACCCGAGCAGGACGGCGTCTTGAAAACCTAAAAAGGGCTCCCGGGCATTCGCCTCTGGGACCTGCAGGAAGGAAATCTCTCTCAACATTTTGTCATTTGCACTTAAACTGTTCTGGTTTGCAAAGGTGAGGTGGACATTTTTGTATTTTTGACAATTTTTTTGGCTAATATTTGGGAGTATTTTGGAAGTCGACAATGTGGATTTTGGAATGTTTGGTTGTGTGGTTGTCCGACACGACAAAAAGCTAAAAAATACTTAATTTTGAGTGGTTTTGCCTAGCAGATGCAGCATATTTCACTTGTTTTAAGACTTTTTATGACTGTTTTGCCAATAGCATAAGTAAAAATATCTTGGCTTAAAACAAGAGCAAATTTATTCAAAAAAGACAGAAATAATTTGAGATAAGAGAAATAAGTAAATGCAGCATATCTAGTGAAAAAGAATGAAAAATAAGACACATATCCTGACTTTAAAATATTTTAATTTGTCTAGAAATACAGTTTTTGCCGCGTAGTCAGAGTTGTGGATCTGCAGGTCGTGACTTGGACTCGAGTCGGACTTGAGATACTATTTTCATTAACTTGAGACTTGACTTGATAAAATGGACTAACACTCGGGACTTGACTTAGACTTGTCTCTCTCTGACTTGGGACTTGACTCGGACTTGTCTCTTTGACTCGAGACTTGACTTGGACTTGTCTCTCTTTGACTCAGACTTGACTTGGACTTGTCTCTTTTTGACTCTGACTTGTCTCTCTTTGACTTGGGACTTGACTCGGACTTGTCTCTCTTTGACTTGGACTTGACTTGGACTTGTCTCTCTCTGACTTGGGACTTGACTTGGACTTGTCTCTCTTTGACTTGGGACTTGACTCGGACTTGTCTCTCTTTGACTTAGACTTGTCTCTCTTTGACTTGGGACTTGACTCGGACTCGTCTCTCTTTGACTTGGACTTGTCTCTCTTTGACTTGGGACTTGACTCGGACTTGTCTCTCTTTGACTTGGACTTGTCTCTCTTTGACTTGGGACTTGACTCGGACTTGTCTCTCTTTAGGCCTTTTCCCACTGTAGGAACTTTTTTCAGTTCCAAGTACTTTTTCAGTTCCAGTCCCCATTTTAGTCATGTTCACACAGAGCAGGAACTATGGACTGGGGTCACATTTTAGGGACTTCTTTAGCACCTGCACTGGGGCAGGTACTTTCCAGTCCAACCAGGAACTTTTTGGTGACACAAGCAGATTTGTAATGCTAACTTTTTTGGAAACATGTTTTATACATTCTTACATTAAAAAAAAAAAAAAAACTTTCCTTATCCTTACGAAAAATGTTTAAAGCTTTAACTCCCCAAATATAGTTATTTAATTTGTAAACAGTAGCCTAACTATTACTAGGAAATACGGCAAATACAGGTAACTGTGTTTTATTGTTAATTTCAGTGATGTTTTTAGGTTTTGTAAATCACAGTTTTATGTGGAATTGAAAAAGACAACTTTTGTTTTCCTAACACCACTTAATGACTTATTTAAATGTTCCAGACTAAACAGACCCACAACTGTTGTTGTGTGAACATATACATCGGGACAAGGTAGTTCTTCTGACAAAACAGGGACTGGAAGAATGTTGGGACTAGTTCTTGGTACTTTCAGGTGGGAAAACGCCTTTTGACTCGAGACTTGACTTGGACTTGTCTCTCTTTGACCTGGGACTTGACTTGAACTTGAGGCCAAAGACTTGCAAAACATTGACTTGACTCCACCTCTGCTTTTACTAAGCTGAGGTATTTGCAAAATTTGATCAAAAGCCCAAACTGCAATCGCTTAAATGTAGTTATTTTATTAAAAGACTAAAGTAAAACTAAACACATAAATTGTAAAAGGTTAAACATGACAATGGTTGTCTTGGAAAAACTAAAATTATTTGTCAAATTTTTTTGTAGGATTGTTGTTTAGTTTGTCATTCTATCCAAGTTATTCTGCCCCGCCCACTTATGTTGGCAGCGCACTTCCTGTTTAGCTCTGTTAAGGTAGCTAACATGTTAGCTTGTCTTGTGGAGCAACCTCGAATGTTTAAAACAACATTTAAAATATACCAAGCGACTGAAGAGGAAGTGCTCTGCCAACAAAAGTTTATTTAAAAAAAAGGCCCAATGTTTGGTGCAGTTGTTTTATTCCAGAGATTAAGATAATAATTTTCTAAATGTTCAGACTTTCACATATGAGGCCAATGCTAATGCAAACCTATATTTAATTTAGTTATTAATTCATGTTAAAATAGGGCAAAATTGTATAATTTAATTTTGGTGATGCCTTTTTCTGAGTAAAGCTACATAAAACAAGATTCTAGGCAAAACACAAGTCTAGGATTTGACTATTACTAAAAATAGAATATTGAGTTGATCTTCGCATTCTTTCTTTGCCTTTTTTCTTAGTAACCAACTGTTGCCGTTTATTTTAGGAATTCTATTTGTCCAGAAATACATTATCTAGATATTTACAATGTGCCCAAATTCATATCTTGTCCAGTAAATATCTTATATATCGCCCAGCCCTATTTTAAAATAAGCTCAAGCCAGCTTTTGCCTGGCATTTAATGCATTTGTATCCAATTGTCTACTTCATATTGAATTTAAGTTAATTTATTTGTTAGCATTTAGCATTGCTTAAACACACAGTCTTTCACTGATTAAGTAATTACCTCGTATGTGAAAGTTTTAACTTGTCGCCATTGATAATCTAGCTGAAATCTTTTAAATATTGATCAATTTTAGCACATATTTGCAAATTCCCCATAAGAAATGAGTGGAATGAGAAAAAACTATTCACAGCAAACCAGAACGAGCCTCGCCGCAGCTCTGTGAAAATAGCTACCTCAAAAGTGCATCTAAACGTTTTTTGTCACATTAAGAACTTTTCAGAAAAAAATACAGATTTTATTGTTTCTGGTCCAGACACCCATAATAATAATCGCTAAATCTGGCAATAATCGCAACACCAACATTTAGAATCTTGACATCCCCAATCCACAAGAATCAGACTCAAACACTTCCTCCAAACCCGTCCTCTTTAGCTGCTCAGAGTGTGAAAAGCGTGTAAATTTTGGGGGGTAAATGCTAAATATAGTCCAGAGTGCCTCCATACATGGGGCGTAAGGGGAACGGCATTCCTCCAGTGACACATCAGCAAGTGTTTTCCCCGAGCTGCACCAGGCTGCTCCTCCGCCGCCGCCGCCGCTTTGCGCTCTTTTAATCTCCCGGGGTGAGTCCAATTTTGCATTTTTTTTACCCGCTAAACTCTTCCCGTAGCGTCCGTGCGTTGCGTTGTCATGTTTTGATTGATTGTAAGCGTTCGGGATCAGTTTTGGAGCAGCTGGTCATGTCGCTTAAGCCCACTTTTCCCACAGCGCTTTTCTCCTAAAACCGCAGCATTAAATGTGATTGACCTTTGTGATTGCGCCGTAAATGTGTTGAGAGGGTAGATTGGACTGTTTTCCCCACGCCCTCATCTTTACTACTGTTGTTATAATCAGTCAACGCGAGGAGCTTATGTGTTTTTTCTCCACAGAGTCTTGTACTGGGACTTGCTTGGAGCTAATCTATTCATAGGTTGTAAGGTGAAACACTGAGGGCTGCTTCAGAAATGACTTTGGTGGCTTGTCCTGGTTTAAGAATAATCTGTTTGCAGGAAATTGTGGTTAAAATGATTCCACATAAAGCAGGTTTTGTGCATAAAAAGTGGTTAAAAGTCACGTTTTTTAGATTGTGAATGATTAAAATGAATGTAACTTGTCTGTTGGTTGCTTTGATTGCTTGAAACTAATAAAAATGTTGGAAAAAGGTTCTTGCCGTTATGTGTCCTAATAATTTTGACGTTGAGCGAGACGGTGGTGCAGCAGTTAGCGTTCTGGCCTCCTAGCAAGAAAGTCCTGGGTTTGACTCCCAGGTACTTTGTATGTGGCTTGTTCTCCATATGTCTGTGTAGATTTGCTTTGGGTGTTCCATTTTCCCCTCACACTAAGAACATGTTCAATAGTAGAGATAGATCGATATATTTTGGTACCGATATACAGTATGTGCCTCAGTTTTGTCCGATATCTGATCAGGCAGTAGTTTGGGCTTTTGCTTCCTCTCCTTTCCTAAGTCTGCAGTTTAGATTTTATCGTTAACATATCGTTACGTTTTTATTCTTGTTCTATGACTTTGGCTGCAGCACAAGCTTTAACAAGAGCTTGTTTGTTTGTCGGTATGAACAATATGAGTGTTTTTCACGATGCTAAATTATTGTTTTTTGGGACAAAATACAATCAAGTATCCTTACATTGTGTGAAAGAGACGCCCATGTACCGATGTGAATAATAGTTTAGGCTGAAGGTTTTTGGTTTTGCTATCTGAATCCAGCTGTGCTTTTAAAACTAAAATAAGAAAATCAGCTTCAGAAATTGGCCATTGGCTGACAAAATTTCAAAATATCTGTAAAAAAACGACAACATATTAGTTGATTTCTAAATTCTGAACTCATTTGTCTTGCATTTATCATAATGCTCGTGTTATTGTTGAAATTGCTGATTTGAGGCATCACCTGCCTGTCTCTAGAGACATTTATAATAAAATACTGTGGAATATAGACGAGGGGTGTTCAAATGGCAATTTGTTTTGACTCAGCTTGAAAAATGATACCATGGACAAACTACGTACATTACTTAAAAATCAATGTGGTCCGGTCCATGCTCTGTTGTTCTTAGTGCACTGTGTTAGCTGTTATTCAGTAAATTATAAATAGCTCATTTGGCAAACTGGTATGTGGCCATGCTAGCTTGTCAAAGCCTGATTCCGTTAGATCTCAGAAGCTAAGTAAGCTGGTGTGTGAATGGTTGGTGGTGGTCGAAGAGGCCTTGCTTCTGTCAGTCTGCCCCAGGGCAGCTGTGGCTACATTAGTAGCTTACCACTACCGAGTGTGGTGTGAATGAATAATGCAAAATGTGAAGGGTCTTTAGGTGTCCTGAAAAGCGCTGTATAAATCCAATGACTTATTATTATTATAAATCAGAACTACTGAACCAGATCATATTATGCAATTTAAGTTCTGGTTTAGTCCTCGTTCAGATTCTGTGATATAGTTTAGTTCAAGATGAGATCTACACCTGATGTAATCCAAATGTAGACTATAGGTTTAGTATAGTCTTGTAGCCCAGTCTAGTCCGTCTGCTGCTGTGATTGATGTCTGATGATTAATCGGAGCACATTTCTGACGGCTGTCTTTATGATCGTCCCATTGTTTTGTTTTGATTTTTTTTTAAGTTCCTAATGGCCGACACTAGGCAATACATGTGTTTTTGTGAAGAATGTATGCTTTGCTTTTTAGTTTCAGGTCCATAATGACAATATTTCACCTGAGCTTTTTGAGCTTGTCTTTTTCTCAGACTTAAGCATGTAATTACACACGAGACTTCCTGTTTTTCTACATTGTGTTCATGTTTGTCTGCTCGCTGAATCTACAGACTCCAAGAAATGCTCCAAAAACTTTAGAAAACATGGACTGAATGTACTGAAGACACGTGCTGTTGTTTTTTTAGTTTGTGACTAAGTGAATGAGTCAATAACAGTTAACTTTTATTGCCGTACAGTTTAGCTTTTCTTTTTAATGGTAGCTAAAGCCCATGTTTAACAAATGTTGTTAGATGTATTTTTAGCACATACTTTATTACAATAGGGCGTTAATAATAATAAGTCACTTGAACATATAATAATTTCTCAACTACTGCTGCTCCTTTTCCCACAAGCTTTGAATTCTGCGATCTACTCAATGATGCGGCTAAAATATAATTCTTCTCATAAAATTATCTTAGAGGACAAACCTAGCATGAAGTTACTATTTTCATGTTGAAGGGACATTTTTAGGGAGATTTTAAATGGCTAAATATGGAGAATAGCCTAATAAAAGCATATTCTCACACTGTAGAGTGAGCAGTTTATTGGGTTGTTCCACTTCTGTTTTGTTTACTTTTTTAATATTGTTTCCACAAGTTAAATGAAACCGGCTGATACATCAGGCTAATGGTGCGTTCCAGGCAACTGGGAACTGGTATATTTCCTACTTACCAATTGTAAAAATGCATTGGAAAGCCACTCGAACTGGTAAATCCCATGTGAACTGGGACCTGGTCGAGGAAGTCCCACTTCAATTGCGAGCTCAACAATCACCACAATAAATGTATTTGAGGGGTTTAACTGACACAAAAACTATGTAAACATTGGTTACAGGTCATTTACCGTTACTTTTGTTTAGCCTAAACGGCCACAAAGTTTACATATGAGTTGATTATGTCCCTCTGAACTGATATTTTTCAAGTGGAAAATATCCCAGTTGCAGCATAAGATAGTCTGGCCCGGAGGGCAGAAGTGAGCTGGTTGCCATGTTAAAATGTTATAGACTATTTTTTACATTTACCCAAATCTTTTCCCTTACCCATTCCCCAAAAAATAAAGGCGCGATACCCAATTTTTAACAATAAAAAAATTAAAATCAATTCCCAATTTGACCCTGTGCATGTGAGCTATTTATTTTCAAACTGTCAAGCTTTAGCAATAGCATTGACAGACAACACATCCTTTTATAAACACACTTTAGTCCTTTGGCCACCGTGTGAAGCGCTTTGTGACTCTGTCTGTGAAAAGCGATCAAAAATAAACCTTACTTACTTACTTTTCTTCTGATTTGTAAAGCTTTTAGCATGCTGCCCTAGGAAACCCATCGCAACTCACTGTTACCTGTTGGGTCTTATAGTATTTTTCATTCTAGACTGAGGTAGTGAAAACCCAGTAGAAATGAACTAAAGGGGAAATGAACCTGCGGGCAAGATGTTAGCATTTTTAAAAATAAATAAGCCAACTGACTTCTGTGCACAGAGTCAGTTGCACAGATATCTGGTTGATATAACTATTCACATGAAAATGTGTCTGCAGTGTCCTGTCTACATTTGGACTATAACCAATTTTTGCAATAAAATATCAATTTTAATAATCTGTTGTTGTTGTTTGCATTGTAGCTAACGTCTCGTCTGAATAAATAAATGTTGGTGTTGCCTTTTGCTGAGTAAAACTAAATTCTATGCAGAAAACAAATGTATATATAATTTGACTATTACAACAAATAGAAAATTGTATTGATCTTATCATTCTCCTTGTCTTTTTTCTCTGTAACTGTAACTGCTTTTCATCAATTTCATGAGGTCTTTTTAATTACAACATCTTTATATGTACGATATGGCCAAAAATAATATCTTGTCCAGTAAATATCTTGATATGCGATATATATATACCCGGCTCTCAGAATGGATTAGTTCAATGAGCAAAATATGTGGCCTCTGATGTAGGAAGTTTAAAATAATTATTCCTGCTTGTTTAGATTTTTAAGGAAGCAAAAATTGGGTATAGCACCTTCATCACCATCCCTCTGGACCTCACATTCTAGCATTAACCTTCTGCAAACCTGCAACAAACATGATGGATTTGCCTTTATTTTCATGGATACTTGTCTTTTATGTGTCGCTTTCTGAGCTTTACACAACACGGAGCTGAAACTATACATTGGTTTCTATAGGTTACCATGGCTACGCTCTCTCTAGTCATTACAACAGCTCATTGGTTAAGCCCTTTGTTGCTTACACTGTATGTTTTTGTCTGGTTTTCCCGGCGGCTGTGGTCAGGTCCCAAATGAAGCGTCCCGTCATGGCGTCCAAAGTCGTCCCGTGGTATAAGAAGAAGCTCGTGAGCCAAGTCAAAACCGATTACGCTTACCACCACACGACTAAGCAAGTGTCTCAGAAAACGGCGGTCAGGTACGCAGCGCTGCAGGCTGACGCTGCTTTGGAGAAACGCGCTGCAGCTGAGGACGCAGGGCTGGTTTTAGAGACTCTGTGTGAGCTTTTGGGCGAAGAAGTGAAGCAGTGAAGTAGACTTAGAGCTTTGCAACAGCTGTGAGCTTTTTGTGTTTATGTCGCTGCAGCTTCATCTCCCGAATTTCACAAGATTGTTGATTTAGCAGACATTGGATCGTAACAAACTTTAGAAAAGGCATTGATCAAAACCAGATACTCATTTGAGAAGGTACAGAACAGAAAGATTTATTGTCATTGTCATAAAGTACAATGAAATTACGTTTGGAGTGAGCCACCGGGCCACTGCATCTTTTGTGCGCCGCCACTCGCTCCTCCAAACACGAAATGCAGAGCAAAGATACAGTATTGATGGTAAAAAACACTTAAATAAGAGCTAAATTTGAGTTTTGTTGATCAGTTTTTAATGATCTTGAGTTTTATCTAAACGATTTAAAGACTAAAATGTGTTGTAAAGTAAGAGCTATTAATTTGGGTTTTACAATGCTTGTAAATTTTCTAAAACTTGGTTCAAAAAAAGATTTTATTTCCCTTAGTTGTTTCACAAAAGCAGTGAGAATCAATACATACCTTTGCATTAAAACTGAGTTTGAAATGTTTGTCATGTGACATAGCAACAATTAGGGCTGGTTAATTAATCAAAAGATGGAAAGATTGCAATCCAGTCTGGTGAGATTGTCTATTTAAATGTGCTTTTTGAATGGGAAGCTCCACAGCTCATCCGCTTCTCTGTGAAAAAGTTTATTTTTCATTTTTATTTAAATAAAGTTGAGATCAATCAACATGAGGAAAAGGAAATTGTGATTCCCTAAATCGCACAGCCCTAAATATAATTTAGTAGAAAAGTCTACAAGTCACCAGCTTGTCATGACAACATCGGGTGTAAGCTCTTCTAGCTCTTAACAGTAGCACGTCACTCAGACTCACTCAGAATCACTCAGATTGAAAATTACTTTTGGTTGAAAGTTCAAAACTGTCCAGATGACTATCTTTGATGTCCTTTATTTATTTATTTTTTATATTTTTATTTCATAGTGCAAACAATTTAGGTTTTAAATCTGACAACTTTCTCTCATAAATCCTGTGACTTACGGTTAACTCTTTAAATGCCAAAGCAGCAATTCTGCACAAAGCCATTTCAGCCTTTCTGTGTTCAGACTTCAGATTGTCTGTTTTTAATAAGTTTCAGAAACTTGAAAAAACCAAAGGCAACTCTGTGCCAAACTAATACAGAAAAATATTAGTTTTGATCCTCCTGGTGAAAAATTTAAGACTTTACATTTCCAGTGATAATAGTTTGCAATTATGGCTTATAAACGTCCTGCTTGTGCCTCCGGATTAGAACTAAAATTCTTATTCAGTTCAGACAGTACTCAGTGTGTATTTTTTTCCACAGCTTGCTAGATTTATCAAATACTTTTTATTGGAAAACAGATTTAAAAGGTTACCCCAACTCTAACCAGGTGGAAACTCACTGAGATTAACAATTTATTTTACATGAGTGACCTTTCCTAGAGGATCAAACATACACATTTAAATTATATTTAAAGATCACTGCATTAAAATCAATCAGTCAAACATTTTGTCCACATTGGCTGTTTATAAAACCACTATGAACATAGTTTTAAGAAATGAGAGACCTCTGGAAGGTGCCGCTTTGTTTGCAGCAGATTTCAGTCGTTTGAGACACTGAACTGAGGCTTTCATCCTCGTCTCAGTCCAGACTCTGGGAACTGACCAAAAGAGCTGGTCTTAACTTACCTTCCTATACAAATAAACTTTAGCTTTAGTGTAGAAGCTGTGTTGTTCTAGTTTGTCTATGTTTGAGAGCAGTAATGAGATGAGTTTAATAAAAATAAATCTGGACATATGACCTCATCTCTATCTAAAACGTGAACACAGCTTATTCATTGGAAGTTAAAAATGCTTGAATAAACTTGTCAAGCTTAAAAGTGATTCGAGAATGATTATAATGCCAATGTATCTTAAAATCAAATGGTAAAACTTCAATAAGTTTGTAATATTCACTAATACAACTTATACAGTACTATTCACAAGTCACATTTTCTGAGTAAAATGTGTTTTCTTACAGTGTGATGTAAGAATCCTACATTAATAAAAGTGTAAATGTAATAGTTTTCGTGTTGATAAGTGTATTTACGGGTCTGGATGTGGTCCCGTTCCCTCTGAGCCGCTGTATCTGTCTCTAATCTGCTCTAATGCTCAGAGCTTATGGGGCTCTCACTCACTCTGCCTGTGCGGCTTCTGCTCAATCACTGTGGCTTTTTCATTAAATATTACCGCTGAATCTCTCTCTCTCTCTCTCCCCCTCTCTCGTTTTTGTTTCTCTCTTTCTCTCCTCTCTTTCTCTCTCTCTTTCTCTTTCTGTGTCTTTCTCTCTCTCCCTCTTTCCCTCACTCTCCCTCTCTCTCTTCTCTCTCTTGCTCCTCCCTCTCTCCCCTTTCTCTCTCTTCTCTCTCTCTTTCTTGCTTTTTCTCTCTCTCTGTCCCTCTCTTCTCTCTTTTCTTTCTCTCTTTCTCTCACTCACTCTCTATTTGTCTCTATGCCCTCTCTGTGTGCGTCTCTCTATCTCTCTCTCTCCTCTCTTCTCTTTCGCTTCTCTTCTCTTTCTCTCTCTTTCCCTCACTCTATTTTTCTCTCTCTTTTCCTCTCTCTCTTTCTACCTCCTCTGTCTTTTCTCTCACTTTTTTTCACTATTGCTTTTTTCTTCTCTCTCTTTTCCCTCACTCTCCCTCTCTCTCTCTCTCCCCACTATTTTCTCTCTCTTTTCTCTCCCTCTCTTTCTCTCACACTCTCTTTGTCTCTCTTCCCCTCTCTGTGTGTGTGTCTGTCTCTCCTCTCTTCTCTTTTCTCTCTCTCTTTCCATCACTCTCTCTTTTTCTCTCTCTGTTCTGTCTTTTTCTTCACTCTCTCTATTCCCTTATTCTTTCTTTCTTTCCTTCTCTTTCCCTGACTGTCCCTCTCTCTCTCCCCTCTCTCATCCTTCCTCTCTCTCTATCTCTTCGCTTTTTTTCTTTTCTTTTCTGTCTTTGTCTCCCTCTCTATTCTCTCTTTTTCCTCTCCTCTTCTCTCTCTCTTCTCTCTCTCTCTGTTCTCTCTCTGCAGAGCTGCTTTGTAGATAGAGATTTGAACTCATATTTTACCTCATGTTGGAGTTTATTTAATCATGTTTGTTTTGATTGCTTCTTTACATTGTGTCTGATTTTATTTCAGAAAAATTAAAACCTCTAACTTTATCAACTCTGCAAAAGGACAGGATTTGTAAAGAAGACTTGTGTGTAATTTCAGTTTTGTTTATTTGTGCCCGATCATCATTTCATCCACTCACTGTCATTATTCTCTCTACAATAATGTAACAAGTTTAAACCTCTAATCTCCCTGAGTGTTGGTTTTATGTTAAAGTAATGTTAGTATTAGTTTCATGAGCTTGTTGCAGCGGTCACAGCGGTGCAGCAGTGAAAACCTCACAAACCGTCCCTGGCTCTTTCAGTTAAACTCTGTCTGCGGCGGCCATCTTGGATCGAGTGGTTTCAGTCTGATGTCAGAGTTCAGAATCCTGACCCACATTCAGACTGGGCCACAGCTCAGAGCAGGTTATCAAGTGACGGGGCTTTTATAAGACGGCAAAGTAAAATGTCTAGTCGGAAAAATGAATGCTATGTCACATTTGGATCAAGTTTAAATAAAGTTACAGTGGCATTTCAAGAAATTCTTAGCCCAATGAAAAATATGTTTTTCTTTCTATAATAGTTGTTCAGTCTAAATACTTTATCATCTCTGACACCCCACTGTTAAATAAATCATTGTCTTTTGAACAAGTTTAATGTTGGACTTTGTTAAAAGTTCTGCATCGTGTCAATGAGCCGAAGATTGTGCAGAAAAAACACCAAAGGCTGCACAAAGTCCTGTTAAGAAACTTCTGATCAGAATCAGCTTACAACATTTACAACAGCAACAGGGCCGTGGATTCTAAACACTTTTGTAATATTTCTGACTACAAGTATTAGGTTTTATATTGACAAATTGCTTCTTGACCTGCAGCATTTGGAGCCTGGGGGTCGTCCCCCAGAAAATTTTGAACCAAAATTATGTAATTTTATGTATTTTTAGACAATTTGTCAAGGTTGTTTTTTTTTATTATATAGGCTGCTGCACTTTTGACATTGTTGGCCTTAATAGCCTTATTTTTGTTTTATAAACAAATTCAATATGATTTTATCATTCATTCATTCTCTACCACTTATTTCCGTTAGGGGTCGCGGGTGACTGGAGCCAATCCCAGTGATAATATTATTTTACAATATTACTAAATAATGAGATATTTTGCCTTGTTTATCTTCCCTCCTGAACATGACCCATAGTTTGAGAACCACTCTTATAAACAAACTTTCACATGCTCTTTATATAATAAGATGTGTTATTTTTTAATTTCAGTGTGACTAATCACTTCTGTCATGAGTAAATATTATTATTGGACAAGAAAAAATACAGAGGTCTGTACTTCACAGACCGCATTGCTACTTATACTTATTAGTTTATCATGGTATACATAGAATTTTGTTGTTGTTTTTTATTAAAACCAGATCTTCTTTGTTAATTATGCTGACCTTTAAGCACAACTGTACAAATAAAACATATCTTATCTCAGGTTAAAATGTATACGCTGTGATATTTTAATCCTAAAGGCCTCTGTCAGTTTGGTGCAAGACTGTCCTGAAAATGAGATTCCAAGTTTCACTGTTACTTAACACGTTAAACAAGGTTTTGTAAATATATAGCTTAAAAAGTGCAGACAAAGCAGTTCACAATAAAGTTATTTCTATTGGTGCAAGCATTACAAACTGGTGTCACTGTCTTTGACGACACAGAGAGAGACTCTTTTATGATGTAGATAAAAAAGGCTGACTTGCAATGTAAAAATGTGTCAAGAAGCAGTCAGAGATCCGAGGCACACTGATGTAGAAAAATAAAAGTCCTTTATTTACATGGACAGCCTACGCGTTTCGACACTAACGTGTCTTCGTCTTTAGAGACTCTTTTATGTTTGTGTTCATTTGCACTTAAAAGCAGAAGCTCCAGTCATAATCTTATTTAATGGTGTTTTCAGTGATATTAACACTTCTTCTCTTTTGATCAGGAAGTCAGTCAGTCACCAGCAGAAGAGCTCAGAGTCGCAGGCCACAGAGGCGATGGCACAACCAGCCTACACCGTCCCGGCCTTTCGGGAGAGGTGAGCTATTTCAGGCTACTGTAAGACAACACTGTAACAGTCTCACACAGCTCTACTCAAGATCTGTTCAACATGCTCTTTTATTTTCTGAGGTTTCTGTTAAATTATATTATTCTTCATTTTAACAACTCATATTGATGGCAAAATATGTTGCTTCTTTTAGAAAAGCGAACTTTATTTGCAAAACTATATATTTCTATGGTCTGGCCAAATGTTTTAACCAAATCTACACTGGCAAAGAGACAAGGATAAACAAACAAATAAACAAAAAACATATTTTTACAGAAAAGTAAATTAGACATTCAAATAACTGACACATTCACATAATTAACTAAGAAACCTGCTGCTCTAATAATCAACCATCTTTTAGATATTGTGAAGGATTATTAGAAGCTAACCCCTGACTTTGCTGGAAAAGCATGAGGAGAGTGTGAAAGGAGAGACTTGAGAGCAGCAGTGTGATTGGTTTGACAGCAGGTGTTTGTGATCAGCGCACAGTTTTGTTCACGCTGATGTCACATATGTATACATAGCTTATAGCCAAAAAATGTTGATTTAGTATTTAGCTCCACTAGAAGGAACTGTAATGTTTTTATTTTAAACCTAACCTTTTGAACCTCCTCTTAATCATAAACTTTTTTTTTATTTTGATGTTTGTGGATCCTGCATGTTTCTTTCCACTGTCTGTGTTTAAATCTCTGTGTGATCTCAGGTCCCAGGATGACTCGACGCCGGAGTACCAGCGCGTCTCTGCAAACGTAGGGAAAGGCCTGGCTGTGATCCAGGAGGAACTGCACCGCATGAGGATGGCCACCAAAGCCCAGGTCGACAACATCGCCATCCAGAGAGAGGTGAGTGTGGAGACTTTTTTGTTTATTAAGTAAATTAACTTTGCGTTGAAGTTGTGTAAGTCGTATTTAGAAGACGTATTTGTTGAAATTTGTAGTTGCATGTCAGAACACTTGAGCTTGACCTGTGGTGTACCCCAGGGGTCAGTCTTGGGACCTCTTCTGTTCGCCTGATTTTTTTCTCCAACCCACTTATGCCATACACCATCACTTTGCATTGGTGGCTATGCTAGCAGAAGTTTAGATTTTAAAATATTTACTTCAGGGATTTGGGTAAGGTTAGGGTTATGGTTAGGATTAGGGTTAGGTTTAGGTTAAGTTAATTTGGTTAAATTTAGGGATTTGGGAAAGGTATGCTAACCAGGAGGCGGCATAATTGCGTTGGGAAAAATAAAGACGCCTTCTGTTCAATCTCTCCATTAAAGCTTTTTACACAAAAGAACCGGGAAGTACAGTCACGTTGGTTCTGTGCTCAGGTCTTTGCACTGGTTTCCAGTGGCTCAGAGAATAGACTTTAAAACAGCTCTGCTTGTGTTTAAGTCTCTCCATGGACTAGCACCAAAGTAAATCTCTGACATGTTAGTGCCTCATGAACCATCTTGAACTCTGAGAACCTCAGGGACTGGCTTCCTGCTGGTGCCCAGAGTCAGGACTGAACATGGGCCGAGAGTTTTTTTTACCCCTCGTACATTCGATAATTAAGTAATAGTTTGACTTCTAAACCATTTTCTTCTACAGGTGAAGGAAAGAATGTCTAAAAAGTCAGATTTGTTGGATGATATTGGAAAAATGCCGGACTTTCTTGTTGCTCTGAGGCCTCACACTGTTTGGGAAAAAACTCCAGTGAAGCTGTTCTGCACTGTACAAGGAAACCCCAGGCCCATCGTCAAATGGTAAGAATTTATACTTACACTGCTGGATTTGTCTTCAAATCCAGTAAAAGTTAATTTTAGGTGCACAGGTTATGTTCCCATATCACAATGTTCGTGAATCCTTGCAAAATTAAAATGTTATAACTTTTTCTGGTCAAATCAAGTCTTTATTGAGCTTTAATGGAAGTTTTTGACATTGCGCTACTTCAGAAAATTAAACAACATCACATTAGCACAATGTGTCTAAAAGATAATACTATCTTTGAATAAAGTGATATTTTCTGAAATTGAAGCATGACCTGAGAAATCCCACTGAATGTTGACAGGTTTAATAAAATAATACTAAAGGATAACATTTCTGTGGAAACAAGCAGAAGGAGGGGTTGTAATTCCACTCACTCAGTTGAGAAGACAAACACTTGTATCATGTAGTTAGTTCAATAAAAACATCCAATTAAGAAAAACACTTTTGCTTGTGTCTATTTTTTAGCTACAAAGTTACATGGTGGTCCTTTAAAATAACCACAAATAAAGACACAAAGACTGTTCAAACATTTAAAATGATAATAATTTCTGCCTCAAACGGTATAATTAGCTTTAGCATTGAGAGTGTTTTTTGATTAACACTAATTTAGGCACAAGTTTAGGCATATTTTCACATCCACCACACTGCCACTACCTGATCTTTGAGTATTTATTTATTTTAGATTGACTGATCAAACAATACATAAAGATAGAGTTAGACAGGATGTTCTGATGCGAACACTGACCGAGCCAAGCGTAATTGTTTTGCCTTACCAATGCAACAAAACTGGAGTTTACTATTAATAATGTTGTTGTAATCTGAGCAGTCATGGCCTTTTTATTAAACAATGTGATTTGTTTTTAAATGTGAAATCTTTTCCTCTTGGTGTTTTTTTACACATGTCTTTTTGTTTGAAGGTATAAAGGAGGTTTGCCGGTCGACCCGCTGAGCGCTCCAGGAAAGTACAAGATTGAGAACAAATACGGAGTCCACAGTTTGATCATTAGCAGGTAACACATCCTCAAACCTCTCTTGCAACACTTATTACTGAACTGAAATGTGCTTTTAACATCTGTCAGGACATATTAAACACACCCTTTGTCCATACATCTACATTTTATTAACTAATTTATCTTGACAATTGAATACATCAGGGGAGAGTCACATGCCCTGAGGGACGGCACATGTACAGTGCATGTAAACATCAGGATTATTTATATGCTGAAGCAAAATATCTATATAATATTTTACCTTGTTTCTTTGTATTTTGTGGGGTAGTTTGAAGCATGGGACACCAAAATGAAGTAAAACAATCACAATCTGAGAACAGGAAGCTCCATGTTCTTCGCTGTTTTTGATTTTCGGGGGACTACGTACAGGCTTCAGGCTTTAAACTTGGCTTCTTGCTTCAGTTCGTCATCTTGAAGACCGTCAGCTGCTCATGTCAAGTGCTGACCTCTGCGTCATTCAAGACACAAATACCTCACTCCTCCAACAGCTTTTCTCTCTCTCTCTCTCTCTCTCTCTCTCTCTCTCTCTCTCTTTCTCTCTCTATCTTTCTCTTTCTCTCTCTATCTTTTCTCTCTTTTGCTTCTCTCTAGCTCTCTGTCTTCTCTTCTCTCTTTCTAGCACTCTGTCTTCTCTTTTTTCTCTCTATCTCTTCTTCTCTCTCTTTGTCTCTAGCTCTCTCTTCTCTCTCTAGCTTTCTCACTTGCTAGCCCTCACTTTCTCTTCTTCTGCTATTGTTTCTCCCTATCTCTATCTCTCTCTAGCTCTCGCTCTCTCTCTAGCTCTCTTTTTCTTCTTTGATCTTTATCTTCTTCTCCCTGTCTTATTTAGCTCTCTATATCTTCTCTCTCTCTCTCTCTCTCAAGCTTCTCTCAATCTCTCTTTAGCTTTCTCTCTTTATCTTTCTCTAGCTCTCTTCTTCTTCTTAGATCTCTTCTTTCTGTCTCTATTTAGCTCTCTTCTCTCTCTCTCTCAAGCCTTCTCTCAAGCTCTCTTTAGCTTTCTCTCTCTTTCTTTTTCTCTAGCTCTCTTCTTCTTCGATCTCTTCTTTCTGTCTCTATTTAGCTCTCTATCTTCCCTCTTTCTCTAGCTTTCTCCAAGCTTTTTCTATCTCTTTTCTCTCTCTTTCTCTCTCTTTAGCTCTCTCTATCTTTCTCTAGCTCTCTTTCTCTCTCTCACTTTTAAAACATCAATCTTTTTGCTGGTCAAAGTTTAAGACATTAGTCACCGAACATAAAACAGATCAAAAACGATACGAACAATAATAATATGTCCCTCCCGAGAAATTATTATGTCGGATGACTAATCTGTCCAAATGGATTTTCACTATATTTGTGAATTCCTAAAATCGAGAGAAATCTGTCTGGGCCCCACCAGAATCAACTATTTATCTACTCAATCACATCGCAGCAGGACGGTGGTATTGACAGCTCCCATAGATGTGTTTCTCACTCAGCATTAAACATCCCCCTTTTTCTCCATCAATTTCAGCTTCAGGTGGATAAAATGAAAGAGTTCAATACATATTTATCAAGCGTGAGTCAGATTACCAACATAATGCTGCGTTCATACCAGCAGCGTTTAAGCGTTTTTTGACCCAGAACATTTGTGAATCTGATGCCCCAACAGCATCCAAAACGCCCCGATGCGCGTCAAGGCGTTGGGGGACAAAAAGACACATTTAACGCCCCAACACGCTTCTTCGAGTTCCCGCTTGTTACAGGCTTTGTTTTGCTCATAGACAGATCACGTTGAGAGAGAGAAGGAGAGAGAGAGATAGAGGCTAACTGCATTTATAAACGTAACTTTCCCGATCGCACAACTTTCTCCTCCAGGCAGTGTCCTTTTGCTGTCTCTGTCCTCCTCGGCTCCTCCAGTGTCTCGTACAGCAGTGGTTTTAACACGGCATCGAGCATTTTTATTAGATCCATGTGAGCGCGTTGTCAGTCCAGATCATGACCCGTGTTGTTTGTTTTGCCATGTTGCCAGATTTTCAGAGCAACAAACAACCAAGCCTTTGAAAAAAAGCCTCAAAACAATCGATCTTTCGTTAAAAAAAGTTATTAAAAGACTTCAGTAAACAGTCCTCCTTCCCCCTTGATGTGAGAGGAGGACAACAGCATGTCACGTGTCACAGGAGTGTAGTCTCTGATTGGCCGACGTCGACTTCCAACGTGTCTGAAGATGGATTTTCCCAACTCCTGTGACAGCCGCAGATTTGAGCGAATTTGCAGCTGCCGCAGGTTTGAGCTTCCATTTCACAAGTTGCCTGACCAGCCAGCCTGTTACATTGTGTTTGAATGCAGAAGGGTCTGGGTCTAGCCAATAAAGTTGTCTCCCAAAGTTAAGACGATCCAATCAAGCACGGCGATTCTGACACGTGACACTAAAAAGTCGGAAGTTGCTTGCAAGTAGAGCCCCATTTCAAAACATTCAAGAAAGCGAACGTAGCTGATTCAGCTCGTGCTTCAGTTTTGAACAATGAATGTATCAATTCCTTAAAACCTGAGCAGCAAACCGTGTTGAGGGGCTTCAGTCTGAAAAAATCCTTGCGCTACATGTTTACGAAAACATCGTGTTGCTGTTTTGGTGGAATTTCCGGGTTTTCTGTAATTGGTTGACTCAGCGCTCGGAAAGGCCGCCCACGAAATTGAACCTCGGCGCTCAGCTCCCAGACCCTCACGGTTTGTAAAGTGTCTGTCAAAGCGTGTAGGGACTGGCAATTTCACAAGAACAAGACATTGCGTTTTTAGACACAGAAAGATGCGTAAACGGACGCCCCAGACGTCAATACTGACCTCAAATACGCTTGAACACTCAAGATGCGGGTTTACATTGACTTAACATTGAAAATGGACGCAAAAACGCAAAGACGCTGTCCGGTCTGAACGCACCATTAGCCATTCTAGACTCAACAAGGTCTATAACAAGATAGGTCCTAAGAGGTAAAAACAAGTGTAAAACAGGACTAAACTATTGCTTTTTGAGTGTAAACAAACTAAGAAAACATGCCTAAAATACTTAACACAGCAAATATTTATTATCATTGCACAGTAATCCTTGTACAACCTGCAGCAGTCCGAGTATCACTGGCCTGAGGCTGAGGAAAAAAAGATGTTTAAAATAGCTGAAGGTCGCATTTCTCTGATCTATTCTCACTCGGCGTCTCCTCCTCAGACGTCACTCCCTTTTGCACACGCCTCCCTCGCTTCTGTCGCAACCTGAACTCATTTACAGATAAAGAACAATGCATTTCACTGTAAACTGACTCGTAAATGTGTCCATAAACTGAAAAGGTTATAAATCTGCTTTAAAGCTTTGAGTGTGTCCGTCTCAAATTGTACATGCTCTTTTAGTCATTCATCTACTAATGGAACTAAATGAAGGAGTTGTTTGAGAGGCAGCTAAATGTGCAATCAGAATTTTAATTGTTCATACAGTTTACTTGGGAATCTTGTTTTAAGGGCCTGTTATAGTAATTATGTCAAACAGTATTGTTGTTTCCTCATCAAAAACAGAGCTGGAAATGCGTTTAGTTTCATTCACACCTGTTTCTTCTTTGTAGAAAAGGAAACAAAAGGAAATTTCTTAAACAAAAAAAACAAAAAACTATTCAATCTTATTTTAGTGTCTTTCAGGATTGATCAGTTCAGGTTGTTAGCGTTAAACTGCCACATAATGACAACAATGAAGCATCACTCAAACATTTGTTAAGGAAAGAAGCCACAACTTGGGATATGTTTTTTTTTAAATCAGGAAACAGCATTCTAGTATGACTAAAAGCTCACATGAGTTCTTTTTACGTAATACACACTGGTCCTTCTTTATCACAGTGGTTGCTTTCTAAAAATAACCCACAAAAGGCAAAATCTGCAAAGTCATCATCTTTATTTATATATTTTTTACAATATTTTCAGTAAAGCCTACAGTATAAACGTTCATCACACATGTTACACTCAAATAGCTATTTACTTTTTGTTTAAACAAACTAAACTCCAACCTTCGTACACATTGTGCTTGTGATGTTTGGGTTTGAGTGTGTCATTTCTAAACCCATGTTCAAACGCTCTTATGCTTTAGCTTCAAGTGACGTGAACTCAGTCCAGTAAGCCTTGTGAAATGCATGCTCTTTACTGTTTAAAAAACTAAGATACAACTTATGGGTTTTGAGCATAAACTCCAAAAAGGAAGATCTTAACTACACAAATGATACTACGTCTGAGCTGAGGCTCCATCAGGTCAGCTCCTCTGATCCAAGCTGGTGATTTCTAAAGAGCTTCTGTACTGTTGCCTGTGAAAGCTGCGATTGGACACTGTCCCCAAACAGTGCATTTGAGAGCAAGCACGCTTATGAGTATTAGCCTAGTGTAGACCTAGACTAGGACCACGCTGTAAACTGTAAATGCAAATTGCACACACAAAAATTTGCAAAACAGCGAGGCTGTGAAAAGTGAATCCTGTTAAAGGACAACTGTATAGGACGTTCAAGGAGTGATAACTAATAGCAACAAGACTGAAAATTTAACTTTTGGGGTTTATCTTTGTCATTAAGTGAAGAAGTAAATAACAAAGCCCCACACATCTATTAAAATTAAACACTGGGGACCATTTTGAGTCTGTAGCTGATCTCTGTGTGTGTGTTTTGTTGTGTTGTGCAGGTGTGTAGTGAGCGACACGGCTGAATACAGCGCTGTGGCTACAACCAACACGGCACCGCCACCAGCAAAGCAACTGTCACTGTCAAGAGTGAGTTTCAATCATATCTGGTATAAATGAAGAGACTGCACAGCAAAACATGCACTATCCCACTGTTAAAAATGCACTTGTACTGGTAAATCCCACTTGTGAACTGGCACCTGGTCGAGGGAGTCCCACTTCACACAAGAGAGTTAAAGAATCACCACAAAAAGCCTAAAGATTAGCATTAGCCACATAGTTTACATACAGGTTCATTCAGTTGGCTTTGAACTGCGAAATATGTAAATTATAATCAGCTAACTTCTGTACGTATGAGTATTTCCTCTTAGCGTTAGCTTTTAGACAAAACATGTCTCTTTATAAACACACTTTGGTTCGTTGGTGAAATAATCTCCTGCTTTGTAAAATCTTTAACCTCAGCTCACTGCTCACTGCTTGATCTTCTGAACATTTACTTATTTTTGATGTAGTGAAAACCCCATTCAAAAACTGAGCAGGAAATGTATTTGTCATTGAATATAAACTAGCCAGCTGACATTCTGTGCACAGACCTTTTATCAGTCATCATTTTTTCTTTTAGCATTTGGATATGCAAAGGACAAACGTGTTAATTGTGATTCATTATTAGCGCAATTTAACCACCTTTTTTTTATGTCAAGATTAAGTTTAAGATATTGTTTAGTTTACCTTTGTCTGAATTTTGTAGTTTATTGTAACTTATTGTTATTGTTAAGTTAGTTACGTTTATTTGCCATTTGCAGTATCAAAAACCACATTGGAAAAAAGTAGCTCCAAGTGCACAATTTTCAGACATACATTCAAGGCCACATTAAAAAAGCCGTTTAAGAAACACAAACCACATTAAAATAAAACAGCAAATCCACACTACAAAAGCAGATTAACACACAACAAAAGGCCTGGTTTTAAGTGCATTTAACGTCATCACTGCCTGTGGGAAAAAACTTCTACTGTGGCGATATGTTGTGCATTTGATGACACTGTAACGCCGACCAGATGGAAGAAGCTCAATATGTCCCTGACTGGATGATTTGATGGGTCATTGTTTGTAAATGTCCTCCAAAACTGTCAGTTCCACCCCTATTACCAAACCACACTGTTATTACCATTAACAAGTGCGGCCTATATATGTACTTTATCATTTTTCTTACTTAAATCTAGTGGGTGCGGCTTATATTCAGGTGCGCTCCATAGGGCAGAAATTACAGTATTATTATTTTGGCTTCTGACATAGTGTTTAAACTACATGTACAATTAGTAACGGTGTATTGTGTAAACCACTTGAATGGAAATATCCCTAAATTATCATTTCACAGTGTTTTTCCCCTCTTTTTTTACAGGAGCGAGTGGATCTGGAGAGCCCTGCCATCTCGGTCTGGGTCGGTAAACACTTTTAACATTTCTGAAAATCTTCTCTCAATATTAGTTTGGACGGAGCCCCAGACATTTGGAGACTCTGCTCTTAAAATAGACGAGGATTTGGACATGTGAGAGATAATCAGTGGAAACTATTATGAGGAGGTGCTGTGACCAAACAACAACATGAACGACCGTGACCGACTTTAATGTGCGACCTGAAGGCATCAGCACGCAGACAAGTCAATTCAGATAATGATTTATACCATACAAGTCTCTAAACGTCAAGTACTTAAAAAAAATTTAACTTAATTAACTTAATTTTGACCATATTTGAACATTGTTGCCTCAGCATAAAGAATATAGAAGTTGTACCTGGTTTTATTCACAATTGTTTGTTTCATGAAAGAACTTCTTCTGAGCCTCACAAAAGACTCTTTTCACAATTGGCACATTTGTGACATCAGAAGTAAAAATCTGGAGTTCACTTTTGCCCCTTAAAGCCAGTTAATAGTATTTCTAACCAGTAGTATTGTAATCAGGTGGAAGGCAGCTAAAAAGAATACTGCAGTATTTTTTTTTCTTTGTTAATTTACAGTTTAATTTTATTTCCTCAATTGTGGAAAGTGTGCCAGTAGATGTTTTTAGCCTGTGCTAGCTTATGAATTTTTATTAGTGCTAAAAAGTGTGGTGGGTAGGGATGCAAGTGAGAAGCTGCCATAGTGATGAGTTTATTTCCTTTGCTAAACTGGCCTAAACTGTTACATCTTTTATCTAAACCTTTACCAAGCCCTGGTGATGAAAGATGGCTGTTGCTTTGGGTCATCTGGTGAGTTAGCTCAGATTCAGCGCCCCTCCATCCACTGAACCTGCACTATAGATCTTTCTCTCATGCGTATGTGCGCCAGCCACAGGCTCATGTACCACGTGACCCACACTGACCAGTTAGGGCAGGAGTTTGCTAGAACAAGCAGAGTTATAGAGAAATTATCAACGTCACTGTCTGCTCTACTGCTCATGTCACCAGCAGAAAGAGACGCTGTCCGTCTAGTTGGCTGGGGAAACTTCTTTGATAAAAACAACAAAACGCTCCTGAAGCTTGAGACAATGTCTCTGAGTTTTTTCACTTGCCTGAATGTTACGTGTATGAGTCGTAAAGACTAATTTCACAAATGTTGATTTAACAGCATTTCTGACAGTGAAAAGCTCTTGTAGTTAGCTGACAACAGCGCTGGCTAGTGTTGCTGCTACAGCTTGTGTCAATCAGCCGTGGCTCTTTCTGCATTTATGTCGCTCATGTTGATAAACAAATAATGCCTCTATAGACAAATCTCAAGATTAAAAAGCAGTTTTTAACTAAATTGATGAAAAAGTTCATGAACTGAAAGTTCTTCTACACTGACCTACACTTTTTGAAGAGTGCAGGTCTGTGAGGCGAGCACGAGTAGTTTATGATTACATTATGTCCTATAGAAAGAAAAGCTTTCTGGACTGAGGGGATTTTTCCGCTGCAGCACCAACTGAATGGCCACTACTACAGCCAGACGCAATATTAGCTAGCAATGCCCTATCCAGATTTGAACCCTTTCCCTAAGTTTGCACTTTGTCCTAACTCTTTTTCTAAACCTACATATTTGCCTAAATTGAATCACCGTCCTTCTGGACCCAACATTCTAGCACTCGTCTTCTGAAAAGTGCTTCAAAACTCAAACTAGGTAAGCGAACAAAACATCGACAAATGAAAAAAAGTCCATGAATCACTACAATTCTCGTTCTGACCATCGACATTTCAGCATGTTGTGGGCAAGCTAGGTTTGTTTATTTTCTCATGGTCTTCCAATAAACACTAACACTAATTCTGATGATAAAACATTTGATGACTATAAAGAATTTCTGGTTTTATCTTGAATATAATAAAACTGCTAATTTAATCAAGCAGCCAGATTATTTCATTCTGTGAATTATTTTGATCACGTATTATTTACTTATTTTCATCATTAATCTCGTGTCTGCAGTTCCCCATCTGAAGGAGATCACCCGAGTAAGCTGGAGGTGTCTCTTCTGGACTGTTTCCCTGTGAGTTTCGGGGTCGAGGGTCAGTCCATCAGTTTGGCCTGTTCCATGGTGGTTGTCCCGGACCTGCCCAACGTGCCTCCCCTGGTGCACTGGTACAGAGACGGTGAGTCAGTCTGTCCTGGACACATCTCTAAAGACACAGTGGAAAGAACTGTCGGATTCCTACATCAGGTGTTTGTTTCCAGTGCTTGTTTCAAAAGCACACACAGCTCAGTTTATGAGGTCCGCTTTCCAAAACAGAGAACTTGGATTTGTTCTTAGCTAGTTTTACAGCCTCTCAAATTTATCACAGCAGTGTAAGTAGGAATCACATTTTTATTAAATCCAGTAATAGGTCTTCCTTCTGCTAAATAGACCGAAGTATGTCGATTTGTGCAGCCATGTTTTGTTTTGTCTTAAGCTTGAACTTCTGCTCAAACTACAATGCTGCACTGTGATTTGCCGGCTGCTGCGTTGTGATGGATCCTCAACATTCTGTGTCACAAATATTTTGAGAATCCATCTGGTAAAGCCAGTTTAGTCAAACGTAATCTTAGAAATGATCAATGGATTATGGCTATGTTTTGCTTTATTGTCCGGGTAGGGAAGGTTTAGGTCAGGAGTCTCCAACCTGTAGCTCGCCACCACCTCCCAAGTAGCTCGCCAAAAGATTTTAGAATCATACAAATTATACTTTATAACTCAAATGCAATTTATTACGTCCCTATTTTTTCTTTAATTGTATCTTTAGATGCCCAATTGTGTCCACTTCTAAGTAGATATTGGCTAAGTTTTCATAGAGGCCTCTTAACTATGTCACAGTTAACTTCAATTTTTGGTCATCGCTAAAAGTAGTAGCTTACTGCCACTTTTCTTTTGCAAAAGTAGCTCTCCTGGTGAAAAAGGTTGGAGACCTCTTGTTTAGGTTAAGGTATACTTTATTGTCCCTGTAGGGAAATTTGTCCTCTGCATTTGAACCATCCTTCAATTAGGGTTGGTCGATCTAGGAAAAAACATAATCACAATTTTTTTTCTTATAATGATCGATCTCTATTTTCGATTAGATTTTGTTTAGGGCCCGACCGATATATCGGTTGGCCGATATTTTTGGCCGATATGAGTACTTTCAGGTCGATCGGTTATCGGCCAAAATATCGCCGATATACCGCCGATATTTAGGCCATGTTGCACCTCATTTTAAAGCTTAGATCATCCAGAATACAACCATTATAATTAATCACCAATCAAATCAATATTTAGCGCGGTTATTACAAAATATTTGTGGAGTTGTTTTTTGTCGGACTGCACCTGAACGCAGCACCAGACTGACGCGCTGCTTCACTCCTCTACTAGTGCGCTCTGAGGCAGCGCTGGATTTAAATGCTCTCAACTCCGCTACTAACGCAAGAAAAGGAAATAATTTCATCACAGATGGCGCCCGCATCAACAGAAAGGACTTTTATTTTATCAAAGTGTAGAAGGGGGGTGATCCTCGTCATAAAAGAGGACACACAGTTGCTGTCAACAAGAGGGAAAAGTTGGCTTTCTCACTATTTTCTCATTTGGAGTTTGGATTAAAGGAATTATTTTTGTGAAGACTTGGGATCTTAGAAGAGGTTATCTGTGCGGTGAGTGTTGAAAACGTGTTTGCTTTAACTTTCAATGTAACTTGTTGCTCACTTAGCTAGAAGTTAGCGGTTAGCTCGTGAGGCTACAACAATAACATCGCCTCAGCTCGTTCTTTCTGACGACTGTAAAGTGTTGTGTCTGTATGATTACTGGACACACATTGACATGTAAATTAGTCATGAAAAGAGGTGTTAATGGTCGGTATTTGCGCATTTTAATTGCCGCGACGTCGTGCATATTAATGAGGCTAACCGCACCTACCATCTCGAATTCACTTCAGTAGTACAGGTCTGTCAAATATAATGTGATACAAACAAGTTTCAAGCCTTTAAAGTCACTCATAAGAGGCGAACTAACACTAAATGTGACCTAAATAAACCCCAATTAAAATCAATAAAGCCAAACAGAGTTTTTTTTAACATCTGCTCCTAATTAAAAAGTAATTTTTATTTCTAATTATATCGGCTGTCTCATCGGCTATCGGCACCCCCAGCCTCCTCTATATCGGAATCGGAATCGGTTCCCAAAAAGCCATATCGGTCGGGCCCTAATTTTGTTTAACCTTTTCAAAAACAAATTAAAAATGCTATTCATGAACATAAAACAAAACCTTTAGTGTGTCGCATTTATTAGATTTTTTTTAAAACTAAGTTTGACTTTTGCTCCAAACTACACATTTTTACTGACAAACTGACAACCAAATAATTGACAGTTCGGTTCAATTCGATCTTGATCTCCTGATTTTTCGATTAATGGCCCAGCCCGACCTTCAATGCCCCTGGTGCATTTCCTCAGGAGCAGTGAGCGCCACAGTGCAGCGCTCAAAGACACATCTCCAAGTTTTCTTGATAGGCTTGGTCAGGACTACTGTAGCTGGAGAATTTTCCCTAGTAACCATGTTTTGGTTTGTGGAGGAAACTCACCCAGACAAAGGGAGACACATGCAAAGTCCACACAGAAAAGCCCCGGCTATGTGTTAGTCAAACCTGTAACCTTTTCCTGTGAGGCGAGAGTGCTAGCCACTGTAACAAATTGTCTTCTGCATTTGATTCTTATGTCCAGCTGAAATAGAAACACACTTAATCCCAGTGTCATTGTTGTGTTTGTTCAGATAAACAGCTGAAGGCCGGTAAACTGGCTCAGATGTTTGTTGGAGGCGGAGCAGCTCGTCTCTCTCTCCCGAGTCTGGCCAAAGATGACGAGGGTCTGTACACTGTTCGCATTTTCGCCAAAGATGGAACCGTGGACCACAGCGCTTACCTATTTGTCTCAGGTACATTCATTTAACTTTATTTTTATATTATGTAGGTAGTTTTGACAGACTATAAACAAAACAGACTAAAGAAAAAGGTGCAATGGGTAGATGAGTTAAACTAACCAATTGGAAGATGACACTCAATACAGCAGCTATGAACATTGTGTTTGACCATAATCCTAAAAGTTGACCGTAACTAAATGTCCCTTCGGTCTTTGTGGTGGTCATATCATCTTTACCTGCCCCTGTCCCTCTGCAGATGCCCCTCCCTCCTCAGCCGGAGCCCCTGGAGCTCCCATGAGCGTGAAGGCTTACGACGTGAACTCAGACTTTGTGCTGGTCGCCTGGAAACCGCCAAACACCGTCAACGAGGCGCCAATCACCGGATACTTTGTCGACCGGTGAGGATCAGCTCTATCAGCTCATTGTAGGGTTTGGCTAATGTTGTACATCTACTGTCCTTTAGCTGTAACTAAAAGTACTCCTTTTAATAATAATATAATAATACACGGTAGCCAAGTGGTTAGAGCTCTGGCTTCCCAATAAGGAGGTCATGGGTTCGACTCCCGGGTCGGACCATACTAACATCTCACGATCTCTCTGGGTGGAGTTTGTATGTTCTCCCCGTGTCACCGTGGGTTTTCTCCAGGTACTCCGGTTTCCTCCCACCTCCGAAAACATGCATGTTTAGGTTAATTGGGCATCACTGTAAATTTCCCTTAGTGAATGAATGAGAGAGTGAATGGTTGTCTGTCTAACCCTGCGGCAAGTTGGCCACTGTCCAGGGTGTTTCCCCCGTCTAAGGCCCAAAGTCACTGGGATAGGCTCCAGTCACCCGCGACCCCTAACGGGATTAAGCGGTAGAAAATGAATAATAATACACTTTATTTATGCAGAACTTTTCTAAACAACAGTTGCAAAGTGCTTCACAACATAAACAGAATAAAACAACAATTATGTATAACAGGCACAACTAAATCACCCAACAAAATTTTTGAGAATACAAAAAATGTTTTAAGCAATGACTTAAAAACACTTACGTTCTAAGCTAGACGTAATTCCAGAGGAAGAGTGTTCCATAATGTGGAGCTCAAACAGAAAAGGTCTTCTCTTGTGGCCATTCGAGATCTAGGTACAGCTAACAGAGCTCCTTCACCGGACCTCAGCGCTCAAGTTGGGATGTATGGGAGTAAAATGTCACTCAGATAGCCCTTTGCCAGTCCATGTAAGCATTTGAAAGTTAAAATCAATAACTCATGCCTTCTTGTACAGTCAGAAATCTTACAGCAGAATTTTGAACTAATTTAAGTCTTTGTAGTAATGTTTGATTGAGCTGTGTACAGAGCATTACAGTAGTCCAAACATTTATAGATAAACGCATACAGGATTTTTTTTATGCTTAAGAATTGTAAAGCCAGGCAAAACAGCATAAATGTTTTTGTGGTATTTTTAATGTCTACATTTCTTAATTGAATTGCTTTTAATCTGATAAAGAAAACCAAAATCAAACTTTTCATAATCAGTGACTGAAGCCTATCCCAATGACTTTGGGGCTTTGGGGACATAGACAGAAAAGCATTCTCTCTCTCATTCATTCACGAGGAGAATTAACCGTGATGCCCAATTGACTTACACATAGATGTTTTGAGATGTAAACTGGAGAGAACATGAGGAGAACATTCAAACTCCACCCAAAGAGATTATGAGATGTTGATTTTGTCTGACTCCAAATTCGAACCCTTATTGTGAAGCCAGAGCTCTGCTACCGTGCACCCAATATTCCATATTTCCGCCAAAATAAAAGGTCCATTTGCTTTGCCAGTGCTCTAGTTAGGTATTATGTTTTAGTCCAAGAACATAATTCTGTGCTGTTACTTTGATTGGACCAGACTCTGCACCACTGGTGATTCTCTGATCACAAAATACATCTGGCCAGATAGATTCCTGACTTTTTTTTTTTTTAATTTTGGGATCAAACAGGTTCAAATGTTTCTCTGATCCCATTTTAGTGCTTTTCATTTTAGTTTAGAGTGAACAATACACTTGGCAAAACTATTACTAAAGGATTGGCCATAGTTCTATAGTTACAATACTTAGAGCGTTTTAATTGAATGTATTGTTGTCTTTGTGTCCAGTTGTGAGTCTGGCAGCGACACTTGGGTTCAGTGCAACGACTCCCCGGTGAAGGTTTGTAAATACCCGGTCCAGGGGCTGAAACTGGGCCACACGTACCACTTCAGGGTCCGAGCCGTGAACAGCGCCGGCATCAGCAGACCCTCACGCAAGTCCGACCAAATCACCGCCATCGACGCGGCGGAGAACGAACGCCTGCAAGGTACAGACGAAGGTAAATGACAAAAAGCAGCGAGATCCCAAAACGTAACTCGACCTGTGTCTGAAACAGTGATTAAAATCCACGACAAATACGACATTGTGATCAAGGACGATGATCTGGAAGGTAAAACGGAAGTGAAGTTTGGGTTTTAAACTTTCCCTCTTTCATCCGATTTCACCATAATAATCCCACAATCATTTTTAATCTTCCCGTTTTCCAAGCGTTGATTGAAATAACATCACGTGTTGGACTAAATGACAAGAGTGATACTATAAAATGTGTTTTATAACTCAATGGTAAAGGTTTGACACGTGCACAGGGCAAATTCAGAATGTCATGTTTTCAGCCCAGGTACTGATGGTTTAACTAATCTCTTATCACTCTCTTGAACTATGAAGACTTTATCTGTTCTGCACTTTTAAGAAGGAAGTCAATGAACCTATTTTATTTACTAAGCTTTGATCAGAATTGTACAAAGTAAAATTATGATCTACTTATGTTATATATGTAAAAATGTTGATATTTAAGTAATTGCTGAAACCATTTCCAGCACTGACAGTACCATTTAATAGAAGGTTCTTAGCGATGAAACGGTTTATTAAGTCTTAGCCAAAATTTGTATTCCTTAGCCTTTTTTTTGCCTGAGCTGGTTCCTTTCGATGTGGAGAAGCAGCGGCTCTACTCCAAGTTCCTCCCTTGTGACTTAGCTCCTCACTCTAACCCTAAGGGAACGCCCAGAGGAAACTCATTTCGACTTCTTGTATCTGCGGTCTTGTTGACTTCTTGTATCTGCGATCTTGTCGACTTCTTCTAACTGCAGGCTTGTCGACTTCTTGTAACTGCGGTCTTGTCGACTTCTTGTATCTGCGGTCTTGTTCTTTCCTTCGTTACCCAAAGCTCATGACCACAGGTGAGAGTTGAAACATAAATTAATGGTTAATCGAAAGCTTTGCCTTTCGACTGAGCTCCTTCTTCACCACAACGGCCTAATAAAGCAACCTTACTTCTGACGCTGCACAGATCAGTCTGTCAATATTGCGCTCCATCTTCCCTTTCTCAAGAACAAGACCCTGAGATACTTCAACTCCTCCACTTGGGACAACCAATTAAGCCATAAAATGAGTACAAAATCAAGGTCCGTTAATCGCCCAGATTGGTGTTGCCAGGCCTGGGGTTGGTGCTCGCAGATGAGTTCCTTTGCCCATAGGACTAAGAGAATGTGGGACCACCTTCCAGAAGTCCCTCCACCTACAGGAAGAACCAAAAGGGATCAGTGCAGTGTGTTTTGGACGGTGTAAAATACAGTATTATCTAAAGAAAATGTATTCCGAAAGATGCATTGAAAAACGATTATACGTAATACTTCCGCTTATCTTATATTGCACAGAGCTGCCGATATCTACAATAATTCATTTCCACACAAACATAAAGCCATAATATGATTTTTAAACCATGCATTATTTGGTTATTGATGTACATGAACAAGCAAAAGTGGGCAGGGCTTTAGAGGCGAATAGAAATGTCAGTCTAACATTAGTTCTTGTTATAGTTGACGATCAAATAAGAATGGCTTTACTGGCTTCATTTGACTGCAGATCTAATGTACGTCTTTTGTTTTTGCTTGCACTGAACCTCTGCATGACGCGTCTGTAGTGTTGGTGTAACATTTGTTCTGATTTGCATGTTTTTCATTTGAACTTGTCGTGAGCTGCTGTTGTAGTCATAATTATACAGTTCTAGATTATACTTAAAGCAGGGGCAACTGATTTTTGCTGTTGTAAGTTGTAAATTTGCAGTGTAAAAATCTAATTAAAACAGCCAAAATGGTTGAAAACAAGCAAAATGTTCACTGAAATACAACCATGTTCATTATGTTTTGCTAAAAATTGTAGCTTAATTAATCAAAAACACTTTAAATGATTTTACAATGTGAAACTCAGGAAGCCCAGCTTTAACCGAGTATCTTTGCGACTTGCGTTTTGCCCTGAACTTGACTTGACGCTTGACCTCATCCAGGCGACGTGACTCTTCCGAGAGAGCCCACGGAGCTGCATGTGTCTGAGGTGTGTAGGTCCTACGTGGTTTTGAGCTGGACTCCTCCCAAACCGCGAGGTCGAGCGCCGCTGTGGTACGTCGTCGAGAAGGTGTGTGCTCTTGCTTCTGTCTGCTCTGCTCTACTTCTGTCTGTGGATTCTTATGAACGTACAGTGTCCTGAATGTTTTATACTACATCCCCAAATCAGAAACTAAACGCTGTTAAAGAGGTATCTGATTGGAGATTGAGCAGTATTCAGGGAGTCGCTAGATAAATTCAAGATAACATTATGTGATTACGACTACAATTATTATATTTTTAAACTGAAAAGTTTATGCTTGAGTGTATTTGGCAGAGGTGTGACTTGGACTTGAGTGATACTTGAGCCAGTATTTTGATAACCTGAGACATTACTACCGTACTTTCTGGATTATAAGCCGCTACTTTTTTCATGAGCTTTGAACTATGCGGCTTATATAGCAATGCAGCAAAGTTAAAGATTCTCATAGACTTAATATTAAAAAGTGCGGCTTATATATGTACTTTATCATTTTTCTTACTTAAATCTAGTGGGTGCGGCTTATATTCAGGTGCGCTCAATAGGGCAGAAATTACGGTAATTAAATGGTCTAAGGGGCAGTTTATACGACAATGAGTTTTTACGAATCCGAGACGTTTCTATGTCAGATTGGCTTCTCTTTAACTATGTGTTCATTGAATCGGCGTTCTTCGGATACGATTCAACAGGTTGTTTTGGGGGCTGGTTCAGTGGATACGCCGCGGTGGAAACAGGACAAAAAACAGTTGTCAATGAAGACAGTTGCGTTACTGATATGCGCACACAGTAGCCGCTACTTTAAGATCGTAAAAGAAGACTGCACAGTCACCAAAAATGTCTCACAAAGTTAAGCCAACAGTGTCCAGTGTTTCTTACCGGCGTATTGCAGGGGAGGAAACACAAAACAAATCTTCCAAAGCCTCTCTGGTTGCTGATTAGTCCATTGAAATTTGTGTGTTCTGAAGAAAAGTATTATTTGACCATGAAAGCGCAGGATAGCTGTCAAAGTGTCTGCGCTCGGTAAAAGCGAGCTGTCCTCCCTGTGTTTGTGTTCAACTGTAGGCGATCTTCCTTTTTCCCTGCACACTGGTCCTCGGTCCTCCCTGTGTTTGTTTCAGGCAATCTCTTTTTTTCATCGCGTGCTGGTCCTTGTTGCTTCCTTTGCCATTTTATTGATATGGATAACTTGTAAACATCAATGCCCGTGTCATTATAGGCTGCGTTGGTAAGGTCATCTGGAGTGGCTTCACCAGTGCCGCTTGGTGGCGGCGACTTGGGTCCAGTGCCCGAACACAATTACGCCCCCTCCTGACACGGCATAAGAACTACTGCTAGATGCGGTGTTGTATAAAATGGCTACAGTTTGATATTTGGGGAGAGAGAGAAATGTAAAGAGGAGAAAAGAAGGAAAAAGATTGGATGATCAGGATTTTCTTACTTTGAAATGGCCAGAGTTTTTCATTTAGGGAAAGCAATAAAAGGGGGAAAGAGAGACAATATGAGTTTGAGAGAAAAAGGACAAATATTATTTATGAAGATACAGGATTTTCTGACTTAAAATGGCTACACTTTCTCATTTGGGGATGATAAACACATTTGTTTGCATTTTGTCTCATAAACATTGACAGATTTGTACTAAAATCTACAAAATGTAACATTACTCTTGCTCATTTGAGTGTTGTTACTGATTCTCTTTACAGTACAAATTATAAAAATCCATGTTTAGCACTAAAGCCTAGTACAAGTCTGTCAGTCTGTGTATTTTCTTCTGTCTTGTTATCATTGCCTGTTTCTCTGTTGCTCTGATGCTTTTGTCGTCTGCCTGGTTCTTTGGTTCTCGCTCCGCTTTCCCACAGTGCATTGCTGGCACGGAAGCATGGCAGCGCATCAACACAGCGGTCAAAATCAGCTCTCCGCGATACGCTGTCTTTGATTTAGAGGAGGGGCAGAAATACCAGTTCAGAGTGTATTCTGTGAACCTGTACGGCCCGAGTGAGGCGTCCCAGCCCACCGAGCCCGTGCAGAAAGTCGATAAAGACGGTAAGACTCAACATTTCAAAGTATTCTATCAGGTGTAATGTACGAAGGTAAATTATAGTATATATTAGATTTGGAAAAGGCAGATGAGAACAAAACATTCTAATAATAGGCTCTTTTCACAGTGCTGCAGCTAGGCTACTTCCGGTCTGAAAATACCTGTGGATAGTACAGTACGTTTTGTTTCATTCATTCTCTTTGGAGAATTAGCTAAAGGGCGCTAAGATAATCAAATATTTCACTGAAGCAAAGTGGACAACATTTTACAATTAGATAAAAATTCCACATTTTAAGACCTTCACATACGAGGTAAATACTTCACCAGGAAAGACCCATGTGTTTATAAAATGTGTTGTTTGTCTGAAAACTAATGCTAATCTTCATTTACTTTTATTATTATGCTAAATCACAAACTAAACCAGCTTTTTACAAGAAACATTCAAGTATTTACCTCGTATGTGAAGGTCTGAACTTGCTGCAGTGATTATCTTGTTGAAATCCGCACTCTACTTTGTGATTTTTAAATACTGATTAATTTTAGTGCATCTCAGCAAATTCTCCATAAAGAATAAATAGAACAAGAAGAAACTATCCACAGATATTACACCGGGCTCACACTGTATTTAGGCGTGACTCTAGTCGGGCGACTAAAGACTTCTTGTAAAGCAATAAGAGACTCCAACACAGTCTCACAAGAAGGCGTACATATAGCACGATACAAAAATAGCGTATTTTTAGCACGATATCAGTCCTGTTTTGCGCACTTATGTTACGCTGTACATTTAGCACGATCTGAAAAAGCGTAAAAATGACACGAGATTTCACAGCGTAAAAATGCCAGGAGTTTTGGTTGAAGCCAGGTGGAGACGTTTTCTTCAGGTGAAACGGGTAAGTTCAGGCAAAAAGTTACTAAAATGGTTAACATTAGGGTTGGGGCTTGGGGCAGGTTAAGATTAGATGTAGGATTTTGTTAATTTTCATAAATAAGAACACGTCTTAACAACCACCATTGAAATGAACGGGGACTGTGACGCGCACTATAATTACGCAAAAGAGCCTTAAACTCGTGCTAATCATACGCAATTTACATGTTGCGTTATGTCGTGGTATATGTACGCTTTCTTGTGAGATCGAGGACAGAAGTCGTGATAACAAGACAGGACAAACAGAAGATCAAGCGAGCACCTGGTGGTTTTCAAAATCAAATTATTACTCTATTACTAACACAAACACGTAGAAATTCTTGACACACCACTATATAACACACAGGATGCAAATAAACGTCCCGTGCTTATTGTGTGGTGAACCAGTATTTCCTACATGTATTTGCATAACTCCAAAGTTGAGCTTAAACCTGCGTGGTCTCGCGATGCTGGTAGAGTCCGTACATAATAATGCATAATCCGGTCTCATTGAGTGGTCAGTCAAGATCTGGATCAGGATCTGAACTGAAGGCAGTGTGAGCCCGGTGTTTGGCAGAATGGAGCTAGCCTCACCGCTGCACTGTGAAAAGGTCCCATTGGTGGAATGTATCAAATCAAAATCACAATTTTAACTATTAGTGTTGTAGTTCTAACATTTTCCAAAACACAATCTTTAATATTTTTGTTTTTTGTCAAATCTTAGACATATTCTGGTCGTTTTGTCAAATACTCATTAATCAAATTGTGTATCTACCTCTCACGTTGTGTCCTATCAGTATGTACGAGAAGGTCCAAAATAATTAATTCATATTGCTCATTGTACCTTTGAAATAAACTAATATCTTTTCCATTAAATATTGAAATAAATAAATGGAGAATAGCAAAGAAACTGATTTGAAATGTGTTGTACTTTGCAGATGTGGAGAAGCCGTTTGGTATGTACAGTTTGCAGCAGAGAGCACTGGGTCACTGCCTGTTTTTAACTTCACCTCAAACATTTTTCTTATAAATGATAAGTTTTGTTGCCACGGTTACAGACCCAGCTCTAACTCACCTCGTCTTTGCACAAAATGAAAGTTATGGCTTTTCATAGATGCATTTTCTAAACACTTGGATGTGGATTTTTGGTCTCGTGTTGTGGTCGATAAAGGATATTTGCCTGTACCAATATTTGTGATTTAAAGCAGAACTAAGTAACATTTGAGTCATTAGTAGCTACATAAACTCTTTTTTTCTCTTGCTGTTTTTTTTTTTTTTACATTTTTTACTTGAGGCATCAGAAAACAAATGTGGACGTTCAGACACAGCAATGTTTAAATGTGTTAGTGAGTACGTTTTATCGGTCTTGAAAAAACAGTAAGTCTCAAATGGCCAAGCTGTAAAAAAGAATGTAATTGTAAATACTTGAATATCTCTTTGTCTCTCTCCTCAGGCGTTCCATCTGCCCCAGGGCAGGTCACCGCCACCAGGAACACAAAGTCGTCTGTGTTTGTTCAGTGGGAGTCGCCCAAACACCTGAAGAACCTGATGGGATACTACATCGACGGCAGAGTGGTCGGCTCTAAAGAGTGGTTCCCCTGCAACCACAAACCCTTCAGACACAACAGGTGACACGAGTCAGGGGGATTATATGGAGGCTAGGAAAAGTCTTGTCCAGTTTAAACAAATAGTCCAAAGTGTATGTAAAGTCCACAAAACATGAGGGGCTGGGAAAGGTTTTTCAGAAATACAACTTGCACACGTGGTCCTGACTGATGGTAGTTCGATTTCAAACGTCATGTAAAAGCAGACAATGAGAGTGCATGAGGCCACGTCCCAGTGATAAAGTGAAGAATTTTAGAACAAAAAAGTACCATGAACAAAGTGGCACATACTGCTTCACATTTGACACAATCCTACATGTTTAAAACAGTTTTACATGTCCCAGAAAGACCAGTGTGTAGATACAATATTACAAACAATAATTTACAGTAAGCAAAAAAAATTTAGCTAACCCAAAATATAATGTTAACAGTGTTCATTGTACTGTCTGACTGCTGCAGGAAGGAAGGACCAGCGAGATCTTTCCTTGATACAGTTCAGTTCTGTAATATAATATGTTCTGTTTCTTCAGGTTTGTGGTGCACGGGCTAGTTCCAGGAGAGACCTACGTGTTCAGAGTTCAGGCCGTGAATGTGTTTGGTTTGAGTGAAGAATCTCAGGAGACGAGCCCCATCCAGGTGGAGCCGGCTCTAGGTGAGTCTCCTGCATACTATTATTATTATAATAATATTGTTACACAGTATCTTTCTTCATCAGTCGTAGAACAAACTATATATTTTTATATGGGGACAGGACAGTTCAGACTGATTTTCACATGAAAGGACACATTAACAAGATCAGTCAAATCAATCAATGATTGAGAAATTGATTTAAACTTATTTAATTGTAAAAAATCGGGTACAGCACCTTTAACTATCTGCCAATACCTGGTAATGGCAAATAGTGGTGTAGTGACTTAAATTGTATTTTTTTTATTCTCAACTAAAAATTCTAAAATATATCATTAAATGTTATTTATTGTGAAGCAAAACATAACAAGCAAACAAACGTATTTAAAATAAATCAGTTCTAGCATCAATCCATGCATTCTCTCAGTAAAATGTATGTTTTTTCTCTTTCTGTCTTTCACTGTTTCATTTAGGCAAAGGGTTTGAGTACGGTATGTTTCACTGTGTGACTGAAACTCACTGGAAGCTTCACTGTGTTTTCACTGAAGTCACATGTTTTACTACAGCACCTGTCACTCGAGCACCGATGAGCTAAAGCACGTTTGTTTAGACACCTGTAGAGTCTTAGACGAGGTGTATTTAAAAATGTGTTTTACACAACCACCACAATTCAGTACAACATTAGAAATGACAAAATCCTCTGTCACATTGACAAAAAGAAATATCAATGAGTGAAACATGGTGTTGTTAGAGGCCCTAACCCTATATATATTTTTGTATTATTATTATTATCGTAAATGAAACATAAGTAGTAGCTTTGTTTTTTTGTTTGTTCGTTTCTGTTCATAAAAGCCATTTTTATTTTGCTTTTGAAAAGGTTGACAAAGTTGAATCCATAATCAAGATCAATCAATATTAATTGCAAATTTATTTTTTCTCAGACCTTGCCCTAGTAAGTATCAACAGGAATTTCCCTTGAGTCCTGAGAAACATGGAAAATCTGAAAAATAATTAGCCCTTTTTCCATGACTGGAAAAAGGGCTAATGGACAGTTATAATGGCAGTTGCTTTTCATAGAAATATTAAGTTCTTGTTTTTTATTGTTTGTTTCACTGTTATGTTGTCCACTCTGTCAGACGGCTTAAATCCAGAAGAGTGCAGGAAATATATCATTCTTTTGGTTCAAAATTTCCTGAGGGAAGACCCCTAGACCCCCTATTATGGATATGGACCTTTCTGGCTACTTGATGTGATTGTCAAAACTGTGCACTATTGGTCTGAGTCTATCTAAGTTTAAAGCCATAATGTGTTGCATTTGTGGGCAAAGCAAAATCAAGATCCAAAAGTCTAACAGTGCACCTTCAAGCAATCAGCCTTCTCAATCTCTACAATAGTTACAGTCTGGTTAATTCAAAGGAAAATGCCATCTGAATGAAGAGTTAATTGATTTTTTTCTGTCTCCATAGCGACCCCTAGCGCCCGTTCGGTATCACGATGCTGAGCTGTGACGGTTCGTCCATGACTCTGGCCTGGAACAGCCCCAAACACTGCGGCGGCTCCAAAGTGAACGCCTACTACATCGACAAGAGAGACGCCGACACGCTGGCCTGGAAAGAGGTCAACCTGCAGGCCGTCACCGAGAGAGTCTGCAAGGTCAGCGCTAAGAACTGGCTCTGGGCTTAATAGACTTAACACTGGGAGAATATGTATAACTTTAAGTAAGAAAACAAGAGAGAGTGCTTAGAATATGTAGCGTGAACTGAACACAGTCTGACCCGAGCTTAAGGTCACATTCATGCCAAGAGAACAGTTTCTTTCTCTCTGCCGTTGGACTTATGAACACTTTATTAATCATGCTAGTATTACCTTATCTACTTGCACTGACAGACTGCACTGTTGTTCTGATCACTGCGCAGATTTTTTATTGTCTTGTTTTATCTAGTTTACTTAGTATACTTATTCCCTTTTCATGCCCTTATACTTTGTCTTATATATTATTTTATACCTATGCTTATATATTATTACACTATTATATATCATTAGTGTTATATGTTGCACTTTAGCATCGAAGCAGGTTCCTAGTTTGTGAATTTTGTTGTTCACTGACAATGGCAATAAAATCGATTCTGACTCTGACATTGCGTACCACACTTGGTTCCTTGGGAACCACACAATTGTGGTTGTTTCTATATTGTTATGATGTGTTTCACAAAGTATTTTCGGACCTTTTCCACCATCTACTAAATTTTATCTGCATCAAAAGTATTGTATTCTGTTATGTTTTGTTATGTTATGTTATTTTTAGGGCTGGGAAAATCAACGCGTTAACGCAGTGTGATTAATTTTTTCTTTTAATCGCGTCAAAAAAAATTAACACATCGATTAATTTTACACGCTCCTCCTGCTCAGCTGTGCACGTCTCAGCGCCAGACCGCGTCAGGACAAGCGCCTTCTGCCTTGTCTTTCCTTCTGTACATGTGCTTGTGTGACACGCGTGACCGTGCGTGCCGTTTTGAGTCACCCTTGCCACGATCCGCCGCATCTCCCGGGCCGTACTGCCGGATCGCATCTCCCGCGGGCCGTCCCGTTCTCCTGCGGGTCGCCCCGTCCTCCCGCGAGTCGCCCCGTCCTCCCGCGAGTCGCCCCGTCCTCCCACGAGTCGCCCTGTCCTCCTGCGGGCTGTCCCGTTCTCCTGCGCTCTTTCCTGCTGCGTTCTCACGTGCTGTGTTCTTCTCTGTCACTCTCCCGTCTCATGCTGCGGTCTTCTGTTCTGTACCACTGCTTCGTGTCACGCGTATCAGTTTGTTTGTATCTGAACGATCTTTCATTCATTTAAACTTGTTCCGTGATGAGACAGACAGCCTCTTAAAGGGGCAGGGCTTCATTAAAAGACCTGTGTATTATTTTCAATATATAGGCCTATTATTTTGGTGTCATTTTAAAAATGAACCTAAATCAATCCAAAGGCTTCAGTAAAAAATATTAGACCTATTTAATTTAATTGTAGATGGACTTGTTTGAAAAAAAAGGCCTCATATAGCTAAAGAGGACTCATTCAATATGTCTAAATTAACTATTTAAAACATCAAAACGAAAAAAAAAAATAAAATAAAATTCAGATTTGCGATCAATTAGTTAATTTTTTTTAACCGATTCCCGGCCCTAGTTATTTTATATGTTACTGGAGTTTTTTTTTATTTAATACCAATGCATTAAAAAAATGTGAATACTTTATGTTTTTTTAGGTGGAGAATCTGACAGAGGGCACTTTCTATGAGTTTAAAATTACTGCTGGTAACCTGGCTGGCGTTGGCGTTCCCTCGGCCCCGAGCGCTCCCATGAAGTGTGAGGCCTGGACCATGGACACACCCGGTAAGATACCTGATTATAACAGCTGCTCTTGTCCTGTTTCGTTGTTTTATTCAAAGAAGTTTCCCCAGCTAACCAGACGGCGAGCGGCTCTTTCTGCATAACGCATGCTCAATAGGGCGGAAAGTGACGTCGAAAAAAAATCCCTCTATAATTTTGTTCTATTCTGTTTCCAAACTTTTGACAGACTTTATTATTGTCTCTGTGCGTCATATTTTTCTGTTTTTACCTTACTTCAGGACCGGCCTATGACTTAAGCTACAGTGAGGTCAGAGGTCACTCTCTGGTTCTCCTGTGGAAAGCTCCTGTTTATGTCGGTGCCGGCGCGGTGACCGGATACATTGTGGAAATGGCCAAGAAAGGCTCCAAGGACTTTGTGGCTCTGAACGAGGAAGCAGTCAGCCACCGCTACCTACAGGTGAGTCAATCAGAAAACAATAACCTGCTTTGTGTTTCCTGTGTAAATAATCTGTTTGATTGATTTGATTGTGTCCCGTGGCAGGTGGGTGGTCTGGAGGAGGGCCAGTCGTACGTGTTTAAAGTTCGGGCCGTAAACGCAAGTGGAATTGGAAAAGCTTCATTAGTGTCTGAGCCGGTCTGTGCCAAAGCTCTGCCAGGTAAACTCACAACTCATGTTTCAAATCTGTTTTTTAGTGAAATAAAACTAGCATTTTAAATGGCAATGTCTAAATATAATAACTAGACATTTTCAAATATGATGTGTAAAGTAGATCTTGTTAATTAAAATATTTGTAACTAGCTGATTAGTAAAATAACTGGCTTTTTTCATAATTATAGTCATACATGGACTATAAAGCTTTGAAACAGATGTATAAAGTGGTGCCTTTTTGTTTGCATGCTTCTCCCCGTGTCTGGGTGGTTTCCTCCAGGCACTCTGGTTTCCCCACCAACCAATAGCATAGATACAGTCAGCAGCAGAGGCCACGCCCACTAATGGACCTTTGTGGGGGAAACTTACCATCAACTGTCCATCAGAACAACAGCTTTATCACTCGCTGCTCAACAACTATGACAACAAATGTGGACTTACTCTATATTATATAATATTATGTGTTAAATATAGACACAAAGACATAGAGATGAATAAAGTTATTTAACAGTTCAAACGTGTAGCCAAAATATAACCAACAATGCTAATAGTAGCAGCGAGCTAAATGCTAATGTGATGATAGCGCTTATTTTAACTTCTTTCTTTAGCTTTTTGTTTACTTTTCTGACATCAACAACCTTAATTTAAACTCTGTTGACTCGACTTGAAATAGTTGTGCTAAAAATACATTTTCTTTGTCAGAAAACGTCTTAAAAGAGGTCAAAGTTTAGCTTTCAATGCCTTAGATTTCCCACGACAGGGCTATTCAACTTTATTTTCCAGAGGCCAAGGCTATGGCTTCTGTAGTTGCACCGTACATGACTGCTTTTGACTCCAGGTTGTGCCAATTTTTCACAGGACTAGATGTGTTTCTATAGTGATGATAACTAATGCTGCAGTCTGTTTAATCAAATTTGAACCTAGAGTAGAGTAACTCAGCATTAAACCAGATCTAAACCAGGACCAAACAAGGTCTAAAACAGAATTAAACCAGGACCGAAATAAGACCAAATAAAGACCAAACAAACTTAAACTGGATAATGAGTGAAAAATACTTAAACTAAGTCATATTTATCTTTATTTGAGCATGTTTTAACTGTCTTAAAACAAGATTTACCAATAGAACAAGAGCAAAGCCTTCATTGAAAACTGTTGCATTTGTCCCATGGTGCTTTGCAGGCACGCAGGAGATTGAGGTGGGAGTGGACGGTGAGACTGGAGACATCTTTTTGTCTCTTGAAGCTTGTGAAATCAGCGAGACGTCCCAGTTCGTCTGGTCCAAAAACTACAGCGCCCTGGGAGATTGTCCCCGCGTCTCCGTCAGCGCCAAAGGACGAACGTAAGAGACAAAATATTATAATTAAATATGCTCATATTCACTTACATAGACCCACTTACATTTTCACATACTGCCAATAGAATACAGGGTTAGAGTAAAAATAGGGTCAAATTATTTATAGACATTCCTACTTGAGGTAATCTAGTTCTATAGTTGTGTATTTGAAACTTCCGCCATAGTTTCCTTGGATACATGTTAAGACAAAAGTGCATGTTTTAATTGCATTTTATAATTATATGTCTGATTATGACTGTGACTGTGGTTATGATGATGATGATTATTAGTTTATTTAAAAGGCACAGAACAAAGAGTGTTGTCACCGATGCCAAGTCCATGAGCCAATCTAGCAAAGGGCTAAGATACAAACCTGTTTCCTTTATAAAAAAGATAAAATTAGTAACACACTGTAGAGTACATTAAAAAAGATTACACATCTAAATGTTAAATCTGAGCCACTGCTTCACTTTGTCGTTGGTTGCATTATACATTATGCAAAAGTGAATTTCAAGACAAGAAAAAATTGACCTAATTTCAAGTATTTTGACTAATTTAAGCTCTATTTATGGTAGAATTCTGGATCATTTTACTAGTTTCAAACAGTTTTGAACTAATTTAATGCATTGCTTCTCATTTTGAGCCAAAATATTTGTCAATGTGTTAATAACCTATTCTCATTAAAGCCTTTTTACCTCACACGTCTGACTAAAATCAGTAAAAATTCAAACTAAAACTGTTCCTGAACCCTTTGGAGCTCAGGCAAATGGCTGGGGTCTTTTTAAAGCTGTATCCCTGTAGTTTTTGGTTCTGATGTCCAACAGGCTCTCATCAGAAGTGAGAACTTTCTCCAAGCAAAAGAAAAACAAAATCTAAAATCCGCCTACATTTTTTTGGTAGATATAAGGATTGGTATAGGCGGTGTTTACAGCTGAGACATAAGTGACACTAGATTTGGCATATTTTTGACAATTCCTCTGTAAAAGCTGAAGGTAACTGAGGTAAAAATGAGTTTTAGGGACCCAAAATTACTCAAAAAAATCTAGACGGAGCAAATGCAAAAGTCCTATTAAAATCTTTGAATTTTTGGGGACTTTTTTTATTTGGAGGTTTACAGTAGAAATCTGAGTCTGGATCATTCCAGAGGCTGATTTTGCTCTAAATAATTGATACAATGGGATTTTTATATTTAACCTTTCCAGGTTCTTCATAGTTTGCATTTTTAAGACACTGAACAAAAATGTTCTTAGAACCAGTTAGAAACCCTTGATTTAAGTTAAATATTCTACATTATTTAAGCATTTAACTCTTCTCCAGTTAAAACGACTCGAATCCAGATTAAAATTCTGAATCCAAGTGGCTTCCAAGTGAAGTCTAGATTTATAGTTTTTGCAATGTACAGTATATTATTCAACAGTCCTATAAATCCTTAAAGTCCTATAAACTCCTATAAATCTTATAAATCTTAAATCTTAATACATTATTATAACACTTTGACTTTTTTGTTTTGTTTTGTCTGTGCAGCTCCAGGTTGACGTTCACAAACCCAGACAAAGACGACCTGGGGAGATACTCTGTGGTGGTCACTGACACTGATGGAGTCTCAGCCAGCCACACTCTCACTGAGGACGGTACGTTTGAAGACCATTCATGATTTTTATAATTATTTAATTCAGGTGGAGAAAGGAGGGACATTGTTTCTGTTTGCACATAGAGCTTTATCACATTTTTCTGTTGCTTTCACAGCCTTGAACACCATGTTGGAGCTCAGTTATGCCATCAGACATCCAGGTGAGAGCTCACACTGCAGACTATGATAATGCTCTGGGTCCTTTAAGATGTAAAACTGTATAAATCTGATGTGTGTTGCAGTTGTCCCTCTGAAACACGGTCTGAACTATGAGATCCTGGAGAAGGGTCACGTCCGATTCTGGCTCCAGGCTGTGAAACTGTCCTCCGCTGTGTCCTACAGATTCATCGTCAACGACAAAGAAGTCACCAGTGGAGAAGTGAGAGACTGTTCTTGTTTTCATTCACTCTTGTCATGATATAAAGTGAAAGTATCTGGCTTCCCAATAAAGAGGTTGTTTGTTCGACTCCCGGGTCAGACCATATGAACATCTCACAATCTCTCTGGGTGGAGTTTGCATGTCCTTCCCGTGTCACTGTGGGTTTTCTCCGGTTTCCTCCCACCTCCAAAAACTTGCATGTTTATGCATGCATCACTGTAAATTTCCCCTAGAGAATGAGAGAGTGAATGATTGTCTTAATGTAACCCTGCGACGAGTTGGCCACTGTCCAGGATGTTTCGCTGCCCAAGGCCCAAAGTCACTGGGACAGGCTCCAGTCACCCGCGACCCCTAACAGGGATAGAAAAATGAATATAGATACAGTCGGCATCAAAGGCCATGCCCACTAACTAACCTCTGTGGAGGAAACATAGCATGAAGAGTGCATGAAAACAACGCCTTTTTTACTCACTGCTCAACAGCTACACGAATTATTATCTTATCATTATTATTATTATCACTTATAGTCCACAAATATTTAAATTATATTTATTCTTTACAACATGAATACTTAAGAGAGCACTGTTAACCAATCCACATCAATTGTGATACATTTATACGTATTTGAAATGTTTATTACGGGCAGGAATGTGAATATTGACGCTAGATGTCAGCATGGTAGATAGGCAAACTGCACTGGAAATCCTCCCCTGGTGTTCAAAAGTGGACAATACTTGGATCACTTTTTTTTTTTCTTACACAGTGCCCCTTTAAGGAAATATATTGTGTCAAATATAGACACAAACTCCTGGGCTGCACTTTTGGATCTTAAAAGAGGTTATTTTTGGCAATTTTTCAGGTGTGATTCACAAAAATACATCCATTTATGACTGTAACATAGATTTGTACCATATTGTCATGTCTAAAAAGTTGTTTTTAATGTTAATACTACTAATACTACTATTAATGTATGCCAAAATCTTTCACACTCACTTTGTGGTGACACACAATTCGCTTAATCCTGTTAGGGGTCGCGGGTGACTGGAGCCTATCCCAGTGACTTTGGGCCTTAGGCGGGGGAACACCCTGGACAGTGGCCAACTTGCCGCAGGGTTAGACAGACAATCATTTTCTCTCTCATTCACTCACTAAGGGAAATTTACAGTGATGCCCAATGAACCTAAACATGCATGTTTTTGGAGGTGGGAGGAAACCGGAGTACTCGGAGAAAACCCACAGTGACACGAGGAGAACATGCAAACTCCACCCAGAGAGATCGTGAGATGTTGATATGGTCCGACCCAGGAGTCGAACCCACGACCTCCTCATTGGGAAGCCAGAGCTCTAACCACTCTGCTACCGTGCACCCCGAGTGACACACAATGTTTTGATCAAATGATATAAAAACATTTACTGACAGTGAAGGAGAGATCCACTCCCATGAATGGACAGGCTATAGATGTGACCAGGACTGGTGTGTATCTAAAGCAATTAAAACTCAATTAGAAGTCAGTGGAGCCAGAGGCAGAGGCAAACAATTTATCTAGCAGGACGAGGACGGCCAATCCAAGAGAGGGAAGTGGAGACGAATCCAAGAGTGAGGGGTCAATATTAGGAGTCATCAAAAGTCCAGACTTAGTGGGACAACGGACAACATGTGAATAGAATGTGGATAATCTTAGTATTGAAATATTCTTTTAGGGAATTAGGGAGGAAAGAAGATAGACAAGGCTAATTTATTAGTTTAACACAATTCGTACACAAACAAACAAAGCATTAAGACAAACACACATTTAAAAGTCACTGTGCAAGAAAACAGAGTGAAGAAAATGTATACAGTCATGTGCCACAGATAAACAGAAAAAGCACAGTGTTACATAAGTGTTGAACTTGTTTGAGCTTGTGTGAACAGACACTGACATATACTCATTTGTGTGATAATAAATGGCTTCACTCAACCACTAGCCACAAGTACAAGTAAACTTTTTTTTCTCTCATTTACATTTTCTGAGCACAACTGTAAATCCATTGTCTTAAGAGTGATTAAACCTTTATTTAAATATACTCTGTGTGTGTCAGGCCATAAGATCAGCCATGACGCTGCGACCGGAGTGATTCAGATGATTGTGGAGAACTTCACCAGAGCAAACGAGGGAACGTACACCGTCCAAATCCACGACGGCAGGGCCAAGGCTCAGAGCTCTCTGGTGCTGGTGGGAGACGGTGAGAAACACGACTTCACACGAGCGTTCGTTAGACTCAGATCTTTGTTCAGTTTGATTCACTGTTTTCTGCGTTTTTAGTGTTCAAAGCTGCTCTGAAGGAGGCCGAATTCCAGAGAAAGGAGTACATCAGAAAACAAGGTACAACATATAAGCAGAAAACGTTATTTGTGTATTTTGGTTTAGAAAAGGTTACAGAAAAAAACTATATATCTAGACTTACTTAATTTTCTTTGAATCAAAAATTTTAAACTGGATTTGAGTCGTTTAAACTGCATCAGATTGTATTACTTATATAGTCTAGAACTTTTCAGACACAAAATAACTATGTAACCAACTTGCGACCTCCACAGCAAATAAAATATATGTCTGTAATAATTTCAAGTTGGAAAACCATTACAACTGAGTTAAATGCAATCATTTTAGTAGTTTTCTTGCTTTACATGACCAAAATTCAGTCAGAACAAGATGCTACCAGTTTAAAAGAAAAAATATTAAATACTAAAATGGTAAAGTCCACCCTTTGGGAACCATTAGTCTAGAATATTTTACTGGTTTCAAGGCGTTTCTAACAGGTTATAGAAGAGTTTTGATAAAGATAAGTAAACAAATGTGTCAATGAGGTAAGTACAATTTTCTTTGGTTTGAAGTAAAAAGTAATGTCTTGAAATCAGTTTGAAAAAAGGAAAATATAGACCTTAAAAAATGTCAATGTTTTAAATTTGATTTCTAGAATTAATACATTTTAACACCAACAATAGATTTAACAATTTGTTCCACAAGTCTGCTTCAAATATTTGCCATGACGTTGTGTTTTTCCTCGATGGGTTTCAGCAGATTGATAGTCTATAGAACTCAGTTCAGAGTGATAATCATATTAATCCGTATTAAGTTATATATTCTGAGACATGCTTAATACAATGTAAATGTTTGTGTTGCAGGACCTCACTTCTCTGAGTATTTGTACTTCACTGTGACTGAAGACTGCACTGTGCTGCTGGCCTGCAAGGTGAATGTCCAGTCTGTTTTATACAACTCACATTTATGTTACAGTTTGACTCAGATGTGTGAAGAAACACTTTGATGTCGACAGTCCTGGCCCCAGTTCTTTTAGAACCATATAAGCAAAATTGTATATGATTATATTTCGGCATTATCTGTTAGGCTTGAGAGCAGAGAGCTGTGGTTTCTCCCCAGAAATTTCAAAAAACAATAAATAAATAAAAAATAGACAGAATTTTCTGTAATCTGACATACTTTAGACCAATTAATGCATCTTTTACAATCGTTAACTTATGCTCAATTTTGAACTTCAATGTGTATTATAAATTTTCATCAAGGTTCAAATTGTTTGGGGCCTTAAATAGCAGTGGGGACTCAGCCCTATGCTCCCCCCTCTCCTCCTGCACTGCTCTCTCTCCAGTACGCGCTGAACACGGCTGATAAGATGCATTCTCCTGCTGGACTTTGTGAACAGAAATTCAAAAGTCTGAAACTTTTGTCGGGACAAAAATCTTCATGTTTTATGTGGCTTCTATAAGAAGGCAGAATAAAAAAACTGCACTGTACATGCCACAGTAGTTTGCGCAATAAAATCTGCAGAGGTATTAATTTATCAGCTCTTTGTGGTCGTAACTCAATGAATATGTGTCCTATTGGCATGAACTGTCTTATAGCTTATAAGCGGTAGAATTATTTGCCAAACTGTGGCCAGATTCTTTGATTTTGCGCTTTGTGCTGGAAATTTTCACTCACAAGTTTTCCAATTAGATTTCTATCACTTTTTGAGCTCAGCTGGCACTGCTTCCCTCACTCTCTGCTCGTAGCATTTGCCTATACTGCCTATAGTATGGGCAGGCTCTAGAAATATAATAAAGAAATGTACTTAGATGTGTCTTAAAATGCAGAGAATACAGTTTTTCATGGCTCATCTCAACCTGACTACCCAGATCTTTAGCACACACCTGTTAGTCATACTTGACACAAATCTATTTTCTCACACATTTGCTGAGTTTGTTTATATCTTGCACAGGTCGCAAATGTGAAGAAGGAGACTCCTTTCCACTGGTACAAAGAAGACGATGAGATTGTCCCAGAAACTCCTCCGAATGTAGTGTCCGGGGCCTGCGCTCTGCCTGTTCCCAACGTAAGACTTTTACAGCTCCACACGTGTTATCTGTCTGAAATGCTCTGCTGTTTCACCTGTGTTTCTTTAAATGTAGTTTTCCAGGAAGGACCAGGGCGTGTACAAGGCTGTGCTCGGCGACGACAAAGGCAAAGACACGTCTGTGATTGACATCTCCGGACAAGGTCAGACTCTGAGGCTCCAGTCTAACTCTCTCATGTTTAAAGTGTGTCAGCGTACAGCCAATAACGATACTATAATGTACTCTACTCACTCTGACTAACCTCTGTTGTACAAAGCATCTGGTTCTCAATGGTTAAAGTAAAAACATGCATGAATGGGCAAGTTTGGTGAGTTTCTTGGCCAAAAACACCAACAGGAATCAACTTGCCAATTGTCATGTTCCTCACTAAATGTGCTTTTTAATCCAACCAAGAAGAACTGTAATATTTTCTATAAAAGTCATGTGACATTTTGTTTTCTTTTCCAGTTTTTGACGACATCATCAATGCCCTCGCTCAGGTCGCTGGTAAGTTTAGTGTGATACTAGTTTTTGTACATGTAAACAGTAAAATAGGCTTCAAAATACAAAATAAAGACGATTTTAAATTAATAAACGTAAGATTTTTAATGATTAACTGACATAAAATTTAAATTAAGATTTAATAACAAGCAATAAGTAACCATTAAACTATTTTATATCCGCTAAATAGTGTTGGAGTTCTACAGAAAATGTAATTTGAGGAGAGGACAGTCATATATTTGCAGATTAAATGATAAACTTTTGTGGGATCAATACTTTTGTAAATATTTGTCTTGTAAAACTTATTAAATTTTATAACATTGGATTTTGCTTTCATCAAAAATATAAGTTTGAATAATAAATAAAGAATCACATATAGTACAATTGTGTCTTTAAGCCAGACTCCTGCACTTTCAACAACTGTAATGGTTTCATTCTCTCTCTCTCTCTCTCTCTCTCTCTCTCTCTTTCTCCCTCCCTCTCTCTTGCCTCCACTCAACTAACCGTATTTCTCTCTCCCTCTCTTTAACCCCCTCTCTTTCCCTCTCACTCTCTATCTCTTTCCTCTCTCTGTCTCCTTCTATTTCTCTCCCCTCTCTCTTTCCCTCTCTCTTTTCTCCTTCTCCTCTCTTGCTCCCCCTCCCCTCTCTTTCCCTCTGTCTGTCTTTGCTCTCTCTTCTCTCTCTCCTCTCTTGTCCCCCTCTCCTTTCTCTTCCTCACTACCCCCTCCTCTCTATTTTTTCTCTTCCTCTCTCTCTCTGTCTCTTCTCTTTCTCTCCCTCCCTCTTTGCTCTCGGCTCTCTCTTTCTCTCTCTCCTTCTCTCTCTCCCCTCTCTCTTTCTCTCTTCCCTCGCTCTTCCTCTTTCTCCCTCTCTCTCTCCTGTTCCCTCTCTCTTTCTTCCTCTCTCCCTCCTTCTTCCTCCCTCTCTCTCTCTCTCCTGTTTCCCTCTCTCTCTCTTTCTTCCTCTCTCTCTCCTTCTTCTCTCTCCCTCCTTCTCTCTCTCTTTCTCTCTCTCTCCCTCCTTATTCTCTCTCTTTCTTTCCCTCTCTCTCTCCCTCCCCCCTCTCTCTCTCCCCTCTCTCCTCTCTCTCTCCTCCCTCTCTCTCTCTTGCTCTCTCTCCCTCCCCCTCTCTCTCTCTCTCTCTCCTGTTTCCCTCTCTCTCTTTCTTCCTCTCTCCCTCCTTCTTCTTCTCCCTCTCTCTCTCCCTCTCCCCTCTCTCTCCCCTCCCTCCCCCTCTCTCTCCCCTCCCCCCCTCTCTCTCGCTCTCCTCTCTCTCCTCTCTCTCTCTCTCTCTCTCCTCTCCTCTCTCTCTCTCTCTCTCTCCCTCCCTCCCTCTCTCTCTCTCCCCTCTCTCTCTCTCTCCCCCTCTCTCTCCCCTCCCTCCCTCTCTCTCTCTCTTCAGGAGAGTCTGCGTCTGACTTGGTGCTGCAGTGCACTCCTGAAGGCATCAGACTCCAGTGCTACATGAAATATTACACTGAAGAGATGAAAACTGCCTGGAAACACAAGTCAGTGCAAACGTTTATTTACACACCAATATTATGCTTAGTCAATACATTTCATATTAATAGTTCTGCTTTAAAATAAGGTTCCTTTCTAAACTATAATGCATCAATAGACAACTTATTATCATTAAACCAGATGATTGTTTTTCCAGAGAGAGTAAGATCGCGTCGTCGGAGAAGATGAGGATCGGAGGCACGGCAGAAATGGCCTGGATGCAGATCTGTGACCCGTCCGACAAAGAGAAGGGTCATTACTCCATCGAGATCTCAGACGGAGTCCAGACGCACACTCGCAGCTTCGACCTCTCCGGACAAGGTGCAAACACTCTGCTTTACTCACACCATCGGGGGCTCTCTCACGGCCAGTCCTGTTCTCGCTTTGACCCCTCCTCCCTGACAGGCCTGTTTGCTAATTTTAGACAAGAGTTAGGGGGTTATTCACAGCTCCATAAGGCATAATTTTTTTTCTTTTGATTTCAGTATTTGACTCCAAACTTTTATGATAATGTCCTTTTTCTAAATCAAACTTTGTGTCAGTGTTGTTTTTTACTTTTTGGTGAAAGGGTACTACAATAAAATAATGTCTTTGGGATAAAACATATGAGATTTACATGATTAAAACAATGAAGATGAGTGTTTGAGCCAACAAAAGCTGTGTTACAGACGAGAAGACAGCAATACTTTTTTACTTTCTGATGCAGATTACATTCGTTTAGCCTAATTCATGAGGCATAGATTTACCCCTACCAACATAAAGAAAACATTACTGTAGTTTCACATTCTCTGACCACTACAAAATTGGCTGCAAAAGCTAGAATCTGGTACAAGCATCTCTTAGTTCTCATCAGGAGCCAAATGTAGCTCACATTGGCTGTGCTTGAGTGGTCCTCTCCAGTTTTACTTTGTTGTTTGCAAAAAGAAGTTTAAAGGTCCGTAATGTTAACCAAAGGGAATACATGTCGGTATTAACTCTTTCCCTGCCAATGACGAAAATATCCATCGTTGTGAGGCCAACCGTAGCCTGCCAAGGACGTCTATTTCTGTTTTAGACCTTTTATTATATGCGGCCATAGAGGGCTCTCTGATGCACGTGCTGACTTAGTCTACAGTCAAATACATGATGCAGTTTCACAGATTCACCACCAGAGGGATGTGTAGTTTGAGCACTAAGACCCAGGAAATAAATGTGCTTTTTTATTGACAATAAAGCTGTGTTTACTTGATCAGTTGCTTCTAAAGGGTCGACTTTCTTTTCAAACGAGTTACAAGCAAAAACATCTTGAACTAAAAACATTGCTGAGTAAGTTTAGAGCAGATATTGAATCTTAAAATGAAGAATGAAGAAAAGACGATTCTGCTGGACTAGGACTTTGAGGAGACCGGCATATGGAGCGAGTCTAGAGGAGGAGAAACTATAAACTATTGTGGGATCAATACTTCTGTAACTGTTTGTCTAGTAAAACCTATAAAATTGGATAACATTGGATTTTGCTTTCATCAAAAATAAATGTTTGCCATAATGGAGCTCAACAGTGACCACTTCCTGTTTCTAAAATCTCAGACCCCATGTTAAATTGTCCTCGGGGCTAAGCAGCTATGTGGTGAGTCACGAGCATAAGACCTACATTTTTGTTTAGCTTTATAAACTTTGCAGTTATTAAGACATTTTGACGAATTTTAAGTTATAGATGTGCTTTTCACACTGAAAACAAATCGCACTGTGGATCTCAGTTTAAAGTTTAGAGCAGATATTTGATCTTTAAAATAAAGAAAAGACGATTCTACTGGACTAGGACTCTGAGAAGACTGGCATATGGAGCGAGTCTAGAGGAGGAGAAACTAAACTTCCTCTTCCGTGAGCGATTCAAAAGTGTCAGAGTAAGTAAAACTACTGTATTTCTTCGTGTTTTGAGGGTCAAATATAATCTGTGCCCTATGAAACAGGCTGAATCTGTAGAATCTGCATCAGAAAATAGAAAAAGTGCTGTGCTGCCAGCTTTTGTTGGTTTAAAAATGAAAAAGACACTCGTCCTCATGGTTTTAATCATGTAAACTTTGTATTTTTTATTCTAAACCCATTATTTTATTGTAGTGTCTCATATTCTTTCACCAAAATGTTGAACAGACGAAAATAAAACTGACATGAAGTTTGTATTAGAAAAAGGACGTAGAATAACATTTTTTTTTTTTTTTTATGAAAGTAGACACCTGTAGGCTCTTGATGTACAACATGTTGTGATTCCAGTTGCACAAAGTGTTTTGTGGGGCTGTAAATAATGCTTAAAATTAGCAGAAAGACCTGGCAGGGAAGGAGGGTCAAAGCCAGAATAGGGCTGTCAAAACTAAATGTTTAAAATAATACTCATGTTTGAAAAGGGAACATTATGATCAGAAACTGAAAGTGCTTTGCCTGTAGGAAGATTGAAATGAGCTGGACAAAAACACTAAATCCTGGGTCATTAGGCACTGCCACTGCTCGTGCTTAAACATGTGAAGACAGATTTTAGTTCATCACAGTTTATTGCTGAGTGAGAGATTCTTACTGTGGGTTGTGTCTCCTGCAGCTTACACCGATGCCTACGAAGAGTACCTCAGGCTCAAGTGAGTTTTTATTGAAATACTGAAATAACTGAAGCATCCACTGTTCATTAAAACTAACATTTGTTTTCTCTTGTGTTGTTCAGAGCGGCTGCATTCGCTGAGAAAAGTGAGTCTCTTTAGTTGTTCCTAATATAAACTTAAAGCTTTACATTTATACACAGAGCTGTCTAACATCTTCTTCCTCCTCAGATCGCGGCAGAGTCGTCGGTGGTTTGCCTGATGTTGTCACCATCATGGAGCAGAAGGTAAAACACAATGAGTTTATAAAATATGATAGCAACATTGGATCTTGCAAGTGGAGAAGCGACAAAATTCTACATTCTAGTGAAGCAACTTCTCTAGAGCATAGAACATGGCCAACACTGTTTGTTTAAACTTTTCCATTTGACGCTCACAATGTGTCATGTGTCACCTCTAAAGGTGAGCAGACACTATGCAATGTTTTCAGTTGTAAATATGCACCGCCTGCTCAGACTGTACACGTGAATCTCTAGTGTCAAAAGTTACAGCTCACGATTCATGTCTTCACACTACGTGATCACACTCTACGTCGACCCATGGCGCGTCAGACTCCTGTATCCGGAAGCACAACATAAAAGACGGAGGAGAAGAAGAATCCAGAAGTGGAGATGCGATTGTTTCCCCTTGTTTAACAACCTATAGTACAGACCAAAAGTTTGGACACACCGTCTCATTTGAAGACTTTTTTCTTTTAATTTTCATGACTATGAACATTGTAGATTCACACTGGAGGTATCCAAACTATGAATTAACACATGTGGAAGTATGGTACACAGCCAAAAAGTGTGAAACAACTGAAAATATGTCATTCTAGGTTCTTCAAAGAATCCATCTTTTGCTTTGATTACTGCTTTGCACACTCTTGACATTCTCTTGATGAGCTTCAAGTGGTAGTCACCTCAAATGCTCTTCCAACAGTCTTGGCGTTCCCAGAGATGTTTAGCATTTGGTAGACCCTTTTGCCTTCACACTGCGGTTTAGCTCACTCCAAACCATCTGGATTGGGTTCAGGTCTGGTGACTGTGGAGGCCAACTCATCTGACACAACACACCATCACTCTCCTTCTGGTCATTCATGGTGTTTATATCTTCAGTTTGAATCTACAGTGTTCATAGTCATGAAAATAAAGGTGACTCTTTGAATGAGAAAGTGTGTCCAAACTTTTGGTCTGTACTGTACATTGTTTGCACATGGGCAGCTCATCGTGGGTACACTGATTGTACCCATGATGAGCGAGCAAGATTTCAAACAAGTTAGATTTTCTTGCGATCCTAGGATTGTTAATCAGAAGCTGGTCATGAGATATTAATCGCTTCTTGTTACCCCATGTACACTACACGGTACACACACGACTCAGATCCAGCCCATCTCCAAAATTGTCCCAAAATGGGTCAATAATCGCTCTGCGTCTACCCTCCTTAATGAGCCTCCGCTCTTCTGTGACCTTCATAAACCTAATTTAATCCACTAGTGTTTCATCATTGTTTCACTTTTGTAACTGCGCACAAGAAAACACTCTGCGCTCGATCATGTGACACACACACTGTTCTCCACTCACTCCACAAGTCTGTGTCGTCTCTGTTCTTCTGCCACATGATGCAACAGACTGATAATTGTTGTCAATGTCCTTGTGGCCTGTTCTTTTTTTAGACACGTCTAAAAATCACATAAGATCCTAAACTCCTCTAGTGTGCAGCCGGCTTAACGGGAGCAACATTGTTGAAAATATAATAAAAAATATTTTTGATACATTTTAGATTAAAAAATGTAATAAATCATAAGTAAAATTAACAAATCCTTCTATAAAAACTTAAAAACTCCAATTCTAGAAGCTTGATAATTAAATCTGGAGAGACAAATCAGGCCTAAAATGCAGAAGGTGTGCAGGAGGATTTAGTCTATTAGAAGTGTAGTTAGCAGTAAGTACAAAAGTAAAACTGTTTATTTATCCAGTTTCTTATCTTGACTTGATAAATAAACACCTCTTTAACCTGTTTTAATGAGAACATAAATTATCTTGCCGAAAGTGTGTGGGATCAGTAAAGTGCATCCAACTGCCTTTGATGGTGAGTGATTTTCTATGCAAACTTAAATTACAGGCGCCATCTTTGTTCTGGAGCTTGTGTTTGACTGGATCAGCAGCATTCCTCACAGTCGTCTTCTACCGGCCGCAACAACAACAGGAAGAGACAAAAACACTTCATAAATCAGAGCTGGATTCTGATCACAAAAGAGAAAAGAAAGAGACTGTTGGTGTGAATGTCGTCTTTATTTCCTGTTGAACTTTGTGACAATGTTCAGACACGGCTGATACTGAGAAAGTCAAATCAAAATACTTTTATAGAAATGTGACAAGTGTGGCAAAAGCTAAAGATTGTTTTCATAAACTTAGTTGCAAGTAAGACTGCAACTAACGATCATTTTGGCAATCGATTAGTTGGTGATTATTCTTTGGATTACTCGAGTAGTTGTTTTGAATGCAAAAGTTACGTGACTTCAAGATTTAGATCTAAACAAAGCCTAAAATTAAGTAACACTGAGTTTGTAAATGACTGGATTAGGATATTTGCATCAAAAATTGCGCGTACAAGCGTATTTTGACGCGGAACATTTTTGAAGCTGACGCCCAAATAGGCATCCAGAACACCAAGGCGTTGGTGGACGAAAAGACACTTTTAACGCCCCAAAGCGCTTCTTTAAGTTCCCGCTTGTTTGCAGGCTTTGTTTTGCTCGTAGACAGTTCATGTTGAGAGAGAGAAGGAGAGAGAGAAAGAGAGAGGGTTGCTGCCTTTATAAAACATAACCTACCTGATCGCACAACTTTCTTTTCCTCCAGACAGTGTCCTTTTGCTGTCTCTGTCCTCCTCGGCTCCTCCAGTGTCACGTTGTGCAGCAGGTTTAAACACGGCAATGAGCATTTTTAATAGATCCATGTGAGCGCGTTGTCAGTCCAGATCATGTCTGGTGTTTGTTTTGCCATGTCTTCAGATTTTTAGAGCAACAAACGACCAAGTCTTTGAAAAAAAAGCCCCCAAACAAGCAACCTTTGGTTAAAAAAGTTATTAAAAGACTCCAGTAAACAGTCCTTCTTTCCCCTTGATGTGAAAGAAGAACAGCAGCATGTCACGTGTCACAGGAGTGTAGTCTCTGATTGGCTGACGCCAACTTCCAACGCGTCAGATGATGGATTTTCTCAACTCTTGCGGATTGGAAGCTCAAACCTGCGACGGCTGCAACTTCACTTGAATCTGCAGCTGCCGCAGGTTTGAGCTTCCAATCTGTAAGACGCCGCGTTTTCAGACGCCTAAACGCGCGTCAACAGACACCCCAGACGCCAATACGCGCCGCAAATACTCTTGAACGCTCAAGATGTGGGTTTACATTGAGTAACATTGAAAATAAACGCAAAGACGCTGTCCGGTCTGAACGCAGCATTAAAAAAGATTTGCTAATGGAACAATATTTGTCTCCTTTCCTCTCTCCTCCGCCTTATCATTTCTAATCTGTCTTCTCTTCTGTCCTCTCTTCTCTCCTCTTCTTTCTCTTCTGTCCTTTCTTCTGTCCTGTCCTCCAGTCCCTGAGCCTGACCTGCACCGTGTGGGGCGACCCGACTCCCGAGGTCACATGGTTCAAGAACGAGCAGGAAGTGGCCAGCACGGAGCACACCAAAGTCACGTTCGACGGCGGCAAATTCGCCAGCCTGGTCATCAACCAAGTCACGCCCGAAGACTCCGGCAAATACAGCATCAACGTCCGGAACAAGTATGGCGGAGAGTTCGTGGAGATCACCGTCAGCGTCTACAGACACGGCGAGCAGATCCCGGAGGCTAAGCTGGGACAAGCCAAAACACCCGCGTCCACCCCTACGCCGCATCTACACCCGTCCCACCCAAATCCCCCGCTCCGCCTTCCAAAACTCCCACGCCGACTCCATCCAAGCCCAGACCCCAGCGCCGTCCGTGAAGAGTCCCACCCCGGCGCCGTCCGTGAAGAGCCCGACTCCCGCTTCGACTCCAGCCTCCACCCCGGCGCCGAAATCACCCACCCCGACCCCAAGTCCCCCACTCCCACCCCAAATCACCCACCCCGACCCCGCCGCGTGGAGTCAAGTCGCCCACCCCCCGCTTCATGAAGTCCCCCACCCCGCCCAGGAAGTAGATCCAAGACGAGTCCCAGAGCGAAAATATACGACAGCATGAGTGTGGAGTTTGATGTTTAGATGTAGGTCCAGACTTTTGGTTTAAAACTCTGGATTATAACACGAGGAAATGAGAAAAATGGACTTTATGAGGCATTTATGAGTAGACCTGGGCTACATGGATGTTTTTGTGAAGATATTTTAAGTATTTAGCATTTTGTTAAGTAGTAGTTTGTTTCAAGAAAGCAAAAACAGTTTTATAGAGTTGGAAGAACTGTGGAAAGTCGGACTAAACGCCTAAACTCAGCATCGTTAGCATCATGATTTGTTCTGGTTTCTGCTGAAGTGCAATGAGGCTGTTGTAAAATTTAAAAAAACAGGCAAATTTTTCAATCGCTAAGTCAGGAAGACCATGAATGAGAAATAATGAGGGACGGATTCTGGATCTCAACACTCTCAAACTGTTCCCTTCACCAGCAGTTTTGACACTCATGATAACACAAATGGCTGCTTTAATCAGGGCAGTACTGACACTTAAAGGTTGTATGGAGGATTTTCCAATAGATAACGAAGTACCTCGTTATTTATTGGCCTGTTGACCTGTCAAGCAAACCCCCAGTGTTCCTAAGTACCTCATTGGCCCAGTTGCAGTGAAGAGCGTGGCCCTGGGAGGGAAACACATGTGCATCCTCCATACACCCTTTAAATAATTAGTTTTTTAAATAAAATCTCTCTGCAACCTGGTTCACACCAGATAGATATGTGTTGAACTCCAATTTGAGTTCCACATTATTCATCTGGAACTTTACTCGCGTTTGGGAAAAGGCAGGACGCTTAATGAAATACTTCCAGCTGATTGGGTGTGTGGCCGACCTTGGTTTGTGCTTAACCAATCACAGCAATGAATCATGATTGTGTATCCAATGTGCGTGTGGGATAGAACAAGTGTCACACACTGACACCTCTCTGCTCTTCTTTTAAAAGTATTTCTGCTAAAACATAATCAAACGCAGCAGAAACACGTACATTATTGTACGTAGTAGATGTAGATGCATTAAAATAGGGCTTAATTTCACCGTCACACACTGGATTAGAGATTATGTTAGCTTGACATGTGTCAACAGTTTTCTTTGCAAAAATTGCCTTCTTTGCTCCTTTCTTAAATTCTTCCTGCTTAAAATACTATTTACTTTGTTGTCTTCAAAACTAATCTCTGTTTGAATACGCTGCCTTTTATGCACACAAAATTAGCCTGATTTGAACCAGCAGCCTTAGTTAAATGTCTTTACAAAAATATCCATGTAGTTGTGTTGTGGAGCGGCGGTTCACTGGAAACAGCTGAAAGGAAAGGTTAAACATTTGGAAATTAAGATTTGCACCTTCCACGTTGCAAAGTGGAACGATTATTTATCACTGCATCGTGTTTAATTTACATAAAACGTATGTAAAAGATAAAACTTGTTGATGAAATATATGGAGAGTTCACATATATTTCTTCAGGCCGTAGTTGCAATAATAAATAAGGGATGTGTCTCTTGTTGAGGAGAGTTTTGGGGGAAATAAAGATGAATGTAAAGCCGGTTTTAACACTGGTCACATGTGTTTTGCCCTAAATCTTGTGATGGCAATAAACGTCACTTATCAACCTCTCTGATCTGAATCTGCTCTGTGTGTGACAAATGCATGGCCTTAGAATAAAATAATAATTTAAAAGGTAATTTATTATGCAAATCTGGAATGAGAATATTGTGATAATGTTAATTCCTCACTAAGACTTTTTTCTGAATATGATTTAGTTTTGGTTGAGTAGTACTGTCATCAAAAGTGACATTGCAACATAAATGTCAACATATTTACCTGACAATAATTGAGCAAAAAAAAAGATGGCATAGATAGAATATTATTTATGTGTTACTGCCTCAAGAGTGAATTTTATTCTCTGCGTTTGACCCATCCTGCAGAGCCGCTGGGCGTTTGTCAGGAGCAGTGTGCTGCCGCTGAGCGGAACTCAAGGACCATCTCCATGATGTTGTGTTTAGCTTGGCCTTAGCTGGAGGAGCAGGTGCAGCTGGAGGTGGAAACCAGAGACAGATGACAGACAGATCCAGGTACAACTGGAGACACGTCACTGTGATAAAACCATCGCCTCAAAATATTCGTTTAGAAAATCTGCTGCTGCTGCAGATGTATTAGTTTGTTGCATTTCAAAGCGAGCAGAATTAGCATCCATAGCTTCATATCCTGTCACCTGGGCATAGGTCTACAGGGTAACTATTGAAATATTTCCTCCTTCATTGCTTTGTTGTTTCTTTATTGATCATAGGGAAAATATAGTACTTGCTATATTTACAATATTTTATTAGTGGTAATATTTGGTGACTTTTATTCTCATTTAAAGCAGCTTAGCTGTTATGAGATTGCTTAAAGCAGTGGTTCTCAACCTGGGGATCGCGTAATGATTTCTGGGAGTCCCCTAATGATGTGTGAAGTTTAACAATGATATCTTAAACAAGGTTTGACACATTCAACTGTAATGATAGATGCAGATTCCTATTCACAAGTTTTTTCCAGGAATATGGCTTCACAATAATATCAGTCACTAGACTAAAGACTGTTTTATCACATCGTGTGTTGCCTACATTTTATGTTTGGGGGTCACTATTAAATAAGGTTGAGAACTTCTGGTTTAAAGAATGGTCGGCGGAATACTGTGTGTAATGAGTTGTTTTCTATAAAGTATTACTGCGTAGGACGATTTCTCTAGTGAATAATCCCATTAAAGGTGCACAGGTGCTCTCCATCTGGATCAAGTAATAATGTATTATTGGTCTGTTGGAATGTAAAAATAATGTTAACATGACAATTAGATTTTTTTTCATGAATTGAACTAAAAAGATCTAATATTTCTTAGTCACATTTATTCAGTGCTTTTCAACCTTTTACAAAGTGCTTTACATCAAAGAACCAGTTACACATCAGTGTCTACAGACGCTGAGGATGAAGCAAGTTAAGTGTCTTGCTCCAGGACACAATGGCAGTCGTCATCACCTGAGGAGCTGCAGCCGAGTGCATGAAGACGATGGTGAGTCATCTTTTTAGTTCACAAGAAAATATTTTAACGCAGTCACTCATAATTACACTTACAGTCTATCCCATTAGATCAGTGAGTGTGCAGTGGGCGTGGCTTAAGTGTGCAGTGAGCTTGGCTTAGAGTGCGGTGGGCGTGGCTTGAGTGTGCAGCAGGCGTGGCTTGAGTGTACAGTGGGTGTGGCTTAGATGTGAAGTGGGCGTGGCTTGAACGTGCAGTGGGCGGGGCTTAGAAACAGGTACAGCAGGAGAGAGTTCACAGATCGTCCCACGCCTCAGAGCCGTTCACACCGGAGGCTCTGACAGCTGCAGCTATGAGGTAAACTTTACATTTATATTTATTAAACAGCTTCTCAAACTGTGGGACAGGAATTTTAGCAACTTTAGAGACATTTATTCAGGTCATTATTGTTTGGAGAGTGTTAGAAGTTAAGTCAGGTGATAAGTAATCATTTAGAGAGATCACTTCTTTTGTATTTCTGTCAGATAAATAGCAGGAGTTCTCATGCAAATACGTAATTTAATGTGTAACAATTGACAAAAGTATTTAAAATATATGTGCAGTTGGAAAAATATTGTCTATTTTGTAATTTACAAAGGTTTAGAATCCAACAACTTGGTCAAAATTGTGCTAATGTTGTTTCTTTGTTGATAAAGAATGAAAATAGTCTTTACATCGCCCCGTTTACATCAATGAAAGGTTCACAATAACACAGTTTGTTTGTTTTTACATTTAATAAATATGCACAATGAGAGTTGAAAGGCGTTGTTGTTCATTCCTAAACCTCAGGTGGATAAATGAATACAGACTCTGAATCAGGGCTGAACGTTATAAACAGCAACTGGACTGAGTCGTCGTTTGAGTTAATGCAATTTTAAATTAAGATAATCTGCAAAAGAACAAAATAGTTTAGATTTCTAAAACATTTCAGCTCAAAGTTATAAGTTTGTTTTATGAAATCCACAGTAAACATGATAAATAAATTAAAGAATTAAAACATAAATACAATTTGTGCCTATAAAGGAGGTATAAGTACATTATAACTGACTTAAAATCACTTGCAATGAACGCTTACTTTTGTTTTATTTTAATGCTAACTTACTACTGTATCATACGTTAAATAAACCTCTTACTACAAGTTACTATAACTTAATGTTTTGAGTTATTTTGGGCTCTTTGCTCTGAGAAGGAATGTAACGATTTGCAAATCTCGATGCGATATTTATCAGAATATCATGTTATTACAAAAAAACCCACGATAAGCATGAGACTGCTTTTTTACTTGAATTCCTGAGAGCCCCGCACAAGAATTCCAATGTGTACGGACTTCTGTGTGTGCATAAATGGCAAATACATTTCTTGAATCTTGAATTGAGTTTATGCAAACGGTAATAAACATTAAAGATGCATTTTCCAGTCATTCTTTTTATCATCCACTAACTTCTTTTCTTGGTGCAAATTCATAGCTTCAGACAAAATTACTCTCCCACCATCATCTTTGTTTATAAAAATATTTAGAATTGTGTGCTTTTTTTGCATTATATGTGTGTTAATGTTCTAAACTCAGAACTATTTTTATTGCATGTCATGCTGTTTAAGATTGTCAGGTCATATATATTGTGACTGTTTTGGTATCGCGGCTGTTACATCCTTCTAAGTCAGGTGAGCTTCTTTTTTAAAGCCGGAACTGAACTGAAACATTTACTTTAAGGCAACTTGTTATGATAAACAAAAGTCACTAGTCTCTCTCTCTCTCTCCCTCCCTCCCTCTCTCTCTTTCTGTCTGTTTCTCTCTCTCTATTGCTCTCTCTCTCTCTTCTATCTCTCTCTTGCTTTCTCTTTCTCTCTTTGTCTCATTGTTTCTTTCTCTCTCCCTACACCCTCTCTTCCTCTCTCCTCTTCCTCTCTCTCTCTATCCCACTCCTCTCTCTCTTTCACTCCCTCTCTCCATCTGTTTCTCTCTTCTATGTCTCTCTTGCTTTCTCTCTTTCCCCCCTCTCTGTCCCCTGTCTCTTCCTCCATTTCTTCTCTCTCTCTTCCTCTCCCTCTTTCTTTCTCTCTCTCTTTCCCTCTCTCCCCTCTCTCTTTCTCTCGCTCCTCTCTCCATCTCCCTCTCTCTCTCTCCTCTCTTTCTCTTTCTCCTCCCTCTCTCTCCTCTCGCCCTTCTCTTTCTCTATCTCTCTCTCTCCACCTCTCCCCTGTCTCTTGTCTCTCTCTTACCCTCTCTTCTCTCTTTCTCACCCTCTCTCACCCCCTTTCTCTTCCTCTTTCTCTCTCTCTCTCCTCTCTCTCTCTCCTCTCTTTTTCTTTCTCCACCTCTCCTCCGGTCTCTCTCTTCCCCTCTTCAACTCTTTCTCCTCTTTTTCTTTCTCTCTATGCCTCTCCTCCTCTTCTCTTTCTTCCTCTCTCCTCTCCTTCTCTCTTTCCGTCTCTCTTTCTCTATCTCCCCTCTCTCTTTCTCTCGCTCCTCTCTCCATCTCCCTCTCTCCATCACTTTCTCCTCTTTTTCTCTCTCTCTCTCTCTCTCAAGTATTTTCTATTCTTGTAATTAAACTTACTCTGAACTTACTCATAAAAATAACTCCAATGCCCAGTTTCAACATCGTTTTTCAGACACAAACCTCGTCCCAAAGAGTCAAATAGTGACTCACACGGCTCTTTAATACATATAAAAATGAAAATATAAAACACTTAGTCGTACATCTTGCATTCTTGCTGCGTTGCTACAAAATCTGAGCATAAATAAATCTCACATTGTAACGAGAATCTGTCTGGTGGAGTTGAGTTTCGTGAAGTTTCCGGCGCTGACACTTCTGCGGAGACGATGAGAACATGTGTCTGTCTTTGTGTTGTTGACTGAGCTGATTCACACACTGGACCGACTGGTTTGCTTTAACATATGTAAACGACGCGCTCACATGAAACTCTGACGCCGGTGAGGAAGAAACGCTCAGGACGAGAGAGAAAAGAGGAGAAGGAAGTTAAAGGCAGACAGAGAGGAGACAGAGGAAGGAAGAAAGAGTGTGTGTGGTGACAAAACCTGCTCCTGCAAAGATGGCAGTTCAATCCTTCAGACAGAGCAGATTGTTACAGTGTTTTGGGGCACGACACTTCACCCATTCGGTCAATGTTATGATATGTATATGCCATATTTGAATGAATGAGATGAATGTTTCTGACAGGGGCGTAGCAGGTACAAACTTCTTAGTGGACCCCAGTGCTTTAAATGGTCTAAAGCCTTTTGCACACTACATGAGTTTTGGCCTGATTTTAAGCCCAATGTGCCCCTCTACGAGTTCGAGGAGGCGTGGCCAGAGTAAGGATTTCTGTAGGAGATTTTTTGTGGTTTCTCTCCTTATGTCTGTGCATCACTGTGATTGTAAAGAGCATCATGGTGAGGTTCATATGCAGCACCTTTACAACAGACAGTATCTGGTGCATCTGCCTTGTGATGGCAGCTTTTAAAATGTAAAATAAAGAAGAAACAGTGCCTCATCGTCTGTAAATAAAACGCTTTGTGGATGTAGTCAAAGTGAAACATTACGCACCTGCTCCTTAAATTATGTTCAAAGCAACTTTTCTAAAGAAGATGGCCAACACTGTTTGTGAAAACTTGTAAATTTCATGCCCCCAATGCATCAGTGTAACAGCTCTTTACCTCTAATGAGCCTCCACTCTCCTGTGACGTTTATAAACCTGCTTTAATCCACTGGTGTTTCATCACTGTTGCTGTCGATGACATAACACATGCACTGTTCTCCGCTCACTGCTGCGCTCCACAAGTCTGTGTCGTCTCTGTTCTTCTACCACATGATGCCACTGTCAGACAAATGATCGTTGTAAATGTCCTTATGTCTTATTAAAGGTCTTGGTCTTTTCTCGGACTCAAGCACATTTGTAATTGTTCTTTTCTTTGTCTCAAGGGTGCTTGGTCTCCGTCTTATCTTGGTCTTGGTCTTGGACTTGGTCGTCTTTTGACCACATTTCATAACCACCACGCTCTGCTAAACTTGCACTAAGAGCGCGCTGACCTGTCCCAGACACCGTTTGTAATAAGCTCTGCACATTTAGATCATGTCGACACTAATAATTGTGTAAAATTACAATGGTGGTCTTGATTTGGTCTCGATGGAGAGCGGTCTTGGTCTCGCCTCGGTCTTGACCTATAAAAGTCTTGGTCTTGTCTCGACTCTCAGTGATCTGGATTTTGTCTTGGTCTTGGGACTCTGTGGTCTCGAAAAAGTCTTGGTCTCGATTAATGAGGTCTAGCAGTCACAGGGATAGGCTCCAGTCACTTGCCTCTGCTGATGAGAACAATTTTATTTGGTTATTACTAGCAAAATCTAGCAGAGAGAAGGAACTGTTGCTTTTGAGCGTCCCTATATGCGTTTTTTTTTTTACTGAAACTTGCATAAACCCTGTGACAAAACTATTGTCTAAAGTATCCTAAATGTTACAAAGCAGCTAAAGCTTTAATTCCCTGAAGCTCTGTGTTTGTCTCTTCTCACCTAATTTGACTTGCTTCTGGTTTTCCGCAGGTAAAGTGTGAAGTTTTGCACAAATGGATTCCAGTCTGTCCGGTCTGTCGTCGCTCAAAGATGACAACACTCCTCTGTACATCCAGCCGCACTACAAGGAGGCCTACCGTCTGGCCGTGTACGCTCTGCTCTGTGGCGGGACGGAAGCCTACGACGAGTTCCTACGGGCCGAACAGATCAACCACTTCCTCTCCGAACAGGAAATAAGCTTCATTTTGGAAAAAGCGCAGTTTCCCGTGATCGAGGAGGACGATGGGAAAGTCACAGTGGAGAACGGCGGAGTTTCGACGTACTTCCCCACAGAATCCGACGAGGAGATCCCGGATTTGGATTTGGGCTGGCCGGACGTCCCGCTGGAGGAGACAGACACCAGCATAAGTGTCCTGTTCAACCCGCCTAGGCAGGACACGCCCACCATCAAGGAAGTGGTGCGGAAGCAGATACAAGAGGCTCGACAGGTGAGAGGAGAGAAGGGGAGGAAAGGGTTTATGAGGAGTGGGGGATGTTCGACAGGTGGGAGGAGAGAAAGAAGGGACAACAGGTGAGAGACATGTGAGAGGAAAGGGAGACTACAGGTGAGAAGGTGGAGGGAAGAGAGATAGGAGGGGGCAGGGGAGAGAGGGAGGACTGACGGGTGAGAGAAGAGGAAGGGAATGACAGTGACGAGGAAGATTCGACAGGTGAGAGAGCAGGTTAAGCTGGCTGCAGACTACAGGAGTTTTGGCCCGATTTTAAGCCCGATGTGCCTCTCTACGAGTTCGGGGAGGCGTGGCCAGAGTAAGGATTTTCGTAAGAGATTTTTTGTCGTTTCTTTCCATATGCTTGTGCATCACTGCGACAATTTGTCGGGTTGCATCATCGTGAGGTTCACATGCTGCACGAGCACATAAAATAAAGAAAAAATCGCTTCATCAACTGTAAACAAATGTAATGCTTTGTGCTCGTAATCCAAGTACGAAATTCTTTTTACGATCATAACGCACATCATCTCCACTTCATCTGCTCCTTAAATTAGCACCGTGAGAAGCACCGACTTTATTATATAGAACATGGCCAACACGGAGTTTGTTAAAACATTTTCATTTCACTCCCACAATGCGTCAGTGTAACAGCTCCTTAACTTTTATGAGCCTCCGCTCCTCTGTGACGTTTATAAACCTGCTTTAATCCACTGGTGTTTCATTGTTAACTTTTATAACAGCGCACATGCGCTCGATCACGTGACACACGCGCTGTTCGCCGCTCCCCAAGTCTGTGTCGTCTCTGTTCTTCCTGCGACGATGATGCGACTGTGAGACAAATAATCGTTAAGGTTAAGGTTAAGGTTAAGGTATACTTTATTGTCCCCGTAGGGAAATTTGTCCTCTGCATTTGACCCATCCTTCAATGCCTCTGGGGCATCTCCTCAGGAGCAGTGATCGCCGCAGTGCAGCGCTCGGGAACCCATCTCCAGATGTTGTTGCTAGGCTTGGTCAGGACTACCGTAGCTGGAGGTTATTACCCTAACGTGCATGTTATTGGTTGGTGGGGGAAACCGGAGTGCCCGGAGGAAACCCACCCAGACACAGGGAGAAACATGCAAACTCTACACAGAAAGGCGCGGCCCGAGCGGGAGTCGAACCCGCGACCTTCTTGCTGTGAGGCGAGAGCGCTATCCGCTCAGCCACCGTGCCGCCGTGCCGTTGTAAGTGTTCTTATGTCCGTGGCCTCTTCTTTTCTTTGGCACGTCAAAAAATCGCAAAAGATCCAAAACTCCTGTAGTGTGCAGCCGGCTTAAGAGGGGAGAGGGGGCAACATGTTAAAGGAGGGTGAAGGACAGGTAGAAGGGGAGGGGCTGGTGACAGAGTGGAGGGGCCAGTCAGGTGAGGATGAGAGGAGAGAAAGGGTACAACGAGACTCGACAGGTGAGGAGAGGGGAGAGGAGACGCCTGACAGGTGAATGAATAGGTTTGTCTCTAAATAAAACACGTGTTCAATCTGCAAAAGGCCATAAATACCACCAGGGACGATGGTATCAATGGGCTATCATTTCAGGAAAGAAAATATGGTAACTGAAAGAAATTTTGATAACTGATCAAAATAACGTTATTTATCCGTTAGGAACTTAATTTGCAGACAGAGCACCATGCCGAGCAGACACACGTTGTAAAAACACATTCATAAAACACACACAATAAATAAATAGATCAATGAAAGAGTTCACAAATCATCCCTTCCTCTCTAAAAAGTTTCCTGTCACGTGTCAGCCGTTCAACAAGCGGGTTGAGGTGGGATAAAGCTGGATGTGGCCCTTTTGGTTTTGAGTGAGAGGGACCTGAACCTGCGACCCGATGGCAGGAGGGTGTAGTGTGAGTGCAGAGTGTGTGAGCTGTCTGTGGAGATCTGTGCACCCTTTCTCATGACTCTGCTGTTATAGATGGAGGTGTGTGGCTCCTGTGGCCGTCCTATGATTTTACTGCTGAATTGAACGATTCTGTTGAGTGTGTTGCTGAGTGAACCAAACCAGGCTGTGATGTTGAAAGTGAGGATGGACTGTATGAAGCATTTGTAAAAAAAAAACCTTCAAGAATGGATTGGTGAACCTGTAGTTTGTGAAGATTGTGATGAAAAAGAGACGTTGTTGACACTCGAAGAAAATGTTTTCAGTGTTTAGTTGAAAAGTAAGTTTGTGATCTATTGTAGTGCCGATATACTGTATTTGTATGAAAGAACCTAACTAAATAATTGTGTATAAAAAATATAATCTTTAAATGTATTACTATGAGTTGTGTTGCTGTATAGTTCCATATTTGAATTATGTCAGTTTTGCTGTAAACCTACTAAAAAAAAGAAAACCGGGTTAGTTTTATCCAGCCCACAACAGCTCAGTACAAACTGCAAGAGTCTATGGGAGGATGATTGACAGGTGCTTGACCCGCCCCTGTTCCATTACACACAGTAAAGTTCAGAAGCAGGGCTGGTTCCACTTAGCCATGGATCTATTATATTATCTGGATACGGTATTGCTAGCTTGCAGCCGTTGTAAATCAGCCCCAGTGGCCGCTCCATTGGTACTGCAGCGGGAAAATGCCTCTACAGGCTAGAAAGGATTTTTTCCCTAGAGCGCAATGCAAACACAAACCGCCCGTGTTCGCCAGAAACAGCATCTAGAGCTTTAAAAACAGACGGACTTTGCGGCAATTCTTACCTAGATTCACATCATAAACTTTTTTCCGGTTCAAAAGGTTTTAGTTTCGTATAAAACGTCTTTTTAAGCTTTAGCTTCGGCTACCGCTGCTAACACTGTAACTGCCGCTCTGATTGGTCAGAACGGTCACGTGTGAGCTTTCGGCTTCTTTCGGATTCACTCGGCTCGAGCTCGGCCCGCTCTTCGCGGGGGGAGTTATGGGGGAACACAACTGCGCATGTTCCATAGCCTGTAGAGCACCTAGCAAAAGGCTAAAGCTAACGGCCATATTGGCAACGAACGCCAGTGAGCAAAAGCCATTGACGCACAGCGCCCGCCATCTTTGATCACCGGGGCTTGCACTTAGCCCAAATTCCCAAAACACATCATTGGCTAGTTTGACAGTTTGACCAATCTCAAGCAGCACTGGGCCGGTCTTAGATTCTCATTGGTTCAGATTGTCATGTGCTTCCTAGAGCATGAACACGGAGATTACAACGAACAAGTGGATTTTAAGAATATATTTTCTTTTTGGGTGAGTTTTTGTGGTGGAAGCAGAAGAAAAGCCACGTTAGATTAGGGTTTACAGAGCCATGAAAAAATGTGAGTTTGGTGAAGGTAGATGACAACCTTTTTGTCGGTTTCATGAGTATGAGCAGTTATGTAGCATCCACAAGTTTGTAAAGTCTAATTAACAGTGTGAGTTTGGTAAATATGTCGTTTGGCTCGTGTCTGGTGCACAAAGGTATTTGCCCCGTGTCTCTGTTTTGGTGCTTTTGAGCTGTTTGGAGGAGAAGAGTCTTTTTCTAACACAGATTATTATTGTTTTGCTGAGTTAGTATTGTGGTTACGTAGCCCCTCTGCCCAAAGTTGTCACCAGCCGCCACCGGGTACCACACTTTGAGAAGCACTGGTGTAGACACTACAAAAGAATCTTTAAACAAAAAAAATGACAGCAGCAGGCTTAAAGTTATTGGTAAATTTTGTTGACATGCTACAAGATAAAACAATTTACAGAAAAGCTGTTTCTATTTTAAATGTATTTCCTTAAGGCACCAATAAAGTGACACAAAAGTCTGATTTGAGGCAGAACTTGTGCAGAGACAAGTGATCACAGGCTCAGAAGTTTAGCTGGAGGATAACTAATAAAATAACTGCACATTTGTCAATAGAATCAGACATTATTCTCCTTTTGAAACATCTATATATGTTTAACCGTCATCATGTCTGTGTATGAATGAATGAATGTATAAATTGCATGTGTTACCCTTCAAAACAAATTACTTTAGTTGTTTCATAACCGAAGGACACGACAGTTCTGACTCGTGGTACAAGCCGAGAAACGCAGCACCTCAGGCCTCAGTCTATCAAAAGAGAAAATGTCAAACAGACACAGATTTACTTAAGCCTTTATTAAGTCTCATGGAAGATTCTCTAAAGGTTAAACATGCACAAGTTTTGATTTGCCCTGTAATTGTCTGTTATTAAATAATACTGTGTCAGCGCTGGACATGTTAGAAAGGTTTAATCAGACAAGACACTAAAGGAAAAATGGTATGTGTTTTTATTTTGCTCACATGTGTAAAAGTCAGTGTTGGGGAAAAATGTTTCTCATTATTACTTTGTACACTTACACTAGGTTAGTTAGTTACTGCCCCAAGAAAGTTTGTTAGATTACTTTAGGATTACTTTGTGTAAACATTAATAAAACATGTGATTTAAAGTTTTATTTTTGGTATTTAAACAGAAGTAAGCAGCAAATGAGATGCTTTAATGGGCTCAAATTGAGTAAAATGATTCTGTCCCTGATCCAGCTGCAGATCTGTGTCTCTGAGCTGTTTTATCTCACACAATTACTGTAATTTCTGCCCTATTGAGCGCACCTGAATATAAGCCGCACCCACTAGATTTAAGTAAGAAAAATGATAAAGTACATATATAGGCCGCACTTGTTAATAGTGAGTCTTTGAGAATCTATAATTTTGCTGCATTGCCTTATAAGTCACAGTGTTCAAAGCTCATGAAAAAAGTAGCGACTTATAATCCAGAAATTACGGTAGTCATGTTTGTAGATTTTTTTTTTTTTTTACTTAAAGGTGGATCCCAGTATTTTATCAGTAACTGTAATTTAAATACAAGTAATTTCTCAGTAACTAAGTTACACTACTTGTTACTCAAAAGTTTAATCTAATTACAGTAACTAAGTTACACCCAACGCTGGTAAGAATAAATGCATAATGCAAGTCTTTTTTTATTATGTCACGTTTTCTATAAATGAGTTAAAATCACTGCAACTGTTCAAAAAAACAAACAAAAAAAAAAAAAACTAGACAGAGCCAAGTTAAAATGTATTGCATATTTTTATTGACTTTTAAAAAATATATATATTCTGTTTTTGAGTAAACTAGAAAGTTCACCAGAAAATGTTAATATTTTTTTATCTGAAGAAAAGAACTTCATTTTATAGCAATATGAGCAAATCCTTCTTTAAAGTGACACCGTGTAACTTTCTTTACCCCAATGAAATAAAACAAACACTAGTTTTGGGGCATTCACTGATATACATCAGTTTCTTGCCATAATGTGGAATATTTTAACTAAAGGAACAAGGTTTCCGTGGTTACAAACAAGAGGAGGTTCCTTTAGGACACACCAGAGTCGATTTCAGAGAGACGTCCGTCTGCTCAGAGCAAAGACACAAGAACATCCAAGTAAAAATCTATCTTTTCTTCAAATTTATTTTTTGGCTAAAAGGTTACACGATTGAAAAGTTATACCCACAAAATCTAAGTAAATTAAATAATAGGCAAATAGGACAAAATAAAGAAATATTTGCATGTAGTGTCTCGCCTTAAGTGATCATTATGAGCTTAAATACATGTTCTGCTCAGGCTAAAATGCAAAGACAGGTTGTTATGTCATCTAAATGTCAGGGACTGCTCAGACAAGTTGTTGTGTCCTTGGGCAAGACACTTTAGCCACCTGTGAACTGTGCAGATGTGAGGTTGAGGACCTTAAACTATGACATATGTAGTTCAGTGATTCACATTTTGTTCATTGTAAAACTCAAAATGTATCTAAAAGGCCTCAGATATAAACAGGTCCATTCATGTCCCGTTTAAAACTGTAGAACTGTTAAGCTCCGCCTCTTCATTGTAAAATTTAGCTGTAACAATAGGCACATTTTAAATTTCTCTCTTGCTTTGGTACCATATTGTAAATCTGGTCCAAAATCCACTCGCAGTAAATGACAAAGACATTATGATTTGACAAATGATAAAACCTTGTAAGTAAGTAAACTTTATTTGCTTAGCGTCTTTCACAGCAACACTCACAAAGCGCTTCACAAAACAACAAATTTAAATGCGTGTCTATGCAATGATTCATACAACCAATGCAGAGTCACAAGTACAGATTAATATGGCAGAACCTACTAGATCTGGTCAAAAGCTTAGCTGCAGAGTTTTGGACTAACTGTAGTCGAGCTAAGACTGACTTCAAAGAACATTCATTCATTTTCTACCGCTTGTTCCTGTTAGGGGTCGCGAGTGATTGGAGAACCTATCCCAGTGACTTTGGGCCTTAGGAGGAACAGTAGCCAACTCGCCGCAGGGTTAGAAAAACAATCATTCAGTATGTCATTTATTCACAGGGAAATTTACATTGTTGCCCAATTAACCTAAACTCCACCCAGAGAGATTGTGAGATGTTGATTTGGCTTAAACCGGGAGTCGAACCCACGACCTCCTTATTTCTGAAAGCTAGAGCTCTAACCACTCTGCTACTGTGCACCCCAAAGAACAGGGAGTTGCAATGAGCTTTGCAATATTTCAAAGCTGGAAAAAGCAAGTAAAGGTCTGGACATGTTGGTTAAGACAGAGTGGGTTGTTTGAGACACCAAAATTACGTACAACAGGATGTACATTAGCTTTTCAGGCACCAATGCAGTTTGCATCCTTGAATGAATGAACAAATTAAAGGGGCACTGTGTAAGATTGAGAGGAATTTTAATGATCACATATAGTCCACAAACATTTAAATCATATTTATTCTTTACAACATGAATACTTAAGAGAGCACTGTTAACCAATCCACATCAATTGTGATACATTTGTACGTATTTGAAATGTTTTATTACGGGCTGGAATGTGTATTATTGACGCTAGATGTCAGCATGCTAAATAGGCAAAATGCATGTGAAAGGCTAGCTCTGGTGTTCAAAAGTGGAAATTACTTGGATCACTTTGTTTGTTTTTCTTACACAGTGCCCCTTTAATGAATGATAATGAGCCTTGAGGGAGGTGATTTCATTGTTATCAGGGGTAACAATGGCAGAAAATAGAACGCAAATAACAATGGGCCCAGCACTGAACCCTGGGGAACTCCAAAATCCAAAAATTTTGTTATTTAATTGTTTAAACTCCAGCAAACTGTCTGTTGCGTGTAAACTGGTTTTGCATTTTGATGTTTTTTGACAACATGTGTGGAGATTTTGTTTTAGAACTCAAATTACTTTTCTTTATAAATTGCTACTTAGCCCTGAGAAAACTTTGCTAAATATTTGCCACTGGAATTATTCATCACAAAATCTTCAGTTCTGGTGCGTTCTCAGTCTGTATGAACTAAACCCTGCGTGTGTCGTAAATATACTAAAGTGAGCTAAAGCCGTGTCGCCGTGGCGATGTTATCAGGGCCAAACCCAAACAAACAGGAGTTGTACTTTTGCCTGGAGCACTCCCGCTTCACTCGTCTGCTCACACTCCTCTGAACTTTACCTCTTTTATGACATTATGCTTTTATATTGTCTTGATTTGATCATCTTATTACATAAGTTAAATCTAGCTTTAGTTTTAAGTTTTGTTGTGTGTTGAACTGCAGCTTATTTATCCTGTCTGAGTCAAATAAAACTGTTCGGTAACATATGATAAAAGATTAATAAAATGTGCTTACAACTCTCATAAAACAAAACTATTTAAATTGCTTAAACGTGCACTCACTGTGTAACGTTCTGAAAGTGAAAGGTCAACTGCACAGTTCATTGGAAATACAAAGTTAAAACCAAACTTTGGGACATTCTGAATATGTTTTATGTCATAATGTGGACAAAATACAGCTAAAGAATGATCATGGAAACATAAATAATAGTCTTTTTTGTGGTCATGGAAGCTCTTTCAAAGTATGCAGTGCAGCAAAGACATCTAAATGATAAAAACATTCAAGTCCAATTTTTGTCATATTTTTACAAAGTGCACCTGAGAGGTTTCTGAAACTACTAATTTCACAAAAACAAACTTAACATTATTGTATGTAAGATTCTAAACTGAGATCAAATCCGTAAATGTTCACATTTACGGATTTGATCTCAGTTTAGAATTTTTTTTTAAGAAATAAAAATTCAGCAACCATAAATAAAGTGGGCCAAAACTCATTTAACTGAAGTGGCTTTTCTTACTTTTTCTTACTTTGTTTGTTTGTTTGTTTTTTTGTGAGAAAATATCAATTACTATCTTCTCCCTAAAGAAAAGTAAAATCGTTAATATAATGACTAGAGAAAGTGTGGGCCCTGTTGCCATGGCAGTTGTGGCGGCCATCTTGCGAAGGGAGAGGCAGCAAAATTCAAATTGAAACTAATGTAAAAACAAGGTCAGATAATTGATAGATTAATGGGGGTAACTGAATCTATAATGGTCATTTTTCCTTTCAATTGTAAATATAAATACTAAAACCATTGCCCTGGTCTGGAGTTTGGTTGAACCGATGCACAAATAAATGGACAAATACGAAAAGGTTCAAATATCAAAGTATTTAGGCGAAAAAGTCAATTAAAAGTTCAGCTTCCAATGAGATCTTTAGTAAACTCTCCCTACACAAGATGGCTGCCGAAACTAGACATTAGTCGTGTTCAAGATGGTCAAGGCGGTGCAGTCGGCTCGAGGCGTTAAGGGGGGTCCTGTCAGATGACAGCGCAAGAGATCAATCAGTGCTATGGACAGTGCTGTCGTCAGACCCAACCCCCCTTGACGCCTCGAGCCGACTGCACCGCCTTGACCATCTTGAACACGACTAATATTGCTATAGGTTACCATGGCTACACTCTCTCTACTCATTATAGTTTGTAAATGTGAAAATCATGTAGCTCGCAGTTGCTTGATCACGTTTACTCAAAAACTAAAATAACAAATACAAAATTCCCTTTGTTGACATCTTTGTGTCTAATATGTGAATACATTTAATCAGTAAATAGTTTTTCTCTCTGTTTTGGTTTTGGCAGTCCTCCAAAGTGTTTTCCAATGTTGTCTGTTTTTACACGTAAAATGTTCTATTTCGAAATGAAAAACACGTTTGTAGTGCATTTTCTCATTTATATGCATAAACTGCAAAACAAGATATCTTTAAATACATTTTTTCACTTGCTTACTTATTAATAAATAGTGCTTTGTACAAACACTAGCATTTCCACATTTAGAGTGATTGTGCCTTCAAAACTCAAATTTGCAAAGAGGCAGCAGCATTTTTGAAACAGCAACACGATGACGTCGTTCCAGCCACGCCGTGTAATTATAAACTATTAGCAGCTCTGCCCAGTTCAGAAGGAAACTCCCAGTGTTACAATACAAACGTGAGAGAGAGTTACTTCATTTGTTTCATCTGTAAATAATGAAAGCAAACCACGTTCCTATGAGTTCATGTCACAGTAAATTAAAACAATGTTGGTTTGTCAGTAAATAAGCTTTCATTTAGAAAAGACAACAGCTTCTCCAAAAGACATTTTATCATTTATTAGACCTCCTCAAGAATTTGCCCACATAGCAATGAGTATTGCATTTTACACATAAAAAAAAACTTAACTTGAATTTATTTTTTGCATGTTCACTTTTATATACAGCCCTCCATGTAATCTGTGTTTCAGCCCTTGAAGAAAAACATTTGGACACCTCTAAGCTACAAAGAGACTTGACCTGATAAAATAGTAAGATCTTCTATAGAGGTCGACCGATATGGGTTTTTCTTGGGCCGATATCGATGGCCGATTTTCAAAGCCGATTTCTGAGGCCGATTTTCTTGTTTTTGTTTTTAAAAGACATAGCTAAAATGAAATAATCTATCCAAAAAAGAAAAAGTTCAATCTAAACTATTATTTTGTCTCATTGTTTTATGAATACAACATGTTTATGCACATTACAGAACATTTTAAAGAGTAATTCAGGAAAGATCTTCTTTTCAAAATGGAGAATTATAAAACACACCATATAATTTCTCTTCAAAATAAGAGATGAGAAGTGAGATCAACTGATCACTGTGAGAGCAGCTCTACCGTGCAGCTAACTGTTTAAACAACTGCCTCATCAAATATCGCCCAAATTAGGCCGATATGCAAAAGAAAAAAAAAAATCAAAATATCAGCACCGATATATTGGCCGGCCGATATATCAGTCTCTAATTTTCGACTTAGACTTGGACGTCAGTGACTTGAGACGACTTGTGGGGCTCTGACTTTTCTACAGACTAAGATTTTAATAGTTTTAAATCTAAAAATATGTAAAAATGTAAATTTGTATGCAAATTTTCATTTCATTTTCAAGTATTTCACTTTCTACTGTTCGTTCCCATTTAGGATTGTCTGTGACAGGAGCCTATCCCAGTGACTTTGGGCCTTAGACGGGGGTATACTTGGACAGTGGACAACTTATGGCAGTTATATAGACAGACAATCATTCACTCGTTCATTCATTCACTATGATATGGAGTGATATTTGGAAAATTAATTTAGTTTTAATTTACCTGACAGTTTCGGCGACAGGAGTTCGGCCTTCGACAGAGGTCAGTCTGGTGTTGTAACTTATATAATATTCTCAGACGTGGCCAGTTTGAGAGATTTGTTAGGCGGGGGCAGACGTAGAAGAGATGAATACGAGAGGCTATTGTGATCAGGAAGCGAGGCTCACAGACCATCAGTGGAGATGAAGGAGCTTTTTCTTTTATGCGTGCATGGTCTGTCTGAGAATATTCAATAAGAGACATGTAAATGAGCACTCAGCTTATTACAACTGTCTTATTGTCTTACTTTTTGGAGTTAGGAGGAAGCTGGAGAAAACCCACAGTTACACGGGAAGAACATTCAAACTCCGCTGAGAGAAATAAGGAAATATTGACTTGGCTCTAACCACTCTGCTACTGAACACCACTCATGTTATTTTGTCATATGTCTTATTGTTTGTTAATCACTACTGAAAAACAACTTGGTAAAATCATTTAATCAAACTAGAAACATGATACATGCAGACAGATTTAAACAGCACAAACAGCACTAAATCAATAAAACACTGATGCCGAAAGCACTGACACATGTTGTGTTTTTGTTGTTGTTCAGCTGATCGCTCTGTCCATGGACGTCTTCACTGATGTGGACATTTTTAAGGAGCTGATCGTCGCCGCTCTGAGGGGAGTCGTGGTTTATCTGCTTCTGGACCAGAACAACTTCAGCAGCTTCTTGAACATGTCTCAGAAACTCGGCGTCTGCCTCAGCGAGATGAAGGTAAAAGTCACGTATAAACAAAATAAGCTAGTAGACAAAAGACTTTTTAAGAGATTGTTATTTTATGTGGAAATGTTATCAGCTTTCCTCTTTATTGATACTTATTTTTTACTTTGTGGACTATTTCCCCATAGTAGGATGAATAAAGGATATGTTATTTTATCGTATATCCTGCATTATGCATCTTCACTTTGGTGCTTAGAAAATGTCTCAGATATTTCACTTTCACCTGTCTCTGCCTTACATATTTCCAAAGTACAAAATTTTATATTTACAGCTGCAGCAGTTAATCCCTTGTAATTCCTAAGGCTGTCCCAATTTTTTGTTTTTAAATAAATTTGTTTTTATGTTCAATATCTGATCAAAACAATACATGAAGCACCTGGAAATGTTAAAAACAAACTAAAAAAAACATTGTAGCTCTGTTATTTAAAGTCAAATCAGCCTCTAGGATGAATCAGACGCAGCGTTTACTCTAAACTTACAAATAAAACAATCCCCCCCAAATGCAAACATTTTAAAGGACTTTTGTATAGAGGAATTTGTTTATTAACACGTGGGAAGCGCGTGCAGCAGGTCAGCAGAAAGAGTTGCGGCTGATTGTCACAAGCTGTAGCAGCACTGTTGTCAGCTAACTACAAGAGTTTATCACTGTGCAAAAACTAAAGTTATGCTGTTAAATCAACATTTGTGAATGAAATTCGTCTTTACGTTACATTCAGGTGATTGAAAAAACAGAGAGAAAAACACTGTCTCAAGCTTCAAGAGACAGACGTCTGTCAGACTGGTTCAGACCTGATCCTAACAGCTGCTCTCATCCTGTTTTGTTGTTTTAATCAAAGAAGTTTCCCGAGCCAACTAGATGGACAGCGTCTCTTTCTGCAGGTGACAAGTGCAGTAGAGGGGAAAGTGACATCGACCGATGATCTGTATATGTCAAGCTTTTGAGTAATTTTAGGTTCCTAAAACAATTTTTAACCTCAGTTACCTTCAACTTTTGCAGAGTAATGGTCAGAAGTGTAATTCTGGTCTCAGCTGTAAACACCAGCTTTACCAATCCTTATATTTACCACAAAAAAAATATATAAAAAAGATTGACAGTATTTAGATTTTGTTTGCCTTTGTTTGGAGAAAATTCTCACTTCTGATCAGAACCTCTGAGTCTCAGAAGCTAAAACTCCAGACATTTGCTTTTGCTCCAAATGATCAGGAACAGTTTTAGTTTGAAATTTAGACAATTTTAGTCGGGCATTTTCAGGAAAATAGGCCGGAATGATAAGAGGTTAAATGAAGAAAACGTTTGTCAGTTCTAGTGTAGATCTGTGCTCGAGTGAGAGGCCAAAGGTACAATTGGGCTTCTCCAGGGCAACTGTGGCTATGTCATTACACTACTTCATAAATAAATATGAGCTTATTTATAAAGCACGTTTCACAGACAGATGTCTTCTAAAGTTCTTCACACAGACCTCAACCCCCTGCACTGTTATAACAAGCAACAAATTAACTCTAGATTCTGCTTAGTTAAAGGTTAAAGGCTCTTCAAAAATCCTTCAGCTCATGGTTAATATCAACATGTTTTCATTTTTTTTTTTTTGCAATTATGGCTGAAAAACCACTTCTTACAAACAGCAAAATGAAACTGGAGAGGACCACCAAAGCACAGCCAATCAGTGAGCTGCTTTTGGCTCCTGATCCAAACTAAAATTCTTTATGAACAGAGAGGATGAGTGCATCAAAGAGGCTTTTTGTGAAAATGTTACCATTAACCTACTCAGGTCAAGGAAAAGGCCATAATTTAGCAGGACAGAAGACGTTTTGCTCACATTGTCAATAAAGGTTAATAATAATAATAATTCATCACACTTATATAGCGCTTTTTTGGACACTCAAAGACGCTTTACATACAAAGAAACAAACAGAAAATAGAGCAAGATTATCGATAAGCAAGTTTAAATAGGTGGGTCTTGAGTAACGATTTGAAAGATTGTAATGAGTCAGAGTTCCTGATGGGCTGAGGTAATGAGTTCCAAAGAGTTGGGGCGGCTGCGGCGTAGGCTCGGTCCCCCAAGGTCCGGTGCTTTGTTCTAATTGCAGGAGTGAGGAGATTGGTGTCGGCAGATCGAAGATGGCGAGTGGGACTGTGCTGCTGGAGAAGGTCGGTGAGATATGGTGGAGCCAGATTATGGAGAGACTTGTATGTGATGAGCAGAACCTTGTATTGAATGCGATATTGCACAGGGAGCCAGTGGAGTTGTTTGAGAATGGGGGTGATATGGTCTCTGGAGCGGGTGTGAGTGAGGAGGCGGGCAGCAGAGTTCTGGATGTATTGCAGTTTCTGGAGGTGAGTGGAAGGGAGACCATATAGGAGGCTGTTGCAGTAGTCTATTCTTGAGGTGATGAAGGCATGAATTAAGATTTCGGCAGTGGGTTGTGAGAGGGAAGGGCGGAGACGAGCAATATTGCGCAGGTGAAAAAATTATGTTTTGGTGATGTGGTTGATGTGGGGTTTGAATGAGAGAGTGGGGTCCATGATGACGCCAAGGTTGCGAACAGAGGGAGAGGCAGTGACAGTGTGACCGTCTATGCGTCACACTGGTTGTGTGAAGGATGAATATAGGATGAATATAGAAAAATATATTTAAAAAACTAAGCCCTGACGAAGACACCTAGGTGTCGAAACGCTTAGGCCAGTTCATGGTTTAATAAAGGATTTTTATATATTTTTCTACTTCAGAGTGCCTCGGATTTCTTGCTCCATCCTTCACACAACTTTTATTGACAACGTGAGCAAAACGTCTTCTGTCCTGCTAAAATTCTTCATATTTCAATTCAGACATTACTCGGTGGTCTCATTTTTTCACTAAGTGCTGCATTTATCATAGACTATCATAGAGTTGTCTTTGTGTTTTCTTCTAAAAAAGTTAGCCTAACTTTAAATATTCCAGAAATCATAAAAACATTTTCCTGAAACAAAATGAAAAATATGATGCAGCTTAAAATTTGCTTAGAAGAACTATTATTGTTAATACACAAAACACCCTGCATTAACTATAAATTGTTTTTAATGCTGAAAATACCTCACACATTCCTTTTATCTATCCACTGCATCTTTAGCATAACATCACCAATTAAACTCACTGAATCATCTTTATAAGTGCTGCTGCTTTATTCTTTCATATTTCCCTGTCATGACCTTTTCTTCTGTTGGCTCGAGCTCAGAGGATTAACTTTGTCCACGCCGCTCCTGCGTTTGAACATTCCTCACACGGGAGCTCCGGTCGGTCCCAACGCGGCCGGATTTTCAAGTTTAACTGCATCTGAAAACCGACGTAATGACAGAACACACAGCTGTAAATAAAAAAACCTCCTGCCTCGACCTGCGCTTTGTCAGAGGCTTTGTCCGGTCGAGTTTGATGGATTCGGCTGAGAAAATGAGAGAGATTTTTCGCATAACTCCAACAAAAGTCTGCACTGTATCGACAATGACGTGTGTTTTTATTGGCAGAGGGTCATAAAGTCTCCTGAGCCATGACAATAAAGCTTTCTTAACTTGCAAAAACATTTCTGTATAAGTATTTAAATGAGCAATGTGAAGCAAGTAATTCAAAATGTTAATAATATTTTGTATTATGTATAAAAGTTGAGAGCTTAATCTTTCTCATGCGACTTACACGAGGCAAAGTAGGTTTATTTGTAGAGATTTTGGGTGAAATATGTGCAAAAGTGCTTTACAGAAAAAGGTAAAACATATTTCACAAATTCAAAAAGTGGTCATTTCTGGGGGACTAAACCCATTGAACTTTGGTTTTACTAAAATAAACTCCCCTTAAAGAATCTTCATGTTAAGTGCCCCAATCTGATTGAAATAACATTGGCCTGTAGAATGTTGTGAGGTCTTTTAAAACCCAGCAATTTATCAGTTTGAGTGGCGTTTCAGAGCATTTTTACAAGTAGAAGGTGGGAAATAGTAGTAAGTAAGTTATTTGTATTGTGCATTTTACAGACACAGAGTCACAAAGCGCTTCACAGGGAGACTATTAAAGCCACCCTCCCCATTCAGTGATAGTAGGCAGCCCTGAGGCGATTCACCTGAACACCTGGTGCCTCAACCTCTGACCAGCACAAAAGATTCTCTGATTTGCATGTTATTGGTTGGAGGGGAAACCGGAGTGCCCGGAGGAATATGCAAACTCCACAGAAAGGCTCGGGCCATGCGGGAATCGAACCTGTTCTGCCTACATCCCAGTTCCCTAGAGGAGTGGTTCTCAAAGTGGGGTCCGGGGACCCCTGTGGGTCCTTGGGCCATGTGTAGGGGGTCCTCCAAATCTTTTTAAAACATGGGTAATTTATTCAACATTACAATTTCTTATGATATGTAACTCTAAATTTGTAATGTTTTTGATAAAAACAAGTATACCAGAAAAAATAACAAGAAACTAACATTTTATTCAAAGTTTGATATAAACTTGGCTTGATTTTCAGAACTAACCTGTGATGCCAATGCGAAAAACCATAGGCCTAGAACGCACTTTAACTTATTTACTTTTTTATTTGACCTTTATTTAACCAGTAAAAGTCTCATTGAGATTAAAAATCTCTTTTTCAATAGCGTCCTGACCAAGAGGCCACAGAATGTAATACAGTTCATAACATGACATCCACTGCATAAAATCACACATACAATTTAAAACATAGAGATCAATCAATTAGCTTTAAAGAAATCAAATAAAACACTGACACACTGTTGACTCTAAATCTCTGTTGTTCAGAAAGTGCATAAATGAATCTAAGGAGACCAGCTCCTTCAACTTTAAGTCGTTTTGTAAATGTTCCAGGTCAAAGGAGCAGAAAACTGAAAAACCTTTTTTCCAAACTCAGACTTAACCCTGTGAACAGACAATAAAAACAAGTCCTGTGAGTGAAGGCTGTAGACTCTCTGGACAATGTACTGTTCAGGTTTACCTTCTGTGGAGTCCATTATGGGAAAAGCAAAGGTTAAGAAAAGCTAAATAAATTATGAACTAGTTTTGAACAGGACCTGCCAACATCCTAAAGTGGTCTTCAGTCTCTTTGTCCTGCTAAAATCCATTTGTTTTGATGGTTTTGTTTCAGACCATTCGAGTGCGGACGGTCCAGGGGCTGCCGTACCAGTGTCAGTCCTCTATGAAGTTTCACGGCGCTCTGGAGCAGAAGTTTATCCTCATCGACTGCAGGACGGTGGTCTACGGGAATTACAGGTCAGGACCAATGTGATGCAATTATACAAAACATTTGCAAAGTTTTTTTATTACAACCTGAAATGCAGAAAAGCCAATACAAATTTTTTTATGTAAACTACTGTAAAAATAGCTTTCCTATTGTCACAGTTACTGTACAGAGCACTGTTCCCATTCCATATTCCCTGTTATTCACTTTGCGTGAATCTAATACTTGCATTTGTCTTTCTCGCAGCTACACGTGGACTTTCGAGAAGCTAAACTTGAGCATGGTTCTCGTCGTCACCGGTCAGCTGGTCTCATCCTACGACGAGGAGTTCAGACGCCTCTACGCCCGCTCTGTAGTCCCGCCTCTTCTGTCCCGCGAAAAGCTGAACCCCGTCCGCTACCTCCACAGCCCCGCGTCCAGTCAGCTCGCCCTGCACCAACTCCACCTGAAAAACAAAGCTATGAACGGCTTGGCAAACGGCAACAACAACGTGCTGACGAGAGGCGTTAGCATGCAGGACAGGTTGCACCACTTTCCGGAAATGGGGAATCTCGTTCGCGGGCACAGCTACGGAAGCGATTTGCAGAAGTTTAATTCGATGACGCGGTTAAGGATGGGGACTAAAGATATCGCACATGGGTTGAGGCAAAACGACCTGAAAAACAGATCCCTGCAACAACATTTAAGACACCAAACTCGATACGGCGCGGACCACAATCTGATTCCCTTCAATTCCGAAACATCGCTCAATAAATGGAAACTGGACGCTTACTTGAACGGGCCGCTCGACGCATCGTACGAAGCTTTGTCGCCGCTTGCTTCGCCTTACAGCAGCCACACCGGCCTGAACGAACTCCAATCCCAAAATATCCACTTGAGAGCGAAAGATATTAGACAAAGAATGGAAGAGGCGAAGAAGAAACGGCTGAGTTTGCAAGAATACGCCAACTTACAGCAAAGCCAGGAGCCTTTGCGGAACATGTATCTCTCGCAAGAAAGGTCGAAGTCGAAGCATTTGTCGAGGGGAATGGAGTTAAGACAGAACGCGGCGGATTTGGAAGTGTTTGCGCACCAAAGTGACCAAAAAATAGAACCGGAGCACGTTCTTACCGACAGAAAAAGAGCCGTGTCGCATAACGATTTTAAAAGTATGACGGAGAGGAAGATACTGACGTACGATTGGCACGAGGCCATGTCGAGGTCTACGTCGGATTTGGACGGGAAATCGAACGAACCAGCTGGCAAGTTGGGGCTTGGTTCCAAACACCAAAGACACATGGAGTCGCTGACGGAAATCCCGGAAGAGAAAGAAGGAGTCAGTTGCGTTAATAGTTCGGATTTGGTGCCGCAAAAGGAGGAGCAGATGAGAAAAGATGACAAGGTTGTGAGCTTTGAGGAGCAGAACTGTGTAGTAAGAGAGAGGAAAGCGTCTGCGGGGAAAATGACTGACGATTTGAAGTTGAAAGAAAGCAAGAAATCGGCGCATAAGGAAGTAGAGAATGGACCGAAGAAAGAAGCTCTTATGTTAGACGTTAAGCCAAAAGATGACGCAAAGACATCAAGTTTGCAAAGGAAAAATTCAGTCAAATCCAAAGTGTCTTCAATGTTGTCACCGGATGAAAAGAAACCAGGAAAGAAGGACTTGCTGCAGAGAAAACCGTCTTTGAGATCGCATAAATTGTCCGGCTCAAACCTATCGCTAAGGACAGACAGTTCGGTTGCTTCTACGATAGGAAAGCAGGAGCACTCGCCCAAAAAGTCGCAAAAACCTGCTTTGTCGTCGGCCTCTGAGGAGAAAGCGAAACTATCATTCAATCGATTTTCTCCTCAGCGTCTAAGCAAAAAGAAAACGGACAGCGAGAAAGGGTCTAGGAGCGCGCTCAACGACGAAACAGCAGCGGCTTTGTACGAGGCCAGGAAAGAGAAGGCGTACAGTAAATATGAGCATTTGCTTGCGAGAGAGGACAACAGTTTGACTAAAGGAGTTTATGACATGGATAAAGAGAAGAAAGAGAAGACTTCGTCGCTGAACAGGAGGAGAGACGAAAGCTACCAAGCGTACGGACAAACTCAGAACCCGGCGGAGAACAAGATCGGACGCTTCATGCAGAAAATGAAATTGATTGGGAACAAGAGCAAATAAAACGGTTCTTGAGAAATGTACAGACAGTATCAGTGTTTCCCAACCGTTTTTGAGTCATGGCACATTTTTTTTGTTGACGTTTTTTGTGGCACAGTATCTACTCAAACATGTCCGAATCAAACCATTTAGAAAAACGAAATGATTTGAAGTTGTAAATATTGTCCACTTTAACTTAAAAAGGTGAGTGTTTTGCCTTTTTAGTGAAAATGTTTCGGACACTCAAAAATGGTTATATATTCAATTAAAAATATGAATCTGATTTAATAAATTCAAAGATTGATAACTGATATTTTCTACAAGGCACTCTACAGGCACTGTTCCCTGGCAAACAGGTTGAAAATCACTATCTGCTTCTTCTTCTGCTGGACTAACATATCGTAATTTCCGCACCATTGAGTGTACCTGACCTGAATATAAGCTGCACCAACTAGATTTAAACTAAAGTACATATAGGCCACACTTATTAATAGTAACCCCGGGCTCACACTGCATCCAGTCCAACTCAGGTACAGCCACCGGAGCGGTCTCGCTACAGTGGGTGACTCACATTAGTTCCAGTGGTCTGCAGTCCTGCTGCAGCCACAGGCTCTGCTGCCGATCTCACTGTATCTGCTGTATCATGTCATGGCTCTGCACCTCTGTGATCAGCCTCTGGTCGTTCATGGAGCTGAATGACTGATATGATGCTACTACATGCTTTGTGACCCCCATGTCAGTGGAGATTATGTAATATTTACACCACAGTAAAATATAGACAGTACCACAATGAAAAATTGATTTTATTTTGAAAAATGTACCAGATGCACTTTACTATCGCTTGAATTGTTTCCTGTTTCCAGTTAAGTAGAGGCGCCGGTGGCTGCACCGGAGTTGGACTGGATGCAGTATGAGCCCGGGTTTAGTTTATGAGAATCTATAATTTCGCTGCATCGTTGTGTAAACCTCAGAGTTCAAAGCTTGTGAAAAAAGTAGCGGCTTATAGTCCAGACAGTATGGTAGTTTGAAAGCTGACTTCTCACTGCTAACCTGGCCAGTCAAATGGATTCTCTAGTGATATTTGTGAATTCACAAACTCAAAAAAAAAATCCATCTGGGCCCCCACCAGCCGATTGGTTTACAGTTCGAACCACTGGTTTCACGGCCCAATCACGTTACTGCCAGGGGTAGGAGGAGCACCCAATCAGCTCGAGGTATTTCATAAAACGTCCCACATTTTTCTGAACGCCTTCAGCGGGGGAAGTTCCAGATGGATAATGTGGAAGAACTCAAATCATAGTTCAACACAGATCCATCTGGAGTGAGCCAGGTTATCGCACTGCTAAAATGAAGCTCCTTCAAGTAGAGCTGCAACAACTTAATTGATTAATCACAACTAAACAATTTGATGTTTTTTTATCTAAAAATTGTCAAGTATTTTTTGTATTTATTGCTACTAAAAATCCTATTTACCAGAACTGTATGGCATTGAGTAGAAATTTCCAGAGCCTGCTTTTTAGTTTTACAATAAAGGCAGCCCTACCTATAATATATTATGTGACTTTAGTAAACTTGTCATCTTCTTTTCGTTGAATTCTTAACCACCATTTTATATCCTCTGGGAGTTTGTTCAAAGTTTTCACCGTACTTTCTGTCGCTGAGTAAACTTTGCTCACAGGTTGGGTCGGTTTAGGCTGAGTAAATATGTTTATGTAAAGTGTGTAAAAATAAATTCTCTGAAACGATCTCAGGTACAATGAAGAACTATTGTGCTTAAGCCGCTCCCTCTTTTAAACAGAGCGTTGCCTTCTGTTGTTGTTTATTATTTATACAGCCTTTGATTGTCGCAAAAGTCACTGAAAACCTTTGTATTTGTCGATGGTGAATGTTCAAATGAAGTGTAAATACGACACATTATGAGGGAACAAAAGGGTTTTAATTTTGTTTTTATTTAAACACCTCAAACAACAATATTGTATTTAAATGTATATATTGTAAAACTGTATAAATTAACTTTAAAAATCCTGGTGTCACATTTATTCAAAAACTGGTGTTTCATTCTTCTAGCAAAGGAAGACAGCGCCACCTGCTGTTCAATTCTAAAAACATACAGCTCAAACGTTAAAATTTCATAAAATAAAAATATGTATGTAAAAGAAATGTCAGCACACAATTAATATAACCATAAATGTTGCTTAAAATAAATGAAAAAGTGTTTTTATTTCATTTATTTATTTTTACAAAGCCAGTGAAAATGTGATTTGACTTTAAATGTAGATTGTAGGTAAATGTATATTGCTGGATGAATCATTTATCCATCTCCTTTCAGAGCTGCTGATCTGAAATTTAGACTTGATAAAGTAAGACGTTTCTGTATATTCGGACAGATGGTAACCTGGCCAGCCAGATGGTTTATCTCGCGATAGTTGTGAATTCACAAACACGAGATAAACCATCTGGCCTTCCTGCCGCCCGATTGGTTTGGGAGTCCGAACCATCGGTGTTTCGGGGGTGTTAAGATGACTGTTAGCGCCTCGGCGCTAACCCTACCTTACATTCAAGCTAAACAAAGAAGGCGACTCTCGTGGATGTACGTGTTTCTGCTGCTTTTAATGCGGTTTTAGCAGAAATACGGAGTAATTTCTTTTTGAAAGAAGAGCCGTATGTGTGATGCGTACTTGGCAAGGCAAGGCAAGGGCAAGGCAAATTTATTTGTATAGCACAATTCATACTCAGAGCAACTCAAAGTGCTTTACAAGTAAGGTAAGGTCTGGCCCACACCCAATCAGCTGGAAGTATTTCACTAAACTCCTTTTCTCGAACGTTTTCAGCGAGTAAAGTCCCAGATGGATATAGTGAGAACTCAGGAGTTCACAGATCCATCTGGCGTGAGCAAGGTTAGTCAGATGGCTCACTGGTTCCACACTTTTCAGACGGAGACCCTCAGAATACCCGAGCTCGTGACCCCCACAGCAAAATCAAATAGGTGTTTGTTATAATTTCAAGCTGTAAAACTCTTCAAAACGTTATTTCTGTTTATTTTATTACTTATTTGTGTTGTGTGATCAATGTACAACTACAGTATACCGTTTTCAATGTAAATAATCAATTAAATACAAAGGAATATTCATCTCCCTTTTGGGAACCACTGAGATAGACTTAGATAGTACTTGGTGGAACAAGTTTGAGAATCACTGCTTTAGAATTTTTAGTATTCCCTGTGAAAAAAACAGGCATTAAGTTAAATCTGTCTATGCTCCGTAATTACTGGCATCAATGAGAATATGTCTTTGAAACTCGTAATATTTTAATCTTTTAAAATCCTTATGGCACATTACTTTACTTCCGGTGTTGTGTCAATATTGAACTCCCGTAGAGATAAAACTCCCTTGTGACTGTTCATGACGTACCAAGCTTCCCCCCGTAAATACTTTACAATTAATTCGGCTAAGTTTAGGCAGAATTCGAAGGCTAAGTTTAGGATTGGGGCTTGGGTTAGGGTTAGCAAAAGTCATTTGAAAATAAAAAATATTACTGATTTTCTAGCACAAACTTTAAATATTTAGGGTCCAATCTCGACAGAACACTGGAACCAGGGCGATCTTCCACTATCTGAGAACAGATAAAGTGGATAAAACTAATGTTGCTCTCATGGCTCAATAAATTGTCTAGTCGGATGCTAATGGTTTTATATGAAGTACTCCAGACACTTGTTCCTCTCGTCGTCGAGTTCTTGCGTCTCAATCTCAAACTTCTTCATGGCGATAAAATACTGGACGAACGGCTCTCCCAGCGCGCTGCACATCACCTGATCCTCCGCCAAAGCCTCCAGCGCTTCATCCAGTTTGATCGGGATCGCAAACTCCTTCTGCTGCCCCGGAGTTTTTGTCAGCGCACTTTCCAAATTCAGATTCCTCCTTATGCCATCCAAACCAGCAGCAACAGTAGCGGCTAGCACGATGTACGGGTTAGCCATAGCCGAACCTAGCTTGTTGTCGATGTGCGTTTCTCTGCCTCCGTGATTTTTTATGTTGAACGAAGTGCTGTTGTCGTTGCACCCACACGTCGCGTACATCATGCGTTTAGGATCTTTGCTCGTTTTGGCCATGTGACTTCTGCAGCCGAGACCGGGCGACATCAGACAGCTCAGCGCCGCAGAATGAGTTAGCAAACCGGCTAACCATTTGCGGCCGATTTCCGAAAGATCGCCAGGTTTATCTCCGACGTGAAACAGGCTGCGACGCCCGTTAGCGTCCCACAAACTGTGAGCTAGCACCCCGGCGTTGTACAAGCCGTCGTCGGTGAAGAAGCTGGCGATGTAGCTGTGTTTGCGCGCCATTTCTTTGATGCCGGTGCGGAACGTGAACGCACTGTCCGCAGCGGAAATCCCGAATTCTGGTCTCAAGTTGATCTCCATTTGCCCCGGGCCGCTAGCAGACGCAATGCTATCGATATCAGCTCCCATGCAGTACATACTATCGACGAGCTGCTGGAAAAACGGTAAGTCGTGATTGCTTAGAAGCGTAGTGGCGGGGAATAGTAACGTTTTGGGGCCGATGCGATCAGGAGCGCCCAAAACGCAGCACTCGTAGGTGAAGGAGGAGTGGAAAGAGAATCCCATGCTTTGGAGCTGCGCTAGGAGCTGTTTAGCGATGAGGCGCGGCGAGGTGCGCAGGGCGTTGCCGGTCACGCTGCAGGGGTCACAGATCACCCGGGCGGTTTGTTCGGTCCACGGTACGGCCCTGAACGTGGACAGGTCAGGGATGAGCAGGACGTCGCTGCTGAAGTTGGCCGTGGTGCCGTGGTCCACCTCGTTGCTCTTTGGGCTCATGGTCAGCTCCAGGTAGCTCCGCGGCATCGGGACGCCGTACACTGCTTTCTCCTGGAGACAAACGACAAAAGAGCTCATTAACCAAGTATTTGCTGTCATAGTTTACTGAATAAAGTGCATAAAATAAACACAATATGTCTCCTTTAAAAATAAAGCTTGAATCATATTGTTTTTCTTTGCAGGTTCAGATTGGGCAAAATAAAAAAATTATCAATCTAAGTATTTGCTGATACGATGGGAAGATCTCAAAAAATCTATTAGGGACCCAGTAAAAGTGAATGACGTAGTAGGTAGGTATACATATTAATCATAGATTGTGTTGGATGCAAATTATGTTGTTTTTTCTTTTATAATAGCATTCATCAATTTAAAATTTGACACTAACACCAGTGAAATACAAAAAATAATTGCCCTAAAGTGCGGCGATGAAGAAAAACTTCTAAAGAAAAGAAGCTTGAAAGGTAGTCTTGGGCTAAAAGCAAAATCCAAGTTACATGAGTTATCTTTTTTTATTGCTTCGTTCTCTTTTATTGCACTTTAAAGTATTAAACTTTTGCATTTAAGCGGTTTCTTTTGACAATGTATTTGCTCAATATCCTTTAGAATATAAATATCCTAAAAGATATTAATAAGAATATTTTATTTGATTTGATTTTCTAACCAATCCTATAGGATAAAATCCAGTATTGAAATCCTAAAGGATTTCTTTAGAAGACTTTCTATTGGATTTTGGAACTAATCTTATTGGAATAAAATCATTTCGGTTCCAATATCCAATAAGATTATCCTATAGGAATCCAAAGTGCAAAGTGCAAAATAGGGTGCAAAGCTGACATTTTTGCTTCATACAGACAATAAAAATCCTAAATTTGAGATGGTGCATATCTGTTTTTGTATAAGGTTCAAACAGAGTACAAACGTGCTAACACATGCATTTTTCTTTTTCAGTTTGCTCCTTATTGGCTCTGTGCATGGAATGTCAGGTGGCTTGTTTTTGTTCAAAATAGCTAACTTCTGTACTTATGACATTATTAGACGTAGACGCAACATTGCGGACTCATTTCCACCTGAATGGATACATTAAGAAGATATCAGTGCTAGGGGGAAAATGATTTTAGTTATTTTATTGTAAAAAAATTATATAGGCATAGTGCGTTTATTAGATTGTTTCTCCCCCCGCCCATCAATTACAGAGCAGGCTGATGACCCCATAATAGGCCTACATAATAAAGATAAAAAAGAAAAACAAAAAATTAACTATTATGAAACTGAGAGCTTTGTAAGTAAGCTTTATTTTTATGTCACTCACGTGAAAGAAGCGCACAGGAACCGTCTTGGAGCGAGAGACTCCATGGAGATCTGTGGCTTCAAAACGAACAAAAGTGATGTTTTCTCGTGCGATCTGCTGCTTGATCTGCTCCATGGATAAAACAAAATACTGGTCTCCAACCGTCTGAGGGCTCAAGAGTCTGTGATCTGTGGAAACAGGACAAGAGACGAAAATCACTTCTTTTTGATAAAATAAGGACCGATGATCTGGATGATTATATGTTTATATCTGCATCTGTTTAAGTTTTAATTTTGAGTATTTTGTTTCAACAACTTAAAACTTAAACTAGCGGACAGAGAGTGGCTTGAGTGACTTTTACCCCGCCTGGACCTTTGCCTGTTGTGTCCTTGGGCAAGACACTTGTTGTAGTGGGAATTTTCATGGTTTCATTGATAGAAATCAGTTTCTGGCTTATTAACTCCAGAGTATTCAACTATTCTTTAACGTTTATCTTTTATCAATTGTTATGTTAAAAAATATTATGAGCGTCCCCTAATAGCAACCCCACTGTCACAAAATGTTTTAGATTTTTAGAACTATATTAGGCCTGTCTAATTTCTTTTATTTTTACTGTAATGTCAAACTCATTTTACTGTTTTAAATACAGATTTTTATGCCAAAATGTTAAATATTTTTGGCAACAAACATTCTTCAAAAGTCTGACATTTTTAACATAAAATACTTAATTTAACATTTTGGGTTTAATCAAGCTTTTATAAAGTTCAGAGTAATACTAAGTTTTTCCAATTTGTCCTGTTTAAATAATTTTACTGGTATATATACAGTATTATAGTTTCAGTTAGAGCTGGTTGATCTGGGGAAAAATATAATCAAGATTTTTTTTTCTCATATTGATCGATCTCGATTTTCCATTTGATTTTGTTTAACCTTTTCAGAAACAAAAGAAACATGGACTTTATGAACATAAACAAAACAAAAACTTTTAATGTGTCCCATTTATTAGATTTTTTTTATTTTTTTTTATATTGTAGATCAATTTTCTGTCTCAAAGTTTGACTTTTGCTCCAAACCACACATTGAATTACCTGATACTATAACGTGATTAAAATATATATATAAAAAATAAAAAATATATATATCAGGTAAAAACGTGATGGTATAAGATAATTACTTGATACTTTCAGGAAATAACGAGATACAAATTTAATTTAAAAAAAATTCCTAGGTAATTAATAGATATTATCAGGTAATAATGTAATACAAATAAATATTTATAGAAACATTAAAAAACATGATAATATCAAGTAGGGCTGGGAAAAAATATAATTACAATCTTTTTTTTTTCTTATACTGATGGATATCAATTTTCGATTCGATTTTGTTTAACTTTTTCAAAACAAATTAAAAATGCCTCAAAGTTTGACTTTTGCTCCAAATGACACATTTTTACTGACAAAGGGTTGGTTTTCGAGCTTTAGATTCAAAACCAACCACCAAATAATTGACGATTCGATTCCATCTTGATTTTTTTGATTAATGACCCAGCTCTAATCACGTAACTATATATATATATATATATATATATATATATATATATATATATATATATATATATATATATATATATATATATATATATATATATATAGGCTATATATATATATATATGTGTATGTATGTATCACGTTATTACCTGATAGTATCACCTTCTTACCTGATAGTTATCATAATATTTCGCGATAGGCTGCAACTGAAAAAATAAATAAAAAAAGTAGACGTTGGCCGTACTGAGCTTCCGTACAAACTCATTCGACTTTGAGAACTTTACAAGATTGTTGATTTATTATTTTGATAAATCAAACAGAAATTTCACAAAGTCAATCAATGAAACATTTAAGTAGTAAGTCTAGTTCAAACCTGAGTAATAATGACTGACCTGTGTGTAGATGCTGCTCTCTGTGGGACGTCCCGCTGCCGTGTGCCTGCTCTGTCCCTCCTCCGCGTGACTGGAGCTCGGGCCTGAACTCGCTGGATGGATCTACCCTGGGCTGGTCCCGCTGCTCTGTGGGGCCACTGTCTCTGTCTCTGTCGCCTCTTCTGGAAGCCTCGTGCTGCGGGGGTCTGAAGGTGCTGAAGGTGCTGAACTCCCCCCGGTGGTCGCTGCGGTCACTGCGGAGGTAAGTGTAGGCCCCACCGGTTCTGCTCTCCTCTCGGTCCCGCGTCACCGCTGCGCTGTCCCGGAGGATGGACTTCAGCTCCTCCAGGGTCTGTTTGGGCATGTTGTTGCTCTGGGAGTCTCGAGAGTCTTCCATTGATTGAACTGCTTTTCGCTCATCGTTTACAACTCTTTAAAGAATAGAAGAGAAAGAAAAGATTTATTTTTTACAGCCTGGTTTCACTGAAATACGTGTCTATTTAACGCAGCTTTAAACAACGTGTTATGTGACCGCAATATTGTTTAAGTATGTATGGGAGACTGACTTGATTTGACTTCACTTGACTGGAGTCCCACTTTTTGTGGCCACGCCTGTTTGTCAAAGTCTGATCTCGTTAGATTTTAGAAAAGGGGTGTCAAACTCAGGCCTGGGGGCCAAATTCGGCCGTCAAGAAGATATCATGCAGCCCCTAAGCATGATTTTAGTTTATTGTTGATAGTGGCCCCTTATTATTGATAGTGGACTATTAAATGTACTGGAATGCAGCAAAAAGCATACAATCTGTTTTCTTGCAATGAAATTATGTACAACATATAGTAATGGGATACAATATAATTCAGGATATACAGTAAATGTGTTATATTAGCTTTATACAGCCCTATTGCCATATTTGAATTTAACACAGAGGGACCTATATTTTAAAATGCGGCCCTCGACCAACACTGACTGTGATCGATTTGGCCCTACCGCCATTTGAGTTTGACAGTGTCTTAGAAGCTAAGTAAGTTAGAGCCTGGTTAGTACTTGGATGGGAGACCGCTGGAACAGTAGGTGCCACAGTGAGACGACAAAGTTGATTGTGACCTTGGGCAAGACACATAAACCCCATTTCCTCAGTGTGAAAAGCACTATATACTGTAAATAGACCATTTACATGACTTGGGTATGACTTGTATTGAAAAACACAAGCAATGACAATTGTTAAGTTCAAAGTGATAATAATTTTGTTTTTGTAAAAATTTGAACATCAGAATGAAGTTAAAATGTTAACTCTACATTGACAAAAGTAGTGGTACAATATAAGTTTTTACTTCCACCACTCTTTTTTGAACATGTTTTATTTTGCAAGAGTTAATAATGTAAACTGTATGTTTTTTTTTTTTTTAGGTGCTCTGTTTGCGGGAAAGATCACAAGAAAGGCTATTGTTATATTTTGCTTTGACTTGTTTATGCATTCGAAACAAACAAATATAATTTAGTATAAAGTAAATTGAAGACATATGAATTGAAAACAACAGTCTTTAGTTTAGTAGTTCTCTTAATTTGTGACTGAATAAAGCTTCAAAAAAATTGCAACATCGAACCTGATGTTAAAGAAAAAATGTAGATTTTCATTTTACTTGTAATGATGTTATATCATAGCCTTTTGAGCATTGCTTAAGAGTGCACCAGAACCAATAAAAAGAGTGTAGTAAAACACACACGACCATCATGTGTTTCCCACATCAGGAATTGAGTTAAAGCTCTATCTACTGAATAAAAAGGAAAATTTACAGGATAAATGTTCAAATCATTCTTGCCTGCCGATGCTGCAGAAATGCTCAAAACCAGTCTGGATGATTTATGGACTTAAAAACAAAGCAGAAGATCTCACAGATCAACACAGTCTCACTAGATGGCGTACTTTTACCACGACACAAAAATATTTTAGTACTTATGTTACGCAGTACATTTAGCACGATATGAAAAAGCGTAAAAATGACACGAGATTTCACAGCGTTAAAATAGGACGAGTTTTGGTTGAAGCCACGTGGGGACATTTTCTTCAGGTGAAATGGGTAAGTTCAGGCATAAAGTTACTAAAATTGATAAGATTAGGTCTGGGGCTTGGGGCAGGTTAAGATTAGAATCAGGATTTCATTAATATTCATAAATAAGAACACGTCTTAACAACCACCATTGAAATGAACGGGGACTGTGATGAGTACTATAATTACGCAAAACAGCTGTGAACTCGTGCTAATCATACCTCATTTACATATTGTGTAATGTCGTGGTAAATGTACGCTTTCATGTGAGATTTTTTTTTTTTTTCTTCTTTCTTGTGAGATCGGGCTCCACAGATCTACCTATGACATCACAGATCAGGGACATAAGGGCCAGATTTATCATGCATTTGCTCATGTGCAAAACAGGTAAGGGGGAGCAAACACCTGGCATAGCTGACATTTTTCTTTCACACAGACACTAACGATGCAGAAGTTGAGGCGGTGCATATCTGTTTTGTGTAATATGTTATATGTACATCTTCCAATATTAAAGTTTGCATAAATTGTTCGCAAATAACATGAATATTTTTTTTACTTTGCACCCGCAATTTACCACCTAGTTTGATAAATCAGGCCCTAAGAGTGGAGTTTTGAGGGGAATGACAGATATCTCACAGACAAAACTTCAGCAGTGTTTTTGACGAGGAAGACATTTAAAACTTAAAAAAAAAAGGTAGATTTTGCATAATATATTCTCTTTTAAAATGTATAACTTGCCATGACTTGATGCCAGTGTAATAACTTGACTTACTTGACCTTGACGACCTGCTGACTTACTTGTGTTGTGGCTTGGATGTTATGTCTCTTATCTCTCAGTATCCAAGTAACAACACAAGTAAGTCTCAGTCAGCAGGCCATTCTAATTAGCCAATATTAGTTAAATTAATATAATGAAGATACCACACATACTTCGAAGTGACTCTGACGCCTTTCTTTTGGTTTGAACTGACTCCTGCTCCGTCCACTGTGTCCTCACTTGTCTCCTGGTCCTGGAAAAAAAATACATTACAAAGTAAAACATGCACAGGTTAAAGACCTACAGAGAAAATGATAGTGAAGCAACATTATAACATAACAAAGCAGCTTTAATCTCACATTTCTTTAAATAAAAATAGGCTGCATTTTCTGTAATCTAAATGTCTTCAAAAAGTGCATATTCTTTTGTTCACACTAAAAAAAACTGTGGCTATGCAGATGACATCACAGCATTCTAAACGTCAGCAGTGAGTGGTGAAAATGAATGAGAGTCAATAGAGACACATTAGAATTTTTCCTTAACGACTCAAAACACAACTAAAACAGGAAAACGCAGCTACAGTCTGATAATAAACACAAACAACTACAACTACTGCTGGATGCTGAGTTTGAATGTGACGTGTAAAAAGAGAAAACCAGGTAAACAGTGGCAGAAAAGCAAAAAAACTACAGCTTCTGTTTCTCTCACATTTCTCACTGACACAGACTTTAGGACAGTGACCACGAAACATGTTTTCGGACCCGCCTAAACCCGTTTCTGCCTAAAAAAATAATGTTAAACTGTAGTAAAGCGTAGTTTTGTTAATAAGCCAACAAACAGCAAAAACATAGTTCTCTTTCACACCTTTAACAGCCTTCTTTCATATACAAATGCCCTTAACAGTGGCAACTAGGGCTGGATAAAAATCGGATCATGAGCTCATCTCCATGACAATCTGCTTTTTTGATGAAATCGTCATATTGTGATTTCTTTTTTCTCTATTTGATGCATCTGTCTGTTCAAATATAGACTTTTTTTCTAACCACTTAGTCTTAGAGTTGCCAAATCCAAGTCTTTACAGCGACTTTGGGCTTTTTTTTTTTCAAAGTCTCTTCTGGACTGCGCCTTTAAGTCATAAAAGGAATAAAGCTTAGCAAATTTTCAGGTTTGATTTGTTAAAATATACAGGAGGCACAGTTTAATATTATACTACGGTAAGAAAACCATTTGGCTTGTACCTTGCGCTGCCACAGCTGATTCCTACCAGACATGGACATTCACAGTACTGTTTTATATGTTTGTGGCAAGTTCCAATGATCCAAATAGACTAGTAATTTAGCAGCAGTTTAATTCATAACATGTTGAAGTGTGGACTGTCCCATTTCTGTTCTGCACACTTGAGCACTTGTGCACTTGGCGCACTTACACACTTTCAAAAAATGCACACTTCAGTGAAGTGCACAAGTGTGCAAGTGTGAGTATTGGGACAGGGCCACAGCATAATAAAATACACATTTGAACAACACTTAAGGAACAACAATCGAATGAAAGCAACATGACTCACGTTTTCTTTGAAATTTCAATAGTAACAAGTGTTGTGGACAGTGTCATTTTTTAGTGTTATCAAGCAATTAAAACAATTGAGAGATTAATTTCATTATGATCTGTACTTAATTAATCTAATTAATCTATTTTTAATCTCACCTAAAAATTGCTGAGAAAAACACTCAACTTAAGTGTTTTTGTTTTGTTTTTATCCAATTTATTAATTACATTATTGTTGCATTATTTAAGATGCATAGAAACCTATTATATGTAGCCATTAATTGTGTTAAAAAAAAAGGCCCTCACAATGTCTTTGTGAAAATATCTGACCCTCCGCTAAAACTAAATGATGACCGATGCTTTACGATCACACACAGACAAACTCAGCACCTTTATATACTTAAATAAGATGCTTCCAGTCCGTTTGATGAGTGAATTATTTGTTGTGCGACTGTAAAAATATCGTCTGCACTGTTGCCATGACAACAATATTTGCCCAGCGCTCAAACTAAGAAACAGATTTTATCAGGTGTTCTTGTCACAAAGTTACGGAGCATTTTTGAAATACAATAATGTCTGTGCATAACTTATAACATTTCGCATTACAGGGTCACAATTGTTTTAAAAATGCACATGGACCAGTACCTTGGAAGTCTCTGGGTCATTCATGCTTTTGGACTCGTGCACAAAAATCACTTTAATCTGCAAATCCAAAGCAGGTCTCCGCTCCTATATCAATATTTACAATCCATTCATCTGCGGTGGATCGTAAAAGTCTCCAAAAGGTGAATATGTCCAGGCCGAAACAGCAGAGCCGGGTCGTCTTTGTGTGAGAGAGACACAACAACCACAGCAGCACTTTTGTTTGACTCAGAATGCAGCCTCAGCAACATTCACGAGCTTCTGGAATAATCTGCAGACGTTCAATCCACTATTGGGTTTTGTCCATGTATTTAGTATTACATCATCACTGTAAAAAATCCAAAGGCCAAAAAGTTAAACTTACTTAAATCTTTATGTTGATACAACTAGACAATGTGAGTCAAAAATGTTCAACTTAAACTTTTAAGTTATAAAGAGAGAGAGAAGAAGAAAGAGAGACAAAGGGAGAGAGACAGTATAGAGAGAGAGAGAGAGAAACAGGAGAGAAAGAGACACAGGAGAGAGTGAGAAGGAGAGACATAGAGGGAGAGAGACTGGGGAGAAAGAAAGAGAAAGAAAGAGAGAGAGAGAGAGAGAGAGGAGAGGGGGAGTGAGAGATGGCAGAGAAAGAGAGGCAGAGAGACAGGGGAGAAAGAGAAAGAAAGAAAGAAAGAGAAGGAGAGAGAGGGAGAGAGGGACAGAGGAAAAAGAGACAAGACAGAGAGCTGAAGGAAACTGCTGAAGGTGAAAACTCAACTGCACTAGAATTAGAAAGTTAAAACCATAGGCCTACATTAAAGGGACTATGCTTGATTTTTGCATCCTTAAACAAAAATAATTAATTTTAAACTTCTTACTAGTCTACATGATTTGCTCACTTAGCTCATGCATTCTGAGCTTCAGAATTGTTCATCATGATGTGTTTTGATGTTTTTTTCACAACTTTTAGCAGCGAGGTGAGTTGGTGTGTTAACAGTTAGCCACAATGCTAAAAACAAAAACAGACAAAGTTGGACATAAACGGGACATTATTAGACAAAGACAGGACATTGAATAGAAACATTAACACGATATCGATGCTAGAGGAAAATTTTTTTAAGTTATTTTGTTGTAAAAAAAAAATGCCCTTTAAGGCAGGTTGGATAAATATTTTTTCTCTTGGCCCATATTTGAAACTGGAGAAGTGGTAAAGGGCCGAAATGCGGTCATCGGTCGGTGTAACAAATGATCGTTTTTGCACAGATTAGGTCAAATAGTTCCTGAGCTTTTGACACGCCTTCTTTTTGATTAATCGGTCGAAGGGACATATGGACATACTACTAGCCCTACTTTTTAATTTACTATTTATTGTGATAATAATAATAGAACAAACAAAGTCAATCAAATAAAAGAAATATAAAGAGTACTAACAATTATTCACTGGAAACAGTCCAAGAGCCGCATCTGGCACCCATACATGTCTTACTTAGAATCTTGGACTTTATTTAATTAACGTAATACAGGATTACTCAAACGACTTCTTTCAGTTTATCAACAAATGGTGAAAAAACTCAGAAAAGCAGATTTTATAAAACATATTCTCATTAAGAAAAGAGTAAAAGCATTAAATTCATCTGCACTGAACTTAGTGAAACAGCTTCATTATAATGATTATAACCATGAGGTAAATAGATAATTGTCAGAGATCAGTCTTGAAATGCAGCAGTAACTCCACTTTGCACCACTAGAGGGCATTTTAAACTGGACATAAACATTACAATATTACAATAGGCTTGTGGCTGATGAAATGTGAGCCTAATCACAGAAATATGGACCTGAGCAGCATTATTTATGTATTTATTTTCAATATCGTCCTGCCCTATAGGCTCTATAAATCAAAACAACTTTTGGAAAACACAACTACAGAGTTTGGAGACAGATTATATCACAAACAAGACTCATAAGTGACGGGATGTTTTCTTAAAACGTGAGTCTAGGACAACCTGTGATCCAGGGGCCTGATGCGGCCCGCTGCCTGTTTTAATCAGGCCCCGGCATGTACAGAGTGCCACATTTATAACCTTTAAATTCTACAAAAAAGCATTTTCTTACTTCTTGTATTTGTTGTAATGTGATAGCTTTTTCTCAATAAATCTTCGTGTTTTACAGTTTACAGGGTGTGAGGTTACACAGTAAAAAATCTTAAAAAGCAAAACGTTGAACTATTTTAAATGTTTGTGTTGATATGACTTGACAATGTGAGTCAAAGATTTTTAACTAAGACTTTTAAGTTATAAAGAGAGAAAAAGAGACATGAGAGAGAGAGAGAGAGAGACAGAAGAGAGAGAGATGAGAGAGAGAAGACAGCAAGAGTAAGACAGGTGAGAGGGGAGAGAAAGAGAGAAAGAGACAGAAGAGAGAGAGATGAGAGAAAGAGACAAAGAGACAGAAGAGAGAGAGATGAGAGAAAGAGAGAGAGAGGAGAGTGAGAAAGAAGAGGTTGAGAGAGAGGATAGAAGAAGAGAGAGAGTGGGAGAGACAGAAAGGACAGAGAGTGGAGAGAGAAGAGACAGAGAAAGAGGTGAGAGAGAGAGAACAAGATAGAGAGACAGAAAGCGAAAGAAGAGAGTAAAGAGAGGGAGAGAAAAGAGAGAATAACAGATAACTCACATACATGAGTATAATCGACATAGAACTTTAAGCCAGAGATTGTACTTACATTTTTAAGTTAAACTGTCTCATATTTTTTTTACAGTGTAGAGGTGCCTGGGCCTGTGTTAGTGTCTTGTAATGAATGTATAGTGTGTTTGTGTGTTATGTATGTTTACATATTGTATTGTTTGTTTGTGCTGAGTGATGGTGTGAAGCGCTGTGGAAATGTAAAAGCTTTTGCTGCAACCACCTCCTTTTCAAGCCATGTATTTGTAACGTATTTGTGTGTTATTGTTTATACTGTACTTTGTATCGTATTGTATGATGTGCAGGTTTGAAACAAATATTCATTCATTATGATTAAAGGTGCACTGCGCAACATTTTGGACCAAAATAAATTTGAATAATGTCATTTAGATGCCTTTAAATAAATAATAAAAATCTGCATTTTTACTTTCAGCAGGCTTACATGGCCACAACATTGTCTATTATTTGACCTGAACACGTCTGTTTCTGCAAAAAAAGCTGTTCCTCTCGTTGATTTTTTTCCTAATATAGCATAAAATGTATATTTCTCCATCCAGAAAGTCCCCAATCGTAGTAGTAACTTTCTAATTCTGCTGTATTGTGTAAATGACTTTTCACCTCCAGAAAGTTACACTGTGCACCTTAAAATCTACTAAAGAACCTAAAATGTCAGTTCAGCTTGAGACTGTTACATCAGCTTTTCAAAACATTTCAATTAAATAGGATTAGTGTTAAATGATCTGTTTTTTTATGAAACAAATTTTTATTGCCACAATAAAAAATACAAAAAAACAAAACAAAACAAAAAAAGAAAGAATATATATTAATAATAATAAAATAATAATGTATCTATGTAGTTTTTGTTATTAAACTTGATTTAAGTTGCACTAAAATAGTCCTAAAAGTGTCTTAAATTTTACTTCACCCAACAAAACTACTTTAACTTTATCCACTTTTGTTATTAATAAAGATCTCAACAAAGAGATTAAATAAATAATTTTACATAAATGTGCTTCACCACTTGTATATGGGCCTTGGTGAAAATAATTGCCCCTAAATGTCTGCGCAGGACAGTTAAAAGTGGAGCAGGTGGTCTCTTTATGTAGCCCCCTCTGTAGGTTGTTTATTGTGAGTTAAACGTGATCTTTATGGAAGCCCTGCTCGGTGCTGTGCTGAACTGTGCTGAACTGTGCTGTGGGTGGGCTAAAGTCTTTGTTCACGTGCGTCTCGAGCGCAGGGATTATCTGTGGAGACGAGCAGCACGTGTTGTGCGTGTCCGGCCGTGGAGGTGACGCAGGAGCGGACCAGCTGACCTCAGCCTTCACGGGAGGAGATGTGCCCGGGCAGAGCTCCTCTCCGAGTCCGGTCCAGGGGAGTCCAGACAGAGGAGGCGAGAGGGGAAACTACTGCATCCTGTAATCACTTCAGAATAAAGAAGAGTGATCCAGGCGCTTCATAATGAGACTCAATTACAGTGAAACTAACACAAAATCTGCATTTTAAACCTTTTATTTATTTATTTATTTATTTAATCCTGTATTTATTTCTGAACAGTGTTGGGAGAAACAAGAATGAGTTTTTTTTTTTAATATTTTAGTTTCTCACAGACAAGAGACAAAAACAATACGATGCAAAACAAGACATACATAAAATAAAATAAAATAAAATAAAATAAAATAAAATAAAATAAAAATAATCATTAAAAAAATGAGGATGGGGGAGGGGGTGGTACATTTTTAATTTCCCATCTTTTTTTTTTTTCCTTTATTTTATATATTCATGGGGTTTGGTGCAAGTATACTTCAATCTGTTTTACTTTATTATTCTTATCACCATGACTATTATGACTATTATTATTGTTATTACTACCATTGTTATCAACATCATTATCATCATTGTCGTTAACATTACTATTATCATCATTATTATTATTATCATCACCAACAAGAATGAGTTACTGTAATATATTTTCCTTTTCACTAACTAAGTTGTTACTTTATAACTCATTACTTATAAAAGTGTCGACACTATATTACTAGTTACAATGTGAGTAACTCAAGTTACTGTCATATAAATGAATTGCTTTTATACTTTTATGACACTTCAGGACCAAAACACCACTGAAATACTGCCTGTGTTATTAATCAAGTGTAAATGTAACAGGATTAGTTTGTGTGTGATTAGCTCAAAGTAACTCACAGTAGTGTTATATTTTTGACACAGTAGTATTGTAATACAAATGTACATTTTTCTGCCTGTAACTAGTAATATATAATGTATTACAATACAGTAACTTACCCAACACTGTTCCTGAAATGATTTATTCCTGTAATTATTACTGTTTTTAATTTTTTTTATTTATTTAGTTAGTTAGTTAGTTAGTTAGTTAGTTAGTTAGTTAGTTAGTTAGTTAGTTAGTTAGTTAGTTAGTTAGTCCTACTTTATTCCTGTATTTGTTTATTTATTTATTCCTTTATTTATTTATTTTTACAATTTTAGAGAAAACTAGGCAAATTTGTATGCAACATAAAATTTCCTCTATGATTTCTAACACATCATGACATCACAAATGGAGTGGCTTTTGTTGGTTTATGATCACAAACACCAGCTGCAGATATCTCTGTGTTTGACCTATAGCTCCAGACTCTGACACTTCAGTTCGTATGGCTCTGTCTGTGTGTCTGTGTGAGTTTGTCAAGAGGCACATTTTGGGTTAGAACGACCTTTATTTCACCAGGAAAGTCCCTCTGAGATTGGAATATCAGTGGTGATGAGGAAGAGTTTATTGTACTTGTTTTTAGTGGCAGGGGAAACCAGAACACTCGACACAAACTCCACATAGAGAGGTTCATACGAAAGGCTCAAAAACAGATTTCCAGTGCCAAATCACAGTACACTGACGCTCTTTTTCCTCTTGGTTAACGACCTAGTTCCAGTTTTAGGTACACTCTGTTCAGGAGGATGATTGCTGCAAAACACATTTACTTTTATTTATTAAAAGACATTCCGAATCTGCAGTTCACTGAGCAAATAAGTGACAGAAACACAGCAGTTTTAGGGATAAAATGTCTACTTCAATCTGACTGATCCCACAGCAGTTATTATACTACAATGAGCTTTATGAGAATACATACACTCATGGATGTGATGATGACTCTGCTCAAAGATATCTCAGAAATTTCTGGTATTTTGCAGAGTTGCATATCTTAATAATATGTGACTTTGCAACAGTAAAGTGTGTCTATGCCTTATTTAATGCATGACTTCACTGAAGAAGTTTGGAGGATATAGAATAATAAATCAAACCAATATTGGTGACCAATTTGTTTATATAGGCCAGGGGTGTCCAAACAGTGGGCCGCATTTCAAACTTATAAGGAGTGGGGTGCCATATAATGCATGAAAAAATTTACATTTGACCTTTAATAAGACATTAAACAATGTCAATACTTTTAGGTTCATATATAACATCATATATAACATTGATATAACATCAAAATGTTTGTTATTTTGACTATGCTCAAATTCAACATTAAAAACTATATTATTATAATCTGGGCCAATCTAGCAGGAAGTCTGAGAGACAAAAAACATTGGTCCAAGGGCCACATTTGGCCTCCGGGCTGCAATTTAACCTGATATAAAATGATAGGATAGACATACGTGGATTGAGATTATTTGATGTGTGTTATAATAAATTATGATCAAAAATAATCTTTTGAGGATCTCAGCGTTCTTATGAGTGCAGCCTTTTGAGCTTTGTCAGTGGCATCAGAAGTACATATTAGCGTGGATATTTTAGTGTCGTAGTGATGTGGGCCCCAGGGTCCTGGAGACCAATATTTACGTTTAATTTATATTAGAAAAAAGTCCCATGTATGACGCTTGGCCCTGCAGTAGCTACCCAAAGTTCAGTTGATTTTTATAATAACAAAAAATTTCCACCAGCAAAATTAAATTGTTGCTTATTTTATAAAATTCCACAACTACACCAGTGTTTCTCAACCAGGGGTGCACAAACTTTCAGGCTTTAAAAGAAGGCAAAATTCAACATTTTCTGATTATAGAATAGCATATTATTTGTGATTAATTATTATTACCTTTTGAGGATTCTGGGACTTAAAAACATTAAAACAAGAAAATACAATGGCAATAATTCACAGTATGCCTCAAAAAAACAAATTACTTACCTAAAATCTGAAGTCAGGGGATTCTTAACTTGCGAGACAAACATTAGGTGTCAGGCCTCCAAATATGTGTTGCTGGGCTAATTTAGAGTGATATTTCTGCCTTACACATTCAAAAACAGTGTTGCATGTGTGTCTGGAGATGTCTTGAAGATGTGTTTTATTTTGAAATCCTCAGCTCCGCACACGTTCCCGTTTCCGGTTCGCTTGACTCTTCGGCTTCTCCGGAGAAAGCCGAGCTCAGGAGACTTCGCCTCCGCTCGGACACACAGCACCCGGCTGTATGGTGGAGAACACTTCCATGGTTTTTACGTTTTTCTGAGGACCGGCTGTATGATTAAGCTACAATCTTCAATGAGTAAGCATATCCCAGTAAGTACACCGCGTTTTCTTCTCTTTTTCTGACGTTTTTAGAGCTGAAACACGAGCGCGAAGCAAATCTTTTCCACGGTTTAGCAGCAGCTGGTCGCTTCGATGGAGACGAGACGGTGGCCTGCAAGTTTTCTGTCTCGTAAAACAATAGATTTGACTAAAACCACGTGCGTGACATCGACCTAAAGCTTTGCCGGTGGTTTCGCCGTTTGTTAAAATAATATTGCGCCGTGTTTTGTGCTCGAAACCATCGTATAATGTCATTTTTACGTGGCCGTGGACTACACCTTAAGGGCCTTTAGCGCTGCATGATGGCGCCCACAGTTCTCCTCACACAAAGCCCACCACTTTACAGCCGTCCGACGCCTTATTAACCCATTTACAAACCCAAAACGACAACCTCAGTTCTTTTGTTTAGTCAGTGATGCCCCAATTTTGGCACATTTGGCGTTTTGTCTGGCGTCGTGCGCAATTTTACACCTTCTGCTGCTTCCAGCCGGAAAATACCGGTTTGGCCTTATCCATTTGTGTCTATAATCTGAATTCAAGCTCAAACATTGCTTTTATGCTGTATTTTTAAACACAGTTAATCAATGTAATGTCATGTATTCAAGCAATTGTGAGTCAAATTTGCATTTCTGTGCGTAAACGTTAAACAAACCCGTGCGTAAAATGTGTTGAAAGCTGTTTACCACGTTGTTTACTGTCACACCAGCGTGATTATGTCAAGGACCAATTAAAAACAGATTAATTAGCTTGTCAAATGGCTGCCTATCTCGTCAAACACCAATTACACACCGCCTCACATGGAGCTTAAGGGCCGCGGAGGGGGAAAAATCACACAAGACTTCTGGTAATTGGACTTCTTGGAAAAGCGCAGTTCCTGGTACCAAGTCTGAACAACACTGGAGCACAAAATGGCAGAGAGAGAGAGAGTGAAAACGCGATGGTGAGTCAGAGTTTTAGGTGGTGGAGCCTCTCTTTGGGCCTCTTTGCGCAGATAATATGACCTACATGCTACAAGTGACACATCCTCACTATCAGGCCCGGGAAGAGACGCGATGTACAGTAAATACAGCAGGAAGGAGGAGGACAAACTGGACAAAGAAATGAAGATTCAAGCTTCAGAGATTCTGTAAGGCCTGCATGAAACTGTCCTGGGAAATAATCAAGTCAGCAGAAGAAGTGTGGAGAGGTTTTTTTTTTTTTTTTTTGTGACAAGATAAGAAAAGTATTTGTAAATCTCCGCACAGAACAAGATGTCTCTCTTCTGGGGAGAAAGAACAAACACTGACCAAATAACAAAAGATCTTACATGCAGCACTCAGCAGTTTTTTTCACCTCCTTTGATCGATTACATATGTGTGCCAATATTTATTTTATGAGCATTAATAGTTCTTATAAAAATGTTGCTTTTCCCTCAATTGTTGATTTTCACACTGCAAACATGATTACTACTTCCTCGCATAAATCCTTCGACACATGGTTAATATTGACATTTATTCAATTTTGTTTGCGATTTCGGCTTAAAAAACAATTCTTACAAATGGCAAAGTGAAAGTGGAGAGAACCACCCAAGCTCAGCCAATCAGAGCGCTGCTTTCGGCTCCTGATGAGAACTAAAATTCTTTATTATTCATTTCAGACAGTACTCAGTGGTCTCATTTATTCACAAAGTACAGCATTTATTATAGACTGGGGCCTGGGGTATCAAGCCTTTTCCTCTCAATATTAGTAAATCCTGTTTCCCTCCCAGAAACTTTGTTGTAAACGCAGAATTCTGATTTTGTTTTGTCACAATTCGAATCTTATCTTGATACATGGGTCACGAATATGATATACTTTTGATTTTTAGCCAACTGTTTTTGATAGTGTCCCATCACTACTCTACTCACACTTAATATTCATCTAATAATTAAGCATTCAGTCTTTTCAAATCTGCAAAAGAAGAGCCATATGAGTCACTGTGGTACTCTGTGGCTGGGCTATTCAACTATATTTTCCCAAATGCCAGATTTGGTAAGGGGTTTTGAAGTTATGTGCTGCATGCAGTCCCACTTTGGATACAAAAGGTTGTCATACAAAACATCTCAATCTGTTTTAACATTATTAATTACTGATGCTTTGTTTATTTGGGAAAGAAACAAAACATTGCCTACATTTTTCCACAAAACGACATAGTAGTACTGAAACAGAACTAAGCTAGAACATGGCTATTTACATATAAACAGATCTGAACAAAGACTACGCCAATGTTTAAGACTACGCGATGTTTAAACCAACCAGGTCTAAACTAGTACTAACCAGGGCTGGGTTATGTCACATCGTAGATCATATATCGCTATGTTTATGTGGAAAATTTATCGTGATATGATTGAACTTGCACTCATGCTCATTTTCCAAGCGAAACAAACCAAAATTGTGACTAATTCCCAGTGTTGCCAGATTGTCAGAGATTAATAACAAGCCTTAAAACAAACCTTCTTCTTACTATTAATAAATACTTAAACACATTTTAAGCTTCATATTCCAGTCATAAGTGGCAATAGTTTCATGGATCAAACAAAAAAAAAAACCTTTAAAATTCATAGGCGACTTTCCAAATAAAAAAGCCCAAAGTTCCTTTAAATATGCAGACTTGGCATCTCTTGGCAATTTTCATCTGATCTCTCTATAACCTTGAACAAAAGTAACATATGCCCAGACTGTGGAGGCTCTGCAGAGGCTAAAACACAAATAATGAAAGAAGTTAAACGTGTTGTTTGAAAGAGGAATCGTAACCGCAAATGTTCTCTTTTATTTCTGTGATAAAAATCTAGTACAATACAAACACAGAATTTAAAACGTTGATTTGTTTGCTAAATCAACATCTTGTAAAGTCTGCTGGGATAACTGTTGTTGTGATTTTGGGCTGTACAAATACATTAAATTGATTTGAAGAACATATATTTTTTTTCAAATGCTAGGGGGCTCTAGCTCTGCTCTATTGGTTGTCTCCTGCTTCCCTTTTCCTTTTGGACAAGCTGTTCTCAAACTGCACTAGTGGCTGAAAAATATTATTTGCCAAACAAACAACGGCTTAGTAAGGTCAAGAGACGTTTTCAAAGTTTGTAAATGAAGTGTATCAGCTTTAAAGGACCCAAGATGATCACTGCTGAGTAGAAGTGATGGAATCAAATGATCGGTTTGTTCTAACATTTGATGAATGGAACAGTGATACGTGTTGCTTGTGAGTTATATCAGGTTACGTTGGTAAATTCTAGGTATAATTTTCATCTCATTGTTCCAGTTCCAAAAATTACCTGGGTCGACCAGTTTTGTTTTGTTTTTAAGCCCTGCTTGATCAAGTACGACATAAAAGTGTTAAGTTTCTCAGCCTAGATTCTAGTGTCCTTCATGACTTAGTTGATGACCCAATTACATTTCACAGTATTGTTGGTTCTGCTGGTATGAAATAAACAAAGCATCATAGCTGGGCGTGTGGAGTTCAAACTGTTACAGAACAAGCTCAATGTGACGTTGCCTTTGTGTGATACCGGTAACTGATGAACAAAGCACGTCTTAAGACAGCCGGGAATTTCTTTAGTCGACTCCAGCCCTGCTTGTATATTTTTTTTTAATTGCTCTTTCAACAGTTTACATCACAGTTTGCTTGTTGTTTATTGATACATTTTAGTTATTCTTTTATTTTTTTTAGGGATGCACCGATCCGATACTGGGATCGGATATCAGTGCCGATCCAGGGAATTTTGCTGGATCGGGTATCGGCTTCATGATATCGGTTCAGCCAATACCATTGTTGTGCCTTTAATTTGGCACAATGAGAGTAATTTACCATCTGATGTTCATCTAAAACATTTCATAATGTCTGACATTTTATTCATATTAAGTTGTTAAGTTGTGACTTGCACTAGAATTAATATTTACACAACACTACACTAACCAAATGTCTTATGCTTTGATAAGAAAAATAAGGTATTTCAGTTCTTGCGCTAGTATCGGTTGATTTCGAGTATCGACAGATACTTAAAACCAAAATATCGGAATCGGTATTGGAACAGAAAAGGCTGGATCGGTGCATTCCTAATTTTTTTACACCTAATGACGTAATATGATTTATTGGTGTATTGTCTTTTTTGTTTTTTTTGTGGAATACAAAATACATTTTTGAATTAGGAACATTGCCAATTATGTTGTCAAGTCATGAATTTTATATTTCTGCTCAAAAAACATTTATTTAAATATTGAATACAAATCATACACAAAAAGTATTAAATGTAAACTTGAATCAGTAGGCCTATATTTGTTACTAAGATGTGCATTAAACTATGTCTATTGTTTTAGGTTTTATGACAGACTTTCAAGCAGACACAACTTAGTGCAACAGGCTCTAATACAGTAACTCTGTCACATATACAGCTCCTGTCTGATCATGTGTTTGAACAGAAAATCTGTGTGTGTATTGATGAGTGCGTGAACAGTCCATCGCACCGTGCATGCAGGCATCCGTGTGCGCACAAACAGAACTTGCAGGTGTTGCTGCCTGATGCCTTGACCGCGCCGTCAAAGCGTTTTTTTACAACACGATGTGCACATTCAAGTTTCACTTTTTATTCAGCTGCGGTTCACATTGGATTGCTTTCCTGTGTTGAAAACTTTCTCTTGATGTTCTAAAGCAGGGGTGGTTAATCTTTTTCAGCCCGAGATCTACTTATTAAGTCGGCAAGGCTCTGAGATCTACCAGGAGATTTGTATTATCACAGTGGTATACATTATCTTTTATTACTCATGGTCTACCTTATTATTTCATTAATTTAATATAATTATTAATTTAATTATTGTAATTATTTATTTGTTACCAAATTTAGAAATATAGCAACAAAATGGTAAGGCGACATGTAGATGTTTCACTAGTTCTCTTTGTAACTCTCTAATTTGTATCACTACTTTGTATTGTAGTCAGTGTTTTATAGTTTGTGTTTTGGTGACAGTTGCTCCATGGTAACGCAGAGGGGGAGGGGCTTGACAAACTTCACCTTAGTTTCTGTTTAGCTTAGAAGTTTGGAATAACATTACAACAAGGGTTCTTTGTGAAGGATAAACAGAGTAAGTGGATAGGACCTTGACACTCCTCACCTGTTTCCCCCTGCTCTCTCCTCCTTTTCCTGCCCCTTTTTCTCTCTCATCTATATAAACATCTCATATGTGCGAGGAGCGGGTCAGACTCACATCGCAGAGGAACTTCTGTTCTCGCTCTCCTCCTGTTTTTCCCCATTTCCATGGTCTTCTCATCTTCTCCTTCTCTGCACGTGTATAGTTGGTGCGAGCAGCAGCGATCAAGCGCACTCCGCGGCACTCGCGTTGCCATCTCTGGTGCTGTGTGTGCATCGTTTTGAAGACAATTTGGCTACAAAAACATAGAGCTTGCGTGCTGCACAGTTTCCCCGAGTGCATGCTGCAAGTTGTTCTTTGTGATAAAAGTTAGTCAGACAAGCCTTTCCAATGTAACGAGCAGGTCTCTGGGATCGACTCATTTTGACGACGGGTTGCCCACCCCTGGTCTAAAGCAGAGGTTCCCAAACTTTTCAGCCCGGGACCCCCAAAATAACCATGCAACCTACTCGCGACCCCCACAGCAAAAAATATATACTTTTTTGATAATTTTAAGTTACAAAACTATTTAAATTGGGTTTAATTGTGTTTATGTTTATACTGTATTGCTTTGTATGACCCTAATTCCCCCCAAAAACGATTAAATGCCAAGTCATAATTGTAATAATACATTCTGAAATAATTACGTGACCCCCAGATTTTGCTGTGCGACCCCCACTTTGGGAACCACTGGTCTAAAGAGTATGTTTTCACATGTACTAATGCGCTGGGACATTATTTTGAGGCACAGCTGATTAAGCAACAAATCGACACGCTCCATGTACGTCGATGCATTTTCCTAATCGATGTAGTTGGTTACGTTGACTAATTGCAGCTCTAAATACATTACTTTTGCCTTTTCAAACCCGTCTCTAACCCTGTTTGCCTTGTGCTCTGTCCCTGCAGCAGTTCTGTGGTGTTCTGGGTCACACATTTATGGAGTTTCTGAAGGGCAGTGGAGACTACTGCCAGGCTCAGCACGTCGTAGATGCGAGATACGAGTGAACAGCCAAACTCGCCATCCAGCCGCCACACTTGAGCCACAGGAGGACCCCGCGTCACAGGCAGGACCCGGCCCGCCCTCCCTGAACCAGCGACAACTCTGTCTGGATGGGGTAACTTAGACCCACTGCACACTGCCCTCCGCCTGGCCACAATAAGGTGGAACCAGCCTTGTGTTTTTTCTTTATTTTCTTTCATTTTATTCCTAAAAAGAGAGAAATTTTTGAGTTTTTTTGTTAGGTTTTGATTGTCCACCCTTCTCCAGCTGCCAAGTCTCTCAAAGATCGCCCCAAACATACACAACAGCAACAGCAGCTTTTGTCAATTACTGTCGATTTTTTTGAAAGAAGCCTGGAGGATTCTTCGGTTTTTGTTGACATTTTCTCCAAGTTTTAAGTGTTTACATCCGTGTTTTTTGCTCCGTACAAGACACTTTTGTTACATTATAATATTTTTTTTGACCATTTTCAACGTCGTCAAAATGGCTCGAATGAACAGACCGGCCCCGGTGGAGATCACCTACAAAAACATGAGGTTCCTGATTACCCACAATCCCACCAACGCCACACTGAACAAGTTCATCGAGGTGAGAGGAAAAAGGCAGACTGGGTTTTGTGGAAAGTGTTTATTTTTTAATGGGTTGTGTTCATGGTTCACAAAACGCTCGTTGAATTAAATGGAGACTAATTTAGTGGAAGAAGAAGAAGAAAAGTCCCAAAATTCTCGTCAGATTAAGTCACATCTTGGCACTGTTAGAAATTAAAATCTTTGTAATAACTGGGGCTCTTAACAAATTGGATGTTTCAGGTCCCTTATGGCCCAAACAAATAAAAATAGAGAGAATTGGTGGCGGTTCAAATCAACAATAATAAAAAAAATTATAATGACTTAAAGAAAATAATGCATTATTAAAGGGGAAAAAATATAAGAATAAATGAAAGAATAAATAAATAAATTAAAGAAAAACCAAGACTAAAATATAAAAAAAATAAAAAATAGTAAAATAATGAATAAAAATATAAAAAAAATAAATACATAAATAACAAAGGAAAATAATAAATAAAAGAAAAAAATACATTATTAAAGGGAAAAAATATAATAATAAATGCAAGAACAATCAAATAAATTAAAGACAAAATAAGACTAAAATATTAAAGAAAAATTAATATTAAATAAGAAAAATAGTAAAATAATGAATAAAAATATAAAACATAAATAATAGGAAAATAATAAATAAAAGAAAAAAATACATTATTAAAGAGAAAAAATATATAATAAATGAAAGAACAAATAAATAAATTAAAGACAAAATAAGACTAAAATATTAAAGACAAATATATAAATAATTATTATTTATATATTTGTCTTTAATATTTTAGTTATTAATAATAGATAAGAAAAATGGTAAAATAATGAAAAAATATTTTAAGAAAAATAATAAATACATAAAATATAAGAATAAAAGAAAATAAAAGAAAAACTACATTATCAAAGGGGAAAAAAATAAATTAAAAAAAAAAAGATCAATTGAGCAAAATGAAAAAAAAAACCTCAATATATATTCATTGATATATTTAACCTCACATTAGGTGAAAATAACACAAATATTTTAATAGTTAAGTTTTGATCATTGAAATTATTATTGACAAAAAAATAATAATAAACCCAGCAACTGAATTTTACAGACTAAATGCAACTGAACAGGAAGTGCACTGCCAAGAAAAGTGGGCGGGACAAAATCAAGTAAAAAAACATCAAAATGTTAATGATGAATGGCCAAAATCTAAATTAATCATCTGTCATACAGTTTCATTACAAAATAACTGCATTTTCAAATTGTTTATCAAAAAATTTCAATGTTGCAGCCAGTAAGTTCAAAAACAGGATCCCATGTTTGGTGAAATCTTAAAAAAAAAAATTAAGGTTCCCTGTCACTTTAGATGCAGCACATTTGGCCTTCAGCAAAGTTAAACGTATTAAATTATGACCTGTCAGTGGAATAATTTTGGGTTTGCTCGCTCTAGTTGATCCACTGAACTTGTGATTTCAGATTCCAGAGCGTGAACACAACCTATTGAAGCATAAATAAGTGAATGTTGTTAATCTGTTTGTTGTGTTTCTCTGCAGGAGCTGAAGAAGTATGGAGTGACCACCGTCGTGAGAGTTTGCGAGGCCACGTACGACGCCACTCTGGTGGTGAAGGAGGGCATCCAGGTCCTGGTGAGTCTGAGTTAAACCAAAACTTTATAGCTGTCAGAATTAACTTATAAAATCTGGGCACTTGACTTGTATGAGAGCTTTTTATATTTTTAATTTTATTTGGAAGATTAACGCTTGTTGTAAATATAAATGATGGTTTTACATGAATCCAGAGCAAGTTATTAAAGAAAAGTTAAACAAAGGCTGTGTCCTACTGTGTGCCCTAGCTACAATATAGTGCACTATCGAGGAACAAATCGAAACAGCTCTGTTGTCGGCTAACTACAAGAGTTTATCACTTTGTGAAAACAAAAGTTATGATTTTAAGTCAACATTTGAGAATGAAAATCGACCCTACGAGTTACATTCAGGTGAAAAAATTGTGAGAAAAACGCTGTCTCAAGCTTCAAGAGACAGACTATGTCAGACTGATTCAGACCTAATGGAATCAGCTGCTCTTGTCCCGTTTCTAGGTTTTATTCGAAGAAGTTTTCCCAGCTAACCAGATGGAGAACGGCTCTTTCTTCATAACGCATGCGCAGTAGAGCGGACAGTGACGTAGACCGAAAATTCCTCTATTCAGGAGTCAGGCCATTTTGTAATTTTGTCCCAATGTGTAGCAGGTCAGAAAATAGTGCACTCAAAATGTCCTACAATGCATCTGGAAAACTATTGAGGATTGGTGGTCACTAGAATGAGCACAATAGACCATAATGCATTGCAAGAATCAGGAAAAAAGCAACAGTATTAGGAAACTACACGACTGAATGAAAGATGATAAATGAGTTGTTGAAACTGTTGAGCTGGGAAAATAGTTATTTATTAGTCTTTATTAAGGACACAAAGAGCCATAAAGACACTAACGTTAGCTGCTTACTTTAGTTTGAGCTAGTGCAGTAGTCAAGACCCCACTAATCGAGACTTTCCAAGACCATAAAGTCCCAAGACCGAGTCAAGACAAAGACCACTGAGGGTTGAGACCGAGATGAGACCAAGAACAAGGTCCATTGAGACCAAATAAAGACCACCTTTGAAATTTTATACATTTATCAGCGACATGATCTTATTCTGGAGAGCTTGTTGCAAATTGTGCCTGGGACATTTCAATGTGCTCTTGGTGGAAGCTTAACAGATTGTGGTAGTAATAAAATGTGGTCCCGATGTCCAAGTCCCAGATAACGCCGCATCCAAACACACTCGAAACCAAGACCTTACAAAAAGACCAAGACCAGTCTGCTACCACACTAGTTTGAGTTGTAAAAGTTGAATTATTCAGTCCGTTCGCTGTTTAATGCAAGGTCCAAGTTAACTAAAACTTGAATTTTGATTAGTAGTCCATAAATATTTGCGTGTGAACGAGTTTGCACATATGGACTGAGCTAGTGAAATTGTCCAACTTGCCCTACTCACTTTAAATAAGTTGATCTTTGGGACACAACACAAAATGATCTTGTAAAAGCAGCAGCTGGTGACAAAATCTGTCTGTTTCTCACTTTCTACAGCTAATAATAATAATAAACTAAATTATTTCCCGCCAGCCTGGAAGTTGACCAGAAATAAAACGCTCTGACTGACTTTCTGGTTTTAGCGATCCGAAACGGTTTCACTTCTGTGTTTGAAAATGAGCCGTTCAAAAGCAGAGCAAACGCCTGATAAGAATATTAATGATGTGCTTTATTATGTGAAGGCTTGAATAGATTTAAATTTATTAAAGATGCGCCTTCTAATGTCATTGTTGACCAAAATTAATCTGGTAATGTTAAGGATTTGTACAAAGAACAGCCAAAGTAAGATGGCTTTATGTAAATGAGCTGCCATTTTAGCTTTCATATTGTCAATGCACTTTTTGGTCAAAGATGTTTCAATCCTTGCTCTTTTAATTAATTAATCTGACCAATAAGCAGGACTAGCCAATACCATGATAAAAACCGAATCAGCAGAAAAACCGAAAAAGCAGATTGAGTTAATCTCAATCTGCTTTTTTAATGAAATCGTCATATTCATTCATTTTCTACCGCTTAATCCCGTTAGGGGTCGCGGATGACTGGAGCCTATCCCAGTAACTTTGGGCCTTAGGCGGGGAACACCCTGGACAGTGGCCAACTCGTCGCAGGGTTAGACAGACAACCATTCACTCTCTCATTCACTCACAGGGAAACTTTACAGTAATGCCCAATTAACCTAAACATTAGGGATGGACGAGACAGAATTTTCACGAGACAAGACGAGCCACGAGATTGGGTCCACGAGATCGAGACGAGACAAGATTTTTAAATAATTTGCATTAATTGTTTCAATTTAGAATTTAAACAAGGCAAATTACAAAATTTGATTTGTATTCTTTATTATTGTTAGTTTATATTCTTTTAGTTTAGCTTTACCTTTAGTTATGTGTATCACCTTGGATTTTATTATCTGAGTTTTGACTGAAATTGATCCGCTCAATTGATCCCTACTTTGGGACTTTCTGAATGGGGATGAATACATTTTATGCCACAGTATGAAAAACATCAGCTAAAGGAACCACTTTTCTGCAGAAATGGGCGCGTTCAGGCTCCTCCAGGACAAATAATAGACTATTTTATGGCCATGTAAGCCCGCTCAAAGTAAAAACACAGATTTGTATGAATTATTTGGTGTATCAAAAGGCATCTAAATGACAAAAATGTGCATTTATTCAAGTTTATTTTTGGCCAAAAGGTTGCGCAGTCCATCTTTAAACTAGAGTTGGACCATATTGACAAAATTTCAGTCTCTATGTTTTGGTGTATAATAGCAATAAGTCAATTCAGAACAATTTTGTAATGTACAAAATGTCTTATTGTTTTAGGTTTAGTTGTTTGGAATTTTTTTTTTTGCTCAAGTTTGCAAAATTATTATTTTATTTAGGATGTTTTTGTAGCATAAAGCACTATTAATGATTTACTCGAAACTAAAATTTTGAGTATTTTAAAAACAAGATTCACAATGCAATCTAAAATGTAATATATATGGCCCATACTTACCTTTAAGACAAGAATAAACACTGTCCACATGAATTGTGATCTTTTTGCCATATAGCAGTGTTATACCTAAATGCAAACTTAGTTCCACCTTATAAAAAATATATCGTGTGGCCACTGCGTCTTTCACATTTCAATGGGCATGAGTGACAGATAAATAGTAGCCATTTCTTTACAATCAAATCACTAAGTTTTGGAGGAATCTGATTGAATTTGTTGTACTCACACACCCAGACTTATAATCCTTTTATATGGGCTAGACTCTTACAAAATAAAAAGTCCCTAAAACACACATTAACTGAAAGTAGAAGTGAAAGAATCGTCAAACCCCAACAAATGACAAATCTAGTGTCAGTCAGGCCCAGGCAAGAGACGCCTCACTGCTCCTTGTATTTACCAAAATGTATGCAGACCTTATTTTCTCCATTTATAATTTGTGTAAAACAGAAAAAATAGATGAAAAGCTTATGCATAGGAAAAATACCGTCTTTCCTGTAAAGTATTTTCATTGAGCGGGTACATTCCACATTAGGACAGTCTAGACGTCGCAGAGAAAGCCTGAAATGTCAGCTGTGCCGTTTGTCAGAGCTCCTTGTGTCTCCTCTTCACTAACATTGCTCTTGTCCTGCTGTGAGCTCAGCCTTTCACTCTTTTGTTTTGGTTCCCATGGTTTCCCCCTCTGAGCTCACTTCCTGTCTGTGCCCCGTCTCTCTCCTTCAGGATTGGCCGTTCGACGATGGAGCTCCTCCGTCCAATCAGATCGTGGACGACTGGCTGAACCTGCTGAAGCTGAAGTTCAGAGAGGAGCCCGGCTGCTGCGTCGCTGTGCACTGTGTGGCAGGACTGGGCCGGTGAGCAGACACTTACGCTGAACTATTATCAATGTACAAGGATTTATTTATTTGTAAAACATAAAAAGCATCTACAGTGCATCTAGTTAAGTTTGTGTGAAAGGTTAGACCAGTGATTCTCAATTTGTGCCACTTTAGGACTCACCAAGCAATTGACTAATCAAGTTTTTCCACTAATACCGACTTGGCCCTGGTGTGGAGCGTTTTCATTTGGGGCTGACACTTGGGACCAGGTACTTTCTCAGTACCTGCTTCTCCTCAGGGCCAAAGTGAGCCAATTAAATACTAAACGTGACGTACACCGAACGACAGACACTGACTGAGTGAAATGTTTCTAGTTAGAGAATCTAGTCTCTGTAAACATGCTACACAATGGTGTCCAGACGTCCTTATTTATCTGGGACAGATTCCTGCGTCCCATGTCCCAGCAGATGTATCCAAATCCACTTATTTGTCCCAAGTTTTACTATAGACATGTCCCAGTTGTCCTGATTTTGAACACTCTGACACTTTCCAACAGTGAAGGAAGTCAAAAAAGAAAAGTTGAAAACTGTCCTTGAAATTACCATAACATGGGGAAAAAATGCACCCACACACTACAATGCTCACCGGGATCAGACCAGAGCAAAGCAGCTCCGAATTGTCGCTGGAAAAGCTACACAACACAAACTGTGGATGCCCTGATCACGTGTGAAAGAGAGGGCAGCATCGGAACGAGTTGCTAAGACTTTTTCTGTTGTAAAAGCTTTGTTTAGAATAAAACGGGCATACTTTTCAATTCAGAGTAGAAAATATATAGTTATTGCAGTGTGTTTTTTTGAATTAAAGTATTAAGATAACCAATACCTGATTTCTTAGCAGTATCATTAGGAGTAGTAGTATCGATAAATCCTTAACGATGCCCATGTCTAGTTAGAAGTGTTGTTTTCTATAACATGCAATGTAATAGTGCAAAATGGTGCTTTAGATGTACATCAAGCTTCGATAAACGTATAAGTCAGTAGCAGCAGACTTTAAAACACAAGAGCACCTACCCGGCTTTGCTCGATCAGGAGGAGAGCCTTTTCATTACAAGTTTGGCTGAGTGAGGCTGTGGGAGAAAACTAAAACACACAACACTATAACAACCACAGCGCAGGATAAGTTACCTGAGCTGAGCTTCTCATGTGGTGCGGCTCTGATTTACTATGAAAATACTATAAAATACTATGCTAATACACAACAACCACAGCCAGCACAGTGTCAGAGCAGGACACAAGCATGAGAGTGAGACTTTGTTCACGTCCTGAATCGTTTTGTGTCATTTATACATTAGGAGGCAAAGGTAATCCTGTAAATGAAACATTTAGCCCACAAAGCACCGATCTTAATCTAATTTTAAAACGTATTACAGAAGCAGCCTTGTGTAGGGATGCACCAATCCTGCTTTTTCAGTTCCGATATCGATCCTGATACTTTGGAATTAGGTATGTGTCGATATCCAATATCAACTGATACTAGTGTAAGGACTGAAATTGCTTTTTTTATTTGCAAAACATAAAAAACTTGATCATTTTGTGTTATGTAACTACTATTTATTGCGCAAGTCACAACTAAACAATTCAGCTGATGTTTATCCAGAAAAACCTTCAATAAATAAGTCTCATTATGCCCAGCTAAAGGCACAAATAGGATATTGGCTGAATTGATATCATGGAGCGGATATTCGATCTAACAAAATTTCCTGGATTAGCTCTGATATCCGATTCCAATATTGAATCGGTGGATCCCTAGTACTAATGGAAAAGGCTTGAAGGAATTCACGCTCCTCTACTTGTAACTTTACCATCTGCCATCTGTGTGCAAAACATTCATGAGTAACTGCCTTTTACTTTAAGGTTTTCTTGTACTTTTCTCTATAAATAGTGGAGCTGTGGTTTTGAGGGTGCAGTTTAGATCAGATACATGGTCAGATCATGGAGATTTGGCCAGTTTCGTGCCAGTTTCTCCTTCAGTAGGCTAACCAATCTACAATAATGTCTTAAGTCAATTACTCACAGTCAACTCTTACTCAAATTTGCCTTGAAAGAAGTTATAAAATAAGGTCATTTCTTATTCTGCAGACAGATTTCATCTCATTTTCTAACCACAGTATTTTCCTTTTGCAGAGCTCCTGTTCTGGTGGCACTTGCTTTGATCGAATGTGGGATGAAATATGAAGATGCTGTCCAGTTCATTCGACAGTAAGTTTACACACTTTTAGATTCATTATTTTGCCTTGACATCAACAGACAAATGAGCAGAGAGACTCACAGTTTGAAGGTTTAATCTGGATTCTTGAGACGACTCTTTGCCGATGACGTAGGTCGAGTGTTTTTGATGACTCAGGGAGGTTCATGTTGTACAAAACGACAGCAGCAGCAGCACGATCTGTATCTGAAGAGAAGTGGAGACAAACATGACTCACCAGTGACTCACGGCTGCGGCTGACTCACGCAGACGATCATTCATGTTAAAGGATCGTTACATTATGGTCAGTTGGAACTCTGTTAGAATGGTCTGTAATATTTCTATCACACTTTAAACTTCCTCAACAGTCACTAGATTGAGTTAGATTAGATTCAACTACTGTCATTACTTTTAGCATCTTAACCAGAGGCAACAAAGCAAGTACTAGATACACATTTAGACAAAACAGCCCCATACATTATTTGACTTACAGCACATTATTTACACATTAACACTACATTTACATGAATAATAATTTAAGCTCTGTCGTGCTTCGACCTAATCAGTCAAGCGGTAAACCTCTGCTGCAGACTTTGTCACTTGACTCATTGCTGCAGGACTGTGTAATAGGGATGAGACGATTCAATTCTTATCACAATTAATTTCCTTTCGTGATATGTAGGTTGAGATTTCAATTAAATGTAAAAAAAAAAATAATAATAAGTTAATAAAGTACAATTGTTTTGTTTTTGTTTAAAATGGCTAACTTCTGTACAAGCGTTTCCTGTTAGCGTTAGCATTAAGATACAAACATGTCTGTTTTTAAACACTCAAGTGTCCTATAGTGAATTATTCTTCTGATTTGTGAAGTCTTTAATGTGTTTTCTGTAACATTCACCACAAACTCACTGCCACTGCTGATCTTCTGAGTATTTTTCGTTTTAAGCTGGTGCAGTGAAAACCCATAAAAATGAACTGAACAGGAAATGCTTGTATGTACAGAAGTCAGCTATTTTGAATGTGAACAAGCCAACCAAGGTTCCATGCACATAGCAAATTTTCAACAATTGGCTGATACCAAAAACAATTTTTTTTATTTGGTACAGATATTTTTTAGGACATTTTAGCCTCTGTGTGAGACTAAACCCTAACCCTCAAATTTGTTATTTGGAAAAAAATAAAAATGTCCCAGAAGATTTTATATCTCAGATAAATGCATTTTAGTGAAATGTAAGTTTAATTTTTGTGAACCAGACTATGGATGTTAAAATAAAGAGGCACCAGTACAAGCATTTTCAGTTCTGATACCGATACTTTGACTTTAAATATTTGGCGATACTCGATCAACCTACTATTAGAGGCTTTTTTACTTATTAATTAACCGCACAACAGTGATATCGACTGATATGGAGCCAATACTCGATCCAGCAAAAATATTTGATATCAGCTAAAAAAAAAATCCATACAGACCCATTCCTAATCACAAGGGTTAGTAAAGAAAATTGATTTGTGCTAAAAATGTGTTTGTTTTAACCCTTTGACTCAAAATGTAGTATTATGCTGTTAATGTTATATGAAATGGCAATAAGAATGGAGTATATTCCCTAAATTTTCTCTCATCTCAACATTGGGGAAAGCTTAGTTTGAACAGGTGATTTATGCCATTATTTGAAGTTCTCTTAAAGCGTCCTGAGTTACTGTAATTAGGCATTCTCTCACTTGTTTTTCTTTTGCAGGAAGCGTCGTGGAGCCTTCAACAGTAAGCAGCTGTTTTACCTGGAGAAATATCGTCCAAAGATGCGCCTTCGCTTCAAAGACTCCAACGGCCATCGCAACAACTGCTGCATCCAGTAAACAAAAACAAAATAACCCGACAAAAAAACGTGTTCAAACTGCAAAAACTACAGCCAAAATTCGAGCCACGCCAACCAACTTTACCATTTATAACCATGAAAGTCCTGACTAGCGCTTCACTGGCAGGCTTATATCTTTATTACAATGTGTTGAAGTACTTTTTCTTTTTGTTTTTTGTTTTGAAATTCCATGCTCGACCTTATCTTCTTTGGTTCCTTCCTCCTCCAGGTATCAAAAAGTGTCAAAATAGAGAGAGTAGTCCTTAAGTGTGCCCATTGTCAAGAAATGAGAAATAAAAAGGCAGCATGAATCAATGTAAGATGTTGGATTATATATATTTTAATTGGCCAGTCTGTTACCTGTGCTTCAAAAAATGGGTTGTGTTCACTTTCTAGACGTTCGAATGTCAAAGATGGAGGGCAGGAACAGATATTAATTTGATAAAACGCTGCTAAAATTGTCAACTTTGGACCTTTAGAGCAATTCTGTGGCTTAATACTTTGGCTAACGTTTATAATCACATTTACTGATTTGATATCATGAATTTATATCAACAAAACTGTAATTATTGGACCTATTCACATGATTTGTAAGCAGCAAGTGCATCAACTGTGCAATGTTTTAGCGCTTGAAGTGATAATCAAATCCATTTACTAAACTTTAACTACGAACAGTTGGACGACAAAGCCAAAAACATGAATTAAAAATGGGCAGTTGCTGGTTAAAACCAAAACAAACCTATATTTGTCCCACAAAAGGGAAGTAAAATTGTTGCAGCTGCGAAATTACGAAGTTAAAAACTGTAAACAATAGAGATGGGGCAAAATCTTGTGACGCAATATTGTGTACTACGCAGAAAATTATCTCGTGAGAATATTTTTTCCACATTTGTCTTGGAAAATGTGAGAAAACATCGAAATTGGCTGAGTAACATTTAACAAGATGCTGCTGTTCCAAAAAAAAACTTCATTAACCACTAGAAAAATGAACTAACTACAGCAAATAGTATCAAAATCTCATCTTTTTACATTCTCGTTGATCTAATCTTACTTTGTATCTGGTCTTGTGGAAACTTAATACTGTCTTATCCTTGGCAAACAATAAAAATACTTAAAATAATCGTAAAAATGCGGAAAATGTACGTTTAATGGCTGTTGGCGTGCTAACTGCCGTAGTTCCGGCAACTGTTGAACTGCCGCATTCCGTATCACTGCTCTGCGGCCATCGCCATAGCAACAGGCGAAACAAACTCTCAACTGTCAGGGGGACTAGATTAGCGTACAAAACGGAAATAACTACTAATTTTTAGACTTTAATAGACCGCAAGCATGTTTTTTAAATTACAAGCTAGTGATTTGAGTTTGTGGCTGTGGTACAAGCGCATTAGACAACTAAATTTTTAGTTTTGTTCATTTTTTTCGTACAAAAATACGGTTATCGTCCACTGCCCTTCATCTAAACTCTTGGCGTGAAAATGGTAAATACGTAGACGGTGAACACAACCCATTATCTGGTATTGTCCCTTCTAAATGAAATTGTGGAGACTGATTAGAAAGAGCTATATGCCTTCCTTTGAATTCACATCCATAAATGCCTTACAATCGAAGTGCACCAACTGGCAATCGTGACGGCTGGCATTTAGAAAGGTGTTCGGTTTTTCTACTCAGAACAAAAAAAAATTACAAAAAAAAAAAAAGATAAACAAATTGTTGCCTTCGTCTCGTGCAGGAAGTCTTAACGATTATGCCCTTTCAGTACAGTTTTTTACTATAAAATGCTTAATTGTTGCGTATTTGTTAAGAGAAGTCTAGGAGCTGTTATTTTCCTATCGAACTTTTTTTGTTTACCAATTAACTGCCATGTCCAAAATGTGAGTTAGTTTTTAGTTTCCGGATTTAATAATTGCATTCTTATAATTATTTTTTTTGCTTCAAACTGGACTTCCAACGTCTGCTATATTTTGTATGCCTTTTTATTTTGTTGTCAGTAACTTAAAGACTTCGATACTTGATGATGATTTTATGTATTTGAAAATGTGTACTATTATTTTTAGGTTGGCTATTTATACTATCAATGGATGTGTGATTTAGTACCGTGAGCGACAAAACTTGTACCTTGTTCACCGACTTGTGAGAGTTCATTAAAATGATACACCAAAATTCAACAAGACTGTCTTTTTTTCTATTTCAGATCAACTGTGGTCTATTACTTTGCTTGCTGTCAAAAGTTGCAATTAAACTCAAATAATTGCTTCTATTGACCATATTTTGTCCCGCCTACTTTTCTAGGACTTGCACTTCCTGTTTAGCTGCATTTAGCCTGTAGATTTCAGTCGATGGGTTTATATTAACTGTCATTATATTTATTTAAAATTGCCCCACAAGACAGACATACAAACACTTTAGCTACCTTAACAGAATTAAACAGGAAGTCCAATTCCAAGCCAAGTGGGCGGGACAAAATAGGGTCAATACTATGAATTATCGTAGGAAAATCTCTAGTGCCTTTTTGTGAGAGTTTAAATGTAGAAAAGATCCAGACATTCTGAATCACAGGGTAGTTGTATTTTTAACTGAATACAGCAGTGCTATTCGATCAGTAAAAAAAAGCAACTATATTCACTGAAATAAATACAAAAAAATAAAGTAATGGAACAACCAGAGTTGAAACAGCAGCAGTGGGACTAGATCAAGTTTGCAAACCAAGATAACCTAGTCTACTTTTGAGTTACATGAGATGAACCTCATCTTAAATAAGATTTGAAATGGACTAAACCAGGACTGTAAGATCTTAACCATTTAAGATGCCTAACAAAATCTGGGTTAAATAATGCATAATTAGTGCTGTCAAGCGATTAAAAAATTGAAGAGATTAATTATGATCTGTAATTAATCTAATCTATTATTAATCTCACCTAAAAATTGTTGAGAAAAACACTCAAAAGTGTTTTTGTTTTGTTTTTATCCAATTTAATTTAACTCAATATGTCTATAATTAATTAATCTCAATTAATGCACTAATTTGACACCCCCATGCATAATACATTAAGCCACGGAAAGAGATACCTAAAGAGAATTCTTTAGGTATTTGATTTTTTTTTTTTTTTTGTGAGTTTAGAGTAAAAGCTGATTCTGATTCAGCCCAGATTTATCATCATGAATCAAATGCAACTGTGTGACTGGCTGAGCTGAATACAAGTCAATATTAACCATGTGTCAAAGGATTTATGAGAGGAAGTTGTCAGATTTAAAACCTAAATCGTCTTTTGCACCTTTAAGTTGGGAAAGTTTTGAAATACAGCATAATCTGTTAAATTTGTTGTGTAATAGTTAAATGATCCTTTTGTGGATTTTGGAAAACATGGTTTTGCTGTTACATAAGCAGTAACAGTCTTTATAAAAGCAGCTCACACTGTAATGCTCCAAATGTCTAAAATACAAATAAAATGATCAAGCCTTGTACACAAAATAATATTGTTGTTTTCAGTGTACATTGTAAGAACCTAGTATTGTAATGTCTTAAAACTATAACAAAATTATACTTAATTATACTATAAAATTTCTATTCTTTTTGTCTATTCTATTATATTTTAATTTCTATTCTATTTGAATAATTACTTTATCATTCAACAAATGAGGAACATTGTGGATAGGTATAGGTATCTATCTATGGGTTTCAGATTGTTGTCATTGCGGAGACAATTGCTACTTTATTATTCAAATTAAGGAAAACCTTTTTATGTTGCATAAAAAACTCAAACCCAAGAATGTTTTATCTATATATTAGATAATTCTTTAAAAATGTAGCTATTTAGTACAATCTGTGTCCAGGGGTTCCAGAATGATGAAAAAGCCACAGTGACACTAAGACTAAATAATACCATACAATTATACAACAATTGCATTTTATCACATTTCTTTGTTGAAAAATGACGCAAACGGTGTCAATAATCCAAAACTTTCCTCTTTTTTGCATCAGACTGAAAGAGTTTGTCGTGCCCGTTTCTGATTGGCCCAGCGAGGCAAAAACACATGACGTAACCCGGAAGTGCCACTTTCTCGCTGTTCGCGGATGTGGTTTCGTTTCATTTACCGACTTTATCATCAAGTAGAACAAATATTAGATCGAGGATTATATCTACATTGAAGATTTATTGTGCAAAGATGAAGCGGGCATTCATATTTCTGTTCGTGTTTCTGGTTTTGGAGCCTGTTTGTTGCTGGAATGAAGGTGAGCGTTTTAAAGTCGCTAACGAAACTTCCTGTTTTTTTGTTTTGTTTTCATTTATTTCAACGTTAACTACTCATAGCTTTAAATTCCTACCTTTATTTCTTCATGCATTTAATATTACCACTAATAATTGCTACTCTCTTTGCCAATAGCGATTTTAGGTAACAGTTAACTAACAGTTAACTATTAGCTAACAGTTTAGTAACACGTTAAAGATGTAATAAAGGCTAGTTAGCTAACGTTAGAACTTAGCTAGCTACTGTTCATGCATTCTTGATATTTTAGAAGCTTTTGATAAGCTGCAGTTGTTCCAGTGTATATATTGTTGTTATTGTTGCAAATGCACTATATGTTGGGCTTTTTATAATTTCTTCACATCGTCAGTAAAGTTTGAACATAACTAGCTAGCCAAATATATGTAAGTTAATAATGAGCAAGTGGTTTGCTAAGAATTATTCAGACTTTATAACTAACTTTACAAATTGTGTTGTGTAAAAATTGCAGCTTCTCAGGAAGCGACGCCAAAAACAAACAAACAAACAAACAAACAAACAAAAAACTGTTGTTAACTTGTTACCATGGAAATATTAGCAAATCCGCCATGTTTCTTGTCAGGTTTGTAGAGTTTCCATTAAAATACATTAGCCAAAACAATATCAGAAGTTAAAAAAAAGTAAGCAAAACAGTGCTGGCAAATGTATCCATCACTCTGTAGTGCCAGAATATGCTGTGATTAACATTAAATCTTCATTAGTTTATCATTAGGCCATCTGAACATTCTACTGATGTCTCATGTCGCCATTGCGAGACTATTTTAAATTTTTTTAATGTATTATTTGACAGAGACCGTGTACATTAAAGCCCATATGACAGATTAACACATTTTTCTAATTTTGACTTAGTTTGGTGTGTTAGTCTTTGTGGTAAATATTTATCATAGTTTTACAGCAGTTAAGTTGCAATTTATGAAGAAACTGACAAACAAAAGGTAATAATTAGAGGAAGTAATCTGAGTTCTATAACAGATTCCCTCCACATATGTCATCACAAAGACATTATACACACAATTAACACTTTTTACTGGGAGTTTAAGCAATAATTTAACACAGTTAAAGTCTTATAAGTTATAATACTTTGTCACTTCTGGGTTAGTTATGTTGATTTTGGCCCAGATTTACAATGTGGTTGCTAGGTAACATTTGTAGATTCCCCTCCACATATGTCATATTATTTACTGGACAAAAGACAATAATAAACTTCCTAACAGCAACCAAATTGGGTAAAAACAAGCTAAATGTTTAGTCAAATCTTAATCATAATCATGTTTGCTATATTTTACCAAAAATGTACTTCAACCTGTCATACGCATTTTAAACAGCATTTTTGTAAATGTACCAGAATTAGCCAGAAAGGCTATTTTACATCTGTAGTCCCTACTGTTGGTGAAGTAGTCACCCTGAAATATAATAGTAAAAGTTACATGAGATATGCATGCAAATATGCAGACTGTATATACAACAGTGCAAAAGATAAAACAAAGAGAGGACAGTGAAAAACACACAAACAGTAAAAGCTATTATACACACAGTACACAACACTCACACTGCAAAAGGACAAGAAACACACAGTTCATGACACACACAGCGCGCTTTATACCTAACTACGCTTTACAAATTTTGTTATGTGAAAATTACAGATTCTCACATGGTATATACAGAAGTGTCAGATAGTAGTATAGACAAACTCTAGACAACAGTGGTTTGATTTGAAAACTCATAATTTAGCAGCTTTAAAAATTCTGAATACAGCCTTAAAGACACTTAAAGCTTTTGCATCACCACTGATCTAAGGTCTTTCCCAAACTCTTTAATGCCACGAAGATTGTACAAAGCCCCCCAATAATATTTCATACTTAAATCAAAATGATTTAAAACATTTTCCCTTTCAGATTTAGTTATGTAAAAAGTTATTACTGTATGTAAAAAGAACAAAATGATAAAAACCTGTTGATTTAGTATGGAAGTTAATGGAAAAAAAAAATGTAAAAACATCAAACTCAATTTTCTTTCATTCTTGTTGTGTGGACAATCTTTATAGTCCCCCCGCAAAAGCCACTTTTGGAATCACTGATCTTAGGAAGTCAATAGAGACAGTTTCAGCTGCAGTTTCTCTGTTCTCAGGAGGTAGCGTTTTGCTGCGCGACATCCAGGTTTTGACTCTGTACAATGGCCGTTACACGACCGGACGCAGGACCAGCCCGATGCCTCAGCTGCAGTGTGTGGGAGGCTCGGCCGGGTGTCACGTCTTTGTCCCTCAGGTGGTCCAGTGCCAGAACAAGGGCTGGGACGGGGTGGATGTACAGGTGAGTGACTCAAACAGGACCACATAGGTTTTTCTGTGGCAAGCATTACAGCTGATATATCTCTCTTAAAAAACACATTGCTGATAAGGCCTTTATAGGTCATTTTATACTGTATATAGATTTATTAGGTTTAGAACTGCATCTAACATACACTTTGCTAATCAACTAGTTTAGCAAATATTTGTTTACTTAACGGATTAGTTGTTTAAATAGCAAAAGGTAATTTTTACTAGATTTGACCCAGATTCATTCAAATTGATTTTGCTTGAAAAAGTGTACTTGAAGACAAAATATAATCCAACAACACCCAGTTTTTACAACATTTTTTCTGATGTTTATCCTGCTTTTGTCTGAGATACACTACCTTTTTTATTAATAGATTATTAAATAAATAGTGTCTTAACTCTTAACTACTATACTCAAATTATAACAAAGGAAGGATAAGTCAAAGAACGCAGAGTTTAGAGCAGCAGGAAACACAAGGCCAAGAGGAAAACCACAGAGAACAGATGTGTAGAGATATCAAAAGTATTAGGTTAACTGATAATTGTCATTATTCAAAGCACAATTTAATTGTACGAGCAAATAGAGCAGGGCAATATTGCATACAATTGTTATCACGATTTAAAAGACAATTTTTGCGATAACGATATAAGCGACGGTTCAAATCAAAGATTGCCTACTTTCTATTATTTCTCTTATATATTTGTATTTAGTTGTATTTCAACTCTGTTTTCACTCCTCACATCTTTTCCTGTTCTGTTTTAGCCTCTGCATCAGTGCAAAGTCACTCAGTTCTAGGCTTTAGAAATATTTGACCAAATATAATTTATTTGACGATATAAATTTTTTTGGCGATATCATCACCAACCGTATATTATCGCCCTGCCCTACGAGCAAAATAACCCAAAGGCTAACTTAGGCTAACTTATCGGAAAAAAGACTATATTTGGTGTAAATGTGTTTTGTCTAGATTAATGGGTTATGTTTTTTTTATTGTGATTTTATGAACCTTCTTATGAATAAAATTTTCAAATATCAGTATCTGCAAATACTTGGAGATCAAATAATGAATTGGTTTTGGCTAAAAACAAATTTAATTTAAATCAATTGACCCAACTCCAAATGTACCACAATAATCAGCAATGTTTTTGTCATATACATGTTTTCTTTATTCAGAAAGTTTTATTGAGCATGTCACAAACTTGACAAAAAGCGATGTGTTTGACAGAGAGATTGAAAAAAAAGAAAGATTTGTTTGATTGTGGTCATTGTAATCACGAATAATTTCTAAATTGTGATATTTTGTCTGGTAGTAATCGCATCGCTGATATTGTGACGTCCTTAGTGTAGACGTAGGTTAAAACATGAAGCTGCGATGTCAAATGAAACTGTTTTCTTCTTGCAGTGGGAGTGTAAAACAGACATGGATAATGCGTACCGTTTCGGGCGCATCGAGGTGAGCTGCGAGGGCTACAACCACCCGTCCGACCCCTACGTCCTGACCGGCTCCTGTGGGCTGGAGTACACGCTGGAGCTGACGGAGGAGGGCCGCAGGAAGAACCAGGGCGGATGGGGGTCACAACACGGGTCCGGCGGGTTTGGAGGTACAGCGCAACTTAGGAAATAAAGTTAATATTTTGCACTTCCGTGATTCATTTGCAACATTTCACACAGTCTGATAATAGGTTGCGTTCACGCGACATCACAGCATCTTCCAGACCAATAATACTTCACGCAGATGTTTGCAGCACAAATAAATCTCGCTCAAAGTCAGTTTTTTGTTGTAATACAAAAGTGAATGTGTCTAGTCACTAATTTAAGTCACCAGATTGAAAACATTCTACAACTTGAATGTTTATTATATTGCCTGATAATAGTCTGAATATTGTTATCGAGATATGCCCACAAAAATATTGAGATGTTTATTTTTGTCAGTATCACCCAGCCCTATTTGTCTGTTAATGCTAAAGCTTGACTATTAAAAATACAGCTTCTTTGCACACCGTCAGTTGTTCTTCTCTTCTCTCAGATTTTGCAGGTTTCGCCTCCAGTTTTTTCAGTGGTTTCTCTGGTCAAAAGTCTCACTCGTCTCACTCGTCCCAGCGTCAGAGCTCGTTCCCCTCGGGCGGAGACGACTCTGGAGGTTTGCTGGGGCTGGTGCTGCTGCTGCTCATCGCCTTCGGTGTTTACAAACTGTTCCTCAGTGGAAACACCGGGACCCAGGGAACGCCGCCCGGAGAGGCACCGCCACCAGGCTATACACCTCCTCCTCCGGGCTTCAAACCTGACTACACCTCCACAGGTACAACGCTCTGTTACCACGGCAACGTGTATCAGATGTAGGAGGAAAAAGATGTTTAAACATTCTTAAGGTTTTAAGCTTTTTTTTTGTTTGTAAAAAATACAAAATAAAATGCATTTTGAATGTCAAATAAAACTACAAAACCACCTCCCTTTAAAAGATAAACACATGATTGTTATGTTGTATTTGTTCCCCTGAGGAAATGGAAACAGCCAGGAGAAAACTCAAACAAGCCACTAATGAGTCTAAATCCTAATTTAGAAACTTGTTTACATAAACACATTTGTTTTTAAAAGTACTAATAAAAGTGGAAAATACATTTGGAAAAGACAAAAAAAATCTACATCTAGGTGCACAGTTTTTTCTATTATGAAACAGTCCTGCTTTATTTATTCATGAACCCCTCATCAGTTAAATCCGGATCAGTGAGCTGGTGTTGTTTAATGCTCGAGGACCGTCTCCAGATCTTCTGTTGGGCTTGGTCACACTTTGGTGGAGGTTCTGGTGAATGGGCTTGTTTTGGGGTTTGTGGGCGAAACAGAAAAAGCTTTCCAGACACCGGGAAGAAAGAGGGTGACTCTACACAGAAAGATCCAGGCAGCCCACTCAGAAACTTCTTTCTGTGAAGCTTTTTGTGTAGTCAGACTCAGAAAGAGACTACCCGGAAAGCAACATTTGTCCCTCACTCAGTCTTATTTTTGAAAGAGCAGGGAGAGCTCAAGTCCAGTCTAATCTCCAATGATCTGACTGCACGTTCCAGCGTAAGGCAACATAAATATTACCCAATACTGAGGGTTTACCCACAAGTCTGCGGGTCCTGCAAAAAATCCTGTGCAATGTATGCTAAGTATAATGTGGCCGCGTCTTGTCAGTCAGGACATGAGCACTCCTAGCAAGCTTAAAAATAGATGTAGTCAACTTCTTTGTTTTTCTTCTTAAGTTTAGTTGATGCAGCTCTTAATCAAGTGTGCTTAATGACCTGGAAAGTACAATGTATATTTTTGCATAATATGTTTGCGTTGACACTTAAACTTCAATAGGAAATGACGAGGTGCAGATGGTATAAAAAAGTAGAGTTTAAGCAGGACAGGGCGGAGGCTTAGGAGTTAAACATTTAAAACTTGAAGGGAAGGAAAGAGCCTCCTGAACCTTAAATAAAGCTTCAATGTTTATTTAATATATCGTGTGTATTTTTTTTTACAGGTTATTCTGGTGGTGCCGCAAACCCAGGCTACGGCTTCCACAGTGACTACACGCAGGGCCAGTATCCAAACACCGGGGGGCGCTCTGCTCACAACACCGGGACCGGAGGAGGCTTTTGGACCGGGATGGGAACAGGAGGGCTGCTGGGATATCTGTTCGGCCGCCAGAGGTCAGTACAGACGCTAAAATAACTGTGTATCGTTGACATGTCTTAACAAATTACTTCATAAAGCACAAATACTTAAGAAAGTGCTGTATTTAGTGATTTTTTTTACTGTTGCAGGGGTCAACCTCATCAGAGTCATGGATTTTTCGGCCACTCAAACAATTACTCCAGACCTTCCCCCTCCCCTCACACATCCTCATCGTTCTCCTCTGGGACCAGGACAGCTTCAGGTCAGAAATCAACCTTTTATAGCATCGTTTGTATGTTTTAGGTTTGGTAACGTCTGATTAATTAAATAACACACTGTTTTGTCTTTGCAGGTTTTGGAGGCACCAAAAGAAGATAAATATTTAGACTGCACCTGGTTTTTGTTTCTGTCGTTTTTATATTTAGATTTATGCGATGTATTAAGATTAACTTTAGGCAATTCTGGGCTTTTGAGATCAGTCTTTTTTGCAGTGAACAGCTTCTGTTTTATCAGGTTGAAAGCTGTGACTTTAGAGACATAAACAACCTTTAGACACAGTTCTGTCATTTATGCTTACGCACACCAAAATCTAATTATTATCAGAGTCTGGACTTTAAGAGTCTGTGCAGGACAAATCAAACCAATAATGTAAAAAGTGAGTTTCAACACAAGTTAAAAGTGCTTGATTCTAGGATTTAAACCTTAATTTTAAGCATTTTGATTCATTTAAGCTCTGTTTATTGTAGCAATCATTTTTCTTTTTTCAAATTGTTTTGAACTAGTTTCAAGACATTACTTTTTATTTTGAGCCAAATTATTTGCCAATAGGTTAAGAAAGTAGTTCTTATCCCATTGGCATTTTTTTGTTCTTATTTTAAACTGCAAAAATAAACTTTAGTAAATGCATATTTTTGTCAATTAGATAGCTTAGTTACACTAAATAGTTAATACAAATCTGCGTTTTTACTTTGAGTGGGCTTGCACGGCCACAAAATAGTCTATTTGGCTTGGAGGAGCTCGAACACGACTGTTTCTGCAGAAAAGTGGTTCTTTAGCTGATTTTTTTTTTCATATTATGGCAAAAAATGTATTCATCTCCATTCAGAAAGTCCCAAAGTAAAGTTTTAACTTTCTATTTCTACTGAATTCACCTCCAGAAAGGTACACAGTGCACCAGTGCGCCAAATTCTCTTAGAGTCAGAAATGCCTTGAAACAAGTGAAATATTCTACATTACATAAGCAATTCAATCTTGCGGGTGACACAGTGGCTCAGCGGTTAGGGCTCTGGCCTTATAGCAAGAAGGTACTGGGTTCAACTCCCGGCCCCCCGGGCCTTTCTATGTGGAGTTTGCATGTCCTCTCCGGGTGCTTCGGTTTCCTCCTACAACTAAAAACACGTCCAATGTGCCTCCCCTCTCCCCTCCCCAGGACTACAGATGTAAACTAGCTGTAAGCTACAATCTGATACAAGCATCTCTGCCGTTGTGCTTAATGTAATTGTACATTGTCCTTAATAAACATTACCTTGTCCAGTTTAAAAAACTCAAATCCCAATTAAAATTCTCGATCCAGGAAACTTAAAGCAAGTTTAGATAAATAGTTTTTGCAGTGTGACTAGAAAGAAATGTGATGTTTTTGCTTGGGCAGGACGAAGATATAAAAGAGATTTTTTTGTGTTAATCACAATTGTCAATTTTTTTTTTTTTTATCACTGGCGTTCACATTTACCTCCGTCTACATTTGTACTTCTAGAAAACATGACGCATAGAATCCAGAATTATGATTTTAAAAGTCAAAAAGCCAAATTTCAATATATCTTAAACATTAAATGGCCTAGGTCAGTTTTTGCTGGTCACATTTGGGTTACTATTCTCGTTTGATTAAAAACACGCTCTGACGATAAGTCGACCAAAAGGGTTTTGTTTCAAAAGCTGTCACTGTCTCAACAAACTAATTAGTCAACAAATAAAAAACTGAATCAAATAAGGCCTCATTAGCCAATAAATAAAATAAATGAGTAAGTTAAGTTTAATTATTGTACAAAATCTCAAAAAATGTTGCAGATGTAAAGCCAGCCTGTGAGATGTAAATATAAATTGTAACATTTCTTGTGGTTGTTGTGACACATTTGCTGTGAAAAGCATTTTAAATTTGCACATGTCCTTGTTTTTATTGTAAAAGAAAACATAATATATATATATAATACATACTGTGTGTCCAGTGCTTTTAAAATAAAGTGTGAGTTTTTCAAGTTTGTTTATTAGATTTGTCATTTTAACACAATTTAGGTTTTGAATCTGGCAACTTTATCTCCTAAATACTTCAAGACATGATTAATATCAACATGTATTAATTTTTGCTTGCAATTATAGCTTAAAAAACAATTCTTACGAACAACAAAGTGAATTTGGGGAGGACCACACAAACTCAGCCAATCAGAGAGCTGCATTTTACTTTTTTTTTTTTAACATAATGCTACATTTTTCACATACTTGGAGTTGGAGTTGAGGGCCGCATTGTAAAATATAAGCCTACTACCAATGTTATATTCAAACATGACAATTGTGTCCATATTTATATTGAATTACACCACATTATTTTGATTTGTGTTATATTGTGCCAAGAATATTTTTGAACAAACTGTATGCAATTTACTGCTTTTTTTTATGCAATTTAGAGGTTTATTTCCATAGTGGCTCCTCTGTTGCACTTCACACACAGGACAGAGTTAGACTGCAGTGTATTATGGGACCTGTAGCTCAAATTGTTACAAGCTTTTATCAGAGGGTCACTATACAGTACTAGCGTTCTGGCCTCACAGCAGTTCGATTCCCGCACGGCCCAGGCCTTTCTGTGTGGAGTTTGCATGTTCTCCCTGTGTCTGGGTGGTTTCCTCCGGGTACTCATGTTAGGAAACGCTTTGTGCTGGTCGGATGTCGGATTACGATACTAAAATTTCAAACTCGATTCGATACTTGAAAAAAAACTCGATACCAATTTCGATACCACAGTGCCAAGTTCAAATTTTTTTTCTTATGACAGAATTTTTACTTTTTTAATAATTTTTTTATTCATGTTTTTATTTTTGATACTATTAAAAAAAATTTATTTTAATGTATTATTTGTTTATTATTAACTTGATTCATGAACCTTTACATTAGGACTGGCCTTTGTTCTATTATCAGACACATATAGGCTATATATACAGTATTTGATAGTTTCATCATTTCCATCTCCAACGAGAGAAAAAAGGGGCGGGGCTTAGCGAATATCGATACTCGTTCAAACAAGTATCGATACTAGTTTTAGTATCAATTAGTATCGGGGAATCGATTTTTTTGACAACCCTATGTTGAAGTGCCAGGGGAGGAGTTAATCTCACTGTGAAGCGCTTTGTGAATCTGTGTCCGTGAAAAGCACTATTGACCCTATTTTGTCCCGCCTACTTTTCTAGGACGTGCACTTCCTGTTTAGCTGCATTTAGCCTGTAGATTTCAGTTGATGGGTTTATTTTAACTGTCATTATATTTAATTAAAATTGCCCCACAAGACAGACAAACAAACACGTTAGCTACCTTAACAGAGCTAAACAGGAAGTGCATTTCCAAGCGGGACAAAATAGGGTCAATACAAATAAACTTACTTAATAATAATCAGAAATCATCCTGAGGGCCACAAGACATCATCTCAGGGGCCACATTTGCCCCCGGCCCACATGTTTGACACCCCTGGGCGACATTTTTCGTTTGCATTTGGTTTGTCGTTGTTATGAACTTTTACTCAATCTCAAATGATCAGACTACTCTTGTGACCACGTTGAGTTGATTTCAATCCATAAATGGTCATGTCCTCAGTACATTAAACTACCGTAATTTCTGCCCTATTGAGCGCACCTAAATATAAGCCGCACCCACTGAATTTAAGTAAGAAAAATGATAAAGTACATATATAAGCCGCACTTTTTAATAGTAAGTCAATGAGAATCTTTAACTTTGCTGCATTGCTATATAAGCCGCATAGTTCAAAGCTCATGAAAAAAGTAGCGTCTTATAATCCAGAAAGTACGGTATATTAGTTAGAAATATTTTAAATATTTAAACTTTCATGAAAAAAAAAACTGCATTGCTTTTAGATTTCTGCATCACTGTGAACTCTGTACATTTTCATTGTTTATGATTTTCAATACAAGTCAAAGCCAAATCAAGGCGTTAGTCTCAAGTCACGAGTCAAACATAACTCTCGATTGGACAAAGTGCAAATGTAGCATTATTAGTTTTACTCTCATCACTATAAACAAGTCAAAAATACACCATAACACGTCATAATACTGAAAAGTTTTATTTAAAGTGCAAATCAAAATCACATCAGTGGTTTTTACAAGTCATTAATCATAAAAAATGTATTTGGATTAAGTAAAGTATTTTTGCATCCCCTTTTTTCACAGTTTATTTTTATTACCATTCGCTCGTTTATGCTGCGTTTTATCACCAAAGTAAGTTTACAGTTTGTGAATTTTCAGTGACATTACAACTCTTCTGATTCAGATTCTGTACATTCTTTTTCTCAGACGGAAAAAGTCGGTTTTCAAGTGTAAAATCTGCTTCTTGGTTTGATCGTGTCGTTGAGCTGTGCCTCGTCCACCGAAAACTTCCTCGGTTTTCCTTTGTTCTTTCCCAGACGCAGAGTTACAGGCTAAAGAAAGAGAAAAAACAAGCTTTAACCAAATGTACTGTAGATGTATTCTTAAGCAGTCATCAAATGGACTTTTTAAACTGCACAATTACAAACTGCACTGCATTGCAATTTTTTTTTTATTCAGAATTTGATCCTTAATTTCACACATTTTGCTTCATTAGAAAATTTAAGATCTATTTTTTTGAAGAGACCCAGATTATTTTCCTGGTTTCAAACAATTTGGGCCTGATTTCAAGACATGATTTCTTACTTTGAGCCAATGTATCTGCTGATAAATTAATAAATTTTTAGTGATCCCACTGGCAAATTTGTCTTATTTGAAGATAAGTTTTCTAGTTAAAAACACTTTGAAACCAGTGAAACATTTTCATTCTATCAACAAATAAATCCAGTTAAAACAACTCATATCTGGAGGCTAGATATAACGTTTTTGCAGGATGCACCGATCCGATACTAGAATCGGGTATCGGCTCCATGATATTGGTTCGGCCGATATCCTAGTTTTGCCTTTAATTGGACATAATGAGACTAGAGCTGGGAGTTATATCGAATTTTAGATATTATCGTGAAAGTTGTTCGGAAGATATGCAGAAATTGAATATCGAGTATATCGTTTATAGTAAAAAAAAAAAAGAATGTTTCAAAAGGAGCTGTTTCAAAATACAAATTGAATATACTGTGAGTTTTCAAATAACTACAGAAAGGAGATTTTGTTTTAAGTCTTTTAGTCCAGGGGTTTGGGGACCCCTAAAAGTAACATGTACCCAACTCGTGGCCCCCACAGCAAAACTAAATATATTTTTGTAATAATTTCAAGTTGGAAAATCATTAAAATGTATTTGTTTTTTGTGGTTTATTGCTTTATCTGACCAAAATTCAGCCAAACATGTAAAAAAAAACAACAACAATTAGTCATAATTGTAAAAGGACATCTTGAAATTAGCTTACAATCCCCAGATTTTGGTCCCAACTCCCACTCTGAAAACCATTCAATTAATAACTCAGAGGTTTCTAAATGGACTAAAATGTCATGTATTACTGGGATAAGAGGGATTAGGAACTTTTTTAAATAGGTATTTAACTTTAATATTTGGTCAAATCATTGCGCTATTGCTAATTTTAAAAAGGAGTCTTGTCCTTTTATTTGACTAACCAATCATAACGTGTCTTAAGTCCAGTACAGTCATATTTGATAATTAAACTTTAACTATTTCCTGTTGGACTGACATTATATTGTCTGAATATCGTAATCGAGATATCTCAAAAAATGATCAAGATATTCATTTTTGTCAATATCGCCCAGCTCTAAATGAGACATATTTACTGGCTGATGTTGATCCAGAATGTCTTTACATTTTATTCTGATTAAGTTGTTTAGTTGTGACCGGCATTATAAAAACAGTTACATGACACAATATGATCACATTTGTTAGGTTTTGAAAAGATAAAGAAGTTATTTTAGTCGTAACACCAGTATCGGTTGATATCGGGAGATTCCAAAGTATCGAGATCGTTATCGGAACTGAAAAAGCTGGATCGGTGCATCGCTTCTGAAAACCCACTGCTTCACCCTGGATGTACACAGACTGAGAGTTCGGTGCGGGTCGGGACTAGTGCGGGTCCCACAGAACTTAGAAAGTGCTTAAAACCAATGCGCCCATGTACATGGACCTCCACAGCGGCCTGGTGTGGCTTTTAATTCATTATAAAAGCGTTCTTGTGGGAATTTACGTGAATCCGCGTGGCTTTGAAAAAAACCAGACCACAGTTGACAGCATCTGGTTTACACGCACTTTGCAAGAAACCCACACGTGTCCCGAACTGAACCTGCCTCACAGTTACTGTTCTTCACCTGCAGAAAGAGACGCTGTCCGTCTAGCTGGCTAGGAAAACTTTGTTGATAAAAACAACAAAACGGGACGAGAGCAGCTGCTATGGATCAGGTCTGAACCGGTCTTACAGACGTCTGGCTCCAGAAGCTTGAGACAGTGTTTTTCGCTGTGTTTTCACCTGAATGTAACGTGTTTGAGTCGTAAAGACAAGTTTCCTTAACAAATGTTGATTTAGCAGCATAACTTTTGTTTTCACTCAGTGATAAACTCTTGTAGTTAGCTGACAACAGCGCTGGCGAGGGTTGCTGCTATAGTTTGTGTCGATCATCTGCGGTTCTTTGTTATCCAGTTGCGTGCACATCCCCCATGTTGATAAACAAATAATCCCTTTTTTTCTAAGTCATTTCAGATCATTTCTATGTTTTACAATGAGTTAAATGCAAATTGTAATGAGTCAAATTACTTAACACTAGGAATGTGATGATTCATGATTCTGATACGTTTTCGATTTTATTAAGTCTCACAAGAACAAACTACCTTTTCTGTGAATTTGGTAAATAAAATATTGCTTTTTAATAAATACATGTATTACTGCTTTCTTTTTTTTTTTTTTAATAAAGTCAGGAGTTTATGAAGATAGTGTCTAAAAAATTTTTTATATTTCAGTAATTTTTGAGTCAAATTTCATCAAACAAAATCTCAATAAGAATATATTGACAATAATCTACTGTTTACTTCAACTGACACTGGAATCAACCCTTTTTTCTAACCACATAAAAATAAAAAACAGAGAGATACGACATCATTATCTTATCTTCACAATACTGTACCTTTGGGATGTCTTTCGGTAAAGCGTTTCCTGGATTTGTACATTTGTAGAACACAGAGGATTGATATTGTCTGCTGATAGACGGCGATGGAGGGAGAGTGAGCTTTGGAGGCTCAAGATAAAGAGACTCTTGCAGCTCCACCATGTTGACCTGAACAAAGAAACTCTCATGAGATCTGGCTTATAATATCGTGAACGTTCTTTTGAAGTTATGCAATAATTCAGTGTTGAGTACAATGTGTCTGTAGTTCGATATATTGCCCAAGTGCCAAGAGAAGAGGCCTGTGTTAGTGATAATTATTTGTATTAGTCTGACTTGAAAGGTGCCACAAACCTTGGGTGTGTCTTTTTTTGTGTTCGTCTTCACAGCCTTCATGATTTGCTCTGAAAAAAAAGACACATTTAGAAAAGAAATAAGAAGGTCCACAGTCCATGAATCTAAACAAAACATCTTTTAAAGGTGTGCTGTGTATCAGTTTAGGTAGAGGCTCCATGGAGTTATATAGTATTATTTTTAAAAATTCCTTAGAAAATGAGTACATTTGTAAAAATGGGTTAGCATCATGATTTCAGTTTATAGCAAGCTGAAGACAGATGAACAGATTTCTTGGTTTGGCTTGACTGATTGTGAGAACAATAAATAGTGCATTACAGGGTCGTTTATTCACACAAACTCATGTTTGAAACTCAGAGTTGACTTTTACCGCTGGTTAACTTTGCTCATGTCTTCTCTATAAAAGACACCAGAATGAATCCAAAAACACACTTCTTCACGATGCCACGATTGTCACAACCAGAGAGGGATCGAGCTATTGGCTGCTTCAAGCTGGACGGTGTTGTCTTGTGTCTCCAGGGTGTTTGGAGTCACCGCTCTACCATTAATCGTCTTGTGGAGCGATACCAGGTCACTGGTTCCTCTAACGACCGCCCTCGTACTGGTGGCCCCCGTGTAACGACCGCTGCACAAGACCGCGCCAACCGCCCGCACATCTCCGTGTCAGGTTCAGCCGCCACCAGGTCCACAGCCGAGACCATTGGGACACACCACAGGCCAGAGTCGGACAGAACCATCCGTAATCGCCTCCACGCTGACTATATTTGACCATATGGGCCATATGTTGGATCAGTGCTTAGAGCTCGGGTCGAATGGTGCACTCACATTGTCGTTGGACTTTGCAGAGGTGGTCCCAATGATCTCCATTGAAAATGTCTGGGATCTACTCAGTGTGCGTGTTCACCGACGTGAACATCCTCCTGAAACTCAGCAGCAGCTGAGGGCGGCACTGGTGGAAGAATGGATGAACTCAGACACTACTGCCAATCCATGAGGCGACGAATAACCGCTGTCCAGGGCCAGCGGGGGTCACATGAACTATTGACAGTCTGATGAAATTCCTGTCACTTTTGGTTTGGGGGTTGCTCTATTGTTTGGTTGTATTATTGGACTAGAAAATGTGTAAACGCCGCAAGAGTTGGCCTGAGGATTAGAAATAGATGTAGGGTTCAAATGAAACCTTTAAAGACGTCCAGTTTAAATTCAACATTTCAACATTTAAAGATTTAAACATCCTACCCATGGACTTGGATTTCTTCAGTGTAAATTTGTCGTCCACCGTGTCGTAGTCTCCTTCTGGGTCGAGCTCGGACACTGTCATGTAAGAATGATACAAATCTGTTGGAGGCGGCGGGACAGAAACTGCAGAAGTTCTCCATTTGTTTTCAAAATACATGGCCAGTTCATCACTCGTGAGCACTTCCTTCGCCAGTCCATCTGCGGTCACGATTTGGAAGGAGCTGAGACTGCAACGACACGACGAGACGTTAGCGACAAGGAAGGAAAAACAGTGGCCATACTCGATGCCTAACATTATTGAGAATTATTTTGAATTGATTTGGGATCAATATTTCACAAAATTTACAAGCTATTGAGGAAAACTACGGCGCTCCATAGTACTCACGGAAAAAAAAAATATTTATCTCGTAATTACGAGATAAGATCTCGTAATTACGAGATAGTTTTCTCGTAATTACGAGATCATTTAAATGGCTTTTCCCACATTCTGTATACCCACACGCTTCGTATAGGCTAAGCTAGTGACTTTATCCACAACGAGTAGTCTTTTCTGTGCTAGCTTGATGTTTCTAAATAGCTAAGATGTACTTGTGGATTTCGTTATGTTAAATTAAGTTCCTGTGGTCTTCACTGCAATGTTTACGGTCGACAAAAAGTATGAAAATAGCCAATAACGTGACTGTCAACTCACGCTACAGTTAGCATGCTATTATAAAGACGGCCAGTGTGTGGAGCTGTTCACCCACCAGAAAGAAGCTAGTGGTAATCGGCAGGTTTTTTAAATAAAACTCGATCTTCTTGACTGTTGACAGTCAGTCTCACTCATCCTTAGAAATGAGCGGCAGTTTTTCTGTGGCTCCAGCGTCTGGTTTTCAATCTATTTGGCCATAAAGGAGAGAAGTGCTGCAACAGACTTGCAACATACGGGCATTTTTGCAGTACCCGCCCACTCTGGGTGATCCATGCGGAAGTGTAGCAAAATTTTTTTTTTCGTGAGTACTATGGAGCGCCGTAGAAACAAAGTGTAAATCCATGACTAAAATTTTAATAAAAATGAATATAGCATGTGAAGTGGCGGCGCGCATAGAGCATCGGCCCCGGGGACTCACAAAGAGAATACATCTTTCTGCTTTGTTCTGTTCTAAATAAGATTTCATTGGTCGTACCCAATGTTTTATCATTACTAAGAATTATTTTGAATTGATGTGGGTTTGATATTTAATAAAACCTATAAACTATTGAAGAAAAAGTGTAAATGTATGACTAAAATTTTTAATAAAAATATGTATTGCATATGAAAACGATTTTATTAGCCATTCCCGATGCTTATCATTATATAAAATGTTTTTGAATTGATTGGATTTGAAACAGAATGACTTTTTTAAAATTGATTTGAGATCAATATTTAACAAACCATCTATGTACTAAAACATTCATAATAAATAAATGTATTGTAAATGAATATATTTCATTTCTTTTGGCTGTATCCAATGCTTATCATTACTAAGAATTTTTTTGAATTAATTCTAGATCAATATTTCACAAAACCTAGAAAGAAGAAAAAAGGTAAATTTATGACTACAATTTTTATTTAAATATTTATATAGCAAGTAATACGATTTCATTGGCGGTACCCAGTAGTATGTAATAAGTAGTAAGTCAGTAATAAATCCATTGTAGAACGTGTGTGTGCACTGCAAAAAATCAAGACAAGTTAAAGTTGCTTGATTCTAGGATTTAAACTTAATTTCAAGCATTTTGATTAATTTAACCTCGATATATTGTAAAGACAGAAGATTATTTTCCTTGTTTCAAAGTGTTTTGAGCCGATTTCAAGACATTGCTTCTTATTTCAAGCCAGATTATTTGCCATTGGGTTAAGAAAAATGTTCTTATTCGAAGAGCTTTTTTTTTTCTTTGTATTTTGGGCCAAATTCTTGTAAAACCAGATAAAATTGTCTTGAAACCAGTGAAATATTCTACATTACAATTAAATCTTATCCAGTTAAAACAGCTCAAAACGTGATTACAATTCTGATTTCAAGCAAGCATTTTAAGCAAGTCTAGATATATAGTTTTTGCAGTGTGCGTGTGTATTTGTAATATTGCTTGTTTACATTTTTTATTGTAGCTCTCACCTGCTCATGGACTGCAGATGGAAACTAGCTTCAGCCAAATAAACTAATAAACTAACTAAAAAAAAAAAACTTTTCCAGCCAAATGTTTTGTCTGGAACGTGTTTGTGGGAGGAGTGTTGAGGGTTATAGCTTCACTTTAAAATCATCACTAATTATGAAAACGTTTGGATTTTGTATAATTCAAACAAAAGCAAGATGTGGTGAATTTACCTGCAGCAAGACTCGATTCTACTGTGTGAGTTTTGTGTCGAGGTTTGAGATCCTTCATTCACAATCCCATACCAAGGAGCCTCCACTTCCTCAGAGTCTTCAACAGTTTCTGCTTTAGTCGTCTCCTGGTTTAAAGAAAATCATTTAATTAAATAATGACATTAGCTTCCAGTCTAAGCTGTCAAACTGTCTGTAACAATTTTAAGTCAGAATTTTAGATTTTGCAAATTGCCAACAGTGCATTACAAGTGTTGTTGCTGACTAGCCGTTTCCCACTAAAGGAGGCTACTTGAACTTAATTTGTTTATGGTACTTATCCAAAGAGACCAATTATATTCATTGGTATTTAATAAGTTGCTTAAATAGGATCCAATTAACTATAATCAACATTAGAGTTTATGCACAGACATTGTTTTAATTCTGATTGAAGCAAAAGCCAGATTATTTCAGGTGTGTTTGTTTGACCGAGCTTTTCTGTCGTCATGGCAACAGTGCAGACTTGAGCTTGCTAACAGCAGTTGGAAATTTAAGACATTTTTACTGTTGAATAACATTATTCACTCATTAAACTGACTAAAAACATTGTATTTAAGAATAAAAATGTACTGAGTTTCTCTGTGTTTGATCCTAAAGTCTGTGTCAGTGAGAAAAACATACTGTAAGTGCTGTTGTAGTTCTTCTGCTTTTCTGCCACTGTTTACCGGATTTTTGCTTTTTACATGTCACATTCAAACTCAATATTCACCAGCAAATGTGGTTGTTTATATTTATTATCAAACTGCAGCTGCTTTTTCCTATTTTAGTCGTGTTTTGATCTTCACAGAAGAAATTGACTCTTATTCATTTTTGCCACTCACTGACAGAGATGGCAAAAGTACAGACATTTCTTGAAAAATGTATGACATAAAAGTAAAAAGTAAAGTACAGATACACAAAAAACTACTTAAGTACAGTTCTTGAGTAAAAATACTTTGTCCAGTCCAGTTTTAGTCTGGTCTAGTCCTTAAAAACCTTTTACATTAATCAAAGCAAATTGTTTTAGTGTTCTCCAATAAAATGTTGATATAAGTTAGAAAAAGATCGTTTTATTCCCGTTTTGGCTTGAGATTTTCAATATGTCATGTACAAAGAAGTTTAATAAAGTGTTAAAGTGTTAGTCTTAACATAGTTCACCTCAAGCCCTGGGTCAACCTATTTAAAGAGAGAATGTTTTGCCGAGCACAAACAATGACAATTATTTGACTTCGGGCCAACTTAATCTCTGCCAGTAAGTGCATTTAACTTGTCAAGCATCTCTGCAAAAACACCCTCTCTAAAAAGTATTTGATGGGTTGCCAGATACTGTATTTATTTACTGTAACAGAATTTAGTTCAAGCATTTAAAGGCTTATTACATTTTTCTCATTTTGACTTAATAGTTTGGTGTGATAGTCCTTGTAGTTTATATCTACTTTTTTTTTTTATTCATTGTTGGATCTAAATAGAGGTTATGCAGATGATATCACAGCATTCTAAATGTCAGCAGTGAGTGACAAAAATGAATGAGAGTCAATGGAGACAAATTACAATGTCTGTACTCAGAAGTACTCAAAACAATAGTAGGTAAGAGGTGTTTTCCCACATGAAAGTACCAAAATCTAGTCCCAACATTCCTCCACTCTGTTCTCATGTTCTCACAGGAAGTGTTTGTGAAAGTGGGTCTAACTAGTTTTAGCGTTAGCATCTAGCATTAGTAAAGTCCTAACATTTGAATAAGTCATTAGGTGTTAGGAAAACAAAAGCTGTTTTTTTCGATTTAACATAAAATTATTATTTACAAAACCTAAAGACATCACTGAAATTAACAACAAAACAAAATTACTGGTATTTACTGTCTTTTCTATTAATTATTACAATTTAAATAACTATATCTTTGGAAGCTACTGTTTTAGTCATTGCTTAAAATCATTTGTCTTAAGGATAAGTAAAGTTTATCTAAATGTGAGAGAACGTATATGTTTCCAACTATTGCAATTGTGCTTGTGTCACCAAAAGGTTCCTGGTCTGACTGGAAAGTACCAGCCGCAAAGCAGGAGCTAATAAGATCCCTAAAGTGTGGCCCCAGTCCATAGTTCCTGCTCTGTGTGAATGCGTCTAAAATGGGAACTGGAATTGTATTGGAAAAGTACTTGAGACTGAAAAAAGTTCCTACAGTGGCCACCTAGTCCCCCCACTCGATTTCATTTCACTCCAGATACTAGGTCAGGTATCACACGACTGCAGACGGTTCCCTAAAAGCAGGAAGTACGGTCGTCCAATCAACAAACAGGAGCGAAGTGGTGCATCAGCCAGAACCAACCCAAGTTGACATAGCAGACTGTTTATGTTCCCCTTCTTTGACTTTATGTTGAATATTACATTAAACTATGATATTGTACCTTTTAATCTGCAAGTTTACCACATGGAAACAATAATAATCACTGGCACACATGTTTATGCTCTACTTCCGGGACGACTAAACGACCAAAAAGCAGTGATTGGTTAAATAGAAAAACCCCAATGATGCGATGTCAGACGATTTCTATGAACCGAAATAAAACCAGCTGATTCATTAGGCTAGTAAAAAGCAGCTACAGTTTCATAACAAATATAAACACACACAACTACGGCTGAATATTGAGTTTGTATGTGACATGTAAAAAGAAAACAGTGGCAGAAAAGCAGAAAAACTACAGCAGCCCTTCTGTATCTCTCACATTTCTCACTGACACAAGACTTTACGATCACACACAGAGAAACCTGTTATCTTTCCGTGCTTAAATAAGATAGATTTTAGTCATGTTATGTCATTGTTACTGCACACAGTCGTTATGCACTGACGTTCTTTTATTTGACAAATGCTCCTCAACATTCTGACAGGGACAAAAGTCTGACAAGAACACCTCATAAAATGCGTCTCTAAACTTTTATGAGGTCAACTATTTCCTTCAGGGAGCATTTGTTTGGCAGAAATTATATGAAACAGCTTTTCTGTTGTCACGGCAACAGTACAGACTTTAGCTAGCTTGTTTGAACAGACTTTAAACATCTTATTTAGGTATATAAAGGTGATGAGTTACTCTGTGTGTGATCCTAGAGTCTGTGTCAGTGAGAAATGTGAGAGAAACAGAAGTGTTGTTGTAGTTTTTCTGCTTTTCTGCCACTGTTTACCTGATTTTATCCTTTTACACGTCACATACAATCTCAATATTCAGCAGTAGTTGTGGTTGTTTGTATTTATTATCAGTCTGCAGCTGCTTTTTCCTGTTTTATTCGCGTTTTGACTCTTACAGGAGAAATCGTGACTTGTCTCCATGCACTCTCATTCATTTTCGCCACTCACTGCTGACATTTAGAAAGCTGTAATGTGATCTTCAAAAACTCCAAACTGAGTGAAAACAAGCTGCAACGTTCAGTGAAATCTTAAATGCAATCTTGTTCCCTATTTACTGAAAATGTCGTCTAACCTGTCAAACTCACACTTTCAGGAAATCACCAGAAAGCAAAATTTAAAACAAACTTACCGTGGCGACTTCCTGTTTCGGCTGCACATTCACCGCGTACAGCAGCCCACACTCAATATTCATGTTTTTGGAGCTGACTTCTTTGTACGTTTGGTGGACGTCGGCCTGCACGTCTGGTCTGAGCAGCGCCAGGTAGCCGTAGTTGATTTTCTTGGGCGGTAAAGGGGGCGCGGGGACTTCGTAGAGGTCCAGCGGGGTTGTGTTGGTCGAGGCGTCTTTCATGGTCACTTTGGGTCTCTTTGAAAGTTTGGTGAAGATGTCGGTGAAGCTCCTCTCTCGTCGGTGGTGATCCGGAGAGACGCAGGTTCCCGAAGTGTCCGACGCCGCGCGAGGTTTTTCGTTGGACGGAGATTCTTCCATGATTGCAGGCTCTGGAAAGATAAGAGTCTGGTAAAGTACATTTGCAGATTTACTTCCCTCTGAGCCTCAGAAAGCACTGTTCCGCATGTTTCTGATCTGTGACGTCATAGATAAATCTCTGAAATTTTCTGCATAGTTTCAAGTCCCTAAATCCTTCAGATGCTTTGATTCTTTCTGCAGCATTAGTATGCATGTTATTTCCAATGCAACTCGTTTCCTGATGTGAGAAACACATGACTGTTGTGTGTGTGCTGCTTAACATTGTTCCTAAATTCATAAGATAAAGGAAAGGTTTTCAAAAGCTTTTTAAAAATGCAAAAACAATGCAAGAAAACAACATATTGATCTTGTTTTACTTGGAGGTAGGGATGTCATGATGTCAAATTTTAGTTTTACAATTATTGCGAGACAAAATATCACGATTTAGCGATTATTCACGATTATGATCACATTTTATTCTTGTTGTCAAACATGTCACTTTTGACAAGTTATTTTATGAAATCAAATTCTCCTAATGAAAATAAAATGCTAATGTAACAAAAACCTTTGTTTTAATTTAGATTTAATAAAAAAAAAATTATAATGCCTGCCTGCTAAATGTTAAAATGTGGCTGGATCGAAAGACATAGTTTTGCTTCAAAATGGTAATGAGATTTTTTTCTTTAATTTATTTTTTATTGCTATTATTTTTTTGACAAGGTTTTTTTTTTTTTTTTTTTTTTTGACATTCTGCTGTTTGTTGAAACCAACAATTGCATTTTTAAGTCACAAATTTACTTTTCAGTACGAAATAAAAATATAATAAATTGTTATAACATAAGAACATATGAGCCAAATATTGGTGTTTTTCTATAAACCTACCTGTTAATGCCAAAAAAAAAAATATATATATATTATATATATATTTTTTTTTGTTCTTACAGTTATATTGTGACTTGAATATTCACAATTATCGATTAACCTAATAATTTTGACATCCCTAGTTAGAGGTAATTTCAAACTATATTTTCCAACTGTTGCCTACAGTAAGTGCACTTTATTTGTTTAGCGCTTTTTCTGAGCAAAAATCACAAAACGCTTCACAAAGCAGACAACAAATAGGGTTAAAATACAAAAGACAACCAAAAGCTTTTTTAAACAAAAGTATTTTCAGCCCAGCAGCCAGACTGTAAACAAGAGTCTAAATACACATACAGCTGTGATCACCTGAGAACCACTCCAAACCTTGACTGTAACCTTTTTACAAGAGTCAGTAGGGAAGAGTGCAATATTAACTGCACTTTAGGCCATGTGGGAAAAGCGATATTAAGGTTACTTAGATAAGTGCAATAAATACTGCACATTTTAGGCCATGGGACAGAGTGCAATGAAAAATGTACTCTAAGGCCATCAGTTAGATGAATAAAAGTGGGTTTGGCAAATTAATGTATCTATAGAGGGATTATTTGTTTATCAAGAGGGGAGATGAATGCGCACCCGGAATGCAGAAAGAGCTGTCGCTGATTGACACAAACTGTAGCAACAACACGGGCCAGCGCCCCCAGAACCTGAATTTAAAAATCAACCTATTTAAATACCATTAATAAACAATTTACTGTGCATTACTGCAGTTTTAAGCCTGAATTATTGTATTGTGGATCACTTTAAAGAGAAACTAAACTCAGAATCAACTTTTTTTCACTGTCAGACTGTGTATATGGGGTCAAATTGAATTATCTACTGTTTCCAGGCCTTTTTTGGACATTTTTGTGCAAACTCGTTCATTTTGCAGTTATGTGCGCAAAAACCGCGGCTGTGCTGCCACGATGGGCAAACGCTGTCAGTCAGTGCATTTTCAGTACCCTCTGACGTCACAGTGTATTGACGTGGCAGACGATTTATGGTTTATCTAAACTCCTCCCTCTGACACCGCTGCTGCAGAGAGTTGAAAAGAGATCACCCACTACGTAATGACATCAGCCGTCATTTGGCTCAGCTTGTTGAGCGAGTGGCGCGTTGTATCATCACTAGTCGTGTTCAAGATGGTCAAGGCGGTGCAGTCGGCTCGAGGCGTTAAGGGGGTCGGGTCTGTTCATATTTGGTGCTGTCAATCAATGTCTGTTCACACCCACTGGGCGTCTCTTAAAAGGCCTCCGGGCATCTCCCACTTTTGCGAGCCTGTTGGGGTTCAGTTGTGGGCGGAGTTAGTCTCTGAAAGCGTGTTTAGCCTCACTTTCACTTATTTCAAATGCACCCACTTGCTACAGTCAGTTTTCATGCCCCTACATTTAGTCTCTCTCTGTATCAACAAGCGACCTGCGATGAAAAAGTTTGGCCACTCCTGTAAATCAACCCAAAGAGCAGCACTTTTTTAAATTAGGAATATTTAAGAAACTATGTCATCTTGCGGTAAGTAATTTCTCTTTGCGTTTTTCCTGTTCCACCAGCTGCTTTTTGTAATCAAACAAGCCTCTTACCACACACACGCTTTGATTAAATAAACAACATCAGTAAATGTGTGCATGGCAGGTGTGTAGGGATAAAAGTGACAGTGATGCATCCGTTTGCCAAGTTGCTTTAATTGCATTGTTTTGGCTAATTATCCCTTTTTAGACTGTGGCAAAAGTGTGAATGCCTGATAAAAAAACAATGAGTTATTATAATGACTAGAGAGAGCATGGGGCCTGTTGCTGTGGCAGTTGTTGTTGAATTTTGACCTTTTGTTGAGCCTCCGCCACACATCCTAGAAGCCGTTACTGTCGGACAGTAGACACCCTGAAAGATTGACCGGAGGAGTTGTGTTCTTTCCATTTCCAAAGTCAAAAACACAACTGGGGCGGTGCCTACAATGGATTAAACAGTGTGGACGGCTAAAGGGGCTTGTGGGATAGACATACAGTATAGACCAAAAGTTTGGACACACCTTCTCATTCAAAGACTTTTTTTTTTTTTTTTTCATGACTATGAACATTGTAGATTCACACTGAAGGCATCTAAACTATGAATTAACACATGTGGAAGTATAGTACATAGCCAAAAAGTGTGAAACAACTGAAAACATGTCATATTCTAAGTTCTTCAAAAAAGCCACCTTTTGCTTTGATTACTGATGAGCTTCCAGAGGTAGTCACCTGAAATGCTCTTCCACCAGTCTTGAAGGAGTTCCCAGAGATGCTCCTTCAAGCATCTCTGGGAACTCCTTGCCTGACCAGCCAGTCCCTACACGTTTTGACAGACACTTTACAAACCGTGAGGGTCTAGGAGCTGAGCGCCGAGGATCAATTTTGTGGGCGGCCTTTCCGAGCGCTGAGTCAACGAATTACAGAAAACCCGGAAATTCCACCAAAATAGCGACACGATGTTTTCGTAAACATGTAGCGCAAGGATTTTTTCAGTCTGAAGCCCTCAACATGGGTTGCTGCTCAGGTTTTAAGGAATTGATACATTCATTGTTCAAAACCGAAGCACGAGCCGAATTAGCCACGTTCGCCTTCCTGAATGTTTTGAACTGAGCCTTGCAAGCAACTTCCGACTTTTTAGTGTCACGTGTCAGAATCGCCGTGCTTGATTGGATCGTCGTAACTTTGGGAGACGACTTTATTGGCTAACCGTCAGGTCCCAGACCCTTCTGCATTCAAACAGAATGTAACAGAATGTAGGAGGGGCTGGCTGGTCAAGCAACCTTCACACTGCGGTCCAGCTCACCCCAAACCATCTGGATTGGGTTCAGGTCTGGTGACTGTGGAGGCCAACTCATCTGGCACAGCACCTCATCACTCTCCTTCTGGTCATTCATGGTGTTTATATCTTCAGTGTGAATCTACAATGGTCATAGTCATGAAAATAAAGGAGACTCTTTGAATGAGAAAGTGTGTCCAAACTTTTGGTCTGTACTGTATGACTGCTCAAAGGTAAGACTAATGTTTATCGACTTACTGTTCTGTTAGATCTAGAGGCAAAACCTAGGGTTGCACAAATGTGATACTGGGATCGGATATCAGTGCCGATTCACGACAATTTGCTGGATCGAGTATCAGACGATTCCTTTGTTGTGCCTTTATTTGGACATAATTACACCAAATTACTGACTGAAGTTGAGAACGTCTCAAAATGTTTGACATTTTATTCAAATTAAGTTGTCAAGTTGTGACTTGTACTATAATAGTTACATAACACAATATGACCAAATGTCTTTTGTTTTGATAAGAAAAATAAGGTATTTCAGTCCTTACATCAGTATCAGTTGATATTGGCAGAAACTTAAAGCCAAAGTATTGTAATCTGTATCAGAAAAAGAAAAAGCTGGATCGATGCATCACTAGCAAAAACACAAACTAGACCTAAGTTATACCATGACGAGGATGTAACTACCAGAAGTTACACTCTAAGCTACGTTTAGCGAGCCCCTAAAGGATCTTTCACACCAAGCCGAGGGTCGCCCGTCTGAACCAGTTTGGCAACTTCTACCGACAGGCGACTCATGTGTGTTTAGTGTGAATGGGGTTCTGAGGGTCAGAGGAGCGCGGAGCAAGTTGCGGAGGCAGGGTTTTGAAGATTTGCTTGAATAATCTCCATCGCCAGAGGTCACCAGTTGCCACATATGCAGCTGTTTGATTGGCCCGTGGCTACAGTAGAACCAGCAAATCAGTGAGAAGGAAAATCGTGCGGAAAACCGAAAATGACGCACAAAACAGTATTTAGCCAAGTATGGATTATTGTTATTTACACAGGTTGAAACGGGATGTAAGTACAAAGGAGAATGGCTAGTATTTGGTTCGAGAAAAACAAAGACAAAGGAGTTGCAGCGATCGCAGTATGAAGACTGGACTGTGGCGGGAAACAGAAGTTACTTGCTGTGCATGTTGCATTTGAGGTAACGATCATAGGGTGTCTCTGATTTAGTTTAGATCAGTCTGCATTAGCCTCATTAGGAGTAATGTCAACTTTGTTGTGTATTTTAATGTTTTAAATATTTCCCTCTGCTGCACATTGCAACCCCTTTTGCCTCGATCTGGAGGATATCGTGGAGGTACTGCTCCAAAAAAGGTCGGTCATGGCATTTTACCGTGCTCTGTAACTTAGAGGGGGCGGGGCTTGGCGAAAAGTCAGTTGCTGGCTGCATGATTCCTGTTATCGTGTAGCAAAAATTCCCTTCGTAACTCAAAGATTTTTCCCAAATTACCAGAATTGGCTTCATAAATAACCAAAGTGTATGCGACATTATGCACAAATTTCAAGTTAAAATGTATGTAATGTAATATTTTTACGATTTTAACCTTCGTTTCAGTAAATATTACATTACGTCTTACATTGCGCTTGATAATTTTCTGAATAGATTTTGAAAATTTAACTCACCCCATTGGCAAAATTCTCTTTTTTTGTTCCAAATTCTTATGCAACCTGTCAGAAATCCCTTGAGTATTCTACATTACATTACATTCGCAGTTAAATATTATGCTGTTAAAATGACTCAAATCTATGTAAAATTATGAATCTAGGTCATTTTAAGCAAGGCTAGTTTTCTGTTTTTTTGCAATGTGGAACAGCAAAATGTGATGCTGGGGTCAAAGTTGTACAAAAGTATGATGTCTTACACTCATTTGAGCAAGTATAAGAACATAATTTGGCTGTTAAATAGTTTTTGAATAATCTACAAAATAAATATATGAACCAGTGCAATAATGCCCTACTTAAAGAAAGTACTGAATATTATTGCTTTATACAGAAGATTTATAAGCATTATCAAGTCATTCATACTATATTATATCAGATTAAAGAACATGGAGCCGTGTCTTACCTGAGACGTCTCTTGTTTGTGCTGCAGTCTGTTTGAGCAGTCCTTCCTTTTAGCTGAGTTTTCATCTCTATTGTTTCTGGAACGATGCCCGTCGGCTAGAAGTTATCGTTCATCAAAAACAAAAACTCACACGACCAGTTTTTTGAGCGACGAAATGACTTAACCTCACCTATCGTTTTCTCTGAACCAGACTTTGGATTCTAGGAGAGCATTTAAAGATTCTTAAGACTTTACTGGAATAGACTACTTAAATTACAACTTCCTCCATTAGATATTTGAGGAGCAGAAGCTTATACCCAGGATTGTAAACAGAATTGTGAAAGTTTTCATCTTAAGAAGCAACAACAAAATGTGCTTTTTCCACAACATTGTAACGTCTTGAGTAAAATCATGTGAAAATGACAATTATTTTTTATTAACCCTCTATGGCAAGAGTGGTCAATTATTTTTACTTGAGGGCCATATTCAAACCCAGAATAGTCGTGGAGGGCTGAACCAACAACATTGCTATAACAAATTTCTTTGACAGATTATAGAAGACAAATAAAAGTTTTGCGCCACCAATAAACTTGAAACAAATTAAACTAATATTTTTATCAAAATAAAATCAAAGTTTGAGAAAGTTTTGATTTTACTAGAAAAAACTAGTAAATTTTATTTTATTTTATTTTTTTTTTTTTTTTTGAGAATAAAGTTGAAGCCATAAAAAGAAGCTAATTTATGGTTTAACTTGAAGTTTTATGAGATTAAAATTATAATTTTATGAGAAAAAAAGAAAACTAAATATTATGGGGACTTGGATAAGTCAAGTGTTGGCATAAGAACACACAATAGATTTTATATTTGTAGCAATGCTCCATGATCCAAAGTACATTTTTAATCTCGAAAAGCTCAAATTTAATATTGAAAAATAGTTTTTTTATGACTTTGGCTTTATTCTTATAACATTGTGAATTTAATCTCAAAATGTAACTTACAAGTTTATAGTTGTTTTTGTCACTTAAGCTTCGTAATGCATTTTTGTTTCTCAAAAACATGTCAGGGGCCTGATTGAAACAGGTCGCGGGCCGCATTTGGTCCCCAGGCCGCAGTTTGCCCAGGTCGGCACTATGGCATACTGTTGCTTTTAAGCAACAAACAACTTTTTTGGCTTGGACACGGCCCCCTCAAGTTTTTTTCATTCTTTAATTTTTGATATTGTTAGCTGACATGTTTCTGTCCAATCAAATCAGGGCTGAAGTGGATGTGGACATTGGAGTCATGTGACACAGTGCCAGATAACAGTGAGATAAATATCACTTTTCTGTGGGGTTAAATTGGAATAACTTGATTTTTAAAAAGTGTGAATTTCCAGAAATATGCAAAGATGCTCATTTGATTGTTCACATATGATTTGTACTTGTATTTACATGCTAAAATTGGGGTTTTAGATCACGCAGATGTAGCACTTTTGTTGGGATCAACAGTGTTAAAGAATAGAGATGTGCTGGAGTGAATAATGAATATTCTGCATATTATTGCAAGTAGGAAATGGACTTAAAACGTTTTATGGGTCCATGAATGAACAACTTAGGGAAATTCCATGCGACAGTGAGCTTGAGGTGGAGCATGACAGTGGAGAAGAGTGAACCAGGTTTGACAGGTAGATAAGAGGTCAGTGTTCTGTAAGGTGTGCGTGTGTGTGGACTTTCCTGATCATCTGTGTGACTTTCTTGATGCTCACAATGCTGCTTTTATTGTTGCGTTCTGAAGAGCTCTGTAAATCTTGAAAAAAAAAATTGAAATTGGAAAAAAATAGGCAAATAGTGCAATATAGAATTACATGAGCTCCTTTATAGGTTGAATATTTTGTTGATTCAAATCTTTTCAGATTTTTTTTCTCCTATTCCATTCAATATTGAAAACCTTGGTGTTTTAGTGCCCTTGCAACAAACCAATATCTGGTTTGGGATGTGTGGAAGGGCAAATTTTATAATTGATAAAATGTCAGGGACCCATAAGCTCTCAAAAAGTGTGTTGAATTATTTGTTACCTGCTAAAATAACAAAAATTTAAATCTATTTATTTTTTCTATTGTTATTCATAACTGTAAACTACTTTCATAAACGGACAAAAAATAAATCAATAAATTTACTTAGAACTTTTTTGTTTTGAGAGCCAATCATAACAACGCGTCTACATCACGTGATACAGAACCCGGAACAACAACAACTTTTGGACCGTTTCGCAGCTGCAAACGGAAAAGTAAAGCCGTTTTTTGCGCTTTCTAGTCTACGTTTAACAACCACAATGAAATCCGCCTTAGTTCACGTTACTGTACCTTTCGTAATTTGCACAGCGTTGGCGAACACTTCACTTTTCGACGACGTAAACGTGGATTTGACGTACGACCACTACGCTGAACAAACGGTGGACTGCTTACCTTTCTTCCTCGCCATGCCTTTCAACTCTTTAATCAACCTCGCTTACATGTTCATGGGACTTTACTGGTTGCTGAGACACGAGAGTAAAAGCGAAACAGGTGACGGTAGATACATGAGGGAGGTTTTTGCGTTAATGGCCCTGTTTTACGCACCTGTTCAATGGGCGCGCTTGGCTCTGCTCATGCGCGCTCCCGCTGTTTTGGATCAGTGGTTTACGCTGCCTATTTTCGCCTGGGTTCCCGTTTGGATCAACTATATAGAGGACAAATCAACCAAAAGTCACGCGTTGATGCTTGAACTTTGCTCTCTTCTAAGCTACGGCCTCGCGCTAAAGTTTGAACACGGATTTGAGGTCGCTTTGGGTTGCCACGTGCTCCTCGCGCTCCAAAAGGGAACACAAGCACAGATGCGTCTTGGAAATCACCAGACTTTCAAGTATTTGGTCCTGGCGATGCTGTCCTGCGCCGGGTTTGTGGTGCTGAAGCTGCTGGACCATTGGCTCGCCCAGTTCTGGGTTTTCCAGCGCGTCACGGGGCATTTTTGGTCCAAAGTGTGCGACGTGCTGCAGTTTCATTACAGTTTTTGCTTTTTGACGACTCTGACGCAAGTTACGCACAAAAGGAAAGAGTAGATTATAAAGACTGTTGATGCAAAGTGTACATTTAATCACAACTACAGCAAACAATTTTATGATTTGGGGCCAACACAAAATGTATTTGTCCCTCTGTCAATTTTTGGCAAAGCTTACACTGTTTTTGGATAATCATGTTGCATTCGTTATTCATTTCATTTTTTTTTTTTTTTTACTGTAAAAACATTCCAGTGTTGTGTGTAATTTACTGAACGCAATTAAATTAAAGTATGTAGTAATTAAAGTAGCCGAACTTAGTAGTGTGACTCATTATTATGAAAATAATAGTCTTGTTACTTTGGATCTAGTGTTTATGAGGAGAACTCTGTACACAAGTCAGAGTATAGTTACTCTAAAGTAATAGTAAATAAAAATATTTACTCATGCAAGAACTCAAGGGAGAGTAACTCTAGGATGTAGCTTATATTTTTATGTTTGATGTTGATGTCTAATTAACATTAATAGGGCAAAAAATTCAATTATATCTGAAGGAACAGAGCAGAAAATTTAAAGTTTCATATTGTCAACATACATTACTGTCTTTTATCATCCTTCAACATGCTCCACGGTGGCAGAGTGGATTTCGCTCTTGTCTCACAGCAAGAAGATTGTGGGTTCAACTCGCACGGCCCAGGGCTTTTTGTGTTTGCATGTTTCTCTCCGTGTCTGGGTGGGTTTCCTCCGGGCACTCCGGTTTCCCCACCAAACAATAACATGCAGGTTAGGGTAATATCCCCCAGCTACAGTAGTCCTCACCAAACCTTGCAAAAACATCGATGTGTCCCCGAGCCTGAGATGCTACAGAGGCTTTGAAGGATGGGTCAAATGCTGAGGACAGGTTTCCCTACGGGGAAGTGCACTTTAAAGTACCCCCACTCTGAAATTCCATGACCAGTAAAAAGTGTAGTAAATCACACATTACAGTCATGTGTTTCCCACAACAGGAATTGAGTTTGAGCTTCATCTAGTGATTAGATTGATTTTGCCTGATATGCTAATGCTGCAGAAATGCTCAAAACAAGTCTGGATGATTTATGGACTTAAAAATAGAGTAAAGAATTTCAGAGATCTCCTGACATCACAAATCTGGGACTTTCATAACAGTGCTTTCTGAGGCTCAGAGGGGAAAAAAAAGGCTTTCTCCCAAACATAAAGTCAGCTGCGTTTTTGATGAGAGAGCAATGTTAGAACTGAACTAAAAACTCCAAAAAGTCAATTATGTGTAATTTAAATTTTACTCACAGAAGTAAGATTTCTCCAAATTGTTTAAGTAAATAAATCCGAGTAAATGTAACTGAGGTGTGGCCTTGCAAGTCACCATTCTGATGACTTGATCAAATGTACTAAGACTTGGGACTCGACTTAGACTTGAAGGTCAGTGACTCGAGACGACGATGCTTCTCAAAAAATAAGTTGTGTAATTTTACATTTACAAACTGAAACAGAGTCCCATCTTGTTTATTTTTTGTGACCAGAAATTAGAAATTGTAGAAATATAACTGATATCTGATAATCAAGACTTGAAAAAACTTGAAACTAAAAGCAGAGGACTTGGTCTTTGACTTGGACTTGTCTCTTTTTGGCTTGGACTTGAGGCCAAAGACTTGACTCACTTGAGATTTACAAAACAGTGATTTGGTCTCACCTTTGCTGAATTCTATCGACTTCTGCTCATTTTTTGTAACAGTGTGTGTTGTCTAAGATAACGTAGCTGTATAAATCACAGAGGCTTATCGGTGTAGGCAATTAAAGAGTAAAATAACGGACCAGACACCAACAACTCCGAAAATAATCATGTGAAAATAAAGTGTACAACTGTTGCTGTGAAACAGAAAAGTTACTTTAGAAAATGCCTGCCAAAAAAAAATCCCTCAAAAAGTAAAATAGACAAATAAAAAGCTAGGAAGCATATTTTATCAGGGGTTCTTCTCTTATTTTTGCCTCAGTCAGAATGTTGAGGAGCATTTTTCTCTATATAATGCATAATCTCAATAAAAATACATATATTAACCTGTGCAGTCTTATTACAATGTTATAAATCCAGTTTGTGCACGGCGGTGAGCACAGCTTCAGTCTGCTTGTGTCTTCTGGTCCAGAGCAAGGCCAGTCCTGCCCGTCTGAAGTCCCGATGACAGAAGTAAATGATCGGGTTCAAAGCGCAGTCCAGATACGACATGACGGAGGACACTGTGCGCAGCCAAGCGGGAGACGGAGAGAGGTCCAGTCTGCCCAGGAGAATCACCTGACAGACACAGAGGTATCACAGATCACCTCAGTCACGGTCTGTCTCCTTATTTAACAAAACATCCCCAATAAATCACTGTTAAAAAAGAGCATTAAGCCAAATACCTCAGACAAAACGAACGGTGTGTAGCAGAGCGTGTAGGTGACGACCAGCAAAGCAGAAATGTCAGAAAGGTCAGCTTCTTTATGACTGCAGAAAATTTGAATCGATTAAAGGTTTCAAACTTTTCTATATTTCTAAAGCGTTATTGGAATTTATATCGGGATTCAGAACTTTCAGAACTAAGACGTGGGCAGTCTCTGTTGAGCTCCACTGTTGCATTAAATGATTTTGAATCAACTTTATTGTTTTACCTGTGGCTGTGTTTGGCTGCACTGACGATGGAGCAGAGGATCATGAGGACGAACGGGAAGAAGACACAGATGGAAAAAGCACAGAGGATATAAATCATCATGTCAGAGTAACTGCTCTCCCAGAACACAGCACACAGCATCTCTGCAGGGTCGTATCTGTGGACACACACAAATATTACAAATACAGATACAAATACAACTAGTCATCAGCATATCCTGGTTATGGCTATTTGCATTGCATACTTGCATCCTTGGTTAAGACAAAACATGTTAAAGTAACACTAGATACATTTTTTGATGGTGGAAAAAAAGTTATAGAGGGATTATCGTCACCTTCTGCTGCACTGCACATGCTCCATGCAGAAACAGACTCTGTCTATCTAGTTGGCTGGGGAAACTTCTTTGATAAAAACAACAAAACAGGTCGAGAGCACTGTTTCAGGTATGAACCAGTCTGACAGACGTCTGTCTCCTGAAGCTTGAGACTGTTTTTCGAAACGTTTTTTCACTCATCTGAATGTAATTTTAAGGGTCATAGGGTCGAATTTCATTCACAAATATTGTTTTTGCAGCATAACTTTTGTTTTCACACACTGATAAACTCTTGTAGTTAGCTGACAACAGCGCTGGTTAGTGTTGCTGCTACAGCTTGTGTCAATCAGCGGCAGCTCTTTCTGCATACCGGGTGTGTGCGCATCTCTCGTGTTGATGAACAAATAATCCCTAGAACATTCTCTATGCAGCTACTTGAGTACAGTGCCATACAGTGAAATATTTTAGCTAAAGAAGCAGCGTAGTATGGTGGCCCTGAAGGACATAACACAAACGCAAATTCAAAAACATGCACCAAAATTTGAAAACACAGACACCAAAATTCAATAAAGCACATTAGGAGAAGAGAAAATTTCTGCATCACTGGGTCAATTCCACTTTTGAAGCCTGATCCTGTCAAATCTCAGAAGCTCAGCAGTATGGGGCCTGGTCAGTGCTTGGATGGGAGACGCTGGATCACCAGGTGCCACTTTGTGTTTGTTTGTGTTTTCAATTGTGTGTTTTTGAATTTGCGTTCATGTTTTATCCTTCAGGGCCCAGGGCCATCGTAGGCATCTCCGTGGAAACAAGCAGGAGAAGACACTCCTCTAGGTGTAATAAGAGTCTGTTTTAGGAAAATGCAAGCCCATATAGAATAAAAACATATTTTTATACTATAAGAAAAATATCCAACAAAAAAGCAGTTTGATTTGTGAATAATGCATATGAAAACTGCTCTAGTCTTTATAATGTTATTTTATCCGTACCTGATCCAGGTGTAAATCACTGGCACGGCTCCAAACACAGCTCCAGTCGCCCACGAACCCAGACACGCCACAAATAAGAGAAAAACGGCCACTTTCCTTGAAGATGTGATGAGACGCTGCACAGAGAGGACGGCTGCAGACAAAAGACAAAACAATGTAAGTCTGCGTGTGAGTTGGTCAAACATAAAAAACAATGATGGCTGTATTATTATTTATCACGTGAAGTAATCCTGAATATATTGTTTAGGTCTAAAGTGAATCGATTAGGCTCACAAAAGACTCTTCTGACCTCTTGTGGCTTGATTTTGAAAAAGCATCTTTAGTAACCCAACTTTTATTACAGGCTTTGAACCCATCAGTCTTTCCCCACGGCAGTAATCATCATTAGAGCTGGTGTTTGTTCAGTCTGTGCTTGTTCAAATACATAAAAGCATACAAACTACAAATATTATGATTTATATTAATCAAAATGTACATATTAATAACTTTTTTGGTCAGTTTGCTTTCTCAGCATACAGGCTTTGACTCACCGATGCTGCCGATGGAGGAGGTGACGAAGGCGAACTTGAGCAGACTGACCGCCTCACACCACGCTGACCTTTGACCTCCAGTGAGCACAGCCAGCAGAGACCCAGAGATGATCAGCGCAGAACAGCCTGGAAAATAAATGTTCATGTTCATCAGACTACGGTCACCACCAGGTTCATCAATGATTGTGTCATGTGTCATGATCATAATTATAAGAACAAGAAAGATGCGGATAGGTAATGTGCCAGATAACAGATGTTTTAAGCGTCTTTGAGTGTCCAAAAAGCGCTATATAAGTGTGATGAATTATTATTATTATTATTATTATTATTAATCTACTAATTTGAAATGTAAATGTATTTGTGCGCCTTGATGTGTATTTAAAATTCCAATTATCAGAACTGACATGGTTTGCCAATAACACAAATACATATTACATCAAAAATTTATATTTTTTAAAAACAAAGCATTTTGAAGCGACGTGATGTCTTTAAAACAACAGTAGAATTACCATTTAAAAAGCAAGATTAAAGAGCCCATATTATGCAACTTTTTGATCCATGTTACAAGGTCATTACCTCAGAAAAAAACATCTAATGTTGTGTTTCTTTTCATTCACACATGTTAATACAAAAACCCTGCGTGTTTTACCGATGTTCTTCACTTGAATTGAAAAAGCTACGCTCAACCTTATGAAGTCACTAAGTGTAGTCACTAAGTATGCTTCACTGTGCTTTTCTACTCCATTCACATTCAGTATAATTATTTGTATAATTTGAGCCCTGTGATTGTCCAAACTGTATGCTACAGCTAATGCTTTAGCCTCATTTAAACTTTTACCAGTGGATTCACTCAAAAATTAGAAAGACTTTCTGAGGCAAACACAAGCGAACAAAAGATACACTTACATTTACAACAATTTAAGGCGGTCTAGTTATTTAAATATTACAGAATTGAATAGTAAACTGCTTCAATTTAAGCTAAAAAGCAGTTAACTTTAAAACTACCACTTAATGACATCACAAGGTGGAACAAAACATTGTCAGCTGTGGGGATGTAGAATGCAGGATTATTCAAACATTTGTGAATTAAGCAAGGCACAACTCTGAGCATGTTTTTGCAAAGATTACAACATTCTAACGTGACTAAAAAAAAAATCAAAAGAAGTCAATTTTGTGTAATATGGGACCTTTAAGTTATTTCATACATGTTATATAAAAAAATAGGTCCAAAAAATTTGACATGCTGTGTTAAACTATATTCCAGTCCAAGCAAGTGACAGGACCTTCTGCTGGTAAAGTTACACAATATCTCTTTAAAATTACCGAACATTAAATTGTAGCTTACCCAGATCTGAAAACGTGAGATTCATGAGGGGAACCCAGCATCGATTTTTGAATTTCCCCCTGCACTGCAAACACAATAAAGGTTTTGCACAGACAATCTTGTATTAGAAAAAAAAAAACACTCCTCAACAATCTGAGGTAAAGGTCTGATGAAAAGAACACTTAATAAAATGTGTTTCTTAGCTTTTTCTGGAGGTGTTTTATTTTTGGCAGAAATTTTATAAAATAGCTTTTCTGTTGTCACGGCAACAGTGTAATCTTTAGCTAGCGTGTTTGCTGTATTTTTACTGTTGCACAACAAATAAATCAGTTATCAAATGAACAAAAAGCATCTTATTTAGGCATTGAAAAGTAAAGAAATGAACTATGCCTGATCTTAATCTCTATGTCAGTGAGAAATGTGATCGAAACAGAAGTGTTGTTGTAGTTTTTCTGCTTTTCTGCCACTGTTTACCTGATTTTCTTTTCTACATGTCACATACAATCTGCAGAAAATAGTCAATAACTTTATAAAGTATGTCCAAATAAAATGCACAAAACTAGTAGTAGCTGCTGACCTTAGCTTTGACCAAGAGCACGAGACAGTTCCCCGAAACTCCCATCAACATCTCCAGAGTCAGAACCGACACCAGCAGCCACTTCTCGCCTCGGACCACGGGAACTCCGCCGGATCAGAAGACCCACCGCTCACATTCACTGGTAAAAACAACATCAACAATAAACATTAAAAACAAACAAATATAGATGCTAAATTAACTTACTTTTAAGGCGAATATCTCCTCTTCAACAGCTGCTTGTGGTGATGCAGCTCGTGTATGTTTTCATTCTGCTTGGAGGATTCATTATCGGGCTGTCGTCAAACTTATCTTAATTAAATTTACACACGCCATTTAACTCAGGGCTAGCAGCGTCTAATACAAGTCCATAAATTACTTTCGTCAGTCACCCTAACTTAGCAAATACTATGGGGATGGCTAGTGTGACGTCACGACACCACTTCCGTGTCCAAACCCGCCGCATCTAATGAAGACGCAATGGCTGTTGCCAAGGAACCGGTCACGTTTTTTACGGTGACATCGTATTTTGCAGCATTCCCAAAGTCAGTCTGAACTCCTACAATTCATACGAAGTTGTAAATGTTAGCGTGCTGGCAGGTGGAAGTCTTATAGGGAAAGTACAGGCTTCAATGAAAAATAAAGTTTACGAGTTTGAGGTGAGTAAAGAGCTAGAGTCAGCCATCAAGCTAACTTTACTGTACTTTGTTAATGTTAATTATTGTTTGCTTAGCAGTGACAGAGTAAGTTACAATGATTAGCTGACGACACTTGACAATATATTACAAGCACAGTATATAGGTTAGGACGTCACGTTACCTTGTTATTTGCTATGAGCACCACCTAGCGCAACACGGAGCAATTCTGTCTTTTAGCTGGGTTAGTTTGTAAGCTAGCAAAGTTGTTTTCACTCAGATACGTTGAGGGTTAGGAAGTGAGTACTTGTTCTTGTGTGTGAAACTGACGAATAAAAGTTGAAAATTACAGGAAGTAATCTGAGTTCTAAAACAGAATCCCCCCACAAGTGACAACACATGACACACTGTCCTGGGAGTTTAAACAATCTTTTAATATAAATAAAGTGTTACAAATTATTCCCATTTGTATAAAAAAAATACTGCATGGCACCACCGATTCACAGCAGCTAAAGTAGCTAATTTTAGCCAATTTAAATTCAGAAGTAAGGACATTAATCTTGTAAATAGTCACTTTAACCTCGTAAGAATAACTGGACTTTTCTTAATGAATTTAGTAGGGCAAATCTTCAATCTCGTAAGGATTTCTAATAAGCCAGCTGCTGGCGCTAGTCTACACTGAAAGCCATTTTAGCCTACGCTGAGTATTTATTTTTCATGATTATACAGATCCGACTCAGCCATCTCCTCCTCTCGATTTCGTCCAAAGGAAAACGGTAGTAACTCGTAGTTTTATTGACGTCGTTTCGGTTTTTACAACAAGGGACGCAGCACTGTACCATATTTACCGCGAGTTGGCTTGAATCACTTGGACACGGAAGTGACGTTTTCCACGGAAGTGACGTAGCCACTAGCCATCCCCATAAAATTAGGTATTGTTATTTGGATAATAACAATACCTAATTTATGAAGAATCACTGAAAATAAAAATAAAAATTATAGTCTGCTGTTCAACTGTTATATTTATGTATTTATTTATTTATTTATTTATGTATGTATTTATTTATGTAGTTAGTTAGTTAGTTAGTTGGTAAGCTTTGGAGAGATAACCAAAAGAATAATTATTATGAAACGGTAAATCTCCGTCTCTAAAAACGTATCTGGTTGCGTCGCTACGTCAACACGCAGCCTCCACTTCCTGTGCACGCAGAGTAACTTCCCGAGTCCGCTGTTCTGGTTTAGAAGGCCAAATAGCGATATTTTAGGTAAGTTTTACATTAATTAAGCATAAACACTAACCGAAGCATGTTTGTATTTAGTTAAGTATGCAACATAATATCTGTAGATTGTATCAGATGCTCCTAAAAAGCTAAACTTGTAATGCATTCACCTCAATCGACCTTATGGTAAAAAAAGTCCTTGACGCTCACCGGTGTTAGCCTAGCCACGCATTAGCTCTGCACAAGTTCGAATATAAGGACTTCTATTTGGATTACGCTTTATTGACTGTAACGTATGCTTTTACTTGTTTCGATCTATTTAAAATAAAGATTACTGGTTGCATAATGCGTATTGGGTAATCTTTCATAATGCGATCACATGTTAGCTTGACATTTTAGACTCTGCTGGTGTTTTTTTATTTACAGAAGCCATAAAATATCTGTATTCCTTGTATATTATTTGTGTTGCAAAGGATTTTACCACTTTTAAAACTGGCACGCTATATTTACGTCACGTTTAAAGTTATTTGCACCGATGTTATGGTGTTTATTGTAGAAAGTGTGTGTGTGTTTTGGTGTCACAGTCGAATTGTTTTGATTATTTATTGTACTTTCTTTCTTTTCAGCGCGGGATGGCTTCGACGTTGCGTTTAATTTACTGTGCTTCAAGACCAGGTACTGTTTAGCAGATGTAAACATTAATTTGTCATCTCCATTTATATGAGAATGAGTTATTGAAATAATTAATCATCAATGTAACCTGACAACTAAAAAATATAATGTCAAAATCTCAGGATATTGACACTCAAAAGGAGTAGGTAGTGATATAAAACTTATTTACAACATAAGCAGACTGTTGTGGCTTCACACAATGATTACAAATAAAAAATATATATATATATATAAACAAAATAACAAATGGAAATTTCAAGTATTAACAGACAAGAAAAATGTTACTGATTACTTTAATATTGATTTACCAAGGACTTATGACTTATTGGGCGACACGGTGGCGCAGCGGTTAGCGCTCTGGCCTCATAGCAAGAAGGCCCTGGGTTCGACTCCCGGGCCGACCGGGGCCTTTCTATGTGGAGTTGGCATGTTCTCCCCGTGTCTGCGTAGGTTTCCTCCGGGTACTCCGGTTTCCTCCTACAACTAAAAACATGTCCATTAATGCCTCCCCTGACCCTTCCCCCAGGGCTCTCCTGCAAAAGAGATTCTGAATCTCAGTGGGACTTCCCTGGTTAAATAAAGGTCAATTAAAAAAAAAAAAAAAAAAATTATTTGGAATTAATACCTTTGTTTCTTCATGATTATATCGTCAGAGGATTTTGGAATTATACAAATTATGCTTTTTTACTCCATTTTTATTTATTACGTGCCTATTTCTATTGAAAATGTAACTTTAAATGCCTAATTGTGTCCAATTCTAAATAGACACAGTTTTCATATAGTTTTCATATAGGCCTCTTAACTATACCTCAGTTAACTTCAATTTTTGGTCATCGCTAAAAGTAGTAGCTCGCCGCCAGTTTTTTTTTTGCAAAAGTAGCTCTCCTGGTGAAAAAGGTTGGAGACCCCTGCTCTAGGTTATTCCACACATTACTCCACAATATACATACTAAAATATTTTTTGCTGTTGTCCATTTAAACATTTTAAAGGAATTATGTAAAAAAAAAAAATTAAAACTTGAAAGCTATTTGAGTCAAATTACCTGATTAGTTAAATAACTAAAGACCTATAGCTATAGTACACATATTGTAAGAAGTGCCTAATGTTAATAATTCATGTATTATTTCTCTTTTGCACAGGCACTGTTGCTGCAAGTAGAAGTTTAGTGAGGCCGTTCAGTGTGTCTGCACAAAGAGAAGGCTTCAGTAAGTACATAAACACATTTCTATCGTTAACCCTTAACACACCAAGCATAATGTCCTCTTTGTTTTGTTTTTGTGCAGAATATGTGAACGCTCAGGAGCTTCCCACAGACATGTCGTCCATCACAGACCGAGCCGCGCAAACGCTGCTGTGGACCGAACTTTTCAGAGGTCAGGAAATCACTCAGTTTAATTTACTGTCAACAGAAAAAAGGGCAACTTAAATACACAAGCTACTGTATAGAAGGCTGTTTGTTGGTCAAATCAGTCCAAATGTTAGTGCACATTATAATAGTTTTACTGTTACAGACAAAACTAAACTTTTTTCTTATTGTCCTATTCTTCTTTTTTCTGAAAATGTGTGAGAACTAAATGGAAAGATATTGTTTTACCCAGTCTTCAGAAGGGCTATAATGTCTGTTTTGATTTATAGGTCTGGGCATGACCATGAGCTACTTGTTCAGGGAACCAGCGACCATTAACTATCCATTTGAGAAAGGACCTCTGTCGCCACGTTTCAGAGGCGAACACGCTCTGAGGAGGTGAGAGCTTCTCAATCTCAGTAATATCATTTACTATACACATATAACGTTAAACAATAATATCGCTAAAGACATAGACATTCTTAGTTTGTATTAATCTCACGTATGGTGTGTGAAGTGTTTGTTTCTCTGGATTAAGAGAAGAGTAATTGGGCAAAGGTGGATTCTGTGTCAATGGAGCTTGCTATTGAAGTCCATGGAGGTTCTGTAGGTCAGACCAAAATGTAGGTCTGTTTATGGAGGGTCCCCAATGTAAGGAAATTGTTCTTTAATCTCACTCTTGAGTTACTTCACCGTGGCTGGCTGTATCACCTCAGTCCTTTTTTTAGAGTTAAAGCAAAGCCTAAACCAGACCTAAACTTGCCTAAGCACAATTTCTCAGCAAAGCTCTTGAGAGTGAAGCGTGTCAGAAAAGGTCATAAAAGATGGTGCCTATCCATTTATTGTCACTAAGCTGCAGTTTATTGTTTAGTCACTAGATTGTGGTTGTGGCTCTGAATCTTGTAGGTCAGATAGGGTAATATTTATTTTTTGCTGTGTGTGCGTGTGTGGGAAGGTTTGTAGACTTTGCTCTGGTTATGGGCTCCTGTAAAATTCACATTTTAGGTATTTGATCGACAAATAAAGCCTTAAAAACATGAACGTAATTCAAATTTTTGCAAAAAAAATTTCAGGTATCCATCAGGAGAAGAGCGCTGCATCGCCTGCAAACTGTGTGAAGCCATTTGTCCTGCTCAGGTAATTATAACAAATCTCACAGTGAATTACTTATGTAATGTAAATTTGTGAAGATTAGAAAAATACGTTTCCATATATGCACATGCAGATCCATGTAGCAACTGAAACAAACTGCTTTTTTATCTTTTGTGTAGGCCAGTGCTTGATACTTGCATTGCTCTACAGTTTATTAATAAAAAAAAATTTATGTATTTATTCATTTGCAGTTGAGATTGCCAGCTGAAATTTTATTCACATGATTTTGCTTTTTGTGTTCAGGCAATCACTATCGAGGCAGAAACTCGAGCAGACGGCAGCAGAAGGACCACTCGATACGACATTGACATGACCAAATGTATTTACTGTGGATTTTGCCAAGAAGCCTGTCCTGTCGATGCCATTGTAGAGGTGAGTCTCACACACAAACATGGCACCGAATAACTTTATTGTAAAGTTCATATGTTTTGAATACCGCAGCTAACCCTCTCACAGTGCATTTAGTTTTGTTGCATGTTCACTGCTGCGCTGTGTCGTCTGTTCTTCTGCAACATGATGCGACTGTGGGACAAATAATTGTTCTAAATGTCTTTATGTCTGTGGCCTCTTCTTGGTTTGGCCTTGTCAAAGGCCAAACCAAGTCAGAATCCATCAGAATCCATCTGACTGGCGACGTTAACATTATGCCACTGCAACGGCAAATCTTTAATGTATTTTTTAGGACCGGGAATCGATTAAAAAAATTAACTGATTAATCGCAAATCTGAAAAAAATTAATCGCGATTAATTTATAATTTTCGCTTATCTTTGTTAAATGCAACTTATCACATTTTTTCTCTTCGTTTTGATGTTTTGAATTGTTAATTTTGACATTTTGAATGAGTTCTATTCATATTAGGTCTTTTTTTTTAAACAAGTCCATCTACAATTCTTTAATAGGTCTAATATTTTATACTGAAGCCTTTTGGATTGATTTAGGCTATAATTTATTTTTAAAATTACACCAAAATAATCTATATTGAAATAATACACGGATCTTTTAATGAAGTCCTACCCCTTTAAGAGGCACTGTCTGTCTCACAGAACGAGGTCATTTATATGAATGAGAAATCATTCAAATACAAACAAATGTGTGGTACGGAGCTGTAGATGAGCGCGGCATGAGACAAGAGAGGCAGAGAAGAACGCAGCACGTGAGAAAGCAGCAGGAAAGAGCGCGGGAGAGTACGGAACGGCCCGCGGGAGATGCGTTCCGCCGGTACGGCCCGGGAGACGCGGCGGTTCGTGGCGATGGTGTCTCAAAACGGCACGCACAACCACGCAGGTCACGCAAGCACATGTACAGAAAGAAAGAAAAGGCAGAAGGCGCTTGTCCTTACGCGGTCAGGCGCTGAGATGGGCGCAGCTGCGCAGGAGTGAGTCAAATTAATTGATGCGTTAATTTATTTTGACTCAATTAAAGGAAAAAATTAATCGCACGGCGTTAACGCGTTAACTTTCCCACACCTAGTATTTTTATAAATGAACTATTTATTTATTATATATCTCATGATTATTTTCCTTATAGTGATTGATCTCAATTTTTGATTTTATTTTATTTAGTCTTTTTAAAAACTAAATTAAAATATGACTTCAGGAACATGTATTACACAAACTTCTAACACATAAAAATGTCTTTTTACAAAGTCTGGCTTCTGTCCAAAAAATGTTTTTGCTGACTGAGGATTAGCTGTGGAGCTGTCTATTCATAAAACACAGCCAAATAAACAACAAATACTTTCACAGTTTGAAAATAAGCTTTGAAACATAAACTAGAAGTGATTAGCCACTTTTCAGTCATTTTTTTTCTTTGTTTAATAATTCTTGGTTTTGCTTTTAGGGTCCTAACTTTGAATTCTCCACCGAAACACACGAAGAGCTGCTGTACAACAAAGAGAAACTCCTCAACAACGGCGACAAGTGGGAGGCCGAGATCGCGGCGAACATCCAGGCCGATTACCTTTACCGATAAACCCGGCTCCAGCGAAACCAGCGAGACCTCTCTGCGAAACGTCCACAATAAACAATCTACGAGCGAACGCAGCTGAACAAAAGCTTTTCCACTCAGAGCAAGCGGCGGTTCTCAAAGTCTGTTAAGTGACAAAACAGGACGGACTTGACACGAGAGACAACGCAACAAAAGAAAATGGGACTAAAGCAGGGCCTAAAACTAGTAACCATGAACTTGAGCTAAAACTGGCCAAAAGTAATCCAACGCAGGACTAAGACAGATCTAATCGTACACATAAACTAGTGAAATATTTTATCAGACATAGACAAATAGAGCAATACACAACCCTATATAAACTGGAACTGAACCAGGACTTAACCAGGTCTAAGGAAGCTCTCAAACCAGGACTATACCAGGGGAAAAAATAGATTTCCATCCATAGACTTTTAGGTCCAATAGATCAATATTTGTCTCTGTGTAAACCTGGACTGTATCAGCACTAAAACCAAACAAAGCTTGGACTAAACTGAGTCTGAATAAAAGCCGAGACTTAACCAGGTCTAAGTGAAGTCTTTGCCAGGACTGGACAAGGACTAGGTCAGAACCAAGCAAGGACTAAATTGGAACTAAGGCAGCCAAGACTAAGGAAGAACTAAGTTATTCATAAACTAGCTGGACTAAACCATTACTTCAGTTCAGATCTGGCTTTGTCCTTGTTTAGTCCTTGCTATGGACTAAGTCAGGACTAAATCCAGGACTAAGTAACAACTAATCAAGCCATTAAGCAAGAACTAAACTAGGACCAAGTCAGGATTAGGCCAGGCCTAAACTAAGTCATAGCCAGGAGCCAGACAGGACTAAGAAAGTGGGGATTAAATCAGGATTAAGAAGTCTGGAATAAATCATCAAGCCATTACTAAGCAAGAACTAAACCAGTACTTGGCAAGGAATAAGTCAGAACTAAACCAACTAATTCTTAGCCAGGACTGACACAGGATTAAACAAGGACGAAGTTAGGTTAAGACAGCTACAACCAAACCAGGCCTAAGTAATTAATAAACCAGGACTAAGCAAGGACTTAGTCCTGACTTAGTCCTTGCATAATTTAGTCTTCATTCAGGACTAAACCAGAACTAAGTAACAACTAATCAGGATATTAAGCAAGATCAGGATTAAGTCAGGACTAAACTAATTCTTAGCCACGACCGAGACAGAACTAAGCAAGTCGAGATTCAATCAGATTAAGAAAGTCAGGGATAAACCAGCAAGCCATTACTAATCAAGAAATAAGTCAGAACTACATGTAAACCAGGTCTAAACTAAGTTTTAGCTAGGCCCTTGACAGGACTAAGTCGGGACTAAGCAAGTCGGAACTAACCCAGGACTAAGCAAAGACAAAGCTAGCCAGGACTGAACTAGAACTAGTAAAATCTTAATAAATACACTAATCTTTCATAAAATCACATTTGAACAGGACCAAGTAAGCACTAAGCCAGGTCTAAACGAAGTCGTAGCCAGGACCCAGATCAGACTAAACTGGGACTAAGTCAAGACTAAACTAGAACTAAATCAGGACTTAGTCAGGACTAAACGAGGACAAAGTCAGGACTAAACCACTCTTACCTTCAGCAGCATTAAATCTGACCCTCTCAGAGCTGCTGTTCCTCTCCTTTACCACCGGAGGTCGTTGTTGCACCACTTTTGAGAGCCGTCGCTGCTGCTGTTCGTCTGGTTTCTGCCACAATTGTGAGTTTCTTTTGTGTAAAGCGATGGGTTTTACCATGTTAAATGACAGATATTTATTGTACTATATGTAATTTGAGCGCTTTGGAAGGAGCTCAGGTTCAACTTAATGCTACACTTCTAAACATAGTCCTTTACATTGAGTAACATTGAGTTTTATCTGTTTGTCCGATATTTTCACCTCAATAAAGTTTGGGAGAAGTGTCGACATATTAGTTTTGTGTCGTTTTATTACAGTGATGATGCCAGAAGTGATTGTTACTGTTACCACCGTTAATCGTAATAATGCACTGGATTTATTAAGGACTTTTCATGACACAAGATGCTTCACATTCACTCTACTTTAACAGATGATGAGCTACTGTCATGAGATGTTCGATTATTACCATTATCCGATGGCCGGTATTTGCCGATGCCAATGTGTACATTTAATTTATCCATAGCAAGGCCCACACACTGCCAGAGGTGGGCAATTATTTTGACTCGAGGGCCAGATTCAAAACCAGAACTGTGGTGGAGGGTCACACTGCTAACACGGGAATAACAAATTCCATTGAAAACGCATTTCTTTAACAGAATAGTTGTAAAATTACAACTTTAATCTATATATTTTATGTATGTATGTTATATGTATTTTATGTATTTAATTTTTTTATGGCTTCAACTTTATTCTCAGAAGAAATATGACTTTTTCACATATTAGTTTTTTCTAGTAAAATAATTTCTTTTTTTACGCTTCAACTTCATTGTTATAAAATTATAGACTTAATCATGATCCAAATTACCATTTTAATGTAATCATACTTTATGTTTAATATCGAAAATTAGCTTTTTATGACTTTAATCTCATAACAGTGTGAATTTAATCTCGAAACGTTACAGGTTCATTGTCGTTGTCCAACTTTTTGTCTCTTAATTTCATGCCAGGGGCCTGATTGAAACAGGTCGTGGGGCCTAATGCGGCCCGGTGCCTAATGCCCAGGTCTCCCACTATGCTACTGTAAAGTTCACCAATTAATGTTTTGCTTTTGAAAAGGCAATATCAAGTTCTATTTGTCTGCGGTAAATTGCCAAAATTGCCAGGAAGGTTCAATTGAGAAACAATATCTTTTCTTCCAGGGTCTGGTCAAGGAAAGCAGCAGATTAATACAATACAAAAATTACTAAGGCAGACAGATTACAAACATGAACAATAAATTATATCAGAGCATAAGAATAAGTCAGATAACAGTCACTTTCAGTAAAAGACACATTGTATTTGAACATGTTTCTGTGACACATATAGGTCATGTTTATGAAATCTGAAGTCAAAATCGTACATACGGTTCCTTTAATTATCTATGATTCATATTATCATTTTATTTTTAGTTGAACCTATCAGAGACACTTTTATTTCCAAAACTGTCAAAGCTTCGTTTCCTCAAAAGTAACATTACAAGTTTCTTTTGCGTCTAACTTTTCCGCACCTTCACCAGCGGCAGAACAAATCTTTCCTTTTGCTTCTCCAACTGAACTCATTTCTGCTCCATTTCCCACAATAACATCCTCCCCTCTGCCCACTCCTCATCCGTAAGTTGTCTCTTGGACCCGGAGGAGCACAGCTGAGCCCAAAAACAGTCTCTGAAAATCTCGCCTGTAACGATAACTTTCCATTTTTCGTGAATGAACAACAATACAAGGCACACAGCGATAATACCTAATAAAGTTTGCCAAATCCGAGGATCCGGTTTGGACGTTTTGGAGTTGTTTGTTGTCTTGCTTGAAATAGTCCCATTCATGTTTGGTGTTGTGGTCATGTTTGCGGTACTAACTGTAACATTTGGGGATAATTTCTTGTCATTTTTTTCTTGTTTTGTCACTGCTGCATCGTTTGGAGGCTCTGTTGACTTGATTGTAGTTGAAATATTCCCATTTTCGTCTTGTCTTGTGGTAAGGTTTGCATCGTTTTGCGAAGGCGTTATAAAGGTTGTTGTACGAAACGCAAAATTTGGGGTCAATTTCTTTTCATTTTCTTCTTGCGTTGTCAAAATTGTCACTGCTGCACCGTTTGGAGGCTCTGTTGACTTGATTGTAGTTGAAATATTCCCATTTTTGTTTTGTTGAATGGTCAAGTTTGCATTGTGTTGCGAAGGTGTTATGAAGGTTGTTGTACGAAATGCAACATTTGGGGTTAATTTTTGGTCATTCTCTTCTTGTGTTGGTGAAATTGTCACTGCTGCACTATTTGGAGGCTCAGTTGTGTTGCTTGTAGTTGAAATATTCCCATTTTCGTCTTGGAATGTCGATTTGTCATTTAATTCAAACGTTTTTCCACTTGTCGCGTCAGTGCTCGGAGTTGTTGTTGCGTCATAATCTTCTTGTCGTGTTGGAGAATTCGTTATAGTTGCGTCGGTGGTTTGTACATTTTCAGAGACGTTTTGAGCTGCAGTTGTAATATCATTTGCGTTGCTGGCAGATTCTCCAAGTCTTTCCGGGGTTGGGTTTTCGATATTTGGCGCAGAAGATGGTGAAATCTCAGTGGTGGTCAGTGCAGAAGGAGCTTGGAGTAGAATGAACAGCATCATAACAAAGACAGCCATTGTCGAGCTGCAAAAAAGACAAAATGCCAAAGTTATTTTATATATGTAAATGATTAGACTAACATTAGAAGAGTACTATAAAAGAGGAACTAATAAAAATTTCATTCATCTCGTAAGGATGCATGATAGAAAAGGCTTTAGAAGTTGTCATCTGGACCAAAGATGGGTTATATGGCAACAGAACTTAAACCATGTCAAGCTGTCAGTCAGTTCCAGTCCCTGCGAGTTAGGTGATTGAACTTGAACAACCTCCAGTCAATTGTGTTTCTATCTGACGTTGAGTTTACAAACTGTCGAAAGCGTAGAATAGACATTCGGGTTGTCAAAAAAAATTAATACCTCGATACTAAAACTGCTATCGATAGATACTCATTTGCTTGCCAGACATTATTGTATTTGTACAATAATGTCACCGCCTGTACGATGTACGATGAATATTTCTGTAAGTATCCTTAAAGAAATCAATGAGACGGACCAGGAGATAAGGTGAAGGTCTGGCCAGGGTGGATTTATTTACATCACAAATGGAAAGCAGGAACAATGTAGACTCGTCAACAAGGACATATCTTGCATGCAGATGTATATACAGTAGCTTAGCTTAGAGGAGTACACAACGGCAGCATTGCAACAACACAAAACCTTTTCCATACATGACTATATTTTCCTCTGCAGAAGGCCACCAGGACCCAAGCCCAGATGTAGACACATTTACATCAGGATGTAGGCTTGAGGATGTTAGGATGTCAACGTGTTAACACCATTTAAAGTTGCCATGATGAGCCTGACAAGATACATTATGGACTTTACTATCTTTAGCTATTTGGGTGTCTTATGCAAGGTTTCCAAGTGATGAGTTCTGGGCAATTAGAGCAATGGTTGCCAAAGAGGGGGGAGCAAGGACAGTGCGGGCAGAGCGGTAAGCTAGGCGCAACACTGTTTAAGCATTTGGGACTTTAAAAAAATGCATCATCATATCTGCAGACGTCTAAATCATCTGCTGTTTTTCCTCGTAACTGGCCCAATATGTGTCCTACTGACGCAAAATAAAGATTGGCTAAGAACTTATGAGTTGTAGAACATGTTTCTGTTTTTAAAACGCTTTAAGAATCATCAGACAAATGCGTGTGATTATGTGCCCTGTCTAAACAAAAATCCCAAATCCTGCATTTCCGCAGGCTTTTTACTTAATTGCCAGTGTTCATGTCACTCCCCGGGCAGCAGACGGAAGGGCACTGCTTGGCTTGGTGCCCTACGCGCTCTGTGTTATTTGCCACCAACTACAAAGGAATCATGAACTCTTGCCACTGGAACAAATATCATTTCCTTTTAGTCTTCCTTGTGTTCTATTGTTTCATTTGTTTGGGGGAGGACCCTCAGACCCCCTGTTAAACTCACGTTAAAGCTCGTGTTACTGTTTACAGACTAAAGATGAAAATTAGTTTGTCACAGAGTCTTTTTTTCTTGAATCTCAGTGTTCTGCTTTAAGTGGAGGCGTTTCAAACAGGAAATGAACCATGTGCTCAGACAAACATGTGCTTCTCAATCTGGAGCAATCCGTTCATTATAAACACGCTTAACCTAAACAGGCTCTAAGACAAGTGTTCGATTGCAGCTGTTCTGTCTGTAATGTTTCTCAAAATGACACAAAAACCTGAACAAGAGAGACAAACATGACTCTTTTTACAATAAAGATCAACTGTAAGTTATTAAATGGAGACAAAAAAGAAAACTTACACAACACATCTTTTAGTAATACTGTTGTTTAAAATACTAGTAGCAACATTCACTGGCAAAAATGACAATATTAACTTGGATAACAAGAGAATATGAGCCTGGAAGGAACTCAGATTGCAAATAGAACAAGCAGAAAGGATCTAAGTTTGACCTAAAACGGGAAAAATACTGCTTCGGCTCTCGAAATAAGAATTGAATTGACTTTTTGAAGTCAAAACATGCTCAAATCATGATAATCACTGCTTCAATTTTAAACTCAGCGGCATATTTTAGGTTGGCCAGTGATGAGTGTGCTTTTAAAATAATCTTTCTATAGTTGTACTACATTTTCTGACCTTATATTCTGTATTTTGTCTGTCTAAATATGTTAAAGTGCTTAAATAAAATGTGATAAGATGATAAGGACTTGCCTGTTTGACCTGAAGCACGTGAAAAGACTCGGCTCGGCTGCTGTAGAGAGAATGACTGAGGTGAAGAATGAAGAGTCGAAAAGGAAATTTAACCATCGAAACCAAAAAACCACAACGTTTGAGCTACGCAGAAAGGAAAAGTACTGACTCCTAAGGCCTGGGCCGTATTGACAAAAACATACATGCACTGGAGCATCAGCTGCAGGACAAAACAAGATTATTTAAACATGCATGAACCTAATACAATTCAAACTTTGAGTAAACCAGTGATTCTTAACCATAGGGCCGGGGCCCAAAGTTGGGCCGCGAGCACCTCCTTGAGGGCCACAAATGAGTAAACACAATACATTTAATATGAGATTGGGCCCCAGGTTACTTTTTTCATGAATATTCGGACCTCGAGGTGAAAAAGGTTAAGAACCCCTGGAGTAAACTAATGATCCAAGAACACTTTAGCTGCCGATGCTGGTCACTGTGTTGCATTAGTCCTTTAAGACTTAAAGTTGGGGTAGTAAATAAGTACATTTTGTGTTTTCTACCTAAAAGTCTATGATAAATGCAGCACTTTGTGAAAAAATGAGCCCAAAGAGTACTTTCTGCATCGAATAATAAAGAATTTTAGTTCTAATCAGGAGCAGAATGCAGCGTTCTTATTGGCTGTGCTTGTGGACCTCTCCAGTTTCACTTTAAATAAAAAACAGAGGGTTTTAAGTCAAAATTACAACCAAAACTTAGTACATATTGATATTAACTATATGTTGAAGGATTTATGAGAGAAAGTTGTCACATTTAAAAACTGTATTGTGTTTGCAATGTATAAATCAGCTACCACACCTTTGACAGCAGCTTACGAAACAGTAGACCATGAGATTCCTGCTGCACTTCTTGAAAGCTGGGTTGGAATACAGATTTGTACTCTTATCTGGTTTAAATCTTACCTAACAAACAGGAGTTTTTGTGTGAAAATGGGGGATGCAGAGTCTTCCGGTGTGCCTTTTAAGTGTGGAGTGCCCCAGGGGTCCATTCTCGGTCCCCTCCTCTTTAGTCTTTATCTCTTCCCACTTAAGAAAACACAACATTAGTTTCAATTTATAAGCTGATGACAGACAAATGTATCTACCACTGAAAAATGGTCAGTGTACAAAGCAGCTACTTAAGTGCATTGATGAAATCAGGCCTTGGATGTCATAGAATTTTCTTAATTTTAATGACAAAAAGACATAAATTTTACTTTTTGGCCCCAATGTCACACTTTCTGTCAATGCTGATATTGGTTCTCTTAATATGTTAAACCGACAGCAACAAGTCTTAGTGTTTGTTTGACAGTGTTTTGAAGCTTGACAGTCAAATATAGTGCTGTAGTCAAGTCCAGCTTTTTTCAGCTCAAGTAGTTATCTAAAGCCAAACCTTTTGTTCCTCTGTATCAATTCGAGATTGATGCCGAGAGAAGAACCCTGTCACCTTGTTTGTGTTTACACAGCAACTGTTTCTGAAAGTGGCTTTAACTGGCTTTCTGTAAAGTCTGGAACATTTAGTCATTAAATATTGTTAGGAAAATAAAAGTTGTCTGTAATTCCAAGTAATAGTTAAGCTACAATCAAATTAACTATATTCTGTGAGTTACTGCTTTTAAATAATTTTTCTTAAGAATATAGAAAGTTTATACGTATGTGAGAATGTACAAAACACATTTCCAAACAAAGTTAGTATTGTAATTGTACCTGTGTCAAAAGGTTCTGGTCTGACTGAAAGTACCTGCCCAGAGTAAGAGCTTAAAAAAGTCACTAAAGTGTGGCCCTAGTAGCTCCTGCTCTGTGTGAACACGCTGAAAATGGAAACTGGAACTAAAAATGTAGGAATTGAAAAAGTTCCTTCAGCCTTTACAGCCTGTCCGTTCATTGGAGTGAATCTCTTCTTCATTGTGTTTCTCCTCGAGGTTTCTTGTTTTTCCCGTCATTATTTGTTTATTTATTTATTTTTGTTGTTCCTATAGTCTGTGACAGTTCAGAGGTCAACTGTAAACCAGTCCTTTGGAATGTTGGTTTGCTTTCTTGGGCGACACGGTGGCGCAGCGGTTAGTGCTCTGGCCTCATAGCAAAAAGGTTCTGGGTTCAACTCCCAGTCGACCCGGGGCCTTTCTATATGGAGTTTGCGTGTTCTCCCCGTGTCTGCGTAGGTTACCTCTGGGTACTACAGTTTCCTCCTACAACTAAAAACATGTCCATTAATGCCTCCCCTGACCCTTCCTCCAGGGCTCCCCTGCAAAAGAGATTCTGAATCTCAGTGGGACTTCCCTGGTTAAATAAAGGTCAATTCAATTAATTCTTCAAACACACAAACCCTTAGCCTAATTTTAACAAATACATTTTACATCACATCATTCAAACAATTGAATGATTAGAAATGAAACACTTAAACACACATAGAAAATATTTTTTCTAACAGGTTACAAACCTCGTTTCCATATTTTCTGTATTTTGAGCTTTTACAGGAGTAAATGTCCTTTCTCTCCACTGACTCTCATGCATTTGATTTTTCACCCTCAAAAGTTACACTGTGTCACTTTAAACATGAGAAAATGTAAGTTATAAAAAAGATGTTACACCAGCCAGAGTCTGTAGATGGCGCCAGTGAGAAACTTTCACTTTCCTCCAGCTCAGCGCAGAGACACACGGACGTAACCAGACGCAACTCTCAAAACGCACAACATGGGTCCAGACATCAGACTCAAACAGCCCGGCTCTCTGTGTTTGGCTCTAGGTAAGATATTTTACTGTCTTTTTATATTATCACAGTCAATGTTCTGTCATATCTTCAGGAGTTCACTGTAAAAACGTTTTACTTTTATTGTCCTAAATGTTGTTGCTGGAAACGTCTTGCAGCTACAAATCAGAAAAAGATCCCAACACGACCACAAAGAAACGGCTTAACCTCATTTGTGTTTGAGGGAAAATCCAGCGCAAATGATTCATGTTTGGGAAATATTTTGTCTTTTTTTGTTCCACTCAAAACCACAAACAGCATTTTCGTTTATTTACTTGTCCACTGCTGCAAGAATGTCGAAAATAACACATTTAATATCTCTAATATCTTTTATTCCCTCGAATGGCAATTTCTTGTGCTAAGTGAATTCATGTCAACATATTTTAAAACATTAACTTATATATTTTTGTTTAAATAGTCAGCATCATGCATCAGTTTTTCCAGAGATGGCAAGTGTAGGCCTTTAAGTAGTTTCTTTACTTTTTACCCAAAAACAGGTGAATTACCTAAAGTTGAGGTAGCTAACTTTTTTAGTTAATACTTTGTGTTTTCCTCTAAAAAGTCTATGATAAATGCAGCTCTTTGTGGAAAAAATGAGACCACTGAGTACTGTCTGAATTGAATAATAAATAATTTAAGTTCTAATCGGGAGCTGAATGCAGCGCTCTGATTGGCTGAGCTTGGGGTGGTCCACTTCAGTTTCACAAGATTTTAAGACAAAATTGCGACCAAAATGAATACATGTTGATTTTACCATGTGTGGAAGAATTTATGAGAGAAAGTTGTCAGATTTAAAAACTCAATTGTGTTTGCAGTGTGAAAATCACTTACTCCACCTTTAAGCCACTTTTTTTTCCTTTTTAAACACCATGAATTATAATTAATTTACTGTAAAGCCCATCTCAACCTCACTCACATTATAAACCAACTTTATGCGCTGCAAAAAAAAAAAAAAAAAAGCATTTTTAAAATTGGTAATTTTTCTGGTTAAGATAGTTTTACTTGACTTTTTTTTTTTTTCCAAACCAAATTATTTGGTGCGCAGTGGCAGAGCGGATTTGGAGTTTGCATGTTCCTCCGGGCACTCAGGTTTCCCCACCAACCAATAACATGGAGGTTAGGGACACTTGGTGGTGGTCGGAGGTTGAGGCGCCAGGTGTTCAGACGAATCGTCCCCAGGGCTGCTTACTGTCATTGAGTGAGGAGGGGAGGGGTTCATGTCACTGTAAAGCACTTTGTGACTGAGCTTTACAAATAAAGATTACTTACTTACTTAAGACATTTTTACCTGATTGCTAAATTAGTAAGTTTGAGTCAAGCTCAAATCTCTTGAAAACAGTCAAAAACGTCTTGAAACAAGTGAATTAAGCTGACAAATTTCTAGTATTCTAGTAGTTTTACTAGACTAGTAGACTAGACCTAGACTAGACCTTTGGCAGTGTGATTGTACTTTTTGCTTTTTTTACTTAAGTAATTTTACACAAGTTAACTTTTTTTACTTTTACTCACGTAAAGGAGTTTCAGCAAGACTTTGACTTTTACCAGAGTTGCTTTTTAGACAAAGAACTGTACTTTTACTTGAGTGGGGAACTTCAGTAGCCTACTTTTGCCATCTCTGAGTTTCTATGTAATTACAATACTTTATTCTTTTTCGTTTAAGTAATTACCGCCCTTTTTTTCAAAAAAATTAAATATCTTTTTGATGACGATTAAGGTTTTTGTTTAACAATAGTAAATACATTTGATGGATAATTTAATTTTGAATAAAGTAATGAGTTTTTTCAGTTGAAGAAACCATTATGTTCTTTGTTCTTTTTGAATAAATACCTCTTAATTTTCCAGACAAAGTGTTTTTTTAATTTAATAGTGGTGCAGTTATACACGTGCATATTTCAACTGTCACTTTTGCCGTGGAGGTGTTGCATGTTCTGAGTTAAAGTTGATTCTTTTAAACCACTTCCTGTTTCAGATACTGGTGGGTTTGGAGAAAAAATAGTTTTCTTTAGAATGTCTCTCAACACGACCACACGCACAGAACATGATTTACCACTTTCACCATCCACTGTTTGTCCCAGTGTAACAAATTAATCATTCAACAAATAAACTGGAAAGTCGACCAAACAGACAGAGTTAAGAAGAATAGGATACTTACAATACAAATTTTGTCACATGGTCAAAAGGGGTGTTTGAGTGTATGAAGGATGTTAGTATCATTTCAGCTGCGGTTTCACTGAAATGTGTATGTTTACTACAACATGCTTTGTGTGTCTATTATACTGAGTTAAATAGAGGGATTATTGTTTATCAACACAGGAGATGCGCACACCCGATTTGCAGAATAAGCTGTAACAAGTCGAGCCAGTTCTATTACAAGAGTTTATCACTGTGCAAAAACAAAAGTTATACTGCTAAATCAATATTTGTAAATGAAATTCGACCCTTAAACATGACATTCAGGTGAGTGAAAAAATGGCGAGAAGGAGACAGACGTCTGTCAGACCGGTTCAGGCCTGAGCCAAACAGCTGCTCTTGTCCGTATTGTTGTTTTAATCAAAGAAGTTTCCTGATGGCCAACTAGACGGACAGTGGCTCTTTTTGCATTGAGCATGCCCAGTAGAGTGGAAAGTGACGTTGACCGATGATCCCTCTATATTTACAAAGTACTTGCTAGGTAATAGGGATGGAAAATCATTCTGAAACGTTAGTTGTTTGAAGTTTGCAGCGATCGTATCGAAAGATTTGTTTTGCTCATGTAGCCACTGAGCTATACACACACTCTGTAGTTGTATATTACACACAATAACACAATAAAAGCCACACTGTTTGAAGAAACAAAGCGTGAACTTGTGCAAGACCTGACTGAATGTGTTTATTATGTTGTGTTAACAACTGATGGGTGGATCTCTACATATGGACACTAAATATGACTGTTTACTGTTCAAATGTTCATAAATAATACCGGTTTTGGTATCACTTTATAATAATGTCCAGATACAAATCATTTACAAATGTTAGTTAATTATTAAGATAAAATTATCCAGTCATTACTAAATGATTAGATAGTATTTAGTAATAATAAATAAACATTTACTAACTTTCTGTGACTGACCATTGGAAAACGTTAACAACCAATTTGGCTACGTTTAGGCACAATTCTATGGTTATGTTTAGGATTGGGATTTTTGATATTTTTGATTTTTTTTTGGAAAACCTATAAATGGTCATCACTTTAGAATAGGGGCCGGAAGTAAATGATTAGCAAATGTTTGCTTATTATTAGTAAATACTATCTAATCATTTACTGATGATCAGGTAATGTTATCTTAATGGTTAACTAACATTTACAAATGATTTGTATCTGGACATTTTTGTAAAGTGTTACTCAGGTTTTGAGAACTAAAAACAGTGTATTTGTTTTAAATGTAATTTATTATGGTTTATTTTGTGTCTTAAAGTAAAAAAAAATGTTAATCCCAATAAACTAACAAAATCGAAGACAATCTAAATTTGTGGCTGCAAAATTGAAAACTGAAACGAATTGTGACTAAAGTGAATTGTCGCATCCCCCTATGTTGTCGTATTTGCTGGACCAAAGACAATTATAAATTAAAAAACAGCCAAATTCAGTCAAAACAAACAAAAACGTTTAGTGAAATCTAAAATATTTTCATGTTCAGTATGTTTTGCTAAACATGCCTATAATTTGTGTACACACTCAAAACCCATGTTGTAAACTGTAAACATAAATATATGTATTGAAGATAATGCGTTCTTAGTAATAATTTTTCTGTTTTTTCAGTTCTGTGCTCTTGTGTTTTGGCGAAAAGCGAAGTGGAAGTGATCCACGCCAAAGCAGGATCCACGGTGACTTTTAAATCGAAACCTTCTGCGGATCAAAAGGAGCAGGTGCTTTGGACGTTTGGAGCATCGAAGCCAGTCCACAGAATCGCCAAAATCAGCTCTTCTAAAGTCCACATCCTGGCTTTCGCTCAGTTTGAGGGCAGACTTCACGTGGACAACGAGACCGGAGACCTGACTGTGTCTGACCTGACTGTGAACGATACAGGAGTTTATCAGCTCCAGCGAATCCACTCACACATCTCTGAACAGTTTTTCAATCTCACTGTCTACAGTAAGATATTGTTTCATCTTCCTAATGAGCCTTTTCTTTAGGTCAAGATTTTTAGATTAATCAATAATCATGATTATTCAAGTTACAAAATATTCCTAAAAACAAATTATAAACAATCAAAACAAATGTATTATATTATTATTATTATTATTATTATTATTATTATTATTATTATTATTATTATTATTATTATTATTATTATTATTATTATTATTATTATTATTATTATATATATTTTTTTTTTACATATTTTTATTTTGTAGAAACTAGGGAAAGGGCAATATATCAGTTCCAGTTTTGGTATCAACCAAGTTTATAGAAAAAAAAATCAGATGTCCTTGTGTGTTCCCTTTGCACTTGCACAGTTCCTCTGAAGTGTCTCAAACACATACTGTATATTGGATGATTTGGTGCTAGAAAAGCTGTGTGGAGCAGTAGGTTTTAGGTTCACACATTAGCCTGTCTGGGATTAAAAAACAGCCCCGGACACTGGTCAGATCCAGCTCAATAGATGACACGCCAGCAGTGCCGCCGCCCCCAATACGCACATCACGCAGAGCGCGTAGGGCATCACCTGCTCTGGGGGCACCAAGCCGAGCTGTGCCGTCCCGCTCACCTTTCTGAAATCTTGCATAGGGCACCAAAATGGCTAGCAGTATTATGTATTACATTTTTTTTATGTCTTCAACTTTATTCTCAGAAGAAATATGACTTTTTCACATATTAGTTTTTTCTAGTAAAATTATTTCTTTTTTTACACTTCAACTTCATTGTTATAAAATTATAGACTTAATCTAAAAATGTTTGCATAAAAATACACAATATACTATTTTTATATTTATAACAATGTTCCATGATCCAAATTACCATTTTAATGTAATCATACTTTATGTTTAATATCGAAAATTAGCTTTTTATGACTTTAATCTTATAACAGTGTGAATTTAATCTCGAAACTTTACAGGTTCATTGTCGTTGTCCAACTTTTTGTCTCTTAAATTTCGTCATGCATTTCTGTTTCTCAAAAACATGCCAGTTGCCTGATTGAAACAGGTCGTGGGGCCTAATGCGGCCAGGGGGCCTAATGCCCAGGTCTCCACAATACTCCTGTAAAGTTCACCAATTAATGTTTTGCTTTTGAAAAGGCAATATCAAGTTCTATTTGTCTGCGGTAAATTGCCAAAATTGCCCGAAAGGTTCAATTGAGAAACAATATCTTTTTTCCAGGGAGTCTGGTCAAGGAAAGCAGCACATTTTAATGATATATTACATTTTTGAATTGTTTGCTAATGAAATGGATGAGTGAGCTACATGGTCAACTGAATTTCCCCTTCAGGGGATCAATAAAGTATTTATCTATCTATCTATCTATCTATCTATCTATCTATCTATCTATCTATCTATCTATCTATCTATCTATCTATCTATCTATCTATCTATCTATCTATCTATCTATCTATCTATTAATACAATACAAAAATTACAAAGACAGACAGATTACAAACATGAACAATAAATGATATCAGAGCATAAGAATAAGTCAGATAACAGTCACTTTCAGTAAAAGACACATTGTATTTGAACATGTTTCTGTGACACATATAGGTCATGTTTATGAAATCTGAAGTCAAATTCGTACATACGGTTCCTTTAATTATCTATGATTTATATTAGCATTTTATTTTTAGTTAAACCTATCAGAGACACTTTTATTTCCAAAACTGTCAAAGCTTCGTTTCCTCAAAAGTAACATTACAAGTTTCCTTTGCATCTAACTTCCCTGCACCTTCACCAGCGGCAGAACAAATCTTCCCTTTTGCTTCTCCAACTGAACTCATTTCTGCTCAATTTCCCACAATAACATCTTCCCCTTCTGCCCACTCCTCATCCGTAAGTTGTCTCTTCGACCCGGAGAAGCACAGCTGAGCCCAAAAACAGTCTCTAAAAATCTCACCTGTAACGATAACTTTCCATTTTTCGTGAATGAACAATAAGATAATGCACACAGCGAGCATACCTAATAAAGTTTGCCAAAGCCAAGGATCCGGTTTGGACGTTTTGGAGTTGTTTGTTGTCTTGCTTGAAATAGTCCCATTCATGTTTGGTGTTGTGGTACTACTTGGGGATAATTTTTTGTCATTTTTTTCTTGTTTTGGCAAAATTGTCACTGCTGCACCGTTTGGACGCTCTGTTGACTTGATTATAGTTGAAATATTCTCATTTTCGTCTTGTCTTGTGGTCAGGTTTGCGTCGTTTTGCGAAGGCGTTATAAAGGTTGTTGTAGGTAACTCAAAACTTGGGGTATTTTTTTGGTCATTCTCTTCTTGTGTTGGTGAAATTGTCACTGCTGCACTGTTGCTTGTAGTTGCGTAATTTTCTTGTCGTGGTGTTGGAGAATTCGTTATAGTTGCGTCGGTGGTTTGTACATTTTCAGAGACTCTTTGAGCAGCAGTTGTAATATCATTTGCGTTGCTGGCAGATTCTCCAAGTCTTTCCGGGGTTGGGTTTTCGATATTTGGCGCAGAAGATGGTGAAATCTCAGTGGTGGTCAGTGCAGAAGGAGCTTGGAGTAGAATGAACAGCATCATAACAAAGACAGCCATTGTCAAGCTGCAAAAAAGACAAATGACAATTTTATTTATACACTTGAATGATTAGACTGAACACTAATAAAGTACTATAAAAGAGTAAGTGTATTTCTTCAGTCGTCCAGGAAGGATCTATGATGGCTTATATGACAAAAGAACTTAAACCATGTCAAGCTGTCAGTCAGTTCCAGTCCCTGTGAGTTAGGTGATTAGCAGATCCAGGGCCCTGAACTTGAACAACCTCCAGTCAATTGTGTTTCTATCTGACGTTGAGTTTACAGACTGTCGAAAGCGTAGAATAGACATTCGGGTCGTCAAAAAAATTAATACCTCGATACTAAAACTGCTATCGATACTAGATACTCCTTTGCTTGCCAGACATTATTGTATTTGTACAATAATGTCACCACCTGTACGATTTACGGTGAATATTTCTGTAAGTATCCTTAAAGAAATCAACGAGACGGACCAGGAGATAAGGTGAAGGTCTGGCCAGGGTTGATTTATTTACATCACAGATGGAAAGCAGGAACAATGTAGACTCGTCAACAAAGACATATCTTGCATGCAGATGTAAATAGCTTAGCTTAGAGGAGTACACTACTGCAGCATTGCAACAACACAAAACCTTTTCCATACATGAGTATGTTTTTCCTCTGCAGAAGGCCACCAGGACCCAAGCCCAGATGTAGACACATTTACATCAGGATGTAGGCTTGAGGATGTTAGGATGTCAACGTGTTAACTCCATTTAAAGTTGCTATCGATGAGCCTGACAAGATACATTATGGACTTTACTATCTTTAGCTATTTGGGTGTCTTATGCAAGGTTTCCAAGTGATCAGTTCTGGGCAATTAGAGCAATGGTTGCCAAAGAGGGGGGAGCAAGGACAGTGCAGGTAGAGCGGTAAGCTAGGCGAAACACTGTTTAAGCATTTGGGGCTTTAAAAAAATGCATCATCATATCTGCAGACGTCTAAATTCATCTGCTGTTTTTCCTCATAACTGGCCCAATATGTGTCCTCCTGACGCAAAATAAAAATTGGCTAAGAACTTATGAGTTGTAGAACATGTTTCTGTTTTTAAAACGCTTTAAGAATCATCAGACAAATGCGTCTCCAGTGATTATGTGCCGGGTCTAAACAAAAATCCCAAATCCTGCATTTCGGTGTGCTTTTTACCTAATTGCCAGTGTTCATGTCACTCCCCGGGCAGCAGACGGAAGGGCACTGCTTGGCTTGGTGCAGTGCAGTGCAGGTGGTGCCCTACGCGTCTGTGTTATGTGCCACCAACTACAAAGGAATCATGAACTCTTGCCACTGGAACAAATATCATTTCCTTTCGTCTTCCTTGTGTTCTATTGTTTCATTTGTTTGGGGAGGACCCTCAGACCCCCTTGTTAAATTCACGTTAAAGCTCATGTTACTGTTTACAGACTAAAGATGAAAATTAGTTTGTCACAGAGTCTTTTTTTCTTGAGTCTCAGTGTTCTTCTTTAAGTGGAGGCGTTTCAAACAGGAAATGAACCATGTGCTCAGACAAACATGTGCTTCTCAAACTGGAGCAATCTGTTCATTATAAACACACTTAACCTAAAACAGGCGCTAAGACAAGTGTTCGATTGCAGCTGTTCTGTCTGTAATGTTTCTCAAAATGTCACAAAAACCTGAACAAGAAGACAAACATGACTCTTTTTACAATAAAGATCAACTGTAAGTTATTAAATGGACACAAAAAAGAAAACTTACACAACCCATCTTTTAGTAATATTGTTATTTCAGTCATTTAAAATACTTGTAGTAACATTTACTGGCAAAAATGACAATATTAACTTGGATAACAAGAGAATATGAGCCTGGAAGGAACTCAGATTGCAAATAGAACAAGCAGAAAGGATCTAAGTTTGACCTAAAACGGGAAAAATACTGCTTCGGCTCTCGAAATAAGAATTGAATTGACTTTTTGAAGTCAAAACATGCTCAAATCATGATAATCACTGCTTCAATTTTAAACTCAGCGGCATATTTTAGGTTGGCCAGTGATGAGTGTGCTTTTAAAATAATATTTCTATAGTTGTACTACATTTTCTGACCTTATATTCTGTATTTTATCTGTCTAAATATGTTAAAGTGCTTAAATAAAATGTGATAAGATGATAAGGACTTGCCTGTTTGACCTGAAGCACGTGAAAAGACTCGGCTCGGCTGCTGTAGAGAGAATGACTGAGGTGAAGAATGAAGAGTCGAAAAGGAAATTTAACCATCGAAACCAAAAAACCACAACGTTTGAGCTACGCAGAAAGGAAAAGTACTGACTCTTAAGGCCTGGACCCAAGGACAAAAATATATACATGCAGTGCAATGATTATCAAACAAGTATTTCAACGAGAAAGGAGAAATGGAAACAGGTCAATTGACTTTCTGTTCAAAACTGCAGAACTGATAAGAACCCAGTGTAAAAATGTATTTTGATTAAGCAGTAGATTTTTTGTTATGAAGAGTGTCTGCATGGCAACTTTGAGCCTTACACTTTTTACTCAAAATATTTGAATTATTGCAAGTAAAAACAGACAAACAAGTGGGTGGGGATAGGTGGTAGGTGAAGACAAGGATTTTGTGAGCAATCGAGCATCAACTGCAGGACAAAACAAGATTTTTTAAACATGCATGAATCAATACAATTCAAACTATGAGAAAACACACTGATTTACATATCAGGTCCCCTTAAATCACAATAAATGGACACACTAAAATGTTTTGTTTTGAAGATCTAACTGTATTATCCACTCACCCATTGAACGCAGACACTGTGGCAGTGTCTTGCCCAAGGACACAACAACAGTCCACTCTCGTCTTCCCACTTTGTGAATCCTCCTTGCTTCTTTGGGCAGAGGGGAGGCCTGTTGCTGTGGATCCTCTGCCCACCCTACCTACTCTACTCACTCCACTTTACTTGGACTATTTATTAATTGCTTTGTATGTCTATGCTAATTGTACTGGCTGTGAACATTATGGTTGCTTTATTTTATTGTATTGTGTTTCTTTTTATTGTTTACTGCACTAGCACTAGTGCCCAAGACAAATTTCCTCTAGTGGGACAATAAAGTTTATCTTATCTTATCTTACTGTAGCACCTGGTTCCTAACTTAAAGTGTCTATGACAGGTTCAACCACTCATTTCACTAAAACAAAGTTCCAATCATTACATTCAGTATTTCAAGTGCGTAAGACAGTTTAACGTTTTTCTATTTTTCATTTAATTTTGTAGATTAATACCTGTTGTAATTATAAATTATAGTTTTAGTTTAATCAAGAACAAGTTTGTGAAGAAAAATATGAAAATATGTTGGAAATACCAGGAAGTAGAGCAGAGTTATTAAGTGATGACATCACACTAGGAAGACAAGGACATTTTCAATTTTCTCACAAGAAAGAGATTTTTTTGCTTTGTAAACACACATTTAACAAAAAAGTGAGTTTTAGCGTACTGTCATGGCTCAAGTTAAAAAAGCCTGTTACATTTGAAGAGTTTTAGCCTAATTTATTGCACGGTTGCCAGGCAACTACCTAGCGTGATGTCATCATTTATAAACAGGAAGTAAACTTTTTTATTTATTTATTTTTATTTAACCTTTATTTAACCAGGAAAGTCCCATTGAGATTCGGAGATCTCCTGGCCAAGAGGCTCCAACACACACAACCCAACTTATAATGCTAAAAAATTGCCAAACTGGAACAAAATTTAAAAAATCTTACGTAAAACCTTAAATATAATGATCTTAACTACGTCTTTGTGAAATGAGTAGTTCAACCTGTCATAGGCACTTTAAAAATTTACAAAGTTCATCCCAGTTTTGCAATTTTTTAGGGTTAAAAATTGACTTCCTGTTGATAGACGCTAGGGAGTTGCTTAACAACCATGTCAGAAATTGGGCCAAAACATTTATAATGTAACAGGTTTTAACTTCTTGAGACATTAAAATACATAACAACTCACTCAATTTGTTAAATGTATGTTTATAGAATCATTAAAATATGTTCATTGTGAGAAAATTGAAAATGTCTTTGCTTCTCAGTGTGATGTCATCAGTTTAGAACTCTGCTCTACTTCCTGTTTTTTTTTTCAACAGATTTTTAAACTTTTCTTCACAAACTTGTTCTTGATTCATGTAAAACTATTATTTATATTTACAACTAGTGTTAATCTACTAAATTAAATTAAAATTGGAAATTTGTAGAATGCACTTTAATTCTTCTTGTTTATCTGTTTTTCTACCATTATTTACCAGATTTTTTTCTTTTTACGTGTCACACATACAAACCTAGTTCTCTGCAGAGTTGAATGTAAAAAATACATCCAAAATGTTTTCTCTATAGTTTTAGAAAAGATGTTACACCAGTCTAAGTCTGTAGATGGCGCCAGTGAGAAACTTTCACTTTCCTCCAGCTCAGCGCAGAGACACGCGGACGTAACAGACGTAACTCTCAAAACGCACAACATGGGTCCAGACATCAGACTCAAACAGCCCGGCTCTCTGTGTTTGGCTCTAGGTAAGATATTTTACACTATCTATTTTTATATATATATTATCACAATCAATGTTCTACAAGATCTTTAGAAATTTACTGTAAAAATTCGACTTTTATTGTCCTAAATGTTGCTGGAAGCTTTATGCAGAAAAACTTCCCAACACAACCACAAACAAACGGCTTAACCTCATTTGTGTTTGAGGGAAAATCCAGCGCAAATGATTCATGTTTGGGGAAATATTTTGTCTTTTTTTTTTTGTTCCACTCAAAACCACAAACAGCATTTTCGTTTATTTACTTGTCCAGTAAGAATGTCGAAACTATCAAAATATATTACTGTATAACTCCAAAAAAAGCTATTTCTTATGTAAGTGACTTCATATCAACCTATTTAAGACATTAACTTATACATTTTTGCTTAAACAGTCAATAAATCCTCATTTTGAATATTATGCATCAGTTTTTCTATGCAATTACAGTAAATTATTTATGCTTTTTTTTAGGCTATTCACGTTAGTTTAAGTGACCATGGCCCTTTTTTCTAATTTTTGCATATCTTTTTGACGGCAATGTAGGTTTTATTTAACAGTAACTATAATTTTCTTGACAAATTGGGTTTTTATTTATTAGTAGTGCAGTTATACACGTGCATATTTCAACTGTCACTTTTGCCGTGGAGGTGTTGCATGTTCTGAGTTAAAGTGGATTCTTTTAAACCACTTCCTGTTTCAGATACTGGTGGTTTGGAGAAAAAATAGTTTTCTTTAGAATGTCTCTCAACACGACCACGCACAGAACATGATTTACCACTTTCACCATCCACTGTTTGTTCCAGTGTAACAAATAAATCAGAAGACCACCAAACAGACAGAGTTAAGAAGAATACTGTAATTTCTGCAGTATTAGTAAGAAAAATGATAAAGTACATATATAGGCCGCACTTGTTAATAGTCAGTCTATAAGAATCTATAATTTTGCTGCATTGCTGTATAAGCCGCATAGTCCAAAGCTCTTGAAAAAAGTAGTGGCTTATAATCCAGAAATTATGGTACTTACAATGCAAATGTACTGTGTTTGTCACATGGTCCCAGGGGAGTCAGACTAGGTCAGTGGTCTGCAACCTGCGGCTCTTTAAGGACTCCAGTGTGGCTCTTCACAGTCTGATTTAGGAATAAGAAATTACTCAATAAAAAAGTCATAATGTGTGCATTTCAAATGAGAATACTGTGTGTGTGCACTGGAGCTGAAAGACTTTATTCTATAGTTCTTAGCTTAACTCACATTGTTATAACTGATAGGGATGCACCGATCCAATACTGGGATCGGATATCGGTGCCGATCCAGGAAATTTTGCTGGATTGAGTATCGGCCCCATGATACCATTGTTGTGCCTTGAATATTAGTTAAAGAGTCTAATTTCCTGGCTGGTGTCGAACCAGAAGACTTCATAAGGTTTGACATTTTATTCAGAATAAAGGTGCACTGTGTAACTTTTTGGAGGGGAAATGTAAGCTATACAATTCTGGAGAATTAGAAAGTTAAAACCATACGTTGAGACATTGTGAATGAGGATGTATAGATTATACATCAGCTAAGGGACCCGGTTTCAACGCAAAAAAAAAAAGAAAAACATGAGCGCCTCCAAGCCAAAGACCAGTTCATTTAATGGTCATGCAAGCCTGTTCAAAGTAAAAATGCAGATTTGTATTTTTTAGTAAAGAAAAGACTTCTAAATGACAGAGACATCCTTTTATTCAAGTTTATTTTTGTTGAGTTGTGACTTGCACTATAAATAACAGATACATAACACTATATGAGCAAATTTCTTATATCAGTTGTTATCGTGTATTGGCAGATACTATGAGTAAGGATTAAACAACGAGGAGCTGTGCATTACATAGATATAATGCATGACGCGGAGTCAAGAACATCACTACGCGCAGCAGATGTTCTTACTTATAAACTACAAATTGTAAAAAATAGATACATGTAGTCAAATTGAAAACAATGCATTCCTAGTAATAGTTTTTCTGTTTATTTCAGTTCTGTGCTCTTGTGTTTGGGTGAAAAGTGAAGTGGAAGTGATCCACGCCAAAGCAGGATCCACGGTGACTTTTAAATCAAAACCTTCTGCGGATCAAAAGGAGCAGGTGCTTTGGACGTTTGGAGCATCGAAGCCAGTCTACAGAATCGCCAAAGTCAGCTCTTCTAAAGTCCACATCCTGGCTTTCGCTCAGTTTGAGGGCAGACTTCACGTGGACAACGAGACCGGAGACCTGACTGTGTCCGACCTGACTGTGAACGATACAGGAGTTTATCAGCTCCAGCGAATCCACTCACACATCTCTGAACAGTTTTTCAATCTCACCGTCTACAGTAAGATAATGTTTCATGTTTCTAATGAGCCTTTTCTTTAGGTCAAGATTTTTACAAAATATTCCTAAAAACAAAATATAAATAATCAAAACAAATTTTGAAGGAAAATCAAGTATTTTTTTCTGTAGAAACTGGGGAAGGGCAATATATCAGTTCCAGTTTTGGTATCCACCAAGTTTATAGAAAAAAGTCAGATGTGTGTTCCCTTTGCACTTGCACAGTTCCTCTGAGGTGTCTCAAACACATATATTGGATGGTTTGGTGCTAGAAAAGGTGTTTGGAGCAGTAGGTTTTAGGTTCATACATTAGCGTGTCTGGCCCTGAACACTGGTCAGATCCAGCCCAATAGATGACACGCCAGCACAAAATCAGCACAATAAATTTGCTTTAGCAATAATGACTTAATTTGTATTACGTTGTCATATATTATTATGGTAAAAAAAAAAAAAAAAAAGTTGTATTGTATGCTAGAGGTGAAATTTTGACATAATATCTTATTCTGGTCAGGGGTGTTTGGGGGTCCTCCCCCAAGAAAATTTTTACAAAAATAGTACATTTCTTGTAATTTGGTGACTTTTAGATTTGATTTTATACATGCAGTTGAGGTGGCTAGGCTTGTTGGTGGTTGGTTTGTAAAACATTAAATAAGAATGTTCCAAAATGATCCCAGAATCTTTGATTTCCCGCTGATCAGACCCATGTCCAGTCTGCCGAGTCTGTGCTTTCTGACTGCCTGTCAGTTTTCTCTCCCAACTTCTCGTATGTGGCTGTCTTCTCCCAGGCTGCAGCACTGGGCAACTTTGTGGATTTGGCCACTGCTCCCTGATCAGGCTGTGATTTAAAAAAATAAAATCTGCCAACGGCCACTGGCCGTGGAGCAGGCAGTTATTCTGTGCCCCCTGGTGTTTGAAAGTGGTTTAGGGTTATTGTTTCATCTTTTCTTATGCAATGCCCCTTCAAACAAAATTTCAGTCAGTGCCTTACCACACTAACTTTCTTTAAGAGAACAGTTTAGATAATTATACGTTTTTCAGATCCCATCGCTACACCGTCGATAAACATTGTAAAGTCACTCCGGGGAGGTTGTCAACAGCTGCAGGTCGAGTGCTCCAGTGAGAACAGCAGAAACTTGACTCTCTCCTGGTTCAAGCGCACAAAGTGGATCCTCAGGACGTTCAGTCTGGACATGGCCGAGCTCTCTCTCACTGAGCAGGTGGAGCTGAGCGACACCAGCGTTTACACATGTGAAGCCCAAAACCCGGTGGAGAAACGGAGCCAGACGATTCACGCGAGCGAGCTGTGTCTAAAGAACGGGGGTGAGCAAACGCTTTGGTCAGTTCACATCACTGCCGCTTGGCTTAAAGTGTGTATGACATGTTAGAAACTTTTTCAGTAATACATAGTGAACATGATTATAGTTAATATTTCACCAAACATTTTTGCTTGTTTGCTTGTTTTCACCCAGTTTGACTCTTTTGTCTTAAGTTATTATTGTATTTGCCCAGTAAATATGACATATGTAGGCATGATTCCACAATTTAGCAACCACATTGTAAATATGGGCCATGATTTGACAAATTATATAATTTAACTCTTTTTTAACTACAGGTCTCAAAATACACTGCAGCCCAGCAGTGCCAAGAGGAGCCACATAGGACAAAATGAATAATAAACCTATACAGGGATTATTTGTTTACCTGGGATGAGCGCAAATGAGTAGCAGGAAGAGCCGCAACACTCGCCAGCGTTGTTGTCAGCTACTAGAGTCAGAAAACAAAAGTTATGCTGCTAAATCAACATTTGGCAATGAAATTTGCATTCATGACTCAACACGTCAATGAAAAGCCTGGCGTCCGTCATACTGGTTCATACCAGATCAAAACAGCTGCTCTCGTCTCATTTTGTTGTTTTTATCAAAGAAGTTTCCCCAGCCAACTAGACCGACAGTGTCTCTTTCTGCAGCTGACATGCACATTCGAACGGAATGTGACGCTGACCGATAATTCTTATATAGAAATACAAAGGCTTAGTTACATTACTGAGATGTGACTATAAAGCCTAAAATGCACAGGAATGTAACAAAAATGTTCTTGTAATTGTCTTCCTATAATATAATGCTATGCAAGGTAATGTAATGTGGTATACAATTTGAATTTTGACACATAGTAATATAACACAGAAGAACTTATATTCTGTGCTATATTCCCTTCCTTGACCAACTCTGATTTGTCAATTTTTTCATAAATTCCAACTTAACTGCTGCAAAACTAAAATATACTGTATAACTGCTATGAAGGCTTCACACCAAAGTCTAAAGTAGAAAAATGAAATAGGCATGTGTCAAATGTACACCTGCGGAAAACGATAAGAACTATTTACCACAGGGACACACCAAACCAAGTCATAATCAGAAAAATAACCACACTTTACAAGTTTTGCTCAAGTTTCTAGGCAAGCAAGGCAAGGCAAATTTATTTGTATAGCACAATTCATACTCAGAGCAACTCAAAGTGCTTTACAAACAGGAAAAAATACATCAAGATGACAATACAAAGCAAGCAAAATGTTAAACGTTTCTCAGCTAAAACTTATCTTGTTTAAGTCATTTCTTTGTTGTAAACAAAAGTTTATTGGTCTTTGTAAGTAAGTAACTAAGTAAGTAACTCAATAAGTAAGTAAGTAACTAACTAAGTAACTAAGTATTGTAAGTAACTAAGTAAGAAGTAAGTAACTAAGTAAGTAAGTAAATAACTAAGTAAGTAACTTTGTCAGTAACAACATACAATAACAGACATATAACAAGACACAGTACACGTGGTCACGTGGTGGGATTTTTTGTTTGGACTTGGGTTGGGGTCAGAGTTCGCAGACGTAAGTAGGAGAAGGGAGGGGTGGGGGAGGAGTGTATGGTGCAAGTTAGCATCTGAATTTATGTCTGCAAAGTGTGAGCCACAGGCTAAAGATGTTTAGAGTTAGTCTCTGAGGCTTGTCCTTGGACAGGAGCTGTGGAATGCGCAGGATAAGATAGACCATAGTGCCAGCTGTCCTCTTTGGAGGAGGAGAAGGGGGGTGTGGGTTGCAAATTATTATAATCCATTTTTTGGCTGATCTTAAGCAAATTTATCTCAGATCACAGTCAATCAGTCAGTTCTGGAAACTCAGCGTCAGGTCCACACGTCCGGTTCATGAGTGACACGACAAAACGTCCATCCACATTGTCAGTCCTGTATCAGGACTGAACCAGGTGTAAACCAGCCTTATCCGTGCCACTTTCCGATGTAATCCTTCGGTCGGTCATTCACTCACCAGAAGTGCTTTAATTTCCACAGACTGTACCTGGGAGTGATTTGCGATAGCTGTCTTGTAAATTTTTCGATAGGGCAAGAACAAAACCCAAAAGTCAAATGCAGGTGTTCCCCTATCCAACATCCAAATCAGTGAATCATTTTCCTCCTCGAACTGGGTCATAAAGCCCACACTCACAGATGTTATAGTGTCCAGCCAGATGTCATAAGCGTCCTGTGTGAAGCTCTGAGCTGTTCGAGCAGGCGGGCTCCTCCGTCGCCTCATTCTTAGGTGAAAAAAGTTTCCAATCGCGCTGAGAGACCAGATAATCAAGTCCATTTTGCTGCTTTAGGAGCACATCAGGCAGATAGGGTCAAATAAGAAATTTGACAACACAAAGACAGCATAAGGCGATAGAAAAGACAAGAAAAGTGGGGGGAGTTTCTAGGTTTGTGAACGACCCTTATCATTCACAATGTCAAGCTAGCAGTATTATAATGATAACAATCCTCCTGATGAAGAATGTGTGTGTTTGCAGACAGCAGCAACTGGTGTCACAGTGAAGTCACGCTGAGACGGGTTCTCTCCGCCGTCCTCGGTCTGCTTCTGATCGTTATTGTGATCGACCATCTGAGAATCGGGACATGAACCAGAGAAAATCAACCAATCAGAACTCTTTAGAATGATTACAATCCATATCAGTGAGCCAATTGGAGCTGGACTCTCTGGAATCAAAAACCGAGATGGAAAAAGTCATGATTGGCTTGGAAAACATCAGAATCACTTTTGGTATCAGTGGCTCGGACAGCACAGTCACTCAAAAACCAGAGGATTTGAGGTTTGCATGTACAATTTATTTGAAAAAACTTCTTTAACATTCTGACTGAGTGACAAAACTATGATAAGAACACCTGTTTTTATTTGCCTAATTTGTCTTGTTGGGAGCGTTTGTTTGGCAGACATTTTATAAAATAGCTTTTCTGTTGTCACGGTAACAGTGCTTGCTTGTTTTTGCTAACTACAGTTACAGTTTAGGACATTTTTACTGTCGCACAACAAATAATTCCCTCATTTAACAGACTAAAAACACCTTATTTAAGAAGAAAAGGGTCATGATTTGAACTCTGTGTCATCCTAAAGTCTGTGTCAGTGAGAAATGTGAGAGAAACAGAATTGTTCCTGTTGTTTTTCTGCTTTTCTGCCAGTGTTTACCTGATTTTCTTTTTTCACATGTCACATACATATAAACTCAATATTTAGAAGTAGTTGTGGTTGTTTATATTTATTATCAGTCTGTTGCTGCTTTTTCCTATTTTAGTCATGTTTTTTTGTCTCCACTGACTCCTTCATTTTTGCCACTCACTGCTAACATTTAAAATGCTGCGGTGTCATCTGCATAACCTCTATATGCGGTGTGTTAGTTATTGGAGGGTAGCACACATATTTACCTACTAAATAACTATTGAATCACTTTTTTCGACTACTCAGTTCACAGATTACAAATATTTCATGCTTTGACAGACTAAAAGAGCAAGTTTTGTTCCCCTTCTCAACTACAAGAGACAAATATTAAAAAAAAAAAAAAAAATTAACAGAACCTAGTACAAGCCCTAGTTCAAAGCTGACATCATTATATTGATTTATCTGCACAATGAGGGTGGTTCAAACATATTAATGCATAAAATAAAAAGAAGAGGTCCCAGAATAGACCCCTGTGGGACACCCATGCTAATGTTACATGTTAATGTCTTGAATTTGCGCTAAGTTGCTGTTTATTTGTTAAAATATTTTTTATTGTATGATTTTTTTTTTTTTTTGCCTAGAATTTGTGTCAGTGTTCTGAATTCAGAACTGTTTTAAATGCAAAGTCATGTGGTATTTAGCATTGTCAGGTGACGTTAATGTGACATTTTTGTATCATTATCATTACATTCTTACATTTCAGTAACACAGTTCTGATTAAAACTTTCTTAGCCCTGGTTTAATCGTCATCTTGTCAAAAATCCTCAAAACACAACTTTAGAGAAACTATGAGGGTAAAAGCTACAAATATATGGTTTGATTTGCATACTGACTGTATTTGCTTATAGACTTTTTATGAACAAATATCACCCATGAGAGAACCACAAGATCTAAGCCGATTACTATGTTAGAGGCTGGCATCAAAACAAATAAATATGTTCTAAACAAAAATGGATGGAAATGCTTGACTACACACATTACACAGAGACAAAGTTAATTTTTAAATGTTTTTATTTTGAAAACAGTAACATCCAATAACATACAATGATTTCTAAAAAAATCTAAACATAAAGTGTCCATATTTGACAACTTCAACAACAGTGTTTGATGTAATTCATTAGTTTTAATCCAACAGTAGGCCTAACAGTAAGAAGCCGTGTTAACACTGGACTTTGATCTGACAGATGGCGGGAATGAGATTGTCGCAGTGAGAACTGTACCAGCCTTGACCAGCTGCAAAACAACACAAGTATTCATATTAAAGGAAATGTTAGGCCAAGATGTAACAAAACAAGTAAGAATAGATAATCTAATAATGTATCGGCATGTTTCATTTCAACAGTAAGTCCCAACATGAAGTACTTCCAACAAAGCTTTATTAAAACGTTTTATCTTCAATCACAATAAGACGTCAAAATGTATGTTAGAAGCTTGTTAAACTCACCCTGAGTGTTCATCCTCAGACACTTGTAGGTTGAACTGGAGCCTCCACTCATGAAGTTGTAATAATCCATGTAAGATCCATCGTGCCACCTCCAGGAGCTCTGAAAAACACACAAGATTTTCACGTCACATCAGGCTTCTACAGGCAAATGTTATTCTAATCCGTAGGAGAGCAGCTAAATATGAAGATTGTTTAAATGCAGTTTTTTGTTGTATTAGTATTACTATAAAATTACGTAGCCTATAATGAATCCTTGTTTCAAGGTATTATACAATAAAGACTAACAGACGTGCCTCACCTCAAAGTAGTATCCTCCGATCCAGGCGGTGGTGTAGCCTGCGCTGCCCACCATGTACTGGAAGTGATTGTACTCCAGAGGGTTGTGAACAGCTGCCAGAGTCGCACCGAAGTTTGCACAGTAACTCTGCACAGACCCCAGGAAAAAGTCACTTTACTGACTCATCATTTAACTGTAATTTTTACTGACATTCAGCAACACGGAAGACATTTGCTTTAACTATAATGATTTGGAGTAACATTGCTTTTATAAAGTCTTCTGCTGTTTTTCCTATTAGTACAGCAGATGTGACGGCACAGACTAATTAAACAATGCTTTTCTTGTAATTTAGGAATCGAACAAACTACCACTGCACTGTTGAACAAATAGCAGCTTCCAGCGGTCATGAAAATCTAACAATCAATCAATTTATTTATATAAATTTATTTTATTTTATTTATATAGCACTTTTCATACATTTCAAATGTAGCACAAAGTGCTTCCCAAAATTGCAACAGATATACACACATCCATACACAAAAAAGAAGAAATAGAAAAACCAGAAAACCCCCCTTATGATAAAAAACAAAAAAACAAGTCAAAATCTAGTCAACAATCTAGTCCCGTGCAGGTCTCTACTGACGGAACCGTTTGGCAGTCTGGACCAGAGTCCTGCGCTGTGCTTTACCTGGACGACCGCGCGCATTCAGAGAACCGACCCGAGGTGGACATTACCCCGCGCTCGTTTATTCAGGGGCTGCAGAGGCGGTCACACACGAAGGACCCTCCGCGCATCACACCGGGACCGGGAGCCTGCTTACCGGCAGTTGTCTCATTCAAAAGGATTATAACCAGGACACGCCGCTGCTTTTTTTCATAAACTTTTCACACACGGATCAAGATTCTGAGGTAAGTCTTATCACAAGCATCGGATCATTTTATTATAACTTTAGGTCGACATAAAAGAATGTTGTTAAAGGGAAAACACAAACTTTTGAAGCCAAGTTTGACTAAGTGAATCCATTTTATTTTACAAATATACTGCCTAATTCAATAACTGCATTAAAGGGGGCTTTTTTTTACCTAAATAACTGACAAAATTAGAATTAATAAAATATATAAATTTATTATTATTATTATTATTTCTTCATATTTTCCAGTGAACTTTTGCACTGCTCCACTGTCATGTTGTGCAGGTTCACTGATTGAACTGGCATCAGACAAAGCAGAGCAGCCGTGCCACGTGGAGTTGCTCTCTGGAGCTCATAGCGGCCAACACGTAGAACATCTCTTTGCACCTCGCGTCAAGACATACGCCTGGGGGAAATCGGGGCCTATGTGACTATTTATGAGAAATAAAATAGCTTACTTAATTAGGCCTATTTCATTCAGACAGAACACAGCAGTCTGATTTAGTCACAAAGTGCTGTCATTTTCATTTACATTTTTGGCAAAAAAGACAAAATTTACTCAACAAAACTACTCCAGCTCATGGTCGTACACAGCATTGAGGTCCGTGAGATCTGGACCTTGATAGTTTTTGTAGATTAACTTCTGCTAAAAAAGACTTGTTGGGGAAAAATCTAATGTTACTAATAACCTGCTGCATTATCCTATTATGTTGCTATTTAGCAACAATATCAATTTGACTCAACAAATTGATTATTGATGAGAAGTTGTACTTCATGTCTGTAGCATATCATTTTTCTATATAAAAACTAATCAAGTTAATCTAATTAAAAATTACATGAAATTACATAATTTCTTTCCAAATTTTAGGTGTAGGTCTTCCTGCTTTAAGACAAGGTAGTTTCTTAAGTTATGAGAACTGACTGGCTTTATAACATGTCTTCACTCAAAACAAGAAAACTTAATATTTCATTTCATAAAATGTGCTATATACTAAAATAAATTATTCTGTATTTTCAAAAACCTGCGTACGGTCTTGTTCCAGCTAAATGAACTGAAATTAGCCTTGAAGACCTTGTCCATTACTCACAATGACATAGAAATGTTATATATAAATAAGAAAACATATCAAATAAGGAGATAAAGATTTCAGGAGTAAATTTTTACAGCGATATCACATTAAATTATAAAATTGTTACCTTCAGCTGCGCACACGGCCAGGGCCACACACAGAAGAGAGAGAAGCAGAAAACTCTTCATCTTTAAATGACTAAATACAACTTTCACAGCTGGAAATACACAGTTTCTATCTGAAGTTCTGTGCCGTCGATATAAGACAGTGAAGCTGTGAGCCTGCTTTTATACTCCGGCACTCACACCCAAACTGTCCATGTCTGGGATAAAGAGCAATAAAAGTGCATTTACCAGAAGAACTTTACGACTTTGACAAAGAAGTTATCGTAAAGAAACAAGACTAATGTCGGAAATACTAGGTTAACATAGACTAATAATTCATGTTTGTGTGACAAATTATCACATTTTTTTTTTATTAATTTTGATAGTCCTTATGGTAATACTTAGTTATAGATTTACTGCAGTCTGGCTCCTGAAGCTTGAGACAGAGTTTTTCTCGCCATTTTTCACTCACCTGAATGTAGCTTTTAAAGGTCGTAGGGTTGAATTTCATTGATTTAGCAGCATCACCTTTGTTTTTGCAGTGATAAACTGTAGTTGTAGTTAGCTGACAACTAGGGATGGAAAATCGATCGAAAAAATCAACTTGTGCCAGACCTGACTGAGTGTGCTTTATTATGTTGAGTTAACAACTGATGGGTGGACGGACTTCTAAATAAGGACACTAAATATGACTGTTTACTGTTTGAATGTTGACAAAAAACATTGTTCTAACTTCTAACAACAGTGGCTTTGTTTTAAATGTCATGTGTTATGGTTTATTTTGTGCCTTAAGAAAAAAAAAAGTTAATATAGATAAACTAACAAAATCGAACAAAATCGAAGATCGGGGCTGCAAAATCGAAAACTGAATCGAATCGTGACTTAAGTGAATCGTCCCATCCCTAGTGACAACAGCGCTGGCTCGACTCTCTGAGGGCGGCTGGGCGATATATCGATGTATGTATGTATGTATGTATGTATGTATGTATGTATGTATGTATGTATGTATGTATGTATGTATGTATATCGATATATATCATATCATATGAATTTTGCCATATTGTACATATCGAGATATTTTTATCTTGGGTAAAAAGAGCTCATAAAACCAATGAAAAGCAGTTACAGAGAAAAGTGACAAAGACAAGGAGATCAATGACATTTTTCTATTTGTTACTAATCAAATTATAAGCATGTGGTATGCATAAAAATGGTTGTTTTATTTGGTTTTACTCAACAAAACATACAACCAAAATGTAATTATTCAACGTAAATTTAGATTTCTACTTTCTAACCAGCAGACTACAGGCTTAAACATTTTTTCACTTGTAAAATGTATATTCAAAGATATCGAGTATTTTGTGTATCGAGATATGAAAAAATATATATCGAGATAAACATTTTTGTCCTTATCGCCCAGTCCTACCGGTTGCACGCGCATCGCCCGCGTTGATAAACACATAATTCCTCTATAATTACAAATGTAAACATGCACCTCAATAAAAAATAGGCCTATATAATACAAATGACAGTTTCCCAAGAGTTTAACAATAATTTAACAAAATAAAATGTTACAAGATGTCAAATTGTAATGTTTGCGTCATTTATGTGGATTTTGAAGCTTATTTACGTGTTTGGTAAAAGTTGTGGAATTACAGCTACGTATGTCATATTTATTGGATAAAAATGATACAAATTAAAAACCTCATCAAAACAGACAAACTGGGTCAAAACAAGCAAAATGTTTAATGAAATCTTACATATATAATCATGTTCACTGATGACATTTTTACTGTCACACAACAAATTATTCACTCATCAAACAGACTGAAAAACATCTCATTCAAGCACAGAGAAAGGACCACACGTTTGTTATTGTTGGTGTGAGATGTCGATGAGCTTCTCTGGTGCAGGAATGTCCTTCAGGTATAATAAAGTGTTATCTTATCTTATTTTATCTCTTATTGTTTTAGTGAAAGATGGACAATTGAAAGAAGAATTTAAATAGAATTGCTTGCCAGGATTAATCACTTTGGATCCAGATTTTCTTCCTCAACAGGAGAATGGATTCTTGGAGCAGATGAAGATGTTTGAATTAGTGCAACGATTGTTCACCCAACCATCTGAAAAAAAAAAAAAAAAAAACAATTATAACATCAGAATTTAGTAGTTAATAATGTAAGTAAGTATGAATAAAATTAAATTAGGCCTACTTACTGGTGCTGCGCATGTTCATACAGGCGTAGGTGGAATGAGGTGAGCTCTGACTGGACCATTTTGTGTAGTACATCCCCTGTCCATCAATCCACAACCAACGATCCTGAAAAATAGAGTTTGTAATAGATTTGAAAATGGTATTTTTTTAAAGGATACATTTTTCTTACTAAGATCATCTATGGAGCCCCAAATATTGCAAAAATCGTGTAGTAAACATAAACATGCTTGACTCGTAGACCCAGAGGGGTCAACAAGAGGGATTAATTCTCTGGGGGACCCATAAAAGCCACCCTTGTCCGAAGCCCACAAATTTCTATCGACGGGGTAATTAAAATTGGTCTGCAAAATCCAGGCGACATATTTCTAATATATTGTCTGACCACTGTGTCTGAGGTTCCAATGGACGTGTTTTAAAAAAAAAAAGATTGACCTTTATTTAAGCAGGAAAGTCCCACTGAGATGCAGGGGAGTCGAGAACTTGTAGGAAATCTACACAAACATGGGGAGAACATGCAAACTCCACATAGAAAAATGCTGGGTTGACTGGGAACTGAACCGAGGACCTTCTTGCTGAGGCAAGAGCACTAACCGCTGCGCCACCGTGTCGCCCAAGTCCCTGATTGACAAATGAATTATTAGCCAATCAGGGACTTGCATCATATGTATAAAACCAAGGAAGGAATGCTCCCATAGGACTGAAAAACATTTAGCATTTCATGGGAACATAAACTTTAACCAATCAGAGATGATTTCTTTTGTAATGCGATCCCTTTGGTCCTTGTAAAAACATAAAAGCTTGAGTCTCACCTGGAGATAGAAGCCGCCCAGCCAAGCATAGCTCTGTCCTGCAGTCTGAAGCATCTGCTGCAAAAAGCTGTGCTCTGTGGGGTTTGTGACAGAGGCCAGGTGACCTCCATGTGAGTTGCAGTGCTCCTATAGAGAATCATACACAAAAGATTTCATTTCATTTCATAGTTAACCAATACAAACAAACACTTTTTAGGCTGATCAGCTATAACCTGAATTCTCACAAACACATGAGAATCTAATTTGTTTGGGTCACTAGTAGCAGAACAATCAAAGCAACATCGTGGTTTCCTTAGATTGTCAGTGTAAACTCAAATGTAAAAAATCGTCCTTACCTCAGCGGAGAACCAGGTCATGGAATTCCTGACTAACAGGAAGCATTGTGAGCCGTGAAAGAACCAACCATTGGGGCAGAAGTTAAAAGGTGCTGCACAAGACAATGGCAGAAATGAATTATATATTATTATACTGCATTACAAAACAATAATTACATTATGTATACTTCAAATTGGGGGGAGTCTGGAGTGAGTTGCAGATTTTTTTTTATATACTTATTACTGTAACTGTACCTGCTTCAACCACTTGTTCCTCGGGAGCTTCTTCAGCTGCTTCTGTGAGAGAGTTCATACATTTTTTCAATTGGTTTAGAGACTTCCTGCATTGTTCCTGTGTTAAGGTCAAGAAAAATGTCCAGCTTAATGCTAGTCAACTAATTCTTGGTCAACTTAAGTAATGTTCCAATTATTCAACTAAAATGAAGGTGTGGCAAAAGCTCTTAAACTAAAAAGTATCTTTATTGACTCAGTCTGTGTTTAAAAAGATTCAAATGCAATGGAATTCATGCAAAAACTACAACTACAGAAAATGAATGAGGATATTTCTAAGAAGGCACATTCAGTCCAGAACTTCAGCTGATTCACCTCGTTTCAATGTTGTTTAATTTAGAGGGATTATATCCCCGTTGCAGAAAGTTACGCTGTTTTGTCTAGTTGACTGAGGAAACTTCTTTGAGAAAAACAAGGAAACGAAACAAGAGCGGCTGTTTGGATCAGGTATGAACCAGTCTGACAGACGTCTGTCTTCTGAAGCTTGAGACCGTTTTCTAGCCGTTTTTTCACCTGAATGTAATGTGTATGAGTCATAAAGATGAATTTCATTTGAAGTATGTTTCAGCTCCTGCAGCTCCTATTTTCAGCAGGCTTTAGTTCAGAATGAAGGGTTCTTATTAATAGAGTCTTTATTTTTACAGCTACATAGGTCAAAAATAAGTTATATTTTAGCCTGTGGCAAACTGGTAACAGGCCAATTGCTGAAATGTTCAGCTGTCATCTTTGAAAAGCCACACCATGAATCGACTTCCTGCCACCACCAGGGGGCAAAATAAAAAAAGCATTACAAAGCCTTAGAGTAAGACACAAAATTGGTCGATATATGTGTTAATAAAATGTCATAAGATGTAGTTGTGTCAAAATAGTTTTACAAGACTGAACCAGTAATCCTGTGGTGAGTGGGTGAACATCTCCACAGCCTGTGAGTGATTGTTTTACCTGGTTTAGGCTCCTCTTTCACTTCCACCTTCTGCACCACAGCCTCTTCTGCTGGAGCCGCTGAAATGAGAAATGACATATAAGTGCATCACAAACTCACAGTTTTACACTGGACTAACATGTTAACCATTGTGTCCTGTAATACATTTAATAAACAGAATATGTGGGATAAATTTGGATTTTTACCTGTGGCTTTGAATGCAACAGCAGCAAAAAGGAGAAAAATCACAGCCGACTTCATCTTTACAATTAATCTGCCAAACAAACATATCATACAGGATGTTACTTGACGACAAAATACATCTACAATATTAAAAAGTTTGAAATTGTACTATTTTCTGACACAAAAGAAAGAGAGTTGACTTACTTACTGAGACGATCCTCTTTGCAGTAATAGTAATAGTAGTGGTGGTAGAATAAGTTTGTTCTGCATTGATGCTGTGGATTTCTCCTGCTCCTTTTATACTTGACCAGATGCAGTCATTCGCTGTTATCATGTGGACTTTAAACTCTTTCTTACCATAAGTTATGTGTTTTAAAAGAGTTCATTATATTGCTTCCCAGAGATAAACGGTAAAATACTAATAATGTTTTATGACCAAACCAGAAACACTTCATTGGACTTTCATAACAATACAACTGCCTTCTTCACAACTGGAAATGTCAGCAAATACTGGCACAATTAGTGTTTAATGTTGAGTACTTTCAAATAATATTAACCCTGTGGCAAGTTGGCCACTGTCCAGGGTGTTTCCCCGCCTAAGGCCCAAAGTCACTGGGATAGGCTCCAGTCACCCGCGACCCCTAACGGGATTAAGCGGTAGAAAATGAATGAATGAATGAAATAATATTAACTTGTAAGTCCCTCGTCAAAGAAAGACATAAAATAGCTGTTTTGATGGTGTATTTATATTTAATTGTGGTGCTCAGAAACCTCCATGCTGAGTTTGTTTAAAGCCCATGACTGAAATGAATTTAGGAAGTTATGTTATTGTTTTTATTATTTTTGGGGTGCACGGTAGCAGAGCGGTTAGAGCTCTGGCTTCCCAATAAGGAGGTCGTGGGTTCGACTCCCGGGTCGGACCATATCAACATCTCACGATCTCTCTGGGTGGAGTTTGCATGTTCTCCCCGTGTCACCGTGGGTTTTCTCCGGGTACTCCGGTTTCCTCCCACCTCCAAAAACATGCATGTTTAGGTTAATTGGGCATCACTGTAAATTTCCCTTAGTGAGTGAATGAGAGAGTGAATGGTTGTCTGTCTAACTCTGCGATGAGTTGGCCACTGTCCAGAGTGTTCCCCTGCCTAAGGCCCAAAGTTACTGGGATAGGCTCCAGTCACCCGCGACCCCTAATGGGATTAAGCGGTAGAAAATGAATGAATGTTATTGTTATTTTAATTTTATTTTGCCACAAAGCTCTCTGAATTGCTTTTAAGTAGTGTTTTACAAATACATTTTGATTGATTGAAGTAAAGATTGATTGAAGCTTTAGTTTCAAATCCATTCAAGTCATTTTGCCAGTTTACCTCACACGCTCTGCACAAAAGAAACCTTCATTTTTTTGGTTAATATAAGGATTGGTAAAGCTGGTGTTTACAGCTGAGACCTGAATGACACTAGATTTGGCAGATTTAGGGTTTTGACAATTCCTCTGCAAAAGCTGAAGGTAATTGAAGTAAAAAAAAATTGTTTTATGGACCTAAAACTCAAACTTTCTATAGCTAAATTAATGTGACATAAACACAAATGCTATATGGGTCATTCTCTGAAAGTGGGACTATAAAGTGTGACATCCAGGCTGAAAATTCAAACTGCAGCAATTGTTTTATTTTTAGGTTAATTTCCATCTTTGAGAAGTGTACTGACAGGATCTATAATGGTCAAGAAAGATAAAGAACTATTTTTTGCAATATAGCCATTTCGATTTCATCTTCATTTGCTCTAAATGCAGCATAATTCCGCATGTAACATGGACACCAACTGGACACCACTTGGACCACATTTTTTAGCTGAGAGAGTTGCTATATTCTAAATAAATTGTGGATTTTTGAGATATTATGTCTGAATACACACATTAGTGGCGTTTATCCGCTGCAAGGTTCCTGAGCGTTGAAAAGTCTTCACTTGCTGATAAAACTGATCAGGTCCGTGTGTAACTTATATGGACGCCAACAGTTACATTCGGATACCCAGGAATTCGGCTTCATTTTCACAAAACTGATTACAAAAAGTAGAAAAACGAAATGCAACCATATTTTTCCAACATTATTCTTCATTTTATTGTGTTTCAATGCAGTATTTTATCGAGTTTACATGAGGAAATTACATCATGTTTATTGCTGGATAAAATTGTCACACTTTTGGTCATGATTTAAGCTATTTTTTTGAAAAACCGGTTGTAAAAAAAAAAGTTCCATCTTATCTTGGGCTGCAATTTTTTTTAATCTTTTAGAGGCACATTAGTAGTATACATTACATAAAAAATTAAAACAAAATTATTATTATTTACTTAATGAAAGCCTGTCAAATAACCAATGGTCAAAATGGTCCCACTTTCAGAGAATGACCCTTATGCAGACTGACTTTTCTTCAGTTTAAATGTGAAATAATTGTCTTGAAGTTGTTGCTGTCAGTGATAAAACAATGAATGAGAAATGGTTCAGATAAAAGTTTAACAACGTGACTGTAAAACATCTCAGATAAACAGTAAATGTAATAAACACTGGACCAGAGCCAAAAATTACATAAACATAAAGATTTTTACAGCTTTATTCACGTTCTATTTTTATTTATTTACAAAGGGCACATGTAAACCTGTTTGTTGGATAATTCTAGTGGTAATATATGTGCTTTTATATTAGTTTATTAAAGTGACTTGTCCTTGTACATTTTTATTTTGTTGTTGACCCTTTTTGGCCTTTTTCCTGTTTGGAATATAAAACAGATTTTACCATTCACAAGAACTGATCATAAAACTGTCAAGGAAAAACAGCTCAACTTATAGAAATAATGCCGCGTTCATGTGGTCCTCGGGAACTCCATGAACGCTCAAGCATCTCGGGACAACTGCTCGGTAGCTCGGGACACACGGAGCTGCCCGAGCTCTGCACCTGACGTCACTGACACATGGAGACTGATAAAAATCAGTTAGAAAATAAATACTAACAACCTTTAACGTTAGTATTTGGACAGGTTAGCATCAGATCTCACTGTTAGGTCTATTAATCTCTGTTAAATAGTGCTGTGTCATTTATTTATTATGGTTAACAACAACATCCCGATTTTCCGAAGTAAAAAGCACATGAATGCAAACTAGGTCGGAACCCCTATCTCTCATCTCGGACACACGAGCACCCGAGGACCACATGAACGCAGCATAAGAAGCTAAAAGTCCAGCTTGATAACAAAGACATTTTATTACATTACATACACAAGAACATCTCAGAGTTTAATATAAAGAAGAGAAATACAACAAGATAAAAGAGAAGACTCAAACAATTACATTAGATATATTTGTACTTGTGGCAATTGATTGTATTTTATCGTAGTTAAGTTGCAATGAGTGAAGAAAGTTACAAATAAAAGTCCAGAATCCCTCCCTTGTCGTTAAAAAGCAAAGACAGTTTACAGCCAACAGACACAATTTAAACAATCATTTAACAAAATAACACTGTTATTTTTTAAGGGCTAAACAGCTGGTGTCACATATAAACAGAAAATGCCATTGGTCAAGGCTATTTTCTTTTATTATTCTTTATTGATTTAGTTATTGTTTTTTTTTACTTACTGATCAGGAGCCTGCTATAATCTACACTCTTAAAACACGTGTTAAAAACATGTCTAGATGAGGACAACACAACATGTGTCAATTTTAACACAGTGACTGTGTTAATTGTTTGGTTAAATGATTCAGCACAATTCAAATCTTTGGGGTATTTATTCTTCTCTAGTTTTTATTCACCTTCTACAAAGCGTTCCATTTTAATGTGAGTTTGAGGGACACAAGAGTTGAACCTGGGTCTTTGTAAGTCATGAGCCAACCAACTCAGCCTCTGAGCCACCTGGTGTTAATTAATTTTAATTTTAACTGACCTTTATTTAACCAGGGAAGTCCCACTGAGATTAAGAATATCTTTTGCAGGGGAGCCCTGGGGAAGGGTCAGGGGAGGCATTATTAAACATGTTTTTAGTTGTAGGAGGAAATCGGAGTACCCAGAGGAAACCTACGCAGACACGGGGAGAACATGCAAACTCCACATAGCAAGGCCCCGGGAGGCCCGGGAGTCGAACCCAGGACCTTCTTGCTATGAGGCCAGAGCGCTAACCGCTGCGCCACCGTGTCGTTAAGTGAAACTCGACATGAGTGTTCTTTGTTTACCAGTATTTCCTGCACATGTGCTAATTCATAACGTAAACTCCCAAGTTGATCGTAAACACATGTAAACTTATGATGCCGGCTGTGTCCGTACATATGTACGCATAATCCGGTTCTCAGTGAGTGGCCACCGCACCCAGACAGACCCAGATATGGAACTAGATCTGGCAGCAGTGTGAGCCTGGTGTAAAAGAACTTTGCAGAAAATGAGAAACTGCTGAAACTTGCTAAAAACAGCCTAAAGATTTTCTGTGGTCAGTTCAAAACTGACATCACTTTATTGATTTATCTGCATAATTATGAACTTTGGAAAATCTGGATGGTTCAAACATATGCATAAAGTAAAAAGAAGAAGTCCCAGAACAGACCCCTGTGGGACACCCATGCTAATGTTAAAATGCTCTGTCTTTCCTCCTCTCGTTCCCATTTCACTCAACACTGTCCTGATGAAGACTTGGTTTATTTGTTTTTTAGCTCTGGTTTATTCAAGATCTAGTCAAAACCCAACTTCAGGGAAACCTTATTGTTAAAATTATGAATGAATGCTTTGTTTTTTTATGCTGACTGTATTTGATTGTTTCTTCTAAATAAATCCACAATGAGAGAACCACAAGATCCAAACCAAGTCTATATGAGGCTGGTTTCAAAACAAAATGAAGTCTAAACAAAAATGATGGGAAATGTTTGAAGTTTCTTTTCCCAGTCACAAACACAGAGACAAAGTTGCATTTTAAATATTTTTATTTTGAAAACAGTAACAACCAATAACATACAATGATTCCAAAAGTGTCCATATTAGACAAATTCAGCAACAGTGTTATTGTAATTCATTAGTTTTAATCCAACAGTAACAGTAAAAAGCCGTGTTAACACTGGACTCTGATCTGACAGATGGAGGGAATGGCATTGTTGCAGCTAGAACTGTACCAGCCTTGACCAGCTGCAAAACAACAACACAAGTATATTATTAAAGGAAATGTTAGGCCAAGATGTAACTAAACAAGTAAGAATAGATAATCTAATAATGTAGCTGTATATTTAATTTCAACAGTACTTACTAACAGTAAGTCCCATCATTAAGTACTTCCAACAAAGCTTCATTAAAACGTTTTATCTTCAATCACAACGAGATGTGAAAGTGTGTGTTAAAAGCTTGTTTAACTCACCCTGAGTGTTCATCCTCAGACACTTGTAGGTTGAACTGGAGCCTCCGCTCATGAAGTTGTAATAATCCATGTAAGAGCCGTCGTGCCACCTCCAGGAGCTCTGAAAAACACACAAGATTTCACGTGTAATGCATTTTGATAGCCAGAGCGACTCTCTTAGCAAACTATACAATAGGCTCAATTCACGTGACATTGTTTCTGGGTCTTATACAATAAAGACTAACAGACGTGGCTCACCTCAAAGTAGTATCCTCCGATCCAGGCGGTGGTGTAACCTGCGCTGCCCACCATGTACTGGAAGTGATTGTACTCCAGAGGGTTGTGAACAGCTGCCAGAGTCGCACCGAAGTTTGCACAGTAACTCTGCACAGACACCAGGAGAAAGTCACTTTACTGACAGAATCATCATTTTTACTGGCATTTAGCAACATGGAAGATATTTGCTTTAACTATAATGATTTGGATTAATGTTGCTTTTATTAAGTCTTTAACTGTTTCTAAAATTATGTGACGACACAGACTAAATAAACTACTTTTCTTGTAAAGAAGAATCCAACAAACTTACCACTGCACTTCTCCAGGTGTTGGAGTTTCTGTTGAACAAATAGCAGCTTCCACGGAAAAAATCCCAACCAGGAAGACAATACTGAGAGCGAACTGTGAGAAACAAGAAAAATACATGTTTTTATTAAGTAGGCAAAGCAAGATGTGAGTAAACTAAATAATGTTTGTGACTGTACCTGCATGAGACAGAGCGGGCAGCTCCTCAACAGCTTCTGTGCAAAGAAAAGAGAAAGAATTATTTACTAATAGTGTGACTGCACATAAACAATGGGCTACCATTTTGGTCTCAAAGCTACTAAGCTAATGCTAACTTAACACAAAACACAGACTAAACTAAACTGTGTTTTAAACAAGCATTACAAAGCCTTAGAGTAAGACACAAAATTGCCCTATAAATGTCTTAATAAAATGTCATAAGTTGGAGTTGTGTCAAAATATTTTCACAAGACTGAACCAGTAACCCTGTGGTGAGTGGGTGAACATCTCCTCAGCCTGTGAGTGATTATTTTACCTGGTTTAGGCTCCTCTTTCACTTCCACCTTCTGCACCACAGCCTCTTCAGCTGGAGCCGCTGAAATGAGAAATGACATACAGCAAACTCACAGTTTCACACTGAACTAACATGTTAACCATTGTGTCCTGTAATACATTTAATAAACAGAATATGTGGGATAAATGTGGATTTTTACCTGTGGCTTTGAATGCAACAGCAGCAAAAAGGAGAAAAATCACAGCCGTCTTCATCTTTACAATTAATCTGCCAAATAAACATATCATACAGGATGTTACTTGACGACCAAATATATCTAGAATAATAAAAAGTTTGAAATTCTACTATTTTCTGACAGAAGCAAACAATGAGAGTTGACTTACTTATTGAGACGATCCTGTTGGAAATAGTAACAGCAGCAGCAGTAGTAGTAGCAGTAGTAGTAGTAGTAGTAGTAGTAGTAGTAGTAGTAGTAGTAGTAGTAGTATTTGTTCTGCACTGATGCTGTGGATTTCTCCTGCTCCTTTTATACTCGACCAGATGCAGTCATTCGCTGTTATCATGTGGACTTTAAACTCTTTGTTACCATAAGTTGTATGTTTTAAAAGAGTTCATTATATTGCTTCCCGGAGATAAATGGTAAAATACATGAGTTTTATGACCAAACCACTTCAATGGAATTTCATAACAATACAACTGCCTTCTTCAAAACCAAGGTGTACAAACGAGCGGGCTAATTTTGGCATAATACAGCATTTGATGTTGATTACTTATACTTATAAATATGATGGTGAGCGTTTCTACTGCAAGGTCCTGGGGGTCTGCTACGTGAGCCGCTGACATCACTCACACATAACACATGCTTTCCTAGATAAATAAAATCTAAATTGTACAATTACACTTTTTCTTCATGGTGTCAGTCAGGCTGGAATAAACAAGAAACTACTTCTGGTTCTTTATCGTCACCTTTTTGCATTCATTTCACTTTTTTGCAAAGGTTCGGCACCTCTATGCTGCATTTTAAACCCATTCATTATTACACTGAGGTTGGATTACTGTGTCCATTGCTGGATTTATTTATTTTACCATGATGCCAATGCAGTAGCTTTGTTTTGCTAAGTCTATGTACTCAACAAGTAAAGTTTTCATCACTTGAAATGGTCGTTTGTCACATCATTAAGGCAGCATTTGGTGAGGAATGTTATTTCATGTTTCTATCTGCTCTTTTCCATCTGGTTTTCGACTGAGCCCGTGTTTTCTCATGTCCAATCATCGTGCTTAAAAGAGTCGACCAGAGTAAGCCGCTGTGTAGAAGCAAGGCCAATGGAAACTGCATAGGATCGTACCTTATCGCCCTGAGCCAAGCTTATGGAAACAGGGCTTGAGTAGCTAACTTTTTTACTTGCAATTTAGTAAACTTTGTGTTTTCCACTATATAGTATCCGTGTGTGAAAAAATTATACCCCTAAGTGCTGTCTGAATTGAATAATACAGAAGTTCTAATCAGGAGCCGAATGCATCACTCTGGCTGAGCTTAAATGGGCTTCTCAAGATATATGAGAGGAAGTTGTCAGATTTAAAACCTAAATCGTGTTTGCAGTGTGAAAATCAGCTACCACACCAGAGAACCACAGTGAAAGAGAGATTCACTCCCACTGATGGACAGGTTATAGATGTGACTAGGACAGAATCGCATCCAATTGCAGATAGAGTTTAAGTCTGTAGAGCCAGAGTTCTAAAGGAGAGGGAAATGACTCATCTAGCAGGACGAGGACAGGCTAATTCAGAAAAGGGAAGTGGAGAGGGTGTTCAGGCCCTTAATATTTGCAGGCATCATTGTTAGGGTGAGGATACAGTGCAGAACAAAACTGTGAGATTGAGAACAGTGTTTACTGTTCTGGAGTCTGTATGTCAGACAGAAGTCAAGAATAAAATGTTAGAACAAGAATAAGAGTCAATTTTGCATCACACGTGTCCCTATGTCGTCCCAAGGGCCAAATACAGCGCTCAGATACATTTTTATTGGCCCTGAAACCTCCTGAACAATTGGCCCAAAACCATAAGTATCACATTTTCAAAATAAATCAGTTTTTTAGGCAAATATCAACTATTTTACTGTGTACACATGTCATGCTATAGGTCTGAATAAGTGTGGCTCAATTTAACATCTTCTAAATGCAACCATTTGATTTTTACTTTTTGGCCACTTCTCTGATCCAAGGTTGCTCCTCCATTTAGTCTGCACAAACGAAGATAAAAGTCTTTTAATATTTTTCCTTTTTCACTGTGGATGTCAGTGAAAATCAAACTTTCTAAATGCAAAGTCAGTGTGGCATAAGCAGGCGGCTCTGAACACACGTAGTTATAAATGTGAAATAATTGTTCTGAAGTTGTTACTGTCAGTGATAAAACAGTGAATGAGGAATGATAAGAGTTCAACAAGGCCGTCTGAAACGTGACTGATATCTGATAACACAGATAAACAGTAAATGTAATAAAACCTGGAGCCAAAGGAAAGACACAATACAAATACAGAAGCTCTAACCACTCTGCACACAGACTCTGTAAACATAAATATTACAAAATAAGTAAGATGTGATGTAATTTTTTTGTTTATTATTTACAAAATGTGTGTCATTAGATTATTTACAAGCAGGACAGGAAATTATAATTATGACAATGACATAATATTAAAAAAAAAAGACTTTACATTTGTCCATCCATGGCAGTGGATCTCTCTGTGGTTCTCCTCGAGGTTTCTCTTTTTCCCCTTCTCTCTCTTTTTTTTTTTTTTGAGTTTTTGTTGAGTTTTTCCTTGCCGAGAAGGAGAGTTTAAGGAAAGGAGATGCTCTGGGACAAATTTTTATTTTCCCTTTTGTTGTTGTAAAAAATCTGCCTGCATTTCCTAATAATTATTTCTGATTTTCCAATGTTTGTGCTGGTATTGACCAAATGTTTCACGGTTTGATTTTCTGACCAAACGTGTTTGCTAAATCAACATCTTGTAAAGTCCGCTGAGATTTTGGGCTATACAAAAAAATTTTTATTGGATTGAATTGAAATTGAGGGATTGTTTTCCTATTTTATTTGTCAGTTTCTTCATAAATTGCAACTTAACTGATGTAAAACTAAATATTTACCACAAAGACTATCACACCAAACTAAGTCAAAATTTGAAAAATGTTATTGTCTGAAAATGTAGGCGTTTTAGTGAAAAAGGCTGGTTTCTTATGTGTTTAACCTCCCATGAAACTGTAAAATGTCTTTGCATTTTGTGCTTTTTGACGACACATGGAGAGATTCTGTTTTAAAAGTTTTATTACTTCCTGTAATTTTCAACTTTTATTTAACAATTTCTGCATCTTGTGCTGTAAAACTACGCTAAATATTTACCACAAGGACAAACCAAATATGATAATCTGTCTTATGATCTTTATTAATTGCAGTGTATGAATCTTGTTGCACTGTAATTCTAGTTTAATCATAAAATAGTTTAAGTGCTTTTTACCATTCGCCCGGGAAACAACGTAATGTTATTTATGCCATTAAAATTACAACTTATGGTAACAAAGAGTTTAAAGTCCGCTTGATAACAGCGAAAGAGAAGAATAAAAGGAGCAGGAGAAATCCAGCATCAGCTCAGAACAAATACTTCTGTTAGTGCTTCTATTATTACAGATCTGAAGATGAAAACTGCAGTGACTTTCCTCCTTTTTGCAGCTGTCGCCTTGAGAGCCGCAGGTAACACATTTAAATACATTAAGTTTTCGGTCTGAACAATGTACCAAACGCTTTTCCCTTTTTACAACAGAAGCTGAAGAAGCCCTGCCCGCTTTGGCCCCTGAAGGTAACAACAATACGATTATAAAGTTGCTCAAGTGTTGTTTTAATCACTTATTTTATTTTATTTGTTTCTTTGCACAGTCCACTCTCAGTATTGTCTTCCTGGCTGGGAGTTTTTCCGTGGAAGCTGCTACTACATGAACAGGAACTACAACAGCTGGAGAGACGCCGTGGTACGCAACTTTTTAATCTCACTATTTTGGGTGTTTGTTGTACTATTTTGAGCAATAGAAGTTAGGCTGACGACATCGCAGCATTTGAAATGTTGAGCCCGATCTCACAAGAAAGCGTACATTTACCACGACATGTAAATTGCGTATGATGATTACCACAAGTTTGCGGCTTTTTTGTGTAAATATCCCATGTCTCACAGTCCCAGTTCATTTTTTTTATGGTAATAGTTAAGACGTGTTCTTATTTATTTAACAAAATCCTGATCCTAAATTTCCTAAACAAAAGTTAATAAGGCTCAGGATCACACATGAGTAGATGTTACACCAATTTAGATTTTAAATAGCTAATTACTAAAACTGCTAAAATAAAGCATACTCTGACACTACAAAGTAATCAATCAGTTTTTCGGGTTGTTCCACAACTATTTTGTTTACTTCCTATGTTGTTTTGACAAATTTATTCCCATGTCAGTTCTGCAAACCTCCCAACAAACATGCGGATTTTTTTTTGTTATATTACTTCCCATGCTTTTTTATAAACCTCAACAAAATAGGAAAAAAAAAAGGTTAAAACAAGCAAAAATGTTTAGCGGAATATAACCTGGCTCAAGCCAGATGGTGTTGAACTCTAATTTGAGTTCTTCCACATTATCCATCTGGAACTTCCCCCAGTTAAAAGGTGGGACATTTAAAGGAACAGTATGTAAAATTTTTATTTCAAATTTCATTTACCTGACTTTCATAAGTTCACAGATACAAGGTAAACGTGTTCAAATGTAACATTAATTTACTAAGGCTTAGTTAATTCTACTTTAAAATGTGATGGACATGATTTTCATTTGTTAATGTTTACATTTGGTGTTTTAGTTTATTTAGAAAATTATGTTACGTACGGTTCCTTTCATGAAATACTTTGAGCTGATTGGGTGATTTGTCAAGTGCCAACCTTGGTTTGTGCTTAACCAATCACAGCAGCGAACTGTAATAATGTGTCCAGGAAATGTCACTTTACTTTCAAAAAGTATTTGTGCTAAAACAGAATCAACAGCAGCAGAAACACATACATTCACAGGAGCTGCCATCTTTGTGTTGTTTGATTCAGATGCTACTTGCTGTCATCTTTGCTAACAGTCCCCCTTAACCACTGCTGCAATGTGATTGGGCCGTTAAACCAATGGCTCAGATTCTAAACAGTCAGCTAGTGGAGGGTCAGATGGATTCTTTCGAGTTTGTAAATTCACAAATATTGCGAGAGAATGCATTTGGTTTGCTATTTATGTTTTACTGAAAAACATAGTCTAACCTGTCATATACACTTTATTCTAACCATTTTTCCTTGTGTCAGTGCAGAGTTACTGTGCAAACTTCGGTGCGACACTGGCGGCTGTTCACAACCCTCTGGAGTACAATCACTTCCAGTACATGGTGGGCAGCGCAGGCTTCAGCACCGCCTGGATCGGAGGATACTACTTTGAGGTGAGTCAGTCGCACTTTCTCTGGTCAAAGACTGCAGTTTGTTTTGAGTTTGTGGGGTAAAACCAGAGGAAACCAAACAGGAAGAACGTGCAAACTTCAAAAAAAGGTGTGACATGTGCCTCGCTTTTTCACATCTGCCAAGTCCTACTTTCAGTTTCAGAAAGACACATTTTCACACTTAGCTACTTTACACCAAATGACAAAACATTAAGAGCCTCATTTATCCAAAAAGTGCTAAAATGTGGATGCAATCTGAAATAAATAAATAAAATGCACCCAATTCAAATATTTTGCATTATTAGTGTCTGCGTGAGACAAAAATGTGAAAATCTTTTGCTCCTTTTAACTTATTTTGCACATGAGCAAATGCTTGATAAATTACAGAATAAGAAAATGTGGAAACCTAGTTTAAAAAAAAAAAAACTACAGCCAGTCAGACTATATATATACTGTAACCTGTAAACAGAGGTTATGTTGATGGCTTCACAGCATTCTAAACCAATCTAAATCAGTAGTGAGTGGTGGAAATGAATGAGAGACAATAGAGACAATTTCTCTTGTAAACACTCAAAACATTGCTACAGTTGGAAAAAGCAGCTACAGACAGATAATATATATAAACAACCACGGCTACTGCTGAATACTGAGCTTGTGCATGACACGTGGAAAGAGAAAATTAGGTAAACAGTGGCAGAAAAGCAGAAAAACTACAACAGCTCCTCTGTTACTCTCACATTTTTCACTGACACAGACTTTAGGATCACACACAGAGAAACTCACTTCTCTGCTTAAACAAGATGTTTTTAGTCCGTTTGATGAGTTAATTTATTTATTGTGCAACAGTTAAATGTCAAAAATTTCCAAATCCCATTAGCAAACAGGTTAGATAAAGTCTGCACTGTTGCCATGACAACAGAAATAGGAAAATTTCAGGCCCAAAGAAACAAGAAAAAAAGCATTTCATCAGGTGTTCTCATAATTTTGCCTCTTAGTCAGAATGTTGAGGAGCATTTTTCATTCCCACCAAGAATTTAAACATTACAAGAGATAATCTCGTGTTTTTCAGAGCTCCTGGAGGTGGCACGACGGCTCTTACATGGATTATAACAACTTCATGAGCGGAGGCTCCAGTTCAACCTACAAGTGTCTGAGGATGAACACTCAGGGTGAGTTTAACAAATCATGTTTGGTGCTTTGACCTGACAGGACTCATCTGTAGCACTTTGTTTAGAGTGCACCTTTTAACCATTATTATTCTTTATGAAATGCCTTAAACCATTCAGTATTAGAAAGACTTGTTTCTTCTTTTCAGTCATTAATGTTCATGTTTTGTTGTTGTTTTTCAGCTGGACAGGGCTGGTACAGCTCCAGCTGCAGCGGAGCCATTCCCTCCATCTGTCAGATGAAAGTGCAGTGTTAAAATAACCTTCTTTATATGTTTCTTATCCATGTTGTGTTATTAAAAATACAAACTTTAATGGTGCTCAGTTCACAGTTTGTCTTACATGTTTCAATCAAATTTTAAAACATAATATTGACAGCTTTGTGGAACATATTAAATCCAACTAGATCCAACTAAATACTGATTCAGGTGCCTGTTATTCCTAAAATGTCTTTATTAAAAATAACTAGTCTAAGGTGTGATCCCTTATGGGGTTCCTCAGGGGTCTGTTCTTGGCCCACTGTTATTTAGTGTGTATATGCTGCCGTTGTGTCAAATATTCAATAATTGCTCAAATAAATGTTTATATGTTTCTGCTTTATTATGTTATTGGACGTCGCTGTTTTCAAAATAAAACTATAACTCTACATGTTTGTGTGATGTTGACTCAATGACATACTGTAGCTTCACATTTGTTCTGATTAAAGGGAAATTATGGCCCTCAAAACTTTACTGATTAATTGCTATAAATTCTTTCACTGCCAGCCCTTTTCTCACTTTGACCCTCCTTTTCTGCCAGGCCTTTTTGCTCATTTTAAACAATAATCATGTTGTACATCAAAAAATAAAATTAAAAATAGTTATTCTACATTAATCCATTCTCTTTTTAGACATTTGAAATTCCTTGTTTTCACAAGATTTCAGCTTTTGACAAGAAACTTTTGAGATAACGTCCTTTTTCTCTAAATCAAACTTCATGTCTGTTGTTTTCTCAGGTCTACTTTTTGGTGAAAGAAAAGTGATTAAAACAATGAAGACAAGTGTCTTTTTAATCTTAAAACAAACAAAAGCTGTTAAAAGGAGGCAGCACAGCACTTTTTTACTTTCTGATGCTGATCCAGCCTTTTTCATGGGGCATTGATTATTTTATACCCTCCAAACATGAAGAAATGCATTTTACTTTGACACTTTTGGCTTGCTCACAGAAGAAGAAGTTTAATATTTCTTCTTTCTCGAGACTCGCTGCATGTGTCGTTCTCCTCAGAGTCCCAGTCCAGTAGGAACGTCTTTTCTTAATTTTAAAGATCAAATATCTGCTCTAAACTTACTCAAAATGTTTTCAGTTCAAGATTGTTTGCGTCTAATCTATTGGAAAAAAAGTCAACCTGAAAGTCAACAAAGAGTACATTTAATTCAGTCCTTAGACAGTCCTGTTTAACATATTTAATCCATCTTCTAAATACTGATTCAGGTGTCTGTTTTTATCCTGTGTTACTGTTACTATAATATTAACAATGACAGATTGAAAGTAGTCAAACTTAAAAGCACAGTCCAAAAGTGTCATTAAAAAGAACTAGTCAAAGTTGCAATGCCTAATGGGGTTCCTCAGGGGTCTGTACTTGACCCACTGCTAGTGATAGGCCAAATGAAGCAAGACTTTGAAGCCTTTGCTGAGCTAATGTGCACGTCATGTGACCAAGGCTTCAGTTGGTGCAAGATTTTAAATATATATATAAAAAAAAGTATGTCAGCATAAATCCTTCATAAATATTCTTGTACTTATTTATATTGACAAACTGAAATTAAACATGATCTAACACTACAGAGTGATAGATAAATTTACCAGTACTGACCCAGCAGTTGGCTGTTCTGTTTACTTTTTTAAATTATTTTTTGTCTAATGTATTCCTACGGAAATTCTGCTAAACTGACAACAAACATGGCAGATTTGCCAATATTTCGATTGTGACCACAGTCCACAGATGCTTACTAATTAATTTAATTGACCTTTATTTAACCAGGGAAGTCCCACTGAGATTCAGAATCTCTTTTGCAGGGACTGTACCTGATTTTTGCATTCTTAAAATGTAAACAAATAGAAATGATTAATTTTAAACTTCTTACTTCAGTCTTCATGATTTGCTCACATAACTAATGAATTCTGAGCTTCAGAATTGTTCATCATGATGAGTTTTAATGTTTTTCACAGCTGTTATCGGCGAGGTGAGTCGGTTTGCTAACAACAGTTAGCCACAATGCTAAAAACATAAACAGACAAAGTTGGACAAAAATGGGACATAAGTACACATAAACAGGACATTGTGGACTAATTTCCACCTGTATAGATACATTAACAAGATACCAGTGCTAGGGGGAAATAGTTTTTAAGTTATTTTGTTGTATAAAAATTTAGTATAGTCCCTTTAAGCATGACGATTCTCTGTGCTTTGTAAAAAAATAAAAAATAAAATAAAAATAACAAAAAAAGGAAACAAATGCAGTTGACATTGAGAAAATGCCCCAAACATACTGGGTAAACTGTGAAAGAAAGACATTTGACAGCTCAAAATTTTAAGCTTAAAACTCGAAATTTCAAATTTCTGTGGAGCTTTCTTTTTTTTTCTTTTTTTTTCACTTGCGGAAATGGGATTCTATATATAACAGCCTTCAGAATTTTTTTTGAAATAAAGAATAAAAAATTAAAATTGCAGTGACCAATGACATTTCTAGTTGATCAGCTGTTCTGCCCCCAAAATAGCAGTGTTTATTTGTTGAATATTTGTTAAAACTCCCAGGAAAGGGAGGTCACTGCCATCTCTGGAGGACATCTTCAGGACGCGGTGCCTACGCAGAGTTAACACCATCAAGGAGGACCAGACTCATCCATGTCATCAGTTCATCTCCCTGCTGCCGTCTGGACGCAGATTTAGGTGCATTAAAGCGCGAACATCCAGACTTAAAAACAGCTTTGTACCTAGAGCCATTATTGAACTGAACTCACAACAATGACTGCATGTTTGAATGAATGTTTACAGGGGATTTCACCACGGATGCATGAACAAATTTGTTGTACCTGTGACAATGACAATAAAGGTGAATTGAATTGAATTGAAATGTCCTATAATCTGTCATGGACTTTAAACAAACTCAGCTTTCTCCTTTGTCTGCGATGTTCTTGTGTATGGAATGTGTAATATCTTTGTTATCAAGCTGGACTTTTAGATTCTTATTTACTGTAAGTTGAGCTGTTTTTCCTTGACAGTTTTATGATCAGTTCCTGTGAATGGTAAAAATCTATTTATATTCCAAACAGGAAAAAGGTCGATACATGGTCAACAACACAAAGACAAGTCACTTTAATAAACTCATATTTACTGTTTAAATGCACATATTTTATCCCTAAACTTATCTAACAAACAGGTTTACGTCTGTCCTTTTGCAAATAAATAAAAATAGAACATGACATAAACATAAACATAAAGCTGTAAAAATCTTTATATTTGTGTACTTTGTGGATGTGTCTCTCTTTTGGCTCTGGTCCAGTGTTTATTACATTTACTGTTTATCTGAGACGTTTTACAGTCACGTTTCAGACGCCTTGTTAAACTTTTATCTGAACCATTTCTCATTCACTGTTTTATCACTGACAGCTATAACTTCAAGACAATTATTTCACATTTAAACTCAAGAAAAATCAGTCTGAATATAAAGTTTGTGTTTATGTCACATTAATTTTGCTTTAGCACTTAGAAAGTTTGATTTCAAAATGATTTACAAAAACAAATGGTGTTGTTTATTGAAGAAAGTTTATTATTTGCAGCAAAGATTTAAAAATGTAAAAAAAAAAAAAAATCAATAATAAGTGTGAACTCGAGTCAGACTTGAGTTATACTGACTCGACCTTGACTTTTGAGTCTGTTCTAACATTGCTTCCTCATCAAAACACAGCTGGAGTTCTGTCTGTGAAACACTATTCTTTCCCCTCTGAGCCTCAGAAAACACAGTTCTGAAAGTCACAGTTTTGTGATGTCATTAGTAGATCTTTGTTTTTTGTACAGTAATGTTTATTAAGGACAATGTACAATTTAAGCACAATGGCAGAGATGCTTGCACCAGATTGTAGCTTACAGCAGTTTCCATCTGTTGTCCTGGGGAGGGGAGAGGGAGGGCACATTGGACATGTTTTTTGTTGTAGGAGGAAGCCGGAGTACCCGGGGAGAACATGCAAAATCCACATAGAAAGGCCCCAGGCGGCCCGGGAGTCGAACCCAGGACCTTCTTGCTATGAGGCCAAAACTTCTAATTCAAAGGAACCTCCCCTTTTTCTTGATATAGTCTTTTTTTGTTCAGTGTCTGATAAAAAACAAACTTTTTTTTTTTTTTAAGATTTTTAAATATTTTTTAAGAGTCAAATCAGCCTCTGGGATGAATCAGACTCAGCTTGTGAGTCTGATTCATCCCAGAATATACTAGAATACACCATTAAAAAGCTCTTCTATGTCTCTCTTTGACCTGGGACTTACAAGTTAATATTTGAAAATACTCAACATCAAACACTAAATGTACAATATTTGCTGACATAAGCTCATTCGCAGCTCGTTTCCAGTTTTGAAGAAGACAGTTGTATTGTTATGAAATTCCAATGAAGTGTTTCTGGTTTGGTCATAAAACTCATGTATTTTACCGTTTATCTCCGGGAAGCAATATAATGAACTCTTTTAAAACATACAACTTATGGTAAGAAAGAGTTTAAAGTCCACATGATAACAGCGAATGACTGCATCTGGTCAAGTATAAAAGGAGCAGGAGAAATCCACAGCATCAGTGCAGAACAAACGTATTCTACTGCTACTAGTAGGCTGCTACTACTACTTATTACTACTACTAAAGAGTATCGTCTCTGAGTAAGTCAACTCTCTTTCTTAGATTCTGTCAGAAAATAGTACAATTTCCAACTTTATCTTACATCTTAGTCAAAGTTTTAGATGAAAATGACAAACTATTTAATATTGTAGGTGTATTTTGTCGTCAAGTAACATCCTGTATGATATGTTTGTTTGGCAGATTAATTGTAAAGATGAAGTCGGCTGTGATTTTTCTCCTTTTGCTGCTGTTGCATTCAAAGCCACAGGTAAAAATCCACATTTATCCCACATATTCTGTTTATTAAATGTATTAAATGTATTAAAGGACACAATGGTTAACATGTTAGTCCAGTGTGAAACTGTGAGTTTGTGATGCACTTATATGTCATTTCTCATTTCAGCGGCTCCAGCAGAAGAGGCTGTGGTGCAGAAGGAAGTGAAAGAGGAGCCTAAACCAGGTAAAACAATCACTCACAGGCTTCAAGTTCACAGTTATTCAGATGTTAAAATGTGTTGGTATGTTAGGAACTACTTCACATTTTAAATATAATTCTTTTCTTCTCAGTGGAAGTGGTTCTGGTGCAGGAAGTGGAAAAGAAAGAAGAGGCTCAAGCAGGTAAAACATTCACTCTCAGGCAGATGTGCAGAGAACCAGGTTGTCAATTTAGCTTCCATTCTTAGCATTGCAAATTGCATTTTATATTATTTCTTTTCTAAAATTATAATAGTTTAAAAACGTATTAATATTTCCATACTGAACATAAGAATATAAAGAAGAAAACATATTAGGCAACATAATAAAAAATATAGTATAAAATAAGTGTAGCAAATCTAAAGCTAGCTGGAGCTAGCTCAGTGTTAGCATAAGTTTTTCTGATCTAATCTATCTATCTATGAGGTTTTTGCTAAGTAATTTTTATATAAATAAATTCGATCATATCAGGCAATAAAATTTTTAATATCTTTGAAAACTACAAAAAAATTTAAGAATATTTCACCTAAAGAATGTGTTTCTGACTCAGTGCTAATGCTACTGTTGATGCTAACACATTTCTAAATAAAACTTATCAAAAAAACAAACTGTAATATTTTCACTTAAACCAGTCAAAGAATATTTACTTTAAATTCAGTTGGTTGTTTATTTCATTGGTTGTTCTAAAATACAAAGTTAGCATTAGCTTAGTAGCTTTGAGACCAAAATGCTAGCCTGTTGTTTATCACACTAGCTTCAGCCACTGTAGCCTACTGTATCAAGCTTTCTTAAATACAGTAAATTATTATTTTTTTTTTTTTACAGAAGCTGTTGAGGAGCTGCCAGCTCTGTCTCCTGCAGGTACAGTCACAAACATTATTTAATTTACTCACATGTTGCTTTGTTTACTTAATAATAACATGTAGGGTATTTTTCTTTCTCACAGTTCGCTCTCAGTATTGTCTTCCTGGTTGGGATTTTTCCGTGGAAGTTGCTATTTGTTCAACAGAAACTCCAACACCTGGAGAAGTGCAGTGGTAAGTTTGTTGCATTCTTTACACAAAAAGAATTGTTTTTGTCGTGTCATCACATCTTTTGTACTAATAGAAATAGCAGAAGACAGTTAAATGATGATTCTGTCAGTAAAGTGACTTTTTCCTTGTGTCTGTGCAGAGTTATTGTGCAAACTTCGGTGCGACTCTGGCAGCTGTTCACAACCCTCTGGAGTACAATCACTTCCAGTACATGGTGGGCAGCGCAGGCTACACCACCGCCTGGATTGGAGGATACTACTTTGAGGTGAGACACATTTGTTATTCTTTATTCTTTATAATACCCAGAAACAATGTCATGTGAACCAAGCCTATTGTATCGTTTGTTAAAAAAGCTGCCCTGACCATTAAGATCCATCACATATGAAATCTTGTGTGTTTTTCAGAGCTCCTGGAGGTGGCACGACGGCTCTTACATGGATTATTACAACTTCATGAGTGGAGGCTCCAGTTCAACCTACAAGTGTCTGAGGATGAACACTCAGGGTGAGTTTAACGAGCTTCTAACACACACGTTGATGTCCAAAATCAAGCTAAAATCACAAGGAATCTACATAAAAACATGAATAAAGTTGCAGTCTATAACTTGTTTGCTTGGGTTTGGATTGTAATTAAAGATAATTAAACATTATAAAATTTGACCATGTTGGCAGTATATATTTTTGGAGTGGCTTCAGAAATTATGTTATCTATTCTTACTTGTTTTGTTACATCATGGCTTAACATTTCCCTTTATAATGTTCTTGTTTTGTTGTTTTGCAGCTGGTCAAGGCTGGTACAGCTCTCACTGCAACAATGCCATTCCCTCCATCTGTCAGATCCGAGTCCAGTGCTAACACGGCTTCTTACTGTTACCGTTGGATTAAAACTAATGAATTACATCCAGCACTGTTGCTAAAGTTGTCTAATATGGACACTTTATGTTTAGATTTTTTAGGAATCATTTGATGTTATTGTATGTTACTGTTTACAAAATAAAAATATTTAAGATTTATCTTTGTCTCTGTGTTTGTGACTGGGAAAAGAAACTTCAAACATCCCCCATAATTTTTGTTTAGACTTCATTTTGTTGTGAAACCAGCCTCTTATAGACTTGGTTTGGATCTTGTGGTTTTCTTGTTGTGGATTTATTTAGAAGAAACAATCAAATACAGTCAGCATAAAAAAACAAAGCATTCATTCATAATTTTAACAATAAGGTTTCCCTGAAGTTGGGTTTTGACAAGATCTTGAATAAACCAGAGCTAAAAAACAAATAAATCAAGTCTTCATCAGGACAGTGTTGAGTGAAATGAGAACGAGAGAGGAGCATTTTAACATTAGCATGGGTGTTCCACAGGGGTCTGTTCTGGGAATTCTACTTTTTACTTTATGGATAAACAATATGCTTGAACCACCATAAATTTCCAAAGTTCATAATTATGCAGATAAATCAATAAAGTGATGTCAGTGACCACAGAAAATCTTTAGGCAGTTTTTAGCAAGTTTCAGCAGTTTCTCCAAAGTTGTTTTACACCAGGCTCACACTGCTGCCAGTCCAAATCCAGTTCCATATCCGGATCTGGGTGCGGTGGCCACTCACTGAGACCAGATTATGTGTGCATATGTACGGACACTGCCGGCATCACAAGACCACGAGATTACGTCACGTGTGGTTACGCTCAATTTAAGAGCTTACGTGATCAATGAGCACATGTGTAGGAATACTGGTAAACAAAGAACACTTGTGTCGAGTTTTGGGCTTATTTAAAAATATTTCAAGATATTGAAAACTTGTGTAGAAATCAGAATTTCATGTGTAAACTAACGCAACACATCTTTGTGTTAATACAGTATATTAACCAATCAGATTATAGGACACACAGCAGCATAAAATGCAATCTGAAACCACTCAACAGCAGGTGGCTCAGAGGCTGAGTTGGTTGGTTGGCTCATGACTTACAAAGACCCAGGTTCAACTCTTGTGTCCCTCAAACTCACATTAAAATGGAACGCTTTGTAGAGAAGAACAAATACCCCAAAGATTTGAATTGTACTGAATCATTTAACAGAACAAATGTGTCAAATATCATAACAAATTGACACATGTTGTGTTGTCCTTAAGTAGATATGTTGTTTTTAACACGTGTTTTAAGAGTGTAGATTCTAGCAGGCTCCTGATCAGTAAGTAAAAAACAATAACTAAATCAATAAATAATAATAAAAGAAAATAGCCTTGACCAATGGCATCTCTTGTTTATATGTGACATCAGCTGTTTCGCTTTGAAAAAATAACAGTGTTATTTTGTTAAATGATTGTTTAAATTGTGTTTGTTGGCTGTAAGTTGTCTTTGCATTTTGGTGCTTTTTGACGACACAAAGAGAGGGATTCTCAAATTACTACTTGTAATTTTCAACTTTTATTTGTCAATTTCTTCACTCTATGCAACTCAACTGCTGTTAAACTACAATCAATCAATCAATCAAACTTTATTTATATAGCACTTTAAAAACAACAGAGTCGACCAAAGTGCTTTACACACAGATGATCACTAGTAAAAACAATCAAATAGACAAACAAATATTTACCACAAGGACAAACGTAAATGTTTAAGTCTTCTCTTTTATCGTGTCGTATTCTCTTCATTTATATTAAACTTTGAGATGTTCTTGTGTATGAAATGTGCAATAAAATATCTTTGTTAACAAGCTGGACTTTAGCTTCTTATTTACTGTAAGTTGAGCTGTTTTTCCTTGACAGTTTTATGATCAGTTCCTGTGAATAGTAAAAATGTATTTTATGTCCCAAACAGTTAAAAGGCCGATTCATGGTCAACAACACAAAGACAAGTCACTTTAATAAGCTCATATTTACTGTTTAAATGCACATATTTTATCTCTAAACTTATCCAACAAACAGGTTTACGTCTGTCCTTTGCAAATAAATAAAAACAAAACATGAATACAGGTGTAAAAATCTTTATATTTGTGTAATTTGTGGATGTGTGTCTCTCTTTTGGCTCTGGTCCAGTGTTTATTACATTTACTGTTTATCTGAGACATTTTACAGTCACGTTTCAGACGCCTTGTTAAACTTTTATCTGATCCATTCTCATTCACTGTTTTATCACTGACAGCAACAACTTCAAGACAATTATTTCACATTTAAACTCAGGAAAAGTCTGTATATAAAGTTTGTGTTTATGTCACATTAATTTTGCTTTAGCGTTTAGAAAGTTTGATTTCAAAATGATTTACAAAAACAAATGGTGTTGTGTATTAAAGAAAGTTTATTTGCAGCAAAGATTTAAAGATGTAAAAAAAATAATAATAAGTGTGAACTCGAGTCAGACTTGAGTTATACTGACTCGACCTTGACTTTTGAGTCTGTTCTAACATTGCTTCCTCATCAAAACACAGCTGGAGTTCTGTCTGTGAGTCATTATTCTTTCTCCTCTGAGCCTCAGAAAACACAGTTCTGAAAGTCACAGTTTTGTGATGTCATTAGTAGATCTTTGTTTTTTGTACGGTAATGTTTGTACCAGATTGTAGCTTACAGCAATTTCCATCTGTTGTCCTGGGGAGGGGAGAGGGAGGCACATTGGACATGTTTTAGTTGTAGGAGGAAACCGGAGTACCCGGAGGAAACCTACGCAGATACAGGAAGAACATGCAAACTCCACATAGAAAGGCCCCAGGCGGCCCGGGAGTCGAACCCAGGACCTTCTTGCTATGAGGCCACTGTGTTGTGTTGTGAGTAGGCAAACATATAGAGCTTTTAACGATAAAAAAGAAAGTAAAATAAAATTGAATTGAATTGTCATAAAGCATTTTAAAACCCCTTCTAATTCAAAGGAACCTCCCCTTTTTCTTGATATAGTCTTTGTGTTCAGTGTCTGATAAAAAACAAACTATTTTTTAAAGATTTTTAAGATTTTTAAACTATGAGGGACTTGGAAATGTTAAAGATAGAAAGAAATTTGTAACCCTCCTATTTAGAGTCAAATCAGCCTCTGGGATGAATCAGACTCAGCTTGTGAGTCTGATTCAGTCCAGAATATAGAATACACCATTAAAAAGCTCTTCTATGTCTCTCTTTGACCTGGGACTTATACAAGTTAGTAATATTTGAAAATACTCAACATCAAATACTAAATGTGTATTTGCTGACATAAGCTCATTCGCAGCTTGTTTCCAGTTTTGAAGAAGGCAGTTGTATTGTTATGAAATTCCAATGAAGTGTTTCTGGTTTGTTCATAAAACTCATGTATTTTACCGTTTATCTCCGGGAAGCAATATAATGAACTCTTTTAAAACATACAACTTATGGTAAGAAAGAGTTTAAAGTCCACATGATAACAGCGAATGACTGCATCTGGTCAAGTATAAAAGGAGCAGCAGAAATCCACAGCATCAGTGCAGAACAAATACTACTACTACTACTACTACTACTACTACTACTACTACTACTACTACTACTACTGAGAATCGTCTCTGAGTAAGTCAACTCTTTTTCTTTGCTAACCCTAACACACTTTATCTTACATCTTAGTCAAAGTTTTAGATGAAAATGACAAACTATTTAATATTGTAGGTGTATTTTGTCGTCAAGTAACATCCTGTATGATATGTTTGTTTGGCAGATTAATTCTAAAGATGAAGACAGCTGTGATTTTTCTCCTTTTTGCTGCTGTTGCATTCAAAGCCACAGGTAAAAATCCCAATTTATCCCACATATTCTGTTTATTAATGTATTATAGGACACAATGGTTAATATGTTAGTCCAGTGTAAACTGTGAGTTTGCTGTATGTAATTTCTCATTTCAGCGGCTCCAGCAGAAGAGGCTGTGGTGCAGAAGGTGGAAGTGAAAGAGGAGCCTAAACCAGGTAAAACAATCACTCACAGGCTTCAAGTTCACAGTTATTCAGATGTTAAAATGTGTTGGTATGTTAGAAACTACTTCACATTTTAAATATAATTCTTTTCTTCTCAGTGGAAGTGGTTCTGGTGCAGGAAGTGGAAAAGAAAGAAGAGGCTCAAGCAGGTAAAACATTCACTCTCAGGCAGATGTGCAGAGAACCAGAGGGTTGTCAGTTTAGCTCCCATTTTAGCATTGCAAATTGCATTTTATATTATTTCTTTTCTAAAATTATAATAATTTAAAAACGTATTAATATTTCCATACTGAACATAAGAATATAAAGAAGAAACATATTAGGCAACATAATAAAAAAAATAGTATAAAATAAGTGTAGCAAATCTAAAGCTAGCTGGAGCTAGCTCAGTGTTAGCATAAGTTTTTCTGATCTAATCTATCTATCTATGAGGTTTTGCTAAGTAATTTTATATAAATAAATTCGATCATATCAGGCAATAACATTTTTAATATCTTTGAAAACTACAAAAAAATTGAAGAATATTTCACCTAAAGAATGTGTTTCTGACTCAGTGCTAATGCTACTGTTGATGCTAACACATTTCTAAATAAAACTTATCAAAAAACAAACTGTAATATTTTCACTTAAACCAGTCAAAGAATATTACTTTAAATTCAGTTGGTTGTTTATTTCATTGGTTGTTCTAAAATACAAAGTTAGCATTAGCTTAGTAGCTTTGAGACCAAAATGCTAGCCTGTTGTTTATCACACTAGCTTCAACCACTGTAGCCTACTGTATCAAGCTTTCTTAAATACAGTAAATTATTATTTATTTTTTTTACAGAAGCTGTTGAGGAGCTGCCAGCTCTGTCTCCTGCAGGTACAGTCACAAACATTGTTTAATTTACTCACATGTTGCTTTGTCTACTTAATAATAACATGTAGGCCTATTTTTCTTTCTCACAGTCCAGTCTCAGTATTGTCTTCCTGGTTGGGATTTTTTCCGTGGAAGCTGCTATTTGTTCAACAGAAACTCCAACACCTGGAGAAGTGCAGTGGTAAGTTTGTTCGATTCTTCTTTACAAAAAAAGCATTGTTTATTTTCTGTGTGTCATCACATCTGACTTAAACACAAAACAGCAACATTACTCTAATTCATTGTAGTTAAAGCAAATGTGTCTCATGTTGCTAAATGTCAGTAAAAATGTCAGTTAAATGATGATTCTGTCAGTAAAGTGACTTTCTCCTGGGGTCTGTGCAGAGTTATTGTGCAAACTTCGGTGCGACTCTGGCAGCTGTTCACAACCCTCTGGAGTACAATCACTTCCAGTACATGGTGGGCAGCGCAGGCTACACCACCGCCTGGATCGGAGGATACTACTTTGAGGTGAGACACGTCTGTTAGTCTTTATTGTATAATGCCCAGAAACAATGTCATGTGAACTGAACCTATTGTATAGTTTTCTAAAAGAGCCATCTTGGCCATAAAGATGCATCACATGTGAAATCTTGTGTGTGTTTCAGAGCTCCTGGAGGTGGCACGATGGATCTTACATGGATTATTACAACTTCATGAGCGGAGGCTCCAGTTCAACCTACAAGTGTCTGAGGATGAACACTCAGGGTGAGTTTAACAAACTTCTAACACACACTTTGACATCTTGTTGTGTTTGAAGATAAAGATAAAACGTTTTAACAAAGTTTTGTTGGAGGTACTTAATGATGGGACTTACAAGTACTGTGTAATTGAAATATGCAGATACATTATTAGATTATCTCTTCTTACTTGTTTTGTTATATCTTTGCTTAACATTTTCTTTAATAATATACTTACTGTATGTTGTTGTTTTGCAGCTGGTCAAGGCTGGTACAGTTCTAGCTGCAACAATGCCCTTCCCTCCATCTGTCAGATCAAAGTCCAGTGTTAACACAACTTCTTACTGTTACTGTTGGATTAAAACTAATGAATTACAATAACACTGTTGCTGAAGTTGTCTAATATGGACACTTTATGTTTTGATTTTTTTAGGAATCATTGTATGTTATTGAATGTTACTGTTTAGAAAATAAAAAATAAAAAATTTAACTGTGTCTATGTCTGAATGGGACAAGAGACTTCAAGCATTTCCCTTAATTTTGTTTAAACCTCATTTTGTTTTGAAACCAGCCAGACTTGGTTTGGATCTTGTGGTTCTCTCATAGTAGATTTATTTAGCAAAACAAGCAAATACAGTCAGTATAAAAAACAAAGCATTCATTCATAATTTTAACCATAAAGTTTCCCTGGAGCAAACAAACAAATAAACCAAGTCTTCAGGACAGTTTCGAGTGAAATGGAAACGAGAGAGGGAAAGACAGTATTTTAACATTAGCATGGCATAAACAATATGTTTGAACCACCATCATTTTGCAAAGTTCATAATTATGCAGATAAATCAAAATAGTGATGTCAGTTTTCAATTATTCACAGAAAATCACACAGGAAATGTTAGCATGTTTCAGCAGTGTATAATCTTCAAAGCTGTTTTAGACATCGCTAAAACTTTGTAGAATTGGGTGTTTGGATAAACACCATAATCGTCTTCAGTGTCCATTAATATAACGTCTTTATGTAGAACTAAATCTTGTTTTGCCCTTTAGAGGAGAAAGCATCTTTCACAGTAATTGATGTCATTGGCTATCCAGGCTGGCATCACCTGGTGCCTCTACTCAGTTTTATTACTTTCATTCGTTACTTTATTTGCACCAAAAGATAAATTGTGCTTGGCAGTGAGTCAGCTCATGGATGAGAGGATGAGACTGTGTCATCTTTGAAAATGGACTCTGCCAGTCTCTGAACCTGGAATAAAATGGGGCAGGATAGAGCTGAGACTCCCCCATTACCTTACTCGCCCATTTGACAACCTGATTCAAGCTGTTTTTGTTCTTAAGAGACAAATTACCAAACCATGAAACTAAGCAAAAAGATACACACAGAAATGATCCCTGACACATACAGTATGTTTATGTTCTACTTCCTGGACGACAAAACAATCAAAAAGCAGCGGTTGAGGCAAAAAAAAATCTACCCTGGAGTGAAAACCTCAATGATGCGTTTCCACAAACTGAAATGAAAAAGGCTGATGCACAGTGACTAAAAAAAGACCAAAGTACACAATTATTACACAATGAATTATTGCCTGGAGGCAGAAGAAATCTTTCTATAACACTTGGGCCACAGTTGACACTCAGCAATGTTTTCTCCAAATTAGACAACTCGGCTCAAAATGATCCAAAACACTCTGGATTGTTAATATACAAATACAAGGTAAATTTTGTATTCAGAAAGTAATAATAGACATTGACCTGATAGCAGGCTCCTGATCTGTAAATAAAAAAACAATAACTAAAGCAATAAATAATAATAAAAGGCAAACAGCAGTGACCAATGGCATTTCTTGTTTGTATGTGACATCAGCTGTTATTTTGTTAAATGATTGTTTAAATTGTGTCAGTTGTCTTTGCATTTTGGTGTTTTTTGACGACATAAAGGGAAGGATTCTTTTTTATAACTCCAATTACTTCCTGTAATTTTGAACTTTTATTTGTCAATTTCTTCACTCGCACAATGCAACTTGACTGCTTTAAAACCATACATTTTTACCACAATGACAAATATAATTGTTTAAGTCCTCTCTTTTATCGTGTTGTATTTCTCTTATTTTATATTAAACTCTGTGATGTTCTTGTGTATGAAATGTGTAATAAAAACGTCTTTGTTTTACTTTTAGCTTCTTATTTACTATAAGTTGAGCTGTTTTTCCTTGACAGTTTAATGATCAGTTCTTGTGAATGGTAAAAATGTATTTTATGTCCCAAACAGTTAAAAGGCCAATACATGGTCAACAACACAAAGACAAGTCACTTTAATAAGCTCATATTTACTGTTTAGATGCACATCTTTTATCCCTAAACTTATCTAACAAACAGGTTTACATGTGTCCTTTTGCAAATAAATAAAATAGAACATGAATAAAGCTGTAAAAATCTTTATATTTGTGTAATTTGTGGATGTGTCTCTCTTTTGGCTCAGGTCCAGTGTTTATTACGTTTACTGTTTATCTGAGACGTTTTACAGTCACGTTTTAGACGCCTTGTTAAACTTTTATCTGAACCATTTCTCATTCACTGTTTTATCACTGACAGCAACAACTTCAAGACAATTATTTCACATTTAAACTCAGGAAAAGTCTGTATATAAAGTTTGTGTTTATGTCACATTAATTTTGCTTTAGTGTTTAGAAAGTTTGATTTCAAAATGATTTACAAAAACAAATGGTGTTGTGTATTAAAGAAGTTTATTATTTGCAGCAAAGATTTAAAGATGTAAAAAAATTAATAATAAGTGTGAACTCGAGTCAGACTTGAGTTATACTGACTCGACCTTGACTTTTGAGTCTGTTCTAACATTGCTTCCTCATCAAAACACAGCTGGAGTTCTGTCTGTGAGACACTATTCTTTCCCCTCTGAGCCTCAGAAAACACAGTTCTGAAAGTCACCGTTTTGTGATGTCATTAGTAGATCTTTGTTTTTTGTACAGTAATGTTTATTAAGGACAATGTACAATTTAAGCACAATGGCAGAGATGCTTGCACCAGATTGTAGCTTACAGCAGTTTCCATCTGTTGTCCTGGGGAGGGGAGAGGGAGGGCACATTGGACATGTTTTTTGTTGTAGGAGGAAGCCGGAGTACCCGGGGAGAACATGCAAAATCCACATAGAAAGGCCCCAGGCGGCCCGGGAGTCGAACCCAGGACCTTCTTGCTATGAGGCCAAAACTTCTAATTCAAAGGAACCTCCCCTTTTTCTTGATATAGTCTTTTTTTGTTCAGTGTCTGATAAAAAACAAACTTTTTTTTTTTTAATTTTTAAATATTTTTTTAAGAGTCAAATCAGCCTCTGGGATGAATCAGACTCAGCTTGTGAGTCTGATTCATCCCAGAATATACTAGAATACACCATTAAAAAGCTCTTCTATGTCTCTCTTTGACCTGGGACTTACAAGTTAGTAATATTTGAAAATACTCAACACCAAACACTAAATGTGTATTTGCTGACATAAGCTCATTCGCAGCTCGTTTCCAGTTTTGAAGAAGGCAGTTGTATTGTTATGAAATTCCAATGAAGTGTTTCTGGTTTGGTCATAAAACTCATGTATTTTACCGTTTATCTCTGGGAAGCAATATAATGAACTTTTAAAACATACAACTTATGGTAAGAAAGAGTTTAAAGTCCACATGATAACAGCGAAAGACTGCATCTGGTCGAGTATAAAGGGAGCAGCAGAAATCCACAGCATCAGTGCAGAACAAACTTATTCTACTGCTACTACTACTACTACTACTACTACTACTACTACTAAAGAGGATCGTCTCTGAGTAAGTCAACTCTCTTTCTTAGATTCTGTCAGAAAATAGTACAATTTCCAACTTTATCTTACATCTTAGTCAAAGTTTTAGATGAAAATGACAAACTATTTAATATTGTAGATGTATTTTGTCGTCAAGTAACATACTGTATGTTTGTTTGGCAGATTAATTGTAAAGATGAAGACGGCTGTGATTTTTCTCCTTTTTGCTGCTGTTGCATTCAAAGCCACAGGTAAAAATCCACATTTATCCCACATATTCTGTTTATTAAATGTATTACAGGACACAATGGTTAACATGTTAGTTCAATGTGAAACTGTGAGTTTGTGATGCACTTTTATTGGTTGGTACATTTATTAATTTCTCATTTCAGCGGCTCCAGCAGAAGAGGCTGTGGTGCAGAAGGTGGAAGTGAAAGAGGAGCCTAAACCAGGTAAAGCAATCAGGCTGTGGAGATGTTCACCACTCACCACAGGGTTACCGGTTCAGTCTTATAACACTATTTTGACATAACTACATCTTATGGCAAAAACACACATATAGGCCACTTTTGTGTCTTACTCCAAGACTTTGTAATGTTTGTTTATGTCACAATTTAGCTTAGTCTGTGTTTTGTTCTTCCAGTCTTCCATTCACCAAACTATTTATTCATTTTAGTAGAAAAAGGACAAGATTACAAGATGCAATTTTTCAGTGTCTGATAAAAAACAGACATTACAGCTAATCTTTTCTTTTATCGTTATTGTGAACCCAATCTTGTGTCTGTGATGTCGTACTAACTCCAATGACATTACTGTGTCTTTAAGTTCACAATTATTCAGATGTTAAAATGTGTTGGTTTGTTTTGAACTACTTCACAATTTAAATATAATTATTTTCTTCTCAGTGGAAGTGGTTCTGGTGCAGGAAGTTAAAGAGAAAGAAGAGGCTCAAGCAGGTAAAACATTCACTGTCAGGCAGATGTGCAGAGAACCAGGTTGTCAGGTTAGCTTCCATTTTTAGAGCAGCAAATTGCTTTCTCTTTCTTTTCTAAATGTATAATCATTAAAAACGTATTAATATTGCCATACTGAACATAAGAATATAAAGAAGAAAACACAATAGCCAACATTATAAGTGAAGCTAAACTAACGCTAGCTTGGTGCTAGCTCAATGTTAGCATAAGCTTTTCCAGTCTAATCTATCTCGTGTGAGGTTTTTGCAAAGTCATTTTTATATTAATAAATTCTATCATATCAGGCAATAAACGGTGAGTTTTGAATATCTTTGAAAACTACAAATCATGGAAAAATATTTCACCTGATTTTGAAGAATGTGTTTCTGTCTCAGTGCTAATGCTAATGCTACAGTTGTTGAGGCTAACACATTTCTAAATAAAACTTATCAAAAAGAAACAGTAATATTTTCACTTAAACCAGTCAAAGAATATTTACTTTAAATTCAGTTTGTTGTTTATTTCAAAGATTATTTTAAGCTTAATACAAAGTTAGCATTAGCTTAGCTAAAGTGCTGCCTGTTGTTTATGTGCAGTCACACTAGCTTCAACCACTGAACTGTATCAACCTTTCTTGTTAAATACAGTAAATTATTCATTTTTTTTGTACAGAAGCTGTTGAGGACCTGCCAGCTCTGTCTCCTGCAGGTACAGTCACAAACATTGTTTAATTTACTCACATGTTGCTTTGTTTACTTAATAATAACATGTAGGCTATTTTTCTTTCTCACAGTCCAGTCTCAGTATTGTCTTCCTGGTTGGGATTTTTTCCGTGGAAGCTGCTATTTGTTCAACAGAAACTCCAACACCTGGAGAAGTGCAGTGGTAAGTTTGTTGGATTCTTAAACGACAAGAAAAGCATTGTTTAATTAGTCTGTGTCGTCACATCTGTTGTACTAACAGGAATAGCAGAACACTTAAAAAAGCAACATTACTCCAACTCATTGTAGATAAAGCAAATGTCTCTGATGTTGCTAAATGTCAGTAAAAATGACAGTTAAATGATGATTCTGTCAGTAAAGTGGCTTTTTCCTGGGGTCTGTGCAGAGTTACTGTGCAAACTTCGGTGCGACTCTGGCAGCTGTTCACAACCCTCTGGAGTACAATCACTTCCAGTACATGGTGGGCAGCGCAGGCTACACCACCGCCTGGATCGGAGGATACTACTTTGAGGTGAGACACGTCTGTTAGTCTTTATTGTATAATACCCAGAAACAATGATTCATTATAGTATCGTAGCATTACAACAAAAAAACTGCATTTAAACAATCTTCATATTTAGCTGCTCTCCTACGGATTAGAATAACATTTGCCTGTAGAAGCCTGACGTGAAAATCTTGTGTGTGTTTCAGAGCTCCTGGAGGTGGCACGACGGCTCTTACATGGATTATTACAACTTCATGAGCGGAGGCTCCAGTTCAACCTACAAGTGTCTGAGGATGAACACTCAGGGTGAGTTTAACAAGCTTCTAACACACATTTTGATTTTGTTGTGATTGATGATAAAACGTTTAAATAAAGCTTTGTTGGAAGTACTTCATGATACTGTTGAAAATGAAATATGCAGATACATTATTAGATTATCTATTCTTACTTGTTTTGTTACATCTTGGCTTAACCTTTTTCCTTTAATAATATTCTTGTATTTTTGTTTTGCAGCTGGTCAAGGCTGGTACAGTTCTAGCTGCAACTATGCCCTTCCCTCCATCTGTCAGATCAGAGTCCAGTGTTAACACGACTTCTTACTGTTACTGTTGGATTAAAACTAATGAATTGTTAGAATAAATTGTCAAATATGGACAACTTTATGTTCTGAATAAATTGTTTGTTATTGGATGTTACTGTTTTCAAAATAAAAATAATTAAATTGTAACTTTGTTCCTGTGTAATGTGTGATCCATCTAAACTGGGAAATAACTTAACAATTCAAACCAAAATCTTATGCATTTCCTTCAGCGTCTTAGAGACTTTTAGGTTTAGGTCTGATGGTTGCCCTATAGATGATATTTGTTAATAAAAAGTGCAATTATTTATCAAACTAAGCAAATATCTAAAACTTGAGACATGACACATCAGTAGAATGCTAAACCAGTTAAACCAGTGTCAATTTTAAATGTCTGAATACCGAAAATAATTGTATTGTGCTGTGTGAGTGTAAATTGTCTTTGCATGTTGATGCTTTTTGACGACGTGGAGGAATTGTATTCTAAAATTCAAATTACTTTTCCTAATACTTTTTTATACCTTAACATTAAACTTTTGCAGCTTTTTAAAAATGTTTACTTTATCGGAAGAGTAAATTGAACTAATGTGACAACAGTAAGTTTATCCACAGCCCACAGAAGTGCCTCTGAAAAGTTCAACTTGTCACAGTCACAGTGGGGCAAGTTGTCAGTTTTTTTGTAGTTACCTAAAATACATTTTCCAACAGTGTGCGAGGTCTAACATACACTTTACAGAAGTTGGACAGAATTACTCTTTTGTGACTCTGACCAAAAAAAAAAAGTTAAAATATACATTATTAATTATATCATTAACAATTAAAAATCATTTTAGCTTTTAATGCAACACTGTGTAAAAAACAAAAACAAACATGCATGTGCAACAAACATGCACATGCATGTTTAGGTTGATTGGGCATCACTGTAAATTTCCCTGTGAGTGAATGAGAGAGTGAATGTTTGTCTGTCTACCTGCGATGAGTTGACCACTGACCAGGGTGTTCCCTGCCTAAGGCCCAAAGTCACTGGGATAGGCAGTGACTTTGTCACCCGCGACCCCTAACGGGATTAGGCGGTAGACAATGAATATAGTATGAAAATTAATGAATAAAGTAGCATGCTATTGTTAAAGTATTTTTTTCCCGCTAAAACACCTTTAAAATGATTGCTAAAGTGGAGTTTGAGAACTTACCCCACTGTGGGGCAGCTCTGAACACAAATAACTGGATGTAAACAAGATGGAATAAAAAGACAGACATTTTTTTTAATTTGAAAAATGCTCCTTAGCAATCTGAGGCTGACGTCTGAAGAACAAATGTGTTTCTTAGCATTCTAAGGCTGTTTTGTTTCCCTCCTTGAAGCTTCTGTTTAGCAGAAATTTCTCTGTGTGATCCAAAAGTCTGTCAGTGAGAAGTGTGAGAGAAACAAAATAAGTGCTGTTGTAGTTTTTCTGCTTTTCTGCGACTGTTTACCTGATTTTTTCTTTTCACAAGTCACACACAAACTCAATATTCAGCAGTTGTTGTGTTTTCTTTTATAATTATTACAAGACTGTAGCTGATTTTTCCTATTTTATTCGTGTTTTGAAAATTTCAGAAAACAGAACAGAAAGAATACATCCATCCTCTGTTGATCCAGTAGATGGCAGAATCGTGCCAGTCATTCATAAGTTTTTCCACATCCTGTTGGAAAAACTTACTCGTGCTGCACCTCCCCCTTTTCTCTTTTTACCTGCGCCTTCAAAATCCACCCGTTCAATCTTTAAACTTTAATATTATTTACCGTAACAATGTGGATCCTGGACAGACACAAACCCTCGTACTGTCTTCTGGTGCTGCTGGGACTTTGCTCGTCGCTGCAGGACGTTTTCGGGCAGACCCAGACCCACTCTTCCTCCTCCACTGGTTCCCCCGGGTTGATCCAGGACTTACGGGCCGCTCTGGGGGACCTGGCCGGGGAGGGGAGGTCCTACCTGGGCAAGCTGGCCGGAGAACAGGCGGTGCTCTCGGTCCAGAAGGTAAAGTTAAAACACACGGGAAGGCAACGTGTTTCTCTTGCATTTTCACATAAATCATTATTTTCAATCATTTTAACCAATAAACCAAACTTATTTATAGGTTTATCTTTATTATAAGGGTGGCAAAATGACAAAAAGTTGCACAATTTTTCTTTTACACAATAGTTTTGGTCAAAGCTGTTCAAAAACCTCCACTTCCTGGTTCAGCTAGTTTGAATGTAAACAGCAAACAATACTTGACCTGTTTTTCTCGATTAATTTATTAATTGTGACTTGTCTGTGATGAAAAAGTACAACCAAGAAAGACTTTTACAACAAATACAGACGTAGTTATAAGTTAAAACTGTCAAAATAATAAATATGACTGATTTTTCAACCATAATACACTTTATCTGTGAATATTCTCAATCTAGGAGCTTCTGTTCAGCATATTTAACTATCTGGTTAAAAAGATATAGGAATAGGTCAAAATTTACAAATTAAAATGTGGAGGTAAATCACTGTTTCTAATGGGATTATACTGAGGCTATGGTGGAGTTTTATTTTGTATAATTTTGGAGAATAATTTGCTTTATTGTCGGCTTTATTTGTATAGCACATTTGCAACAACAACAGTTTAGTTTAGTCTTTATTTGTCAGGGACCATGTACAAAATCCATTAATCTTAATAAAAGAATAGATGAACTGCACCAGATTTAGCTATTGCTACTTTCCATCTGCAGTCCCCGGGCAGGTGAGCTCACAATAAAAAAAAAACATATTGACCCTATTTTGTCCCGCCTACTTTTCTAGGACATGCACTTCCTGTTTAGCTGCATTTAGCCTGTAGATTCCAGTCAATGGGTTTATTTTAACTGTCATTATATTTAATTAAAATTGCCCCACAAGACAGACAAACAAACACGTAGCTACCTTAACAGAGTTAAACAGGAAGTGCATTTCCAAGCCAAGTGGGCGGGACAAAATAGGGTCAATACAATTTGCATACATTTGTTCATCAATAAATAAACAATGAAGTAAATGATTGCATTAAAAAAACAACAATACTCATCAAAAATAATTTCTAGAATCCCATATTCATTTGATAGTTAAAAAGCTAAATTTTGTTTAATTCAAATTTACTACACATTTGATTGTCAAGCATGTGTTTTGTTTCATGTGAAAATATTTATATCTACAGACTGTTTCAGACTGTCTGGAAGCTGATTCCACTGTTTGATGGTTTGAAATAAAAAAGCAGAATGTGCAAAAGCAGAGGATCTTTTTGGAATTGCACAGTTTCTGTTTGAAGTGGACCGAGTGGATCGAATCGTTTGTTCTGAACAGAGTTTGATAAATTTTTTCAAAGGCGGTGTACCAGTGTTATTCACAGTGCTGCCCAAATTGTTTCTCTTGTACAATATTAAAAACAAAACATAATTAACCAATGCAAATAGACAGTAAAATTGTTATTTCAATAATAAAAATAGTAAAACAGTGTAGTTAGCGTCACGATATGAGCGAAACAGACCATTCAGAGATGGAAAAGCAAAAAAAACAAAGTTACTTCTGTGTTTACAACAATAGTAATATAATTTTGTACTATTAATTATTGTTCAATGAGTTTTTAGACTTTGAGAGCAAAAATTAGACTATTAGAAGCCACCATTTTCTTCTCTAGTAGTAGAAAACATTGACAAACTGATAAAATTGCAAGTGGTAAAGACAGTTGTTTAATTGTGTTTATAAAGGCTGGAAAAAACAAAATTTTCTCCTGGACATTAATATTTAAACAAACTTAGGAGTGTAAGATTTAACCAGTCTAGATCTTCCAACTATCTGCAACTATTTATGTTTTAATAATGTTGTTCTACTCAAAGTTCACATTTTGTTCAAGAGAATTAATTAAATTCAATTGTCTGCTTATTGACAAATTAATAAAATAATGTTTCGAAACATATTTGAACAGGTTTACACTAAAATCGAAATTTTTTCTGTATGTCACAGAAAAATACGCTGCTTATGAATAACATTTTGGTGCTTTAACACAGTGGTTGCCAACCTTTTTTGTTCCAAGTACCTAGGGATGTTACGATATCAAATTTTAGTATTGCGATTATTATAATGCAAAATATCACGATTTATGAATTATTCACGATTACTACGGCCATTCTCCCGGTCAACCGTGCTACTTTTTATTAAAATAAACCTTCGGATTGAAACAATCTTATTGTGACAAAACATTCTGCTACATTTGCTTTAATAAAGATTTTTTATTTGAAAAAAATTCAAATTTGCTGCAAAAATTTGTTTTTTCTATATTTTGAAAAGCTAATTTTTACTTCTAACATTGACACATTTAGAGGTATCGGTATCGGTTGATATCGGGTATCGGCAAGAAGATTTAAGCCAAAATATTGGGATCGGTATCAGAACTGAAAAAGCTGGATTGGTGCACCCCTTTATCTGAGATAAAAACATCTGCAGCAATAATTAGTAGTTTCAGACGAGGATCTAAAAACATAATTTTGTTTCCAAAAATGTCACGATTATTATTTTTTTGTTCTTACGATTATATTGTGTTTGGAATAATCACGATTATCGATTAACCTGATAATCTTGACATCCCTACAAGTACCCCCTAAATTTTGTCCCACACGAGAAGTACCCCCTAACTTGTGCTTTTAGGTAAACAAATGGATTTTCTAGTACAGTACTGCCAATTGTTGCATTGTATTTTCTTGTTTTTGTAAAAATGTAAAAAATAATCACAAATAACTTTTTAAATTAATTCAAAATACATTTAATCTTCTATTAAAGACTGAAATCCTTGGTGAGTGTTAGTGAATTATTGGCATTGGACCTTAAATTGTTATAATGTGTGAATGACTTGTGTCTTTCAGGCTTTCGGCAAAGTTTTTAAAGTTGTTGCAGAGAACGTGGCCACTGGACTCAACGTGATTCTTCAGTATGTTTCACACTTGTTTGAAACGGCTGGGTTCAAAGGTAATTTCATTTTCCTTCCACTCTCATGTTATAATCACAATTTAAATGTACTGGTAAATGGCTGAAACTTTTCAAAACTAACTTGAGAATGAGTTTAGCAAAATGTTTCACTGACAAACACTGCGAAGGTTGCGACAGTATATCTTTTTACTATCAAAACGTTCTCTTTATGTGACGTTACAGCATTCCACAGCCTAATAATGTTTCAGTCAGTTGAAGGGCAGGTTAAATTTGGTAATGTGTTTTTACAGACTTGATGTGAAGGTTTCAGAGAGAGAGAGACTGAAGGAGACTGCTGACACTTTCTTTTGTTTCTGTGGCCAAAGATGATAACTTCAGTCTTGTCTGAGTTTAGTTGGAGAAAGTTGTTTTGCATCCACACACTGATCTGTTGGATGCAGTGACAGAGTGAATCCACTGGCCCATACTCTGAGTCCTAGTCATAGTCCATGTGGCCCAGTCTCTCGCCCTCAGTTCCCCATGTCGTTCTTTGAGCCTCCCCTCCCAAGTCGTCTGTCCCCTGTAGTCCTAGTCCACTCCAGCAGCTGTGTCCCCTCATCCTTAAACCCAGACCAGGAGAGACTTCAAGGCCCCATTGGCAACAGGGAACAGGACATTATATTCAAATCACTTTTCCGCGCCGCCACTCGCTCTTGAGAATATTACATGCAAAGCATACATATAAAGGAAAAAAATATTTAATAATACATCAATAAATAAATAGGATGGATGGAAAGGGAATGAGGTGGGATAATTATTATAATCAATATTTATGTTGATCTTAAGTTAATTTGACTTCAATCACAGTCAATCAATAGCCCTGTTTCCATAGGCTTTAATCGAGGCGGTACTGTGCTGTTTCCACTGCGCAAAGCAAGCCGTTCCGCCCCACTTGCTGGGTCCATAGCGAGCCGTTTCTGGCCCTGCTATCACCCTGGACTCTGGAGCAGACCTCACAGCGGTCCATGCTTTAGGCTCGATGATTGGACAAGAGAAAACACAGGCTCAGGCGAAAATCAGATGGAAAAGAGCAGATAGAAACATGAAATAATGTTCCTCACCAAACGCAGACTTGATCCTGTGACAAACCACCGCATTTCCAGTGATGAAAACTTTATTTGTTGCTCCAAAGCAAAGCTAGCGCATTAGCATCAACTGTTATTTGTTTGTCGAGGCTAAACACTGTAAGAAATTGTAAATCCTGTGCATAATGTGTCCAACATAATCTAGCCTCAAAGCATTGAATAAAACGAGTTTAAAATGCAGCTGAAAGTCACAGAGGCTTTGCAGAAAAAGTAAAAAAAAAATTATAAGAGTGACCATAAACTGGAAGTACTGTTTCCCCACCAACCAATAACATGCATGTTACGGAACACTTGGTGACAGTCAGAGGTTGAGGCGCTAGGAGTTTAGGCGAATCGTCACTGCTGAGCTGCCCCAGGGCTGCTGCTGTCACTGAGTGGGGAGGAGAGGGGTTCATCTCACTGTGAAACACACATCAAAGGACCGAGTAACATAAAGGATGAATCAACATTTAAAGATTCCGTAAAACTGACCTAATGGCAGTATGTAAAGATTGAACATAAGGGGTCCCAAGATTGACCCCTGGGGAACACCACAGGTCAAGGTCACGTGTTCAAACACGCAATTTTCAATTTCAACAAAATATTTCTTGTGTTTTAGATGGGACAGAGCCTGAGATCAATTGACTAAACAACTATAGAACTTCAGCCCTATGAATTAAAGCAAATTATTAAGCTCACTTTTTTAACCACGTTATTGCCCAGTCCTAAATAAAACTGTGAGTAAACTGATGAAGGGAAAATAATGTTATCAGTCCGAAAAACTCAAGAAAAGTGTATTTTACATCATGTGCCCTCTTTGTAAACTTCTCAGTGTCGATTCCGGGCCGTGTGACCTCGTCCGGAGTGATCTTCGTGGTGCAGTGGATGGTGGTGGCTTTCCTCACGTACTGGATCATCTCTCTCACGTACCAGCTCATCTCCTCCACACTCAGACGCGCCTTCTGGCTCCTCAAAATCAGCCTGGCCCTGTTCGTCTTCGTGCTCATCTTGAGGGACTACACGGTCGGCACGGAGACGATGGCGGTGCGACTGACCGTGCTGGTCCTGGTCTGCGTCCTGCTGGGCGTCGGGTCCTCGGGCGGGACCAGCAGCGCCGCAGACAAAACGGCAGATTTAGAGGAGCAGGTGAGGGTTTTGGAAAGACGACTGAGGGATATGGAGAGGTATAGGGGAACAAATGACTAATCGATGGTTTTCAAATGATAAAATGGCAGTCAATAAGTCTTTTTGTTAAGAAAGTGCTATTGAGGAAGGCAAAATAGGGCAACAAATAGGCTCTGGCCCTGTCCCAATACTCACACTTGGGCACTTTAAGCACTTCAGATAAGTGTGGAGCTATGCGGAGTTCAGACAAGTGTATTTCCCAAAATACATTGCACTGTTATGTTTTCAAATAGTGCAGCACTTCTGTCTTAGCAACTTAGCAGTGACAGTAAATGGTCCAATCTAACCTGAGCTGTGGCTTTGTGAGTTTAGCAACAGTTTAATAACAAGACAAACTGCTGTTTTCCTCTGCGTGTGGCTATGGAACGATTCACTTAAGTCACAATTTGATTCAGTTTTCAATATTGCAGCCGCAACTTTGTTCAATTTTGTTAGTTTATCTATTATACCTTTTTTTACTGTAAGACATAAAATAAACCATCATAAATTACATTTAAAACAAAGCCACTGTTGTTAGAGCTCAGAACTTGTATTATTTATGAACATTTGAACAGTAAACAGTCATATTTAGTTTAACACAACTTAGTAATGCACATTCAGTCACGTTTTGCACAAGTTCATGCTTTGTTTCTTCAAACATCGTGGCTATTATTGTGTGTATTATACAACTACAGTGTGTGTAAGTCAGTGGTTACATAAGCAAAAACTGATCGATTCTGGCCTTTCGATTCAATTGCTGAATATTTTAATAGATTTTCAGTTTTTGTATTTTTCATCTCTAATGAAGTGCTTTGTGTGAGTATTGGGACAGGGTTTCTGTGCACAGAACGTCAGTTGGCTTGTTTATTTAGCTAACTTATGTACTTATGAGTATTTCCTATTTCGTATATTTCAATGGACCAAAAAACCTAAATGGAGTTGGGGCCAAAATGATCGACGTCAGTGGTTCAAGGGCCGCAATTTCATATATAGACCTGACTATGTCCTGTAATACTGTAAAAGGGTTATTAGAATCTGTCAAATATATAGCTCCCTTCAGGAAAATTTTTTTCAACAAATTGTATGCAATAGGGATGTAACTGTAAGCTGAAAACGATACACAAAAAACCTGTATGATTCATATTGCTTTGTGCAGTTTTATTAGCAGACCACCATCTATACTGATCAGAAATCATTTCAGGGACTGCGAGTTTGACACCTTTAATTGTAAATATATATGTGGAAGATCAGACAGTGAACAGTGAGTTATGAACGTCTCTGAAAACATGTCAGACGAACACTTGACCAAACAACACCTGTGTGTTTATGAAGAGACGTGTTTGTGTCTTAATGCTAACAGGAAGTACTCATAAGAACTTATGTTAGCTATTTTAAATTTAAACAATCTGCAACGGTTAATGAGCTAATCATGTTTTCAGTGATTAATGTAATCTGGGACAATTCAGACTGTACAACACTTGCCAAAAGACCTTTTATTAACAAAGGCAGCTGAATTATTAAATCATATCAGAAACTAATAGTACATTTTGTAGTACATTTTGAGCCTTGTGTACCTGACACAACTGACATGTACATCTCATACAGACACTAAAAATGCAACATCTGAGGTGGTGCTTTATGGTTTAGTGGAAGATGTTCAATGTACATTTTCCATTTGTAACTTGGGTGTGATACGCTCACAAATGACATGCATTTTTTTTGTTATACTTAAATTAGTTTTTTATGTGTAAATATTTATATTTGATATAGGCCCCTATACTTATATCAAGAAAATGTCCAAACTATGGCCTTGGGTCCAATTGTGGCCTTGAGTGTCGCCTAATTTGTAAAAAATTGGAATATTAAACAAGATTTGACACTTATAAATACAGTGATAGATTTAGATTCTCATTTGCTGGTTTGGATATGAATTTCTTTAAGCTTTTGTGTCTTCAAAATAAAATGAAGTGTTAGACTAAAGGCTACATTATCACTTTGCAGGTGACCTATACTCGTGACCTTTCTCTGCTTAAATACGATTTTTTTTAGTCCGTTTGCTGAATAAACTATTAGTTGCGTGACAGTTTTGAATGGGTTAGTGCTAGATAGTCAGGTCTGGAGGGACGGAAGTGAGCTGGTTGCCATGGTAATGCATTTATTTCAGTTGCTAAGCTGGCCTAGACGGTTATTTTTTTACCCAAACCTTTATCCTAAACTTACCCGTTCCCCTAAACTTAATAATCGTCTCTTCGAACCCGACTATAACCGCTTTGAATGTTCTAAATCTCCAACTAACATTAGCAAACGAGCTGCCATGGCAACAGGAAAGCTCATTTATTAGATTTATGCCAGACAAAGCTGCTCCTAGGAGGAAAAGTTAACCCCAAAAAACGCAAAGAAACACATTTTATCAGGTGTTTTGTCTGACTTTTGCCTCAGTCAGAATGTTTAGGAGCATTTTTTGAACACTAATCCAGTTTTAAAAGTGACATTGTCCCTTTTTGCTCGATTATTTTTTATTTTTTTTTTTCAAATAAAAAAATAATCGAACAGTGCATCACCTCAAAGGAAGGTTTCACACAGAATCACATGTTTAATAATCCTTATAAACATCTCAGGACTTGTGTGTTTTGTTTTGTTTTAGCTGCGTTGCTTTTGTAAATGTTACTGATGCTGATTTGCTGGAAAAATGGCGACTAAACCTTTTAAAAACAATGCTGGAATAACTTTGTCGATGTGAGTGTGGGTCTGTCGTGTGTTTGTCTTCATTGAAACGCTATTGTATGGCCTGAAATGTTCCACAGTGTGACTTTAAGCGTGACAATTATTAATTTATTTATGCATTACAGTATTCCTAAAAAAAATGCCTTTTCACTGGGGATTAGACCAGGGGTGGGCACTTATTTTCAAACCCAGAATAGTGGTGGAGGGCCGGACTGCTAACAAAACATTGGTAGAAAAAAAAATCTCATTATTGCAAACACATTAAAGAATATAGAAGACCAGCACAAAGGTTTCTGTCTCGTATTAAACTTGCAACATTTCTCGATCAAGCTAAAAGTTTTATGAAAATAAAGTCGAAGCATAAGAAAGGCATAAGAAAAGGCATAAAAATAAGTTATTTTATAGGTTAGACTTGAAGTTTTAAGAGATTAAAATCGTAATTTTACACTAAATATTATCAGGACTTTGATGAGTCAAATGTTTGCATAAAAGCACACAATATTATTTTATATTTGAAGCAATGCTCCATGATCCAGATTACAATTTTAATCTCATAAAACTTCAAGTTTAAAGGTGCCTTGTGTAAGTTTCTGGAGGTGAAAAGTCATCTACACAGTTCAGTAGAATTAGAACATTACTTTGGGACTTTCTGAATGGAAATGAATACATTTTATGCTATAATATGAAAAATCAGCTAATGGAACAGTTTTTCTGCAGACGTGTTCGGGCTCCACCAGACCAAATAATAGACTATTTTGTGGCCATGTAAGCTCACTCAAAGTAAAAACTGATATTTTTATTAATTATTTAGAGTAACAAAGGAATCTAAATGTCAAAAACATGCATTTATTCAATTTTATTTTTGGCCAAAAAGTTGCGCAGTGCACCTTTAATATTGAAAAATACTAGTGCTGTCAAGCGATTAAAAATTGAAGAGATTAATTAATTACAGATCATAATTAATTAATCTAATTAATCTATTTTTAATCTCACCTAAAAATTGCTGAGAAAAACACTCAACTTAAGTGTTTTGGTTTTGTTTTTTATCCAATTTAATTAATTACATTATTATTGCAGATGGAAATATTAATGTGTTGCAAAAAATGAAGATTTCAGGAAGTCTTTTGTTGTTAAGTTGTCAAGTTGAACATCCCTTATGTCACTTTGCAACTCGCAAATGGAAACAATGAAGTTAAAGATTTCAAAATAGATTAATTTGATTAAAAAAATTAACTCGATCAATATGTCTGTAATTAATTAATCTCAATTAATGCACTAATTTGACATCCCTAAAAAATACGTAGCTTATTATGGCTTTGACTTTATTCTCATAACAATCTGAATTTAACATTGAAATGTTTATTGTTGTAGCCCAAGTTTTTGTCTCTTAAACTTCGTCATGCAGTGCCAGGGGCCTGATTGAAGCAGGTCGCGGGCCACATTTGGCCCCCGGGCCACAGTTTGCCCAGGTCTGGATTAGACTGTATCGAAAATAATATGGACTGGTTAAATGGTGGAGTTGGGTTTGATTCTCATGTGTCCCTCCGTAGCTCTGTTTTGTCGTTTTCGTGAGGTTAAGAAAGGGTTTAATCTGCTGTAAGTAAACAGGAGCTTATCATCGTTATATTCTTTTCGAAGTGAGTTTTGTCGTTCCGTCCTATTTTGTTTTGCGAAAAATGACCCAAGACTGAAATATGAAAGTTTTTAGATACTATCCTAATTCCCAAATGTGTTAAAAATCCACATTTTATTAAACAAATACACAGAGAAAGTAGTTTGTACTTGTGAGGCTTAACAAAACCGAATCGAGCATCGGAGTCGTGACAAAACAGATTTCTAATTTTTGCTTGTCTCCATGGAAACGGCTAAACTTAATGCTACTGTGGAACATTGCAGGCAAGACGAGCAAGTGGACCTTTAATGCGGTTTGTTGTGCCTTAAATGGTCTTATAAATCTTGCTATACTTGAAATTTTTCTTGCTTTTTTTTTAGGTTTTAATGTATTCTGCGTTTTCTTGTCTTTCTGTTAATTTGCAGTCCAGTTTCTGTTGTGTGTCTTGTTTTTTTCCTATCACATCATGTAATTCTCAGTTCTGTCTGCTGCTCGTAATGGTATTTACAGAAAAATGTCACAAAACCAAAGGATCACGACCAAATAGACAAGATGATGCTGTGTCTCATGTGTTTATAAACCATAAAAATAAATGTTTTCTTAAAATTGTGCCTTATTTCTTGGTTATTTTTTTGCTAAATTAGTAAAAAAAAAATACTGCAGAGTTGGTGTGTCATAGGGATTGTACATCAGTTATTAGACTATAGAGGTTATGCAGCATTTTCAATGTTCATGCTGAGTGGCAACGATGCATGAGAGTTAATGGAGAGAAAGGACATTTTTATCTTGTATGAGTTCAATATAAAAACAGGAAAAATAAACTACAGTTTGATAACAAATTAAATCCACCACAAGTCTACTGAGCACTGGGTTTGTAACTGACATGTAAAAAGAGAAACCAAGTCAACAGTTGTAGCAAAGCAGATAAACAACAAGACTTTAGCTTCTCACATTGAAATCACACACAGTTGAACTTATTACATTTTTTCTTCTTAAAAAATATGTTTTTGAGTCAGTTTGTTGCAGTTAAAATGTCCTAAATCATCAACTGTTGTTAGCACACAAGCCGTTGTCACAAGAACAAAGAAATACATTGAAGAAAGGCCACTCATTCTAAATATTGCTAAGCATTTTTGGAATAAAATGATGATCATTTTATTCAAATGATTATGGCAACGGCTTGTCTGCTAACAACAGTTTAGGTTTAGGACATTTTAACTGCAAAAAACTGACTCAAAAACATTTTTTTTTTAAAGAAAAAGGTAAAAAGTTCAACTGTGTGTGATTTCAATTTCTGATAAATGTGAGAAGCTAAAGTCTTGTTGTTTATCTGCTTTGCTACAACTGTTGACTTGATTTTTTCTTTTTACATGTCAGTTACAAACCCAGTGCTCAGTAGACTTGTTGTGGGTTGAATTTGTTATCAAACTGTAGTTTATTTTTCCAGTTTTAGCTGTTTATTGAACTCTTACGAGAGAAAATGTCCTTTCTCTCCATTAACTCTCATGCATCCTTGCCACTCAGCATGAACATTTAGAATGCTGCGATGTCCCCTGCATTACCTCGACTAGTGGGTTTTCAAAAATACGTATATTTTTTCTGATTGGATGATTCTCTTGACAACCAAAACACCAAATGTAAACTTCAAGTGAAAATCACTGCTTTTTTTTTTTAATTAAGAATAACTCAGATTTACAAACACTTTCAGTAAAAAGTCAGTTTACATTTGAACATGTTTATCTTGTATCTGTGACACATACAGGTCATGTTTATGAAACCTGAAGTCAAAATCTTGTATACGGTTCCTTCTTATTGCCCCTTTTTAATTTATTTTTTCTGTCTTTGGGCATTTTGGTGTCACCACTTTGACTCACTAATGCATTTGTGCAGAAGAGGAAGGAAGTCTTGCCCATAGTAGCCCTGGGAAACTATCAGACAAAAAAAAAAAAGAAATCTCTCTGAACAGTGCCCTTGGACGACTTTTACTGCTGATATTTACTGACGGCACAAAGAAAAGGTGATTCAAGTTCATGCATGTTTCTCAAAGTGCGACTGTAAGACACTAGAGCCTCGCCCAAATTATAAAGAAACGTGTTTTTACTTGGTCTTTCTCACGAGCAGAAGCTGAAGCGACTTGTTTAAACTCTTTTTGTTTGCTTGTCTGTTTTTAAATTGTGGGTGATTTTACTGCAGTCATAATAAATAATAAATATAATGTTATTGCATCGTTTTCTTCACATTTCCGAAGAACATTGAAAACTATATTTTAACATCACACTGTATCCATTTTTCAGTAAAACATAGTACGATTTTACCAAACATTTTGGTTGTTTTCACCCGATGTGGACAGTTGCTTTATGTTAAGTGACTCTGTAACTTTTATGAGGTGAAAAGTCAGTCATGTAATTGAATAGATCATAAGTTAAAACCATACTTTGCCAAAGAGATTCCGAATCTCAGTGGGATCATTGCTGGTTTCATGGCATAATGGGAAAAATATCTACTGTAATTTCTGCCCTATTGAGTGCACCTGAATATAAGCCACACCCACTAGATTTAAGTAAGAAAAATTATAAAGTACATATACAGTATAGGCTGCACTTGTTAATAGTAAGTCTATGAGAATCTATAATTTTGCTGCATTGCCTTATAAGCCGCAGTGTTCAAAGCTCATAAAAACGTAGCGACTTATAATCCAGAAATTACAGTATACAGTACAGACCAAAAGTTTGGATACACCCTCTGTTTCAAAGACTTTTTTTTATTATTTGCAATTTCATGACTATGAACATTGTAGATTCACACTGAAGATATCCGAACTATGAATTAACACATGTGGAAGTATGGTTCAGCCAAAAAGTGTGAAACAACTGAAAATATGTCATATTTCTAGGTTCTTTATAGAAGCCACCTTTTGATTTGATTACTGCTTTGCACACTCTTGGCATTCTCTTGATGAGCTTCAACAGGTAGTCACCTCTTCCAACAGTCTTGAAGGAGTTCCCAGACTTACTAGACCCTTTTGCCTTCACACTGTGGTTCAGCTCACTCCAAACCATCTCGTTCAGGTCTGGTGACTGTGGGGGCCAGCTCATCTGGCGCAGCACCATCACTCTCCTTCTGGTCATTCATGGTGATTATATCTTCAGTGTGAATCTACAATGTTCATAGTCATGAAAATAAAGAAGACTCTTTGAATGAGAAAGTGTGTCCAAACTTTTGGTCTGTACTGTAGTTGTTTATAGTAAGTTAATGGGAATCTATAATTTAGCCACATCATTGTATAGACCACAGAGTTTAAAGCCTGTGAAAAAAGTAGCAGCATGTAGTACAGAAAAGCTCCCACAGTGTAAAAAAAGGGCAACAAAGACATCTAAACCTTTATATAAGCCATATATAATGTAGGCCTAAAATAAAAGACAGCACTCAGAAGTTGTACAGTACATGCTCATATTTACTGGAATTGTAAAAGACTAACAAAAGAGTCAGGTTTGAGGCAGTGGTTTACACAAAGGCTGTTTACAGGTGAGTTTCTGAGAGAAAGAGGATGCGTTCACACTGGCCCGGAAGAAGCAAAGTAGAAACCAGTATTTATGTCTGTGTAAGGTAGACAAGCAAGAGTTTCTTTGCGTATTACCTCTGTTTCATGGTGTTTTTTTCTGGTTTGCCTTCATCAAACTAAAACATTCTCTTTAGGTTAGAGAGCTAATATAGAAATAACCCTTTACAAAGATGGAAGTTCACCAGGTCATTTGATTTGTAATGTGGTCCAATTTGGCACAACTTTTCAAACTACTGCATCCAGATACTTTGGCCCAAGAGCTGGAGTTGCTATAATAACCATACATAAATCAATTTTTTTGAGATTCCTTCTATGAAATTTGGAACCATGAGACAGCCGCTGTTTGGAAGAACTACTTTCAACTAAAATTGAGATAATAACCATGTTCTATCACTTTTCTAGTTTTGTCAAAATATTATATAGTGTTTTCAGTTAATGTGAAGAACACAGCCTAAACATGTAGAAAGTTTTGTGGTAAATAAGTGTGAATGAAACAAAAGGCAATTTCAGGTATGTTTTGAGAAGGAAAAGGAAAACCCTAACCCTTGCAGCGGCTAGGCTAGCTCCGGTTTGCCTATTACCTGCTAGCTAACAATTAAATAATTATAAACTTTATATTAATGTAGAAAATTTGATAAAAACACATTAAATGCCAGGCTAAATGTTTTTTTTGTAAAAAGCTAGTTAAGTTTGTAGTTATTTTCACCTTATTCATTATCTAAATATAAGTTAGCATTAGCGTTAGCATTAGCATTAGCTTCCCTGAAAGTAGCATCTCTGCCTTTGTGCTTAATGTAATTGTACACTGTCCTTAATAAACCTTACCTATTTACCTTGTTTGTGAAGGTCTTAAAATGTCGAAAATGATTATCTAATTGACCGTTTTGTATCAATAAATATTTAACTAATTCTGATTCTTCATTGGGAATAAAACAAACGAGAAGTGACTATCCACAAGTATTTTCTGACCGGAAATGACTTGTAATCGTCCAAATTTAATTAAAGGATGTGCCAAATTAGACCACATTTCAAATCAAGTAATGACACAAGTCGAACATCAACAAATGGCAAATATAAAAGTTTGACGACTGTAAAAAAAAAATATATATATATATATTTAGACAAATTTTCTACGGCAGTGTGAACGCATCCATCATTAAGACAGGGTTTTAACGGCAGTGTGTTTGGTTCACAGTTTTCCCCACGAGTATAAAATGAGAGGTAGGATCTTAGGCCAGTTCCTGAAAAAGTCTGCATTTGTGTTCTTGTTTTTTATGCATTCACAAAACATTTAATCGTTTTGGTGCCTAACTAACGTTTACCCTATTATAATATCACTAACACCATAAAGCCATCAGAGAACATTACAACAAACTTCATATGTTCAGGTTAAAACGGTTAGTGGCATCAGAGACAAAACTATTAAAAAATAAACAAAAGAACATTTAGGTTGGTTGTTAGTAGTACTTGTAACAAATGACATTCAAAGGCACAAACCGAGCAAAATGGAGTGTTCTGGAATTAAATTTGACACGTTCAACCCTTGTGTCCTTAGTTTTTTGGCACTTTTCATTTTTAAATTGCCCACCATTGCTACAGTTTTAGAGATATTTCAATAATTTTTTGTTACAAATCTTCGATCGAGTCATATTTAAAAAAAAAAAAAATCAACTCACAATTTTGCTAAACCCAGAGTTATTTACAAATGTGCTGTTCTTATGTTCTGTTAGAGCCTTTTATTCCACTTTTTTGACACCTGTAAAAATATAGTAAAATGTTTATTTTCAAACTTTTTTTTGCTCAAATCTGTTAATCCACTTCTGTTTTGACTAAAAATTAGAGATTGACCGATATGTGTTTTTCTTAAGCCGATACCGATGTCAATTTTTAAAAAATGTTGTCATCCGATGCCGATATCAATGGCCGATTTCCTTATTTTAATTTTTAAAAAACATAGCTAAGATTTAATATAATTGACTTTATTTAACCAGGGAAGTCCCACTGAGATTCAGAATCTCTTTTGCATGGGAGCCCTGGGGGAAGGGTCAGGGGAGGCGACACAGTGGCGCAGCGGTTAGTGCTCTGGCCTCATAGCAAGAAGGTCCTGGGTTCGACTCCCATGTCGCCCGGGGCCTTTCTATGTGGAGTTTGCATGTTCTCCCCGTGTCTGCGTAGGTTTCCTCCGGGTACTCCGGTTTCCTCCTACAACTAAAAACATGTCCATTAATGCCTCCCCTGACCCTTCCCCCAGGGCTCCCCTGCAAAAGAGATTCTGAATCTCAGTGGGACTTCCCTGGTTAAATAAAGGTCAATTAATTAATGGACATGTTTTTAGTTGTAGGAGGAAACCGGAGTACCCAGAGGAAACCTACGCAGACACGGGGAGAACATGCAGGACTTGGGAAAATCAAGCTTCCAATCTGCAAGACGCAGCGTTTTCAGATGCCTAAACGCGCGTCGACTGAACGCAAATACGCCACGACGCTGTCCGGTCTGAACGCAGCATAAGATGTAAGCAATGTTTTTAGTTAGAACATAAGTGGATTAACAGATTTAGGGAAAAAAAAAAAAACAATTAAAAAAGTTTGCTAACAGGAGATTAGAAACTTCTGTCTAACGGGACACAGGGGTTAAACATTGTCCCATTACAGATAATTGAGCATCGACATCATGTTTTATAAAAAAGAGAACAAAATCCATGTAGAGCAAAGTGTGTAGTTCGTTCGTAAGTCTGTACAAAAGTGAGTTTAGCTTTGAAAAAAATACACAAAGCTAAACACTTCATTTGCTACAGGAGGTTGTCAAAGATGCTCTACTTAAAGGGGCACTGTGTAACTTTCTGGTGATATACCAAAAAATCTGTATCATGATTACCCCACAGAATAATTTTAATGTTTATATAGAGCATTTATAATAAAATCACAATGCTTACATATAGTTTATACAAGAGTTTTTACATAAATGCTCCATAAAAACATAAAAATCTTTCTTTGTAACTTGACCAAAATCAAGTAGAAATTCTAATGTCAACACCTTTTCTTCCTTTAGAAAGTCTTTTAAGGACTATTTATCTTTTATAGCTGATCAGTTAAAAGATATGACTTTTTAGATTTTGTTACAAACACAAAATCACATAAAATATACAAATATAAATGTTAAAATCAGATTCATTCGTTGCTTGTGCGGATAAAACTTAGTGACCTTTTGATACAACGATACATTTTACAACAAAAACATGTCAAGCTAAAACTAAATACTTTCGCTGTTTTTACGAAAAAGGCAACTCATCGAGAAGTGCGAGGTAAAAGAATAATAATTGGAGAATACACAAACAGATTATACCCGTGTTTCCTAAAGAAAATAAGCTTGATGTAACAGGTTTCCAATGCTACTAATACTAATAAATGCGAGTAAAGCTTTAATGTACAGTCTTTTGGATGTCGGTAAAGTCGCAGATGAAAATGTGTTAAGCCAATTTATTTGAAGCAATAATACTGACGATAAATCAGGTTTAGTTTTGTTCTTGGGTCCCATTTGTAATAATCAAATCAAAAGAAAAACAGCTCTCCCTTTTATCCCCTTGTATCCACTGTCTGCGGAACAATATAATATAAATACGTTTTGCCAAATAAACAAACAGCGCGTTCTAAGTTCTTTAAAAACTCCCAGATTTAGTCTTCAGATGTGTATTTGTTAAAAGAACAAATTAACTATAAAACATCTTTTCAGAACAAAACACTTGCAGACTCGTTTAGTTTTGTAGTATTTTCGAGTTTTGCTTTAGCTAATTTATCTTCAATAAACAGGAAACAAACAAATTCCACAACAATAAATAATAAAAATCTAAATTTGAAGCAAAAATAAAAACAAAATAGTGTGAATTCCAGTCAAAAAATAAAAATTGTAATAATAAATTGCATGATTGTTTTAGAGCAGTTATTGGACTTAAAGGTGCTATGCCTGATTTTTGCTTCCTTATACAAACAAAAATTATTAATTTTAAACTTCCCACATCACTCACATGTTTTGCTTACTTAATGCATTTTGAGCCTCCAGATTGTTCACCATGATGTGTTTTAAGCTCTTTTTCTCAGCTGTTAGGAGTGAGACATGGTGGTATGCTGTTAACAGTTAGCCACAATGCTAACAACAACAACAACAGACAACTTTAAAGGTGCACTGTGTAACTTTCTGGAGGTGAAAAGTCCACACAACTCAGTAGAATTAGAAAGTTAAAATTATCCTTTGATAAATGCATTTTATGCCATAATATGAACAAAAAAAAAAAATCCGTTTTTGTACCCGATATGCAGAAAGAGCCAATGACCCTTAAATGTTACATTGAGGTGAGTAAAAAAATGGCGAAAACAAACGCTATGTCAAGCTTCAGAAGCCAGACGTCTGTCATACCGGTTCATATCTGATCAAAACAGCTAGCTTGCGTCCTGTTTTGTTGTTTTATTCAAAGACTTTTCCTCAGACAACTAGAGAGACAGCGTCTCTTTCTGCAGGCAACATGCGCAGAGAACGAAAAGTAACGTTGACGGATAGTCCATCTATAGAAACATGAGCGGGTCCTCCTTCGAGCCAATTAATAGTCAAGTTTGTGGCCGTGCAAGCCTGTTTAAAGTAAAAACCTTTTTATTTACTTAGCGTAACAAAGACATATAAATGGCAAAGACATAATTTATTCAAGTTTATATTTGATCAAAAAGTTGCGCAGTGCACCTTTAAGTTAGTTTCTTTTGGTGAACATTACAAACAGGACTTTATTAGACGTATTCACGAGTCAGGACATAGCGGACTAATTTCAACCTGAAAGGATACAGTAAAGGGGTTCTATTATGCAAAACCTATTATTCAAAGATTTTGACCTTGTTATATTAGCTTTCCTTCAACATTAGTTTACTCAAAGTTGTATTTGAATTGATTCATGCATGTTTGAGTAATCTTGTATTGTTCTTCAGCTGCAGCTCAGGTGCTCAGAAAATCCCTGTTCTCACTTACCACCTATCCCTTCCCATGTGTCTGTATTTACTTGTTATAATTCAAAAGATTAATACTCAAAGTGAAGCAAATATGGTTCAAAATAGTCCCTAGCCACTTTCCAACAGTAAAAACTTGTTATGATTTTTTTTTTCCAGTTCATTTTTAAAGTCAATAGAGCTGTTTCTATTTTCAAGCCGTTTTAGATCAATTTTGTGTTTTACAATGAACAAAAGTTATGTTCTAAACTGTGTTCTAGTTTCTTACTAAATAGTTGGTCTCCTTTAACAACACATCTGTGCTGGGAAAATTAATTTTAAGTTATTTTATTGTAAAAAAAATATCGGGTATAGCACCTTTAAGGCCCGGGGACCAGATCGACCCTCCATTCAATTAAATCCAGCACACGACCAATCTTCTAAACATTAAAAATCAAGATATTTCTTATTTAATGGTCTGATTCTAGGTTAGTCATAGAATCGAATCTTGTTCTAGTTCATTATCCAAATTCTGAACAAAAATCTAATTCAGTAGTGTATAGTTTTAATGCACAAGATTGCCCATATTGAGTATATTGTCTGTTATATTTAAAAACAGCAAATAAAGCAGATAAAAACTATAATGGTAAAAATAAAGCAGAATATTCTTTGAAACAGGAGTAGAAAGTAAAACTGTGGCACTTTAGTGGTTAAATGTTCAGTTCGTTCATGCTAATGTGTGATGTTAGTTCAAACAAAATATCTGACCAAAGACCAAAAAAAACGTCTGAATATCAGCACCGACATGACTAAAAACAATAACCAGGTGTGTTTTTGTTAGCATCACTCACACCTACCGTAAAACACGCAGAAAAAAAAAACCTAAAAACAAAGATGTATTTTTAGAGGAAGTTGGTTTTGCCGATGTCGAAGGTAACGGCTCCATCTGCTGAAGTTGGAGCTGGAGGTGCTGTGGCTGAAGATGGAGAAGTCTGGACAAAAGAGAGAAATGAAACAGATTTAGGAAGGAGGAAGGAAGAGGAAAGTCATAAATAGAAAGTTGAATGTAGTGCTGGAGCGAGACACTTTAGAGAGTAAGCTGTGGCCTCATTCCATAGTTGCCAAGTCTGCTTCTTTATAGCGACTTTGGGCTTCCTTTTTTGAAATCGCACTACATCAGACCACTGAGAACTGTCAGAATTGAATAATAGAGTTTTAGTTCTAATCAAGAGCTGAATGCAGCGCTCTGATTGGCTGAGCTTCGCTGGTCCTCTCCAGTTTCACTTTGCTGTTTGAAAGAAGTGTTTTTTAAGCCCCTAACTCCAACCAAAAATGTATACATGTTGATATTACCATGTGTCGAAAGACTTGGGAGAGGAACTTGTCACATTTAAAACCTAAATAGTGTTTGCAGAGTAAAAATCAGCTACCCCACCTTTAATCTTACATTCAGAATTACAACAAATCATTAACTTCCCACAGTAAACAGTAAACAAATGATCTGTCTTGCTCTTAAGATGTGTGTCAGAGAAAAAACAGCTGATGTTTAGAAACTGTGCTAACACAGAACAGATTATTACGCTTACAACAGTATTGACCCTATTTTGTCCCGCCTACTTTTCTAGGACGTGCACTTCCTGTTTAGCTGCATTTAGCCTGTAGATTTCAGTTGATGGGTTTATTTTAACCGTCACTATATTTAATTAAAATTGCCCCACAAGACAGACAAACAAACACGTTAGCTACCTTAACAGAGCTAAACAGGAAGTGCATTTCCAAGCCAAGTGGGTGGGACAAAATAGGGTCAATATGACACGATAAATATTAGCTGAATTTAGAAACCAGAGGTCCACAGTCACTTATCCCGCTTATACACAAATCCATATGGCAGGAGTCTAACCTGGCCGGCTCTCGTGGATGTGCGTGTTTCTACTGCTTTTTAGTAGAAATACGGAGTGAAAGAAGATGCGTACTTGTTCTATCCCGCACAGACATTGGATACACCATTACGAGTTGTTGCTGTGATTGGCTAGCTCAAATAAGGTAGGCCCCACACCCAATCAGCTCGAAGTATTTCACTAAACGCCCCGCCTTTTCTCCAACACTTTCAGCGAGTGAAGTCCCAGATGGATGTAGTGAGAACTCAGATAGGAGTTCAACACATATCTATCTGGCGTGAGCCAGGTTAGCAGGAGTCAGGTTAATGAAGTAAAAGTTGTCCCTCTCCTACAAAGTGTGATTTCACATTTTTTGAAAAATTTAGACAATTCAATGTCAATTACAAAGCACAAGAAAGGAAACACAACAACAAAGGAAAAACTTTTTTTTAACTAAAATAATCTAAATGACTAATGAATTTACTAATTTAGATCAAAGCCAAACAAAACACTGCTCTAGAAAATTAAAGTGTGTATGACAGGTTGAACTACTAATTTCACAAAAAAGAATTTTCATAGATGCTGCAGCATACGTATATGAAAGTGCTTTACAAAACAAATCCTTATTTTTTATGATCATAAATAATAATCATTTCACTTTCTAGCTTGACACACTAGGAACTTGTCAAGCAAGGATGCAAGAAATTGGGCCAAAACTCCTCTAATGTAACAGACCTTTTGAACTTGGGACATAAAATCAACACAACTGCCGGAGAAAACGTAGATATACAACAAAATGTCAAAAAAGTACGAAAGCCCAAAGGTAAAATAACCGCGAATTATGGTTGAAGCCACGTTTCAGCATTTTCTTTGCGTTTGACGAGGAAGTTTAGGACTGGGGTTTGTGGTAGGTTAAGATTTTAAACCCAAAGAAAATGTCACCACGTGGCGTTTTGGCTTTTTGTAACACACTGACGTAAAAAAGGCGTGAAAATATAGCTTATCATACAATTTCAACATTTCATTGTATATCTACGTTTTCTCTGGAGATTGAGCTGCACAAAATACACTAGAACAGTCAGTTTGTTAAATGTATGCTAAGTTTATGCTTATAGATCAGAAAGTTTTTCTGTGAGAAAATGTAAGACGAGGTCATCAGTTTTGAAATCGCCTCTACTTCCTGGAATTCTTCACATATTCTCAAACTTTTCTTTACAAACGTGTTCTTTATTCATCTAAAACTCTCATCTATATTTACAGCAGGTATTAATCTACCAAATTAGGTTAAAATTAGAAAATTATAAAAACCTGTCATACACACTTTAAGATTCACAGTTGCACTACACTATAAACTGTATTATCTATTCCCTTTACCTCTTTTCAGACTTAGACGTTACATGCTCACAGTTGGAGGATAGGCATATGAAGGCAGTAAAATATTGCACTTGAAATAGACAAGATTAGAGTCGTCACATTTGAGCAGACACATTCAAACGTGATTAAAAGCATGAATAATAGATGAGTGTCAGACCTCAGGAGGATGGGTCAGCAGAGGGTCAGTGGGAGCCGGAGCCGGAGCTGGAGCCATGTTTTCCATTTTGATCTCTTCTTTTGGAGGAGCTTCACTGTACATGACTGGAGCTGGAGTATAACCCTAAACATATAGAAAAGAAATAGTTTAAGAATGCATTGTGTATTTAGTTGTAGCATTTTTAGCCGTGTATCCTAACCAGGATTTACCAGAGGCTTCTTGGGGTAATTTTCCACTATTCTGAATTTTATAGTATTGTAATTAACAGGTGTGCCTTGAAATAAATGCTTCACAATGACTTGGAGCACTTGGATTTCAACATCGCCATAGCATGTTTGTAAACTTTGGGTCAAATTCTGGTGGGCGGAGCTTAAACTAGCACATTTTTGGAGGGGTTTTTTAATCACAAAAGCAGACAAAATGTCAGCTTGTGTTCGGAACGGTCAGAATATGTATCGTGACTCATTCTGCGGGACCTGACACAGACTTTGGTGAATTACTTCTGGTGAATAGAATCATTTTGTCCGATTCAGAGTTCGTTTGTGCATTCACAATTACCCAATCGAACCGAACTATCCAGACAAACAAATCCTGATCCGAATCAAAAGTGAATTGTGAATGCAGCCTATGTCGACGTTTTGTAAGGAACATTTTTTTTTTTTTCCGTCTGTTTTTTCTTGACCTACCATTGTGCCTAAAGGGGGGTGGTGGTCCGGGGTAAAAGCAGCTCATTACGGACCCAGTAAACAAGACGGAACACTTTGGAAACAGGGCTATAGACTCTATATGGGGAAGTTTTCATAGACTGTATACTGTCTGTGAAAGTTATACCACGCCCCCACCTTTTTTCTCTCTGCCCCAGTTGTAATTTTAGCATTCAGTGTATCCGCTGTCTCCTGTTAGTTCTGAATCTATGATCTTCTGTGTCTGTCCTCAAGCAGATTCTCTTTCACCAAACCAGAAAGTACAGGCTCTGAGCTTATTTTACATGAGGCAAGACTGCTTAAAACTGCTTTAACAGGAGATCATGGGCTGCTTATGTCATGTTTCTTCTACTTACTGTAGTTGCATTTCTTTAATTTGTTTATTCATTATAATAGCAACATGTACAGAAGTAGAGATGAAAATTATTATTGCAGTTGAGGCCTTCTACATCAGTAACCGCTTTGTTTATACAACTAGTCCTCTGACTTTTAGTTTCAACTCGTAAACTATCTTTGTCCCGAATGTTAAAGGTCATCCCTGAAAATGACCAACATTCCTTTGAAAGCCCGGGTCGTACCATTGGAGCGGTGGGTCCGGGGGGATACGAGGGGTAAAGCCCGGCAGCTGGAGGTGGACCGTTCCACTGTGGAGCTCCCGCAGGAGGAGGGTATCCGGGGTTTGCAGCAGGGTATCCGGGGCTTGCTGCAGGATAGGCCGGGTTTGCAGCTGGATAGGCCGGGTTTGCAGCTGGATAGGCCGGGTTTGGAGCAGGATAGCCCGGGTTCATGCTCTGTGGAAAAGAAAAGAGAGGAGTTAACGCCAGTAGGACAAGCCAAACTGGATCAAACCAGGTCCACTAAACTAATATTTAAATTTAACTAATGTGGTTTACTTGTATTGTCAAACTTTCTAAACAAGCTTCATCTAACAAGTGTGAACATGGAGCTAAATAGTACAACTTTGGGTATGTATTTGATGAAGGAACACTGTCATAACATGGTAAAAGCTCCCCAAAAAGTAAATTTAGCTAATAAAACAATAAGTTAAAGGTAATTCTGACCGGAGAAGGAGGAGGGTGGATGGCAGGACCCTAAGAAAAAACAGAGACACAGTTAAGACAATTTTAACATTTACATTTGGAGCAACAGTTGGTCTTGTGCAGTGCAGGCTGACACAAATATAGCTGCAACACTGCAAAAAATAAACCTACAGACCAGATGAAATTGCTTGATTCTTGGATTTGTTGACAAATTTAAAATATATGTATTAATAGCTAAAGGAAAAGATGTTCCTTTAGTTATTTTTTCCATATTATGGCATCACTGGCATTTATCACTTTTAACAATCTTACAAAGTATACATTTAACTTTGTGTTTCTGCAGAATAGTGTAGTTGACTTTTCTTCTCCAGAAAGTTACACAGTGCACCTTTAGGGCTATTTCTGTTTAAATTACATTATGTCTGACTATTGTTATCAGTTTGCTAAAAAAGATATTAACTTTTGTAACCCACCCACCTTAACACATGTAATGATGCTGTCACTCTGAATTACCAACAGTTTTATCCCAAAATCTAAACAAAGACAAATAATCTTTCATCTTTCAACAGAAAACAAGTAGATTCTTACCAGGTCGGTGGCTGGAGTTGGGTAATATCCCTGTTAAAACACAAAACAATCATTAGAATAAACAGGATCTAAACGTTTGTTCTGGACATGTACAAATATAAGTCAGGTTCTTACTCCAGGTGTGGGCTGGTTGTACGGCGGGCTCGGTCCAGTCGGTCCAGGGGAGATTATAACACCTGGAGTGGACTGAACACACAACACGAGAGTTAGCAAAATTGACAAAAATGGCTTAGAAATAGACAGCTTCATTAATTTCCCATTCAAAACTGCAGAACTGATAAGCTCCACCCCTTCATAATTTCTCTTTATTAAAAAGCAGACTTTAAATTACTACTTTTTGTTGTTGTTGCAAAGTGGCTACATGGCAGTTTAGAACGTTACATGGTTTACTCGAATTCTGAAATTCTGAGAAATCACAAGTAACTTAAAGGTTAGACCATATTTTTAGTAAAACATTTCTCTAAACATTTGGTTGTTTTGGTGAAGTTCATTATCGTCTTTTGTCCCGTAAATATGACACATGTGGAGGGGAATCTGCAAATGTTACCTAGCAACCACATTGTAAACCTGGGCCAAAATCAACATAATTAAAACAGGAGTGACAATTTGACCAATTATTATAACGTATAACACTTTAATTGTGTAAAATGATTGTTTAAACTTCCAGGATGTGTCAGTTTTGTGTAAATTGCTTTTTGATGACACATCTGGATTTCTACTTTTAGTTGTCAATTTCTTCATAAATTGCATCTTAAAGTGAGGCTCACACGCGGTCAAAGACTAACTCCGCCCACAACTGAACCTCAAACAGACTCGCTAAAGTGGGAGATGCTCGGAGGCCTTTGAAGAGACGCCCAGTGGGTGTGAACAGACTTTAGCCACGTTTCCATTGGCCTGGGTCCCTCAGACCGGTTAACTTTGGAGCGGTTTGGGCCGCTTATGTTAATGATGCTGAGCGTTTCCACTGCAGGTCCAGGCTCCTGAGGGTCTGCTACGCGAGCAGCTGACGTCACTCACACATAACACATACTTTCTTAAATAAAAAAGAAAATGTACCTGAATTATACTTTTTTTTCCTGGTGAGCAATTCTCAAAAAGACGCGTAATAATTTGACGTCTGTGGCGCTGTGACATTTAGGTCGCGCTAGTGTAAACAAGAAACTACTTCCGGTCTATCATCACTTTTTTTAATAATTTATTTAACTTTTTGGCAAAGTCTCTGCGACTCTATGACGCTTATTAAACACATTTTGTTTAAGGCTGGATTATGTTGGACACATTACACATTTACAATTTTTTACAGTGTTTTGCCTCGGCAAACAGTAAACAGCTGATGCTAATGCGCTAGCTTTGCTTTGTTAAGTCTATCGGAGCAACAAATAAAGTTTTCATCGGTGTAAATGCGGCGGTTTGACGGGTGATCAAGTCTGCGTTTGGTGAGGAACATTATTTCATGTTTCTATTTGCTCTTTTCCGTCTAGTTTTTGCCTGAGCCTGTGTTTTCTCTTGTCCAATCATCGAGCCTAAAGGATGGACCGCTCCGAGGTCTGCTCCAGGGTCCGAGAGCGGCTCGCTTTGGACCCAGCAAACGGGGTGGAACGGGTCACTTTGCGCAGTGGAAACAGCAAAGGACCGTACCGTACCGCCTCGACCCGAGCCTATGGAAACAGGGCTTTTGATTGACAGCAACAAATATGGACAGTGAGCTTGTGAGAGATGCGAGTTTTGTGTGGGAGCGATCCTGTGCACAGGTCTTTGCACGTCAAGATTATTTTTTTAGTAACTTTGCAGACATGAAGCCTTTGCTTTAGCCTAAATAAGCACATGAGCTTATGATGTGAACAAGTGAGTATTTTCTAAAACTGAAAATGAGAAAAATGAAACACCGAAACCAGTTTTGAACCTGCACAACTTTGCACCTCGCGTCACACACTGATCTAGCTAAGCCAAATGACTGATGATGTCATTTCGCAGCAGGTTTTCCAGCTTGCCCATAAAAGATCCATGAGCTTGCGTTAGCAGCAATATCAGAAGGAGGGGCGGCTCGTTTGTCGCGTCAACTCGATGTGACGTCGGTGTGAAATGAAAGTGCACTGACAGCGTTTGACCATTGTGCAGGGGTTAAAGCAAAAAAAATTGATTTGACTGAAAATTTTTCACTTTTTGTTAAAATTTCATTTGTTTTTTAATTGTAATAATACAGTGACATCTATGTTTTAGGGAAATAGGTCTGATCTTAGTACATCTACATTTACAGCTAAGGTATAATAATTGAGATCGATGTGATAAGGAGAAACTTTGATTTGAGATAAGGAATGTATATATTATAAACTCTTGCATAAAAGGGGTGTTCTTCCCCAGAAACTTTGGCTGAAAACAGAAGTAATTTCCTGCATTTTAGTGGATTTTAGAGGAATTTCTTCTGCTTTTTTACAGGTGCAGTTCTTGGCTATGATATATAATATGTTACTATTATTACCTTGTCGGATAGACAAAGAATCCACTTTATAATGTGAATAAATCGACAGAACGACTGACGGGCCATGTTAGATACAGTTATCAGTTATTAGCCACTTATCAGATAAACGTTTAAGAAAACATCACTAATGGAATTGTTCCTATATTTTTTAACTGACTGAAATCCGTCACAGTGACTGAGAACTTTAAGCCCTGCCATTGTGGCACAGTTGCGTTTTTTTGCACACATAACTGCAAAATGAGCGAGTTTGCACAAAAACGTTCAATATAGGCCCAGAAACAGTAGATAATTAAATTTTTACCACATATACACAGTTTGATAGAGAAAAAAAGTTGATTCAGCTTTTAGATTTTCTTTAAGGAAAGAATTGACTTTGCCTGTATTGTCTTGCCTTGACTAGAGTTAGCTGAACAAAAGATTCAGAGAAGAAGAATAAAAAAAGTAAACACCTGTACGGTTTGGGCAGTGGTGCTTTTACTCTTGAAGATCTTCTTGCGGCAGCAGCAGCAAACTCCGGCCGGGATTCCCAGGAGCAGCAGCAGAGCCAGGAGTGGGTTTCCTTCTGATTCCTCTTTATCTGCACAAATATTGGCCAAAATTCACACTGTTGCAGAAAAACTGAGCTAAAACGTGAATACAGTATATTTTCAGTTCCAGCCCGGTCGTTTCCTGCTCACCGGTGAGATCCAGCCTGGTCATCGACACTAAACGTCCTTTTCGGTCGAACAGATGATAATGTCCCACATCGCTCACGTTCACGCTGACGATCTCAATGTTTCTGGAACTGAACCGAACTCTGTCGAAATAATCGGGCAGCTCCTGGGACACCAGCGCGCCGTCTCGGACCTAAAAACAAAGTCGTACAGTAGAGATCATGCACAGGCATTCTTTAATCGGACAAATGCTCCTAAACATTCTGACTGAAGCAAAAGTCTGAATAGAACACCTGATTTTTACAGAATTTTTCCTCTGTGGAGCTTTATTTGGCAAAAAATGTATAAAATAGCTTTTCTGTTGTCATGGCTACAGTGGGAACTTTAGCTAGCATCAATATTCTGTCTCATGGTGCACCATAAAGCTAGCCTGATGCATCAGCCGATTTGTGACGATATATCCTGATATCGATACATCGAGTACAGCCCTATCAGGAAGTACAGCGTAAACATGGATGTTAGTGATCTTTGCGGTTTCCACTAGGCATGAGACGATATTAAAATTTGCACTCACGATTATTGTGACCAAAATAATTGCGATTAACGATATTATCACGATCATTTACTAAACGTAAAAGTGCACAGCTTCAAAATCACTGAAATATTTATTACTGCTATGTATGTGTTTAAACAACTACTTATTGTATTTTGGTCTAAGTACAATCAATAATGATTCAAAGTGAACTAATGTTTGCAATGTTGAGCAAAAATCTACTAACTTTGTCTAAGAGTCATTAATTAACTTTAACACATGAACCTTTTCTTTGTTTAACCATAATACAGCTTTTACTGGCTTCACAGCGGTCAGATTTTAGATGCTCTTATGAAGCCACAGGTGCACATCTGCTGCTATAAGTGCAATTATCGTCAGGTCCGATTATCACGATTATGAAAAAACGCCACGATTATTTAATTGCGGCCCTTAATTATCGCGATTAGCAATAATATCGTATATCATCCCATCCCTAGTTTCCACAAAGTGAAATGAAACCGGCTGATACAACAGGCTGGAGGGGCTCCATCACGGCAAACTTGCGGAGCTAGAAACAGACGCTTCAATTTGACGTCACCGTTTAATTTCTGTTCACTGACTGATCGATCGTTTCTCAAGCTTGATTCAAGCAGAAACAAACACCTACAGTATACTGGAGTGAAATGAAATGGGGCTGAGCCTGGCTACCATAAAGCACCCATAGGGCTTTGGAAGCCTGGTTTGTTCTTAGCAATATTATATATTCAGACATTTTAAACAACATTTGTTGGCGACAATAATAAATTCCACGTTTCAGTGTTAAGCATCATTCAGCGTTCGTACAGACTTTAGCTTCAGGTATTCCACAAGTCCACTGTTCATAAATTACTTTTAATTTGGTAATAAGAGTGCCTCAGATTTTCTCTTCTTTTATTTCAATTACCTTGTTTAACATTTTTAGGATTTCTGGACTCAAAAATGAAAACTTGAACTTCAAATAATTCAGCTGCAATATACTTTAAAAATGAGCCGGAGTGTGTCAAAACAAAATATCCCCAATTTATTTCTGAATCCAATATACTTTTTAATTTTCCAAAACTTTTACTTCTCTACAGCCGAGAAACATCTAATGAAATGCTTCCAAATGTATTTTTTATTCATTCAACAGTACATTATTCTGACAGTATAATATATATAAACTATTTTTGATCTCCATATTCTGTTTTTAGTCTGCTTGCTCTCTGAATGAATGAATAATAATCTCATCGAAAAGATCCTTATTTGTCTAAACTAAGGCTTACATTTCAGCTATTTTCCTACATTAGATCTAAATGAAGAGAACGGAAACAGAAAGCCTAAAGAGGAGACAAAATAATGTAATGACAGAGATGCTAAAAGCCTCTCACCAGAGTCACGTTTGCAGACTCTCCAGAGAACTTCAGAGTAGCGTCCTCTTGTCTGATTCCCTCTAATGAGACGTACAAGCTTCTGCCGGCCACGCGCTTGATGTAGTTGTTTTTAGCTGCAAAACAAACATCAAAATGTGATTGTAGAAGGAAAAGTTCATATTGATTTTAGGAGTAGATGTGATGTATGTGTGCGGCGCGTGGTGTTTTACCTGTCACGGCCACTTTGAGCGTCGACATCTCTTTGTCCCAGTAGTCTTTCTGGATGTAAGTTCCCTGGTCGTCGTATGTGACCTTTTTATAAACACAGACAGTGGACTGATGTTACAAGATTGTTTAAGTACAAATACAGAGACACATTGTTTAAGATTACACTCTATCTAAGGAAAACAACACTAAGAATGGGCAACATATCGAATTTCAGATAGAATCAAAAATTTTGGTTTTTTTCACTCGTCAAGGCTGTTGTCAGCTAAACAAGAGTTTATCACTGTGAGAAAACAAAAGTTATGCTGCTAAATCAACATTTGTGAATGAAATTCAACCCTGCGACCCTTAAACGTTACATTTCTTGAGAAAACATCAGACCTGATCCAAACAGCTGCTCTCGTCCTGTTTCCACAGACAGTGTATCTTTCTGCATGGGGCATGCGCAGCAGAGCAGAAAGTGACGTCGACCGATAATCCCTCTATATATTGTTTATAGCTTTGGTCACAAAAAGGCGGACTGCAATCCGGTCCATGCTTCTTTCACTTACAGTCAGTGAGGTCCGTGCACATAGGACGCGATCTGTCGCTGTAGTTTCGCCCAGTGGAGCGAGAAGATGTGCAAACCAACGAGGAAGTGGACGGGGACAGCTGCCGTGAAATATATTTATCTAACAAACTCAATGCTTGTGGTGTAAGTGATTATGGACAAGAGAACTAATCCTGTTGGAATCAGCCCAAAACACTTTTGTCTCCTCGTTTCCTTGGTCAAATGAAAACCTGTGCTCTTCATTCGCGTCGCTCCAGTTGAAAAAAATCCATCTGGAGCGAGCGCAGCAGCCTCTCACAAAGCTGTCACTTCTTTGCTCTGATTGGCGGCACCACAGGACGCTCCTCCGCAGTCTGACACATAAACATGAATGGGATTTCAAGCAAAATTTGTCGCTCATTGCGTCCTATGTGCATTGGCCATAAGAGTGCAATCTCTCTTGGTCTGTAGGTTCATACTTTAGGTGTAAGTAAAGTTGGAAATGATTATCGCCAATCCCATCGCTGCATTCAGTGAGAGCTTTGGCAAGTTCAACACAGGGAGACAGACAGGCTACAGAACAGATTTAAAATGACCATCACAAAGTATGAGCGCCTCCTCCTGGTTCCAAGTGCACAGAAAGAAAGAACGAAACACTGAAGCTTATTCCTAGTTCACTGACACTGTGAGACGTGTGTAAACTGAGGCAGGGTCAAGTCACTTTTAGTTAGAATATTTTGCAGTGGAGAAAGGATTCTGGTCTGGTGAGTCGCCAAACACAATGAATCTTGGAAAAACATGAATGCAGCAGCACAAACAACTGATTGTTGGTGAGCCTGCTTCACCTTTGTGTCCAAAAAACCTGTTCTAAAGCTGTGAACAAAAAAATCCATGTGAGTTTGTGAAAGCAAAGACTCACACCATCCAAGTACCAGCGACGATCATTCCCTGAGCCCGACACGTGACCCTTCATCGTCCAACTGCTGCAAAGAACAGAAATAAGAACAATATTTAACTTTACTGTCTGTAGCAAACACAACATCCACAGTTTAGAAACACAGAGACAAATATTTTAATGTTTATAGAAGCTACTGTTGAACTTAAGTGGATTTGAATAGATTTATTTAACTTAGTTTTGCTTGATACATCTTGGTGCAGGCCTGTACATTTACCTGGACCTCCTTTTGTCCCAGTAAGTCAGTGTCTGTCGAGGATCGTCAAAGGGGATGAACTCCAGTTTCTCAGTACTTTTGGGTAAATAAATCTTCAGCTGTCGACCGTGAGGTAAACGGTCGTGTGTGTCATGGACTACGTAGGACTCTGAAAAGAGACAAAACAAACAGAAAATGTGTTTAAAGATGTTTAAAGAAGACTCAGTGAGGTTTCAGGCGTTTGGCCCTTCATCAGAGAGACACATCTGATGAAAATAACTCTGGGAGATAAACTTGTGCAGACCTTCTTTTACTCCTTTCATTTTTTAAACTCAGCGTCCTGCATGCGTGTGTGTCTTTCACATTTTGAATTTTGACCAAAGAAATCTCAAAAATTAGGTTTGTCTCAATCATGGATGCTAACTTCTGTGTTTGTGCCAAAGTATCTGACTAATGCCTAGTCTGAAAAACTGCCTGATCATGTTTCAAGTCGGGTAATGTCAGGGGAGATGGACACATGCTTCTGTTTTCTGTTTGATTAAGATGGTTTGGACACAAATCTACACTCAGAGAAAAGCCTACTTTCAGCTGATGTCTTCTACATTTCTAAATCAAATAGTTGCTATTAGTATTTTTATCAGTGTGTTTTGAAAAAGCTCCAGACAACTGTCTTCCCTCAATGGAGATCTATGATTTGACTAATAAAAACAGACAGACCAGACCAGACCTCATTTTGGAATGATACATATTATACTTTTAAATTCAAATTTCATTAAAATACTAGGGCTGTGGTCAACTAAAGACAAGTCCCATCGACGATTAATCGACTAAAAAGGGGGCGTGGCAAAACCTCTGAAGCTACATAATATTTTTTGATATGACAATTTATCCGACCCAAACTGTGCTTAGAAAACTAAAAGTGCAATGCAGTTCATGTAAAAACATAATTTTAGACAAAAAATGAATAAGACACAGTGTGTTTATATCAAAAAAAGACAAATTAGACCAATGACTCTTCATCTATCAGATGCTGTTCAATATAACTCATCATAATCGAATAATAGAAATTTTGGTCGACTCAAGCCCCTTCGACCGAATAATCGACTAAACAGCTAAAAGACTACAGCCCTATACAATACCTATTACCATTGTAAATGTAGTAGATTTCTAACTGTGCACACTGATGAAGAGATTAATCTACTCCATATAACAGGGCTGGTGAACCCGAGGCTCCAAGCCGTATGAGCTTACATTTTTACAACAAAAAAAGTAGTGAAAAACCTGGAGACCACAGAGATAGAAACACTTGGCCATAGTTGAAGAGTAAAGAGAGTTAATATACAGTTTGTGTGGGAGTCTTAGGTCTGAGCTGCAGGAAACAAGAGGAAAGAGCAAAACCGAGGAGAAGATTTTAATCTCTGCCTGTGGCTGTTTGATCAGTTAATATACGCAACAAAAATATGTCTTTTCTTTGCACATGACACAAATGTGCCTCAGTTACAGCAGGTGAATGTGGGTCAGTCATTCACAGATCAGTGTGTCAATACAAAACTACTTTCTCCAGTTAAACTCAAACTGAAGTCATAACCTTTGGTCCTCAGAGACAAAGAGAAAGTGTCAGAAGTGTCAGTAAAACAATTATTTATCTGCGCATACGATTGAAAAACTCCTATCTCTCTTTTCAGTCAATTTTACTGAAAATGTTTAATAATTTCCTGGTAAATAAAGACGTTAGATTCACTTTGTGTATCCGCTTGGGCTCTACAATAATCCTGCTGTAGTGAAAGACGATACAAAGTTGTATCGATTTATGTCTTGTCTTTTATTCTTAATGTCTGAACAGGGAAGGAGTTTTAGTTCACACTTCCACAACTTCGAGGACAAATTTAAACCCATCTGATTCATTGACCAGGGCAGTGAACGCAGCACAGACTTAAATGTAGTTTGGATAAGTCACAAAGCATTAGAGGTAGTGGATTTACTCACCCACAGAGAGGGCGGTCACCAGGAGGCCCAGCACGGCAAACATCATCTGCAAAACAACAACACCAGCACTGAGTTCAATCATTCATTCTTTTTCTACCGCTTAAACACATTAGGATCGCGAAAACTGGAGCCAATCCCAGCAGCTTTGGGCCTTAGGCGGGGGAACACCCTGGACAGTGGCCAACTCGTCGCAGGATTAGACAGACACCACTCATGATCTCATTCATTCACTAAGGCAGTGTTTTTCAACCTTTCTTTAGTCACAGCACACTACTTGTATATTGGTTGAAAATATTCTGGGGCACACTTAATACAAACATACTATAAAATTACAAATGTTTTACTGTACATCTCTCTGTAAAGAACAAAGAGCTACTTAAAGGTGGGGTAGCTGATTTTCACTCTGCAAACACAATTTAGGTTTAAAATCTGCCAACTTCCTCTCATAAACCCTTCGACACATGGTTAACGTAAACATGTTTTCAATTTGGTGGAAATTATGGCTTAAAAAAAGATTTTTATTTATTTATTTATTTTATTTATTTATTTATTTATTTGATTGGGACAGAGCATGTTAATGAACAGACATGAAAAAAAAGAGCATGAATGTAAACACACCGGATTATAGCCAAAGGCTAATTTCCATCCGTAGTCCCAACGGGCGGGGTCACAGGGGGAAGCAACAAAAATGTACATTTCATAAATAACTTCACTTTCATTGCACAATCCCACTCATTGCACAGACCTATTCATTGCGCAATCCCTTTAATTGCACAATCCCTTTCATTGCACAGTCCCTTTCATTGCACAAATCCACACATTGCACAGTCCCTTTCATTGCACAAACCCACACATTGCACATTCCCTATAATTGCACATTTCTCAGTTATTGCACATCAATACAAACACATATTCAAAAAGAAATGTACATTCCACACTCAAATCCCCATATTTACATTCAACCCATACATCGTTCTGACTCACATACACAAAACAAACTAAAAATCTATCAATTACAGATGGGTGCAGGTTTGGTTCGTCCAGAGCCAGTTTTTCATTTGGGCTTTAAAGGAATTATACGTAGGACATTGTCTAAGTGTTAATGGAAGACTATTCCACAGATTTCCACCTTGGACAGACAAAACAGTCTGACCAAAAGTGGTGCGTCTTTACAAACAACAAAGTGAAACTGGAGAGGACCGCCTAAGCACAGCCAATCAGAGAGCAGCATTCAGCTCCTGATGAGAACTAAGATTCTTTATTTTTCAATTCAGACAAGATTCAGTGGTCTAATTTTTTTCAAAAAGTGCTGCTTTTATTCTATACTATCTAGTGGAAAACACCAAATTAACAAATTTACAAGTAAAAAAGTTAGTTATCCCACCTTTATGTCAAACTTTTTACAACAGCTGACTTACCGAACACATTTGTAAAACTCCTAATAGTTTAGAAGTGCTAACACAATGCTCTGTTTCTAGACTTAGATGGGAGACCACAAACATTGTAAGAAATCCCCTCTCAGATCCAAACAGAGCTACAGAAGTGAACAAAACAAGCGCACCTCCACCTGGCTCCACCATCTCAGCACCTGCTTTCAGTCAAGCAATCAGTAGTCTACAAAGCCCACTGAAACCCATTGTTCTCCCTCTTTGCCTGCCTTCCACCAGCCCAACATGCGTCCTGTGAGTTTCTTTGTATTTTGAGTTAAAATGTTTAGTTCATTTGTTAGTTCATTTGCCTGTTAAACAGTGATTATTATTTGTGAATGCTTATTGATATTTCTCTCTGTTGCAGAGTATGTAAACATGATTGTGGCCATATAAAGGCAGAAAACAAGGAAAATAACCAAAGAAAATAAATTGATGAACTGATTTTCCCGTCTCCTGCACATTATTCATTTTGGGCAATTTCACCAGTAACTGTTTCCACATTTAATAAACATATTCTCATCTAAATAGATACTTGGAGAATACATTTATCTGTAAGAGTGCAAAATTAGATTCTGATTGGAGTTTGTTCACTGGCAAAAAATGGGTATTTAATAATTTGCAAATGATGTCCATGTTGTCTAGTTTTTAAAATGTATAGTGACTGATTTGCACTCTAATTAATTTGGATTCATATTTTAATCTGACATTTTTACAAGAAACACTTTGCAATATCTCAAGGCACATAGTGTTGGCTGAAAATCAAGACACTATAGGGAATTCACAGTGATGCCCAATTAAGCGGGGGGGAAACCGGAGAAAACCCACAGTGACACGGGGAGAACATGCAAACTCCACCCAGAGAGATCATGAGATGTTGATATCCACGATCTCCTTATTGGGAAGCCAGATTAACTAATCACAGCAACAAGTTGTAATCAAATGTGTATGTGGATAGAAAAAAACACAGGTATCTCTTTGTTTTTCTTTAAAAAGGTAAAAAACAGACTCAACAGCAGCAGAAACATGTACGTCCGCTCTTTGTTTTGTTTGATTCAGGTGCTGCTTGCTGTTACAGTAATCTTTATCTTTTGCCTTCAACACTGGAGGTGGATTTATACTGTTCAGCGCATGTTAATTCATGAATAATGAATTAACCTCTTGAAATCTCTACAACCACAGACAAACAATGTGGTTTTTAAGTGTCTATTGAGCACAATTCTTTTGAGATCTTGATTTTAAAACGTTTTGAGGAAAGAAGGAAAAGTGCTATATAAATAGACCATTTACATTTACCATAATCGCTGTGCCACCGTGTCGCTGAGTGGACACAAGGAAAATGGACTGTAATAAATACAATTTGAGTACTAAAGCATAGTTTGTCTGATCCTAAATCTTTTGGCGAGTTACTGGTTACAGGCTGGACACTCGCTGTCGAGTCTCTGTTTCTCTGTCGAGAAAAAGAGAAATAGCTTCAATCACACTTGAGTATTGCTGTTGACTTATCTCTGTGTAAACAGTAGTTTATTGATCCGTGACCTGCCTGTGACAGAAGTGAGACATGCCACAGATCATTCATCAATAAAACAGATAAGACTCACAAACTCAACCTGCTTTTTGTTTATATTTGTTTAAATGACTCGAAACTTTCTCTTTCAGACACAAGGAGAGAGTCATGGTGCGTTCACACCAGACAGTGTCTTGGCGTCTTTACGTCCATTTTCAATGTTAAGTCAATGTAAACCCGCGTCTTGACCGTTTAAAGCGAATTTGCGGCAATTGGTATTGGAAGCTCGAAGCTGCAGCAGACACAACTTCACTCAAAGCTGCGTCCGCTGCAGGAGTTGGGAAAATCCATCTTCAGACGCGTTGGAAGTCCGTGTCAGCCAATCAGAGAGTACACTACTGTGACACGTGACATGTTGTTCTCCTCTCACATCAAGGGGAAAGGAGGACTGTTTACTGAAGTCTTAATAACTTTTTTAACGAAAGATCGCTTGATTTGTGGCTTTTTTCAAAAACTTGGCCGTTTGTTGCTTTGAAATTCTAGAAACACGGCAAAACAAACAACACTGTCCAGCTCATTGATCTGGACAGACAAAGAGCTGGATTTATTAAAATGCCCGTTGCTGTGTTTAAACCTGCTGTACGACACTGGAGGAGCCGAGGAGGACGGAAAGAGCAAAAAGACACGGCCTGAAGGAGAAAGTTGTGTGATCGGGTAAGCTCTGTTTTATAAATGCAACAAGCCTCTCTCTCTCTCTCCTTCTCTCTCTCAACGTGATCTGTCTACCAGCAAAACAAAGCCTGCAAACAAGCGGGATCTCGAAGAAGCGTGTTGGGGGTATTTTTGTCCCCCAACGTCTTGACGCGCATCGGGGCATTTTGGACGCCAATTTGGGTGTCAGCTTCAAAAATTTTGATTTCGTCTATTTTTTCTTTTTATCTTGACAAGTCACAATAGAGGGATTATCGGTCGATGTGCATTAAACAATGTTGGTTTTAGCAGCGCTTCACCTGATTGAAATACCAGTGTTTCCCATTCATAGAGGAGACCAGTCTAATTTTTGCCCCCATAGTCTAAAACATTAGACTGATCTAATAATACTTGAAGCTTGTGGCATTGCAATAAACTTAGATGAGAAGTTAAATTTAATCTATAAGCAATGTTTTTGATCAGTAGGGGCAGTAAGTGACTTTTATGGTCCAAAATTTGCATGAAAAAAATATATATTCAAGCATGGACTACTAATACCACCATGATCTCTACATAAACTTGTGGGAAACACTGAATACCATTGGTCTGTAAAACGCTGTGATGTAGTTTTTGAACAGGAGAAGTCACTTAAAGTTCTGGTAAAACAAAAAACATGATGTGATTGTTGATTGTTGATTGAAATGAATAAAGTGTTTAGGGTTATCAACAGAACAGGAAAGACAAATAAAATGATATGAATGTTTTTGTGACGTTGTTGCTCCAGGCATTTCCTAGAAGCTTAATTAAAATGTATTAGTGCAGTTGAAGTCGTCCTGACGTGGCCTTCGAGGAGTTCGTGTGTGGAATACTTTATGTGACGAGTGAGTTAGATGTAAAAATGATGTTGAAAGATGTGTGCTTGTTAGGACATGTTCACTATTTATGCCTCTGGGAACAAACAAGAGGTAGATTCTTTATCCTGTGGTGACCTAAAAACTGTGATTAAAAGTGCATTATGTAACTTTACTTGTGTGGAGATGTTACTGTTTAGTTTGGAATGTTACGCAGTATTAAATAAACCTTTTTTTTTACACTTGTGTATAAATAAACATTTATCACGTGCATTACAGTTCTTATTATGAAGTGGATCTATGTAGGGCTGCAACAAGTGAATCAATTAATCACAACTTATCTGTCAACTAATTTAGTAATCGAACAATTGTAAGCTGGTCTATACATGTTCCCAAACATGCATGAACTGGAAAAAATACATTTTATGACTCCAATTGAGCAGCAATGACATTCAGAGTTTCCGCTACATGTAATTGATGATGGCACACCGCCACGGCTAAATAAAAGCCGACACACTTTTAGAATGTTTTTTTTTTTTTTTTTTTTTTACATAGTAAAGTATGGATAAAAAACGTTTTCTTTTGTCATCTGTTGTAGATGCACCAACGGCTGTAACAGCAGTAAAAGAGCAGCTTCTGAAGTGGGTTTTCACAAGGAAAGGTTATAAAAGTGAGCGAACAGACCGAGACTCTGTGCCTCTGCCCGGGCTCATGAGCAGCGAGTCTGTGCAGTTTGCTCACTTTTATAAACACTCCTCCCGATCATCTACCGCCACATCTCAAAACATCCTAGAGGAATCCCTGACATTGAAACACACATTTGATCTGGATTTGAGTAAATGTGACTAAAGTTGAGTGATTCTGAAAATTCTACAAATGATATTTGGGTGATTCTCTGAAAGTGGAACTATAAAGTGTGACATCCAGGCTGAAAATTCAAACTGCAGCAATTGTTTTATTTTTAGGTTAATTTCCATCTTTGAGAAGTGTACTGACAGGATCTATAATGGTCAAGAAAGATTCAGAACTATTTTTTCCAATATAGCCATTTCAATTTCAATTTCAATTGCTCTCAATGCAGCATAATTCCACATGTAGCATGGACATCAACCGGACACCAACTGGACACCAACTGGACACATGTTTTAGCTGAGAGAGTGTCTATATACTAAATAAAATGTTGATTTTTTAGATATTATCTCTGAATACACACATTAGTGGCGTTTATCCGCTGCAAGGTTCCTGAGCGTTGAAAAGTCTTCACTTGCTGATAAAACTGATCAGGTCCGTGTGTAACTTTTATGGACACCAACAGTTACATTCGGATACCCAGGAATTCGGCTTCATTTTCACAAAACTCAATACAAAAAGTAGAAAAACGAAATGCAAAATATTTTCCAACATTATTCTTCATTTTATTGTGTTTCAATGCAGTATTTTATCGAGTTTACATGAGGAAATTACATCATGTTTATTGCTGGATAAAAATGTCACACTTTTGGTCATGATTTAAGCTATTTTTTTGAAAAACAGGTTGTAAAAAAAAAAGTTCCATCTGATCTTGGGCTGCAATTTTTTTAGCGGCACATTAGTAGTATATATTACATAAAAAATTTAAACAAAATTATTATTGTTTACTTAATGAAAACCTGTCAAATAACCAATGGTCAAAACGGTCCCACTTTCAGAGAATGACCCATTTGCAAATAGAACTATATACAGTATTTATGTGATATATACATATATTTTATGTATGTTTGCTCAGCATTTCATGTTCAGAAGAGCGAGTGGCGGCGCACAAAAGGTGCAGCAGCCTGGGGGCTCACTTGTGACATAATTCCGTTGTACTCTGTGACAATGACATTAAATCTGTTTTGCTCTGTGATTATTTCAAGTACAGTAGCTGTTTTTGTTGTTTTCAAATGAGAAAATCCTTGCCCTTCTATATTTTTCTGCAAAACAATACATTTTTATCATGATCAGTCAATTTTAAACTCATGGTCTCATTTAATTTTAGGTTTTGTCTGGATTGAAATGTGTAAAAATCTTATATTTATGTGACTTTTGCTTTGTCTACTCATTGATTAATCGAAAGAATAATCGCCCAACTGATCGATTACCAAAATGATCGTTTATTTGCTGCCTTAAAGTTGAGTTGGGGTAACTAACTTTTTAAGTTGTAAATTACTTAACTTTGTGTTTTCCATTTGAAAGTATATGATATAGTATGGCACTGTGAAAAAATGAGACCACTGAATAATAATGAATCTTAGTTCTCATCAGGAGCTAAAAGCAGCTCTCTGATTGGCTGTGGTTGGGTGGTCACTTTGTTGTTTGTAAACAAAAAAGTGAATAAGTTATAATTGCAACCAAAATGAATACATGTCGATATTAACCATGTGATGAAGGATTTATGAGAGGAAGCTGTTGGACTGAAAACCTAAATTGTGATTGTCGTGTGAAAATCAGCTACTCCACCTTTAAACATCAATAATAATAGTAGCACACAGGTCTCTATTAGATATAATATCCGAGGAACATTGAACGCAGCGCGGGGCCGGGTTGTTTTTGGGCGGAGTGACGCTCCTCCCGGTGGGACGTGATGGTATGCGAGAAAAAACCTCTAACCAAAGCTTAAATCTCACAAAGGCACTGACATATGCAAACACAGTTAACTTAAGAAGTGTATTTTACGCACTGAATTCATCTCCAGAGCAAACAGACACGAAAGAGGCCGAGATAATCCAAGGGGTGTGGCTGCATTGATAAAACATTCACACTAATTAAATTTTCCACTGAGAGGCGCTGTGAGCTGGAACCAGAGCTTGTAAAAATAGATTTGGCACGCAATGTTCGTGTTTGAATTAGTAAACACACAAAGGTGCACTGTTTTTAATAGAAAATGCAGTTTTAGCCCGAGAATGCTAGCTAAGTACATGTGGCTAGCTAACAGCGCGGCTCTTCTTTACGCACGGGATTAAACCAAAAAAACGACCACCCACGGCAAAACTACATTGCACATTTTTCATGCAAATGCAAATTTGTTATGCTAAAAGTCATCTAAGAAATGAAGATTGTTCAATTAGTCACATAAAACCTCATAAATCCATCGCTTTCGAGTAGTTTTCTATCACATTGCTTGTTGAGCGCGTTCATAGTGAGTTGCACTAGAGAAAAAGGTTGCAAATGTGTAAAATGTGGCTTAAAAAGCACATAAAGCGCTGCTATCTTACCTCGGTGTGTCGGTGATCGTCTTATCCAGGTTAGAGGTAGGTTACTATGTCAAAGCGCGTGCAGTCTCTATGGAAGAGGAGAAATGTGGAGACGGTTTTACTGTAGAAGGCAAGCACAGTGATGCGTTCAGGAAACATGGGACACACGAGTGACACAGTAATAACAAGAATAAACCATGTTCTAACTATACTTCCATGGAATAAACTCATAATTTACTCATAGTTTGTGCTAAGCGGTGTTGGGTGTAACTTACTGTAATTAGATTACATTTTTGAGTAACTAGTAGTGTAACTTAGTGTAAACATACTTGTAATTAAATTATAATTACTAACTACTCGTAGTTACTTTAAAGTTAAAAAAAAAAAACTTTAAAGGGACACACATCAGCAGCTGTGATGGGCCCAAAATGATTTTTAATGTTGATTTTACTCGTTTTGAACCAATTTAAGCAACTCATTTGTTGCTTATCTCTGTTAAAACATTAAAACTTATTTTAGATAAAGGTTCGCAATAATTGCACAAAGTAATCCCAAAGTAACTAAGTTACTTTTGTGGGGCAGTAATTAAGTAATGTAACTAATTCATTTTTTTTTTTAAAGTTATATGTAACAAATTTTTTTTTTCAATACTTTTCCCCAACACTGGTGCTAAGGCTGCAACAAACGATTTTAGCTTAATTAATTTACTTTATTTGAGCGCAATTGCTTGTCAAGTTTAAATAAATAAATATATAAATAAATGTCACGTGACATACAAGTTGTATTCTACAGTTTTTTTTTTGTTTGTTTTTTTTTTCAAAAAACAAGATGTGTTTTCTTTTTATTTTAAGTACAAAAAGTAAATATTTTTATTTATTGTAATTTGCTAAATCTTCTGAATTAATGCTATGTAAATGTTCTAAATTCACAACATTTATTGTTTGTGGTGAAACAACTTTTTTTGTTCATCAAATATACATTTTAATAATGGTCATTTTGAAGTAATAAACTTTTGTCTAAACACATTCTCCACTTGACAGGCTTTTAGAGTCTGGGTCATTTTTTCGATTACTAAACGAGTTGAGCTGATATTTAATCAACTATTTGTGACTCATGTTTTTCAATGGAAATGTTGATGACTGCGGCTGAACAAAGTCACTACTGCAAACACGGGACAGGGACAAAGTCTGAAAATGTAAGCTCATATTATGCAAAAACAACAAAATAATACACTATGTTAAATGTATTTTTATTAACTGTAATGCACATAGAGTGAAAAAACCGACATTAACACAGGAAGAACAAACAAACTCCACTTACAGAGATCATCATGAGATGTTAGTTTAGTTGGACCCTGGATTCAAACACATTATCTTTTTATTAGAAAGCCAGAGCACTAACGACTCTGCTAACGAGGACCCTGATATTATGATTATTATTGTTTGTGTTGTATTCTGGTGTTTTCCTCGTGGCGTCAATGAAACAGTGACAGTCTGTGAATAAGTGGGACAAGGATCTAAAAGAGGACCAGAGTGGGAACAGGTGGTCTCTCTCTCTCTCTCTCTCTTTCTTCCTCTCTCTTGTCTCTCTCCCTCTTCCTCTCTCTCTTTTTTGTCTTCCTCTTTTTCCTTCTCTCTCTCCTCCTCTCTCTCTTGTCTCTCTCCCTCTTTCACTCTCTTTCTTATCTTCCTCTCATTCTTTCTCTCTCCCTCTCCTCTTCTCTCTTTCGCTCTCTCTCTCTTCATCTCTCTTTCTCTCTCTCCTCCTCTCTCTTCTCTCTCCCTCTTTCTCACTTTCTTCTCTTCCTCTTTCTTTCTCTCTCTTCTCTCTTTCTTCATCTCTCTTTCTCTCTCTTGTCTCTCTCCCTCTTTCTCTCTTTCTTATCTTCCTCTCGTTCTTTCTCTCTCCCTCTCTTTTTCTCTCCTCTTCTCTATTCTCTCTCTTTCTCTCTCCCTCTTTCTCACTTTCTTCTCTTCCTCTTTCTTTCTCTCTCTCCTCCTCTCTCTCTTTCTTCATCTCTCTCTTTCTTCCTCTCTTCTCTCTCTCCCTCTTTCTCTCTTGTGTCTTTCTCCCTCTCTTCATCTCTCCCCCTCTCTTCTCTTCCTCTCTTTTCTCTCCCTCTTTCTCTATCTTGTCCCTCTCTTCTCTCTCCCTCTTTCTCCTCTTCCTCTCTTTCTTTCTATCTCTCCTCCTCTCTTTCTTCCTCTCTTTCTTCCTCTCTCCCTCTTTTCTTTCTCTCTTTCTCCCTCTTTTTCTCCCTTTCTCTCCCCTTCCCCCCCTCTCTCTCTTTCTTCCTTTCTCTCCCTCATCTCTCTCCTTCTCTCTCCCTCTTTCTCCTTCTCATTCTCTCTCTCTCTCTCTCTCTCTCTCTCTCTCAGATCAGAGGTGGATAGAGTTTGATCAGTAATCATAATGTTTACAGTTTTTGAAACTACACAGCTCAGATCCTGTTGGACCAGTGGCAACGCAGACAGAGAGAGAGAAAGAAAGAAAAAGAGAGAGAAAGATAGAGACAGACAGCTACAGAGAAAGAGAGAGAGACAAAGAGAGAAAGAAAAGAGAGAGAAAGAGCAAAAAAGGAAGAGAGAGAAGAGAGCAAGAGAGAGGAGACTAAGAGAAAGCAAGAGAGAGGCAGAGAGAGACAAACAGATACAGAGAGAGAGACAAGGGAGAGAGAGAAGAAAGAGAGACTGAGAGAGAAAGAGATGAGAGAGATAGAGGGAGAAAAAGAGAAGAGAGAGAAATGAGAGAGAGCGACAAAGAGAGAGAGAAGAGAGAGTGAGGAGAAAGAGAGAGAGAAACAGACATACTGACAGATAGACAAAGAAGAGAGAGAGAGAGTGAGACATAGATAGACAAAAAAGAAAGAAAGAAAGAGAAAGACAGACAGAGAGGAGAGGGACACAGCTAGAAAGAGAGGAGAGAAAAGAGAGAGACCGAGAGAGAAAGAGAGGAAGAGAGAAAGAGAGACAGAAAGAGAGAGACACAGAGACGAGAGAAAGAGAAGACAGAGAAATACAGAGAGAGTGAGAGAAAGAGAGAGAAAGGGAGCTAGAGAGAAGAGAGAGAGGGGGAGAGAAGAGAGGGACAGAGAGAGATACAAAGAAGAGAGAGGGAGAGGGAAAAAAGAGAGAGGGACACAGAGAAAGAGAGAGAGAAGAAAGAGAAGAGAGAAAGAAAGAGACAAGAGAGAGAGGATAACAGAGAAAGAGAAGAGAGAGAGAAAGATAGAAAGGAAGAGACAAGAGAGAGAGAGGGAGGGAGAGATAAAGAAGAGAGAGACAGACAGAAGAGAGAGGGAGAGGGGAAAACAGGGACACAGAAAGAGAAGAGAGAAAGAAAGAGACAAGAGAGAAAGGTAGAGAGAAGAAAGAAATAAAAGAGAGAGAAAGACAGAGAAAGAGAAGCGAGAGAGAAAGATAGAAAGAGAGAGACAAAAGAGAGAAGGAGAGAGAGAGACAGAAAGAGAGAGAGAGAAGAGAGAGCGAAAAGAGAGAAGAGAGAGAGGGGGGTTGGGGTTAAGGAGTGGCCGCAGACACAAAGAAATGTCGCTGGATCAGATTTAGTTTTAACCACAACAGTGACACTCAAGCTTCATGTTTGTGGAGCCAGTTTTGAACAAACAATGAAACTGTTAAACATTTGTAGATTTCAAGTTTAGAAAATAGTTTGTATACAATAAAATAAAATAAATAAAAACCATCTGAAACACTTAAGGTTGTGCGAGGATGTGGCTGAAGGAAAAGGGGTTAAACTTGTCTCCGGTGCCGCTGTAGAATTTACTCTGGAACTCCACCCTGCGCAAATCAAAACAAACAACAACACAGACGTTACACATGAGCAGGGCTTTGGTGAATGAACTTGTCGTCACTTTTTACACGGAATGCATAAAAAAAAAACTAGTTCCAAGGTCAAACTAGTTCTTTCACAAATCCTACAACACATGGTAATATTAATGTATATCTGTTTTGTTAGGTCTAAAAACCTATTTTCACAGACACCAAGCTGAAACTGGAGGTGATCACTTAAGAACAGTAAATCAGAGCGCTGCATTTGACTAATAAAATGCTTTTTATTTTGATTCAGACAGGACACACTGGTCTGATTTTGTTACAACGTGCTGCTAATGCAATATAGTTTTTGTGGGAAAAGACAAAGTTTACTCATTTGCAACTAAAAATGTTTTAAATACTTTACAGTCTTCTCTAACCTGGATCAAATCAGATGCGTGTTGAGCTATAATTTGAGTTCTTCCATATTATCCATCTCAAACTGCCCCCGCTTGAAGTGTACCAGAAAAGGTGGGACGTTTCATGAAATATTTAGAGCTGATTGGGTGATTTGTCTGCTTTAGTTTGTGCTTAACTAATCACAGCAATGAATCATAACGGCGTATCCACTGAGCTTGTGGGACAAAACAACAAGTGTCACACATGAACGCCTTTTTGCTCTTATCACAAAAAGGAAATACTATGTTTCTGCCAAAACAGAATCTATAGCAGAAACACATTCATACACTGGAGCTGCCGTCTTTGTTTGGCTTCACATGCTACTTGCTGTTGTCTTTCCTAATCAACGCGCCCAGCCATCAGCTGGTGCAGGGTCAGATGGATTTCTCTCAAATTTGTGAATTTACAAAGGTTGCTAGAGACTGCATCTAGCGGGCCAGGTTAAGTCTTTTCAATTTTCTCTAGAACAACTGACTAAATTGTCTAATTAATTGTTTCGGTCGACGTCACTGTCCGCTCTACTGCGCATGCTCCATGCAGAACGATACGATGCCCATCTGCTTAGCCGGCGGAAACTGTAAAGGGAACCCTGGATATGAAGACAAATGTGGCTAAAACACTAGTACTGGTCACGATTATTAAAATAAATTACAAACAAATATATAACTGCTTACAATTTTTTTTATAAAATTGTCATTGTTTATGTTGTTTTCAAGCCACTGGGAGCCGCCATTTTGGTTGATGATATAAAATAGTGTTTCCATGGTTACTCCCACAGTTTCATCTGTGAACAGTTGCCACAAAAACACCACTGACAGTGTCCAGTTCTTGCCTCTTCCTCTTTATTATCTTCAGTTTTACTAGATTCCACATAATCGTTCTGTATTTGGCTTTGCTCCGACTCAAACTGAAAAGGTTTAACCCAGGAATTCATGTTGCTTAGTTACCTGCTACTGCCTGTTACCTTGACAACACTATTTTATGTCATAACCGCAGCAAAATGGCAGCCTCCATGTCATTTCTTCATAACACTATTTTAATAAAACTACAAATACTTCCAAGGTATTTGTCCTGTATTTATATAAGTGATGATATTATAAGTGTTTTAGGATAAACATGTGATTATATCCAGGGTTCACTTAAAATAAAACAACAAAACAGGAAGAGAGCAGCTGTTTGGATCATGAATGAACCAGTCTGACAGACGTCTGTCTCCTGACGCTTGAGACAGTGTTTTTCTGTTTATGGATCGTTGGGTCAAATTTCCTTCACAAATGTTGATTTAGCAGCATAACTCTTGTAGTTAGCTGACAACAGCCCTAGCTCGGGTTGTTGCTACAGGTTGGTCAATGAGCGGCAGCTCTTTCTGCATATCGAGTGTTGATAAACAAATAATCCCTCTATTGTGAAACAGTTTCAAAACACTTTGGGGCACTGATTCCGATTGACTCTAATCATAATTGAGAACAAGCTTTGCTAATTTCCCCTTGGCTGGTGTTGATTGTTTATATTTACTAACAAACTGTAGCTGCTTTTTTAGTTGTATCTTGAGTCTTTACAGGGGAAAATGTCTCCTTTGACCCATTTTCACCACTCACTGCTGACTTTTATAATCCTGTGATGTCGTCTGCAGAACCTCTGTGCAACACATCTTCATCTTCAGCTGTTGTAAACCATATTCATATCAATTTAAAAGTTAACCATGTCTTGTTGCTCCTCTCACCAGTGCAGCCTGAGCGCGTGCAGAAAGGCGGACAGACCCTCCATCACCAGCAGGATCGACACCGTGAGCAGAGCGAAGAAGGAGAAGACCACGGCCAGGACTACACTTCCCAGCATGCCCCGGGACGACAGGCTGATCCGCAGCACCATCATCCACAGAACGTCCGACAGCTCTGACAGACGAGAACGCAGAAGGTAAATAACCGTTTATCAGTTCAGTTATTTATGTTTGAAGAGCCTGAAACGACACTGAACAACAATGTAAACACAACACTGGTCTTTGCTCTCATTTTTCATGAACTGACATAATATAAAACATACTTAACCTCATAAGGAACCAGCAATTTTTCACTAAAACATCTGACAAAAACTAAAATTCAAACAGAATCCGTTTGTAATCCTTTGGAGCACAAACAAATGGCTGGAGTCTTTGTGAAAATGAGGCTCTACAGTTTTGAAAAGGATTTACGCCTAAAACATTTTTTTGTAAATATAAACAGCTGTACAGCTAGTGACACGAGCTGGGGCCAGAACAACACCAGTTTGTGTTTTTTACAATTTCTCTTCAAAAGCTGAAAGTAATTTACCTGAATTTAGTTTTTGGGACTAATACATTTTTAGACTTTTTGTTTGTTTGTCAGAAGAGCATTTGAACAAACACTGAGCTATCTTAGAATGCCTGATTTAACTGTAATTAAGAGGGTTACATCTACTTTTTCTTCTAAATATCTAGAGAGTAAATTGAAAAATTAGGGAAAAAGTGGTACCGCACATATCCCCTTGGTGCCTCAGAGGTAATGAAAGGCTCATTGGTCTCCAGAAGTGGCAAGTAACTAAGAATTTTTCTCAAGTCCTGTACTTAAGTCGTTTTCTTGAGTATCTGTACTTTACTTGAGTATTACAAAATCTGGTGACTTTTTACTTTTACTTCTCACATTTTCCAAGAAGTATCTGTACTTTCTACTTCCTACATTTTTAAAACAGGCTATGAGCTCATAAACACTTTTTAAAACACTACAGAGCTGTTGTGTATCTGAGCTCTGTGAACAAATTAACAACTTTATTTCTAGTAAATTTTTAACAACTACATATTTATCTCGTGATAAAAGTCACAATAATTATAAATAATTCACTGTAAAGCCCAATTCATGCTCCAACGCATTACAAACCAACTTTGTGCAATGCAAAAAATGTATTATGAGATTGGTTAAAACAGGGGTCTCCAACCTTTTTCGCCAGGAGAGCTACTTTTGCAAAAGAAAACTGCCAGCGAGCTACTTCTTTTAGCAATGACCAAAAATTAAAGTAACTGTGCCATAGTTAAGAGGCCTACATGAAAACTCCATTTAGAAGTGAACACAATAGGCATCTAAAGATACATTTTCAGTAGAAATAGTCATGTAATAAATACAATTTGAGTAATAAACTATAATTTGCATGATTCCAAAATCCTTTGGTGAGCTACAGGTTGGAGACCCCCGGGTTAAAATGTCTTAAAATCTGAATTTTAATCTTTGTTTTTGGTACTTTTTCAGTTAAGATGATTTTATTTGATGTACCTCAAATACATGACTTGTTCCGATGTGTTTTCTGTCTTGTTTTGATAAATTTGTTCTTTTTTCAAGCCAAATTATTTGCTTTTGAAGTAAGACATTTTTACTCTCTTCATTGGCAAATTTGATTCAAACTCAAATCTTTTGAAAATCTTCAGAAGTGTTTTGAAACAAGTGAAAAAAAATGCCAAAACTATAGTTTTAAACGAGTGTAGAGAATAACTTTTGGCAGTGTGGTACTTTTTACTTTTTTTTACTGACGTAAATTTACACACGTTTACTTTTATACTTTTACTCAAGTAAAGGAGTTTCAGCAGGACTTTGACTTTTAGCAGAGTTGTTTTTTAGACAAGTAACTGTACTTTTACTTGAGTAGTGAACGTCAGTACTTTTGACATCTCTGTTGGTCTCACATCTTGTTCACTGAGTCTAAATCTGTGTAAATGAGAACGTCTCCTTTGCCGAGACAATCCAAGGCTGCATGATAATTACAAACAATTCAAAATTACAATAGTAACAGATGCAGTGAGCAAAAACTTAATTTTATTCTCAAAAAAAAAAATCTTCTGTAATATTCTAAAAACATCTAATTATAAAGTATGTATCCCTAAAAACAGAATTTAGATCAGATAAAATAAGTTATCCTTTATTTGTCCCACAACTGGGAAACTGCAGTGTTCAAGACCAGTAAGGAAAAAGAAACATGTAATAAAACCAGATAAACATTTAGAAAGCCAGTGTTGCTCACGTGCATGTGCCAGACTCAGCGCCCACAGCCGCAGGTAGGAGGCGCTGTTGGACACACAGCCCAGGCAGAACTCCAGAGTGTGAATGGTCTGGAGCATGAAGACTTCCACAGCATCAAACTAGAGACAGCAAGCAAGTAAAAACAGAGGTAAATGCAGTGAAGTTAAATATAGGAAACTACCACTACCATTCACAACTGTATTAAAGGGTGTCCGAAGTTGTTTAAAGCCCATATGACAGATCGTAACACTTTTCTATTAGTAGTTGTGGATGTTAATATTTATGATCAGTCTGTAGCTGCTTTTTAAAATTTTAGTTGTGTTTTGACTCTCTCAGGAGAAAATGTCTTTTACCGTGCTGTGATAACCTCTACAGTTGTTTCTTGATCTGATTATACAGTAGTTTAGTTTTTAAGTCCTTACTTGTTCCTGCTCTCTGCCGCTTCCTTCCAGTTCCCACAGCAGCGCGTTGATCGAGCTCGTGTCTGTGGCAGCTGCAGACACAGACTAAAACAAGATTTAGCTTTAAAACATGACTGAAAGCTGTCAATACATGTAAAATGTGTTGTGTAAACTGTGTCTCGTTACCCTGGCCTGTCGCGGTTTCCTGTGACGGTAGAGCAGGTAAAGAGGTTTTCCGAGCAACAAAACAGGGACAGAAATCAGCACCAGGATCATCAGGATCAACTGGACATACCACTGAAACAAAGAGAAAAGAACCGTGTTTCTCAAATTGTGGTGCATGTACAGTATGTGTTTGGGTTTCTTGAAGGCGCAGATTGCAGAAGCTTCTTTGTAGTGAAACTCAATGACTCAAAGTAAAGTGCTTTAGCGTGTATGATGTAAGGCGTTGTTATTATTAATAGATATAAACAAATAAATCCAGGACCAAACAAGATTACACAAACATGATTCAATCTTTCAATCCAAATATAACTTTGTGTAAACTAATACTGAGAGAACACTGTAAACATTCTGAAATGTGGACTTTGCATATTATATGTAGCTCCGTCATTTAATATGAAGAAGATACTGCACTAAATGTCATCATTACACTGTTCTCTAAACATTTTGCAGTAAAACATGGCTGTGGCTGTCTCACAATGAGTATGTCAACTTACAACAGTGCACGTATTTAGGTACTACTTGAATCAATAATTAGGTTATTTGATTATTTTTTTAAAATTACCAACATGTTGTCATAGGATGTAATTGCAGCTGCAGTGATGCATTATTGATCAAATTTCAACTGGAAGCATTGGGCCTCATTCATGACGTGTTCTTACAAACAAACTGTTCTTAGGTTGTTGTTGTTTTTTAGGGTTTTTTGATCTTAGCTGAAAATGTTTTTTGTAACAGCACATCCTAAACACTCAGGAGTTCTTTTCGAATATTATTACTCCTATAATTCAATCAAAAATGTATATTCTTACATGGATGTAGTGTCCAGTGTTTCCCATTTCTCTATTTAATTAATCTGTTTGTTAAAATACAGATAATTCTTTCCATTCTACTTCTCTCAGCCTCAGAGTTGCCAAGTTTGTTTCTTTATAACAAATTTGGGCGTCTGTTTTTAATAGTTTTATGAGTTTTGAAGGTCATGTATTGAGGTATTTTGTGCTGCAGTTTCAAGTCAAGTTCAGGTTTGATTTAGAAAAATATATCTATTTATGAATGAAACATGGATTTCAAAAGCTGTTATTAGTATTAGAAATGCCAACATTGTACTATGTAATTGATAATTTGAAAAACGTTATTTATGGGCTGAGGTCGCTTGTCTTTGGATTTTTTTCAAAGGCTTTGTCACATTTTTTTCCGAAAATTTGGCAACACTGGTCAGTCTTTGTTCTGCTCTGAGTGAGTGACAGCCGGATTTAACCAATCACAGTAAAGTAGGAACTTTTGGAAAAAGCAGATGATTGCATTTAACTCAAAGGCAAAAACAATAGTAGACAAAGAAATGTGATCAAATTGAATAGTGTTATGTCTGTTTGAGAGTGTGAATGGACTGTTTTGGCTGTCTGTTATGGTACTGCCTGTGTTTTATTGTCTTTTTTGCATTATAATGAATATATATTGTCATAATTTATTGTGATGAGTGGGTGGGAGGGGGATTGGAACTTCAAATTGCTTCATCCATCCACTTTTCAAACCATGCATCTGTGCCTTTAACTGTTTAAAGAAATATCTAATCTAATCTACATTATATATATTGTGTATATATCTGCTCACCTGTCCGTGGTAAAGAGGCTGCGTCTCCTTGTTCTCAGTGAACAGAATCATGTTAATGAAATGCAGGAGAAGACTCGGAGCTCGATCCGACTGGTTTGGACCAAAAAACACCCATTTATAAAAGATCATGAACACCAGGTATCCAAATAAACCCAGCATGAAAACCAGCTCCGGCAGAAGCACCAGCAACACGTCCGACCACTGACGTCTGTAACTACAAGAAACACTGACATAAGATTACACAAAAAAGATGGAAAAGGATCATTTGTCTCACAGTGGAAATAGATAGAACAAGTGTCGCAAGTGTGTTTCTGCTAAAACAGTCAAAAGCAGCAGAACACGTACATCCACAAGAGCTGCTATCTTTGTTTTGTTTGATTTAGGCGCTACTTGCTGTTGTTTTTGCCACCAATACCCCCGCATCCCTGCTGCAATGCGATTGGGCCATTAAACATTGGTTTGGACTGCAAACCAATTGGCTGGTGGAGGCCCAGATTGTGAATTTACAAATAATGTGAGAATCTATCTGACCAAGTTTTTTAAACTCGTATTGGATAAAGTTTTTTTCTAAATATAAAAAAATACAGACTTTACATCAGAGCTAAGCAATAATGTGATAAAAATCGAATCGTTAAATAATCTCTATGACAATCTGCTCTTTTCATTAAATCGTCATATTGTGATTTCCCACAATTTTTTTTCAAGGTCTTTTAAAAATTTTAAAGGTTGTTTTTTTTTGGGCACATTCAAGTCCTAAAAGAGGTGAATTGTAACATTTTTCAAGTTTAATTTACAAAAATATATACAATTACGACTGAAACATGGATTCTTAGCATATTTTCATGCTTAAAGAAGAAGCAACACACAACATTCAAATGAATAGATTATTATTAAAAAAAAATGTTAACTTTTTTTGAAGGGTTGAGGTTGCTTGTTTTGGGATTTATTTTCAAACACTTGGTCACTTGTTTCACTTTGAAAATCTGGCAACAAGACAGCCTTTGACAGCTGGATTTAGCCATTGACAAGTAGGAACTTTCTGAAAAATCAGATACTTTCTTGTTGCTCAAAGGCAAAAAAATGGACATGAATCGTGATAAAGTCGAAATCATGATCTGGCTCCAAGAAAATCGTGATAAAATTTTTTTGCCATATCGCCCAGCCCTACTTTACATTATAAAAAATAAGCATTTTGACAGAATTGGACAGAAAAAAAAACTACCTGTAGTTGAAGTAAGAAAGACAGATTCCAAAAGTCATGTGCAACACTCCAATAATGACAGACATCTTCATCTTGTACGAGTTTAAGAAAGACAAGTGGTTACTCGCGAGGTGCCAAATCTGCAAAAACAATGAGAGGTCTTTATGATGAAGTACATTTTGCTATTATGATTTAGTTTGCTTACCTTCAATAATATCTTCTAACTATACTAATTACTAACTATATCAACAAGAAAAAGCTCATTTATTTATAGAAAGATTTAAAATGGCTTGTAAATACTGTAATTTGTCGCTGCTTTTTCTTCAAACACTTATCTCTTTGGGTTGCTCTGATAACACATTCTTACCGGGTCGATTCCAAGAGGATATGGTCCCAGAAAGACTCCAGTTGTGTTTGGATCTAAACTTAAAATCTGGTTTGTCTTCAAAGTTTCAACACTGCATAATAAGAGATGGAGAGATTATTGAGCATATAAATTAATCCTGTATCATAACAAACAAACTTCTCTTTGGTCACCTCCAGTTCATGGCCTGCAGGTGCCAGCCCGAGGGAAACAGACTGACTCCGCGGCTGAAGCAGTCGTTGTAAATGGCTCCGGTGTAAATCGAGAAAAGTCCCATCATTAAAATCAGGAACCGTCCTCCGTACACCAGCCTCCACATCTGCAGAAAATCACAAATCAAAATTAAACAGTTACAGATACTTTAATTAAGGGTTTCGAATTAGTGCATTAATTGAGATTAATTATTAACAGACATAATAATCAAGTTATTTTTTTAATCGCATTAATCTATTTTGAAATCGTTAACAAAAATAGACAAAAATAAAGAAGCAGCAACTCTCATGGATATACACATTTCCGCTGCTTTTGATGCTGTTTTAGCAGAAATACGAGATTTTTTTTTTTTTTTTTTTTAAAGAAGAACAGAGAGGTGTGAGACTTGTTCTGTCCCATGCGGACAATGGATACGACATTGTGATTTGTTGCTGTGATTGGTTAAGAACAACTAAGGTAGACTGCTCACCCAACCAGGTCAATGTATTTCATTAAACGTCCCACCTTTTTTCAAAACGCTTTCTGCTAGTAAAGTTCCAGATGAATACTGTGGAAGAACTCAAATCGCCGTTCAACATAGATCCTGGTGTGGGCCAGATTACAGGGCTCCAGGCTTTGTAAAGCACTGTGCTATGCAAATAAACTTTCAATTGTTCCATGTTCATACACATTTAATACCTCATTTTTACACTGGGTGGTTTTGTTTTCTTCTTTTAGCAGAATCATCCACAGAGCAGCAGCCGCCATCAACAAACCATGGCCCACGTCTCCAAACATCACAGCAAACAGGAACGGGAAAGTCACAATGGTGAACACCGCTGTACAGACAGAAAAGTAATGGTCAACTAAGTATTAAAGGAGACCTATTATGTAAAATCTACACTTGTGAGTTTTGAACCATGTTATATATAGAAGTTTTGTCTCATCATTAGTTTACCCAAAGTTTTATTTGGATTGATTCATGCATGTTTGAGTAATCTTGTATTGTACTGCAGCTAATGCTCCAGTGCTCAGAAAATCTCAGTTTTCACCTACCACTTATCCCCACCCACTTGTTTTTATTTACAGACGTTAAGATTCCGAGTAAAACGTGAGGTTTAAATTTGTCATGTAGACACTTTCCAAAAACAATTTTCTTTTTTTTTTAAATCTGTGGCTTATAGACCCGTTCAGAGCCTACATCATTTTGGGGGCGGAGCCGCACTGGTGCCTCCGCAGAGTTTCCCCATAAGTTTCTATACAAAACAAGTAAGCTGTACTAACGATATTAAACGGTTAGAAAACTTAACAACGACTTCAAACGAAGCTCTGACCATTCCTAATGTGTTCCTTGGGTTTGCACCAGTGACACATTTTATAACTCGTGAATTTTTCGGGCTAATTAGCTTACCGCTAAAATCTAAAGAAAAAAATGAGGGATCACCATCAAAACAAATACATCGCCTCAGAATCACGTAAGTATATCCTTGGAGTCTTTTAGACAATAATCTTATGTAGAAATCAGCACAAAATAATGCCACACAGGTGCAGTTTACTGTGAGTCGAATTCTCCACTGATAATTGATAAATAATTAACACAACTTGCACAAAAATCTTAAGCAATGTCACGGTAACTCACCTCCTGTGCTTTTCTGCAAATTACGTCGTCAAACTCATCAAGGTATATGTATGATCAAAACTTTTCTCTTCTGCACATGAGTTTTTCCCATCAAATATAAGTAAATATCAGGTCGCTAAATATCGGGACACTTACTAACGTCATGCTAACCTTCAGTAACTGTACATGGATCTGGAGTCGCTTGCTGTTCGTTAAATTGAGTTTTTAAAGAGAGTTTTGCGATTTTTTAATGAAAATGCACCTGCGTAGCTTGAAAAGCCTGAGACAGGGCACCACTCAGGGCTCCAGTTAGCGCGCGCAGCCATCTTTGTTTACTAACAGTAAATGGGTCTATTAAAGTTACATTTTACAATGAAGAGGCGGGACTTATCAGTGCTGCAGTTTTGAACAGGAAGTCAACTGACCTGTTCTAAGCCGTTTTGGGATCATTATTGTGTTTTGCAATGAACAAAATGTGAATTATTGATCTGCATATGCCATAGTTTCTTCCTAAATATACAGAAAAATCACAATAGGTCTCCTTTAAGAGACCTAATAATAGAGGTTCTGCAGATCACATCATGGCATTCTCAATGTCAGCAGTGAGTGTCAAAAATGAATGAGAGTCGACACATTTTTTCCTATGAGTCAAAACACGACTAAAAGAGGAAAAAGCACAGATATATATAAGCAACCACAATTACTGCTAAATACTAAGTTTGTTTGACATGTGACATGTAAAAAGAGAAAAGCAGGAAAAACTACAACACTTCTGTTTCTCTCACATTTCTCACTGACACAGACTTTAGGATCATACACAGCGAAACTCATTACCTTTCTATGCTTAAAAAATGTTTTTTAGTCCATTTGGTTCAACGGTAAAAATGTTCTAAATCTCCAACTGCCATTAGAAAACGTCCTAGGTAAAGTTTTTTCATTAAATTTTTACACATGGTTACCTTTAGCTGCTTAAATAATATGATTTTTAGTCAGTTTGGTGAATGAAATATTTGTTGCTCAAAAGTAAAAAAAAAAAATTATAAATCTCCAACTGCCATTAGCGAGCAGGCTAGCTAAACTCTGCACTGTTGCCACGACTACGGTAAAGCTGTTTTATCAAATATTTGCCAAACAAGAGCTCTCTGAAGAAGAAAATAAAAAGCAAGGAAACACATTTTATCAGATGTTATCAGAGATCATGTGGTTGCTAGGTAACAGTTGTAAAGTTACCTCAATTTACTGAACAAAAGACAATAAACCTCATCAAAACTGTGAATTTGGGTGAAAACAAGCAAAATGTTAACTATGTTTTACTGAAAAGCACTATAAATGTTCATATAAATACTTCCAATCATCAACATATTTTGCTGATGCGCATTGTCGCTTTATTAAATTATAAGCACACACACACACACACACATGTTACTGACCTGGGTTTATTTCTTTGTACTGTGCGACTCCGTAAGCGTCGACGATGCTCTGGAACGCTGAAGTGAAGGAGTTTGTGATAAACAGAGTGGGAGGAGGAGAGGAAGAGGACGAGAGAGGAAGACGATTGTAGAAAGAGTCCACCACACTGCCACTTCTCCTCTGGAAAAAAAAAAAAAAAAAACATGTATCAAAAAGATGCACTGTGGAACTTTCTGGAGGTGAAAAGTCAACTGCACAATTCTTTAAAAAATTAAGTTAAAACCATACTTTGGGGCATTCTGACTGAGGTTAAATCCAAAAATAAATAAATAAAAATACAGCTAAAGGAACAGCTTTTCTATGGAAACATGCAAGAAGATGCCCCTCCTTCAGACAACAGTCCATTCTGTGGTCATGCAAGCTCATTCAGAGTTTATAGTTTTAATAAGGTGCCTATGACAAGTTGAGCTACTCATTTCAGTAAAATAAAGACAAAGGTTGTTTGGAGTATTTTCTAAAGAAAGGCAAATCAAGCAAATGTTTCTTTTTTAAATGATGGCCGTGCTTCTCCTCCCAGGGCCACGCCACCAGTTTACTGGGCTAATAAGTTAATTAGGAGCTAGTTTGATTGACAGGTTAACCAGCTAATAGATAACGAGGTACTACATTTCTATTGGACAGTGTTTTACTGGCCTCACCATGTCCACATTTTATCTTTTTTTTTTTGTACTTCTTTTTCTGTTTCCTCATAAGTTCAGGACAGTTACAAATGCTTTTGACAGGAATAGACAGCCAACATTTTTTGAAAAACCTCAATACAACCTTCAAGAACATTATCATTACATTTTTTGCATTTTTTGCAAAACATTATACAACTTCAAAGTTTAGCTATTTTGTTGACATAAAAATGTACTTCATGTTCATAAATAATTTCACATCGCACTAGAGTGTTGCCTAACAACCATGTAGTAAATGACACGGTGGCACAGCGGTTAGCGCTCTGGCCTCATAGCAAGAAGATTCTGGGTTCATCTCCCAGTCGAGTCGGGGCCTTTCTATGTGGAGTTTGCATGTTCTCCCTGTGTCTGCGTAGGTTTCCTCCTACAACTAAAAACATGTCCATTAATGCCTCCCCTGACCCTTCCCCTAGGACTCCTCCGCACTAGAGAATCTGAATCTCAGTGGGACTTCCCTGGTTAAATAAAGGTCAATTAACTGGACCAAAACTCCTCGAATGTAAAAGACGTTTTACATGAGAAATACACTAATGCTTCTCTAACTTTACACACCAAATATTTGTCTCTCCAAGTACCAACAGATCAAAACTCAGGTCAAAACAAGGGCTAAAAGTGGTTTAAAATTGAACTAACCCAGGTCTAATACAATGGTAAACTATAGATAAGACAGTTCTAAAAGAAGCGTAGCCCAAAACAGGACCAAAACATAAATAGATTTGATTCTAAATAAATAAAAAATCAATTTGCCAATGCCTTCAAGTACTATCAGAGGTACATATACCACAGTTTGCAAAACACTGCACTAGAACAGACTCATTTTGTTATTTTTTATACGATCTCAAAAATGTTTCTTTTGGTAAGAAAATTTAAAATGTTTTTGTCTTCCTGTTATTTCGAAACACACGTATACTTGTTCTTGATTTATGTAAAACTATAATTTATATTTACTACAGTAAGTCTACCAAATTAAGTTAAAATTGGAAGTTGTGAAAACCTGTCACATGCACTTTAAAGTCCAAATCTTCTGGTTGAAATTATTTGACTAATAAAATTCAAAAAGAAGCAATTGGTTATTTTACTAAAAGCTGACAGCAAACCTTTCAAATTAACTAAAGCGATTTTAAGCTCAATGAAATATAAACTGTCTCCTCCAGTGACTCATAAACAAAAGTAAATCCCACACTCACGGTCCCCTCGATGAGAGCGCTCTGGAGCAGCAGCAGTTTGTTGGTCGGGCACCAGGCTTCAGCGATCAGACACTTTTCTGTCACAGACGGACTGCACAGGTTTAAGACCGAGTGAATGGACCTGCACTTCCCCACTCTCACCTGCAGGAGGAGCACACACAGCTGTTATCTACTGTAAACCTGGAGTGATTAAAGTTTTTTAACAAGGAACATCTTGAAACACAGAAAGCAAAAGGAGAGAGGTCAGTGAAAATTCCAAACAGATGCATTTAGAACAAGCTATCAAAAGGCAATAATTCAGGCTTAAATCCAAAAGAACAGTGTGCTAGAATTTGTTTTAATATATACATGCATTACTTATTGCTGTTTGAGTCAATTCCTTAATCTGATCTTTGAAGGCAAGGCTAATTTATTTGTATAGCACAATTCATACACAAAGCAATTCAAAGTGCTTTACAAGGCAGGAAAAGAGGCATCGACGTTACAATACAACATTATTAAAAAATATTAATAATCGTCATAAAATTTACTCTAAAAGAAGTAAAGAAATAAAGAGTGCATTTGAAGTGCATATGACATATATTTTAGGTTTCACTAAACATTTTGCTTATTTTCACTCGGTTTGACTGTTTTAATACGGTTTATATTTGTCTTTTATACAGTAAATATGACATATGTAGAGGTCGCAAACATTGTGATTAGGTTAGTGCTAAACAGAGATGGAAAAGAACTAGTTGCCATGGTAATGATTTGCATTGTAAAACTTTGATAAAATAAGCACAATTACATCAAACAAACTCAAAATGAGAAAAATATTCTCTGTCATATGGGCTTTGACAACCTGCCTCACATCAGATGAATGTGTTGAACCTTTTCGCTTTTGGGAAAAGATGTGACATTTACTGTAATTTCTGCCCTATTGAGCGCACCTGAATATAAGCCGCACCCACTAGATTTAAGTAAGAAAAATGATAAAGTACATATATAGGCCGCACTTGTTAATAGTAAGTCAATGAGAATCTATAATTTTGCTGCATTGCCGTATAAGCTGCATAGTTCAAAGCTCATGAAAAAAGTAGCGGCCTATATTCCAGAAATTACGGTAATAAAAAATTTCGATCTAATTGGGTGACTTGTCCACTTGTGCCTTGTATGTGCTTAACCAATCACAGTAACGAATCGTACTGTTGTGCATCCATTACGCAGGTAGGATAGAACAAGTGTCACTTTTCTTTTAAAAAGTAAATACTTTGTATTTCTGCTAAAAATGAATCAATAATAGCAGCAGAAACATGTACATTCACAAGAGCTGCCATGTTTGTTTAGTTTGATTCAGGCGCTACTTGCTGTTGTCTTTGCTAACACCCCCCCCTGCTGCAATATGATTGGGACGCTGAACCACAGGTATAGCAAGAGAATCTATCTGGCTGGCAAGGTTAGGCTTGAACATGCAAACGCTAAAACACGGCTATTTCTAAACAGCGTCCATGTGTCAACTGAACAACCAATATGATGAAATATATAAAACTCAGACAAATAAATACCTTCCACATTGGCAGCACAGAGACACACTGAGTTAACAGCTGCTGGAGATAACTCTCAGTTTGGGACAAAACCTGGAAACAAAACAAAAAAACTAACACGTAATGCCTCTTTTGATTTTCATTTGAGGCGTCACAAATCTTCATCCAGTAGTCTTTTGTTATAAGGCAACAGAAGAGGGGAAAAAAATGTCTGAAATGTGCTTTGTGGTGGACATAACGTTCCACTAAATTTACACAACTTACTTTTGAGATATCTTCAATTCTGTTCTTCAGTCCATCTAAAAGCTCTTCTCTGTCGTCTGCGCTCTCCGGGTAGAAAAATGTGTTGGTGTGGAAACTAAAACACAAATATTATATCATCAAAATGACAATTTATCACACAGAACCTGTTTGGTTAAATTTAACCCTAACCCATTTATTTTGCACAGGATAAAAAAGACATTTGTAGCTTTTCTGGGCATATGCATGAAAGCCCTGGACACTAGTCTTAAATACAGAGACATACAAGATTACAGTACACGCATGAATTACTCAAAATACATCTCTGAAGAAAAACTAATTTCGTTTACTAGCATACCATTTTAGTGACTAGAATGCCTGATGTTTTTCCCCAACTCAGTTATTGCTTATGATAGCAAGAGTTTACATTTTAAAAATATTTACTTGAGAATTCTGGGTAAGGTTAGGGTTAGGGTATGTTGTATATAGAGCTCCTGCAGCTGACGTTACACTATTCCAGTAAGCCTGGCATCAGCAGTGACGAATCGTTTGAGTTTAGGAACGGGATTATCAAACTTTATCTGAGTTTTGCAGAATATAGATTATTTTTGCACACTGGGATTTCCAAATGATCAAAGACAGAAGAAAGCCAGGTCATTTCCGTGGGCTGACAGATGCCATTTTGAAGAAAAAAGCGTATTTATGCAGCTAAACTGACTAGAAGTGAATCAACCCAGCTACAGATTAGGGCTGCAACTATTATAATGATCATTTTGGTAAGCGATTATTCTTTCGATTAACCAATTAGCTGCTAAGAACGCAAAAGTCACGTGAATACTAGATTTTTATGAATTTCGATCCAGGCAAAACCCAAAATTAAATTGGACCAAGAGTTGTAACGGACTGAAATAAGATTTTTACTGCCTTGAAAAAGATTTGCCAATGGAACAATTATAAAAAAGTATTGTTTTTCCAAAAAGATAGAGAGAGAATAAATGTATAGTTCTATGAGCAAATTGAAATTGTAGAATTGTCAGATTCACTCGACTTTAGTCACTAAATTAGCTAACAACTAATTCAATTTATCGATTAACTTGTTGTAGCCCTACCACAGATGCACTGATTTGTATTTTAATCTGGTTAACTTAACTATTAATAACTTAACTATTGTCTTAAAACAATTCAAAATCTTCATTCTGATTGTGTTTTAGTGATTGCATGTTTAATTAGTTTTATTAAATAAGCAGCAAGAGTTGTGCGAGGAGAAAACATTAGCAAATGTGTTTCAAATAAGTCTTTAAATAAGTTTATGGTTTAATAAAAGCACAACTAAAGTTAAACCGAGTTAATTAATGTTAAACCAAAATGATTTTCAGGCGTTTATCACAATAACAAAGAAAATTAGCTTATATCATGTACAAAAGCTTCACATTAGTTGCAGCACAATGTGTTTTCACTTTATAGTCTCTAGATCAGATTGTTTAAATGGTCTGAGTAAAAGTTACATGTACAAGGCTTTAGAGTAAAATATATTTCACACAAACATCATCAGGGAAACGTTTTAATGATATAAGAAGGTGGAAAGTGAATCAGATGAACAGAAATGGCAGATTCACAGTGAGATTTATGCTTCTAAACTTGTGAAAAGCAAAGTTGACCCCACAAAATGGTCGCTAATGTTTAAGTTAAGTCGTTTTTTAGACGTACGATCATTTACGACCTAATTTAATGCCAAAGATAAACCACAAAAGCTAAATTTCAGGCTTCTTCCCATTAGATTCAATGGTAATGTCACTGCTGTAATGGCGGCAACAGTGAGTTTAGTCAGGTGGCTGCAGAAGTTCTGTTGGTTAAAGGGACTGTACCTGATTTTTGCATCCTAAAAATGTAAACAAACAGAAATAATTAATTTTAACCTTTTTCCTTCAGGCTACATGATTTCCTCACGTAGGTAATGCATTCTGAGCTTCAGAATTGTTCATCATGATGAGTTTTAATGTTTCTTCACAGCTGTTAGTGGCGAGGTGAGTCACTATAAACAACAGTTAGCCACAATGCTAAAAACAAAAACAGAAAAAGCTGCACACAAACGGGATTTTATTAGACATAGACAGGACTTTGGGGACTAATTTCCACCTGAATAGATACATTAACAAGGCATCAGTGCTAGGGGGAAATTGCTTTTAAGTTATCTTGTTGCAAAAAAATCGAGTACAGTCCCTTTAAGTTTAAAGATGTGGGAAAGGTGCTTGTTGATTAGAGTAACAAAGAAGACAGAAGCTCACCAGTCACAAATCTTCTTGACTTTACGACCGATCGTCTTCCCCCAAAACGAGATCAGAAATATCGTCCATTGAGCCGCTTCACACTGGATCAAAATAAAAATAATGCAAAGAATCACTGAGAACACACACTGTCCTAAAATGTTAAATGTTGTGATGAGCACGTGTGTTACCGCTTCGTTCGTCTCCGTCTCTTCGAGCATTTCCTGGAAGTCGATAATGAAATATCCTTTGCAGACTCGCCACAGCAGACGTTCAAAGGCGGCGACTTTACACGGATTCACCACTCCGGCGACAAAACTGTTAAATAATAAATATGAGTCACATTTAACTCATTTAACTCTACTGTGATCCAAGATGTTTGTTTGGACTAAAACATGGCTCTGCAACCTCAGTGTGGCTCTTTCAGATTTGATTTTGAATGAGTAACCAGACTATTTTGGTTAAACAACATTCATTGTTATACTAGTATGTGTTTATTTTAAATAAGCAGTTGTTTTAATGCAATGTTTCCTAATCTTTTTTAGTCATGACACACTTTTTTCTCAGATCTTTTTTTATGGAACACCAAAAACAAAATTATTTAAAGTTGTCACACTTAAAATGTGGAAATTGTGATTGTTTTGTTTTCATGTTTAATCAAAGGGGTATTTAGGACACCAAAATGGCAAATTATTTGCTGAATCTTATTTCAGAAAGTGATTTTTTTTTTTTTTAAACTGATTCATTTTTTTCAAGGCCCGTCTGGTAGTATCTGAAGAAACACTAGTTCCCTCTCTAGTCAAAAAATCTTTTTGTATTTTACACTGTTTTGTAAAAATCCTACATGAATCCATTAGGACAAAAGAAATCTTATAGAATTCCTTCCAGAATCCAATTGGACAATTATTTATCCTACTGGACTATGTCAAACTCCTATTGGACAGTATCAGAAACCTATTGGATAATGATTTGTCCTATTGGACAACGTCAGAATCCTGACATCCAAGTGGCACACTGGTTTAATGTATGTATGGTTATTTCATAATTTCAAAATATATTGACAGCCGTAACTGGAGTTCAATTATTTTTCAAAAACACACAAAAACAAGCTCTAAGTGAAACAAACTGTTTTTGCTCTAGTGTAAGACAAACCCCTGTTTACCACATAATGGTACAAATCAAGAGGGTAAAGTCAGGACAAACTTGTACATTTTATTAAATCAGCAAACACAGCAGGAGAAAGAAGGTATGGATCAGCTACATTCATTGACTTTTCCAAATACTTTGCTTTGTGCCGCCTAAAAGATGTCCTACTACTATGAACAACTGTACTGAACATACACAAGAAGTAGCCATTGCTCTCTTTAAAAATAAAATCTGAAAATCTGTGAGAATTTGTCAGTTTTACGTTCCTGTAATGCTGCATTCGTGCACTTCTGCCCTCCGTCATGGCGCACTCAAGTGATTATGTGACGTAGGTGCAAATGGTCAAGGTTGTGTGATAAACCTGAGATGATTGTCGCAGTCGTCCAGTGTTGAGAAGTCCAGGGGAGCGCAAGGAGGACGAGGGACAATCTGGGACAAAACAGTCATAATTCATGTAAATCGAAGAGTCTTAACTTTATCATTCGTGACCCACAAAATACTGAGCTAGACTGTATAACTACTATCGCAAATGCAGAATAAGCTGTCTTCTTATCCTATTCTTCCTCTCAAGGTGATACTACTATACTATAAAACATGCAATTTCTTTTCATTTTGTGTGAAAAACGTGTAGGTACTGACCTGTGTTTGAATGAGAGCGTGAGTCTGCAGCAGCACCGCTCTGTACTGTTTGAGTTGAACCAGCTGACGCCTCAGACTCTCTCTGTTTGTGGAAACCTGAGGATGAACAAGCGGATATAATCAAACAGACACGCTGCCAAAGCCATATTTGTTTGCAAAAGTGATAACAATTTAAAAGACAAATATGAGGGGTTATGTGAGTTGTTTCCATCCTTCAAACAGATTCCTCAGCGCCCACAATCCCATGCACCGGAATTAATAAAAACAGTGTAGTAAAGTAAAGGAAATTACACAGGGGAAATAAATGGATTTTGACTGATACAATATGCTAATGCGCCAAACGGACAACCAGAGAAAACAAAACTCCACAGCTGTGATAAAGAAGGAGGCCCAACAATATCTTCACTTTTTTCACAGGCTAAGGAAGGTGGATTTTCCCATCCCGGACTTGACTCTGTTTTACAGAGGGACAGTCAGGGCCGGCTTACGGCATTAGGCTACATAGGCTGCAGCCTAGGGCCTCCGCCAGCAGGGGGCCTCAGTGAGCAGCACTTCAAAATGTATCTACATTAAAATATGTTCTGAAAAGCAAAAGCAAAATTGCTATTAGAAAGTGTTATGTATATTTTTATGATTGAACACATTACAATTCTATTGGCATAAGTTAAATAAAAAAGTTAGTGTCTTTTGCAAATACTAAGAGAGAGGGTCCGTACTGCTGCGCTGTGAGAAAGAGAGAGAGAGAGCGAGAGAGAAAGAGACTCTGGAAAGATCATTCACAGCATACAGCGGGAAATCCAAGACTCTGGACGCAACTTAGACACATAAAACATGTTCTACACGCCACAAGCTATCAGCCAGTCTTTGTTTCGGGTCAATACGACATCTATTCTCGGAGATACGATCAGTAAAAGCTGATGAACAAACAATTCAACAGATTTAGTTTAATAGCGCAAATCACCGCGACCAAGCGCGGCGCATTGCTGCCCGCATTTCTGTCGAATTATTTCAAAGAGAAGTGTCCAAAAACAAGCTTCTGTAGACTATTTTAGCGTGAGCCACTCTGCTTCATGTGTGCGTGAGAGCGCTCTTTGCCGCGAAGCAGCAGAAGAGAGCAGGAAATTAAAGGGCCCATACACAAAAAAATTGGGTGTATATTTTAACACTGTTTTCACATGTAAAACATATCTGGAACTGTGTTTTGTTGTTTTCACACTTGTTTCAGACACAGTTAGTTCATATTTAGGCCATGTTCTTCTCTAAAATTGAAAACACACTGATTTCTAAGGTAAAAGTTCTCCACTGTGTTTTAAAATTGCACACATCTTTACAAAAATCATTTTAACATTGTTAGCCATAGATTTGCTTGACATTGAGACCACAGAAATAGTTTAAGCTTAATTCTAACCTGTAAATTTTCTGTAAGGTAAAACTTACTAAATTAGCTACTGCTAAATCATGTTGAAACAATAATATTACAAATAATAGTGGCCAGGAACTGAGTAAAAAGCAACAAAATCTTCTCTAAAATCCACCAAAATGCAGGAAATAACTTTTATTTTAAGCAAAATCTCCTGGGGGGAACCCCCAATCCCCCCCAACAAGATTGGTCATATTTCTATGAAGTTATAAACTGTCACCGCATTATTTAATGAATCACTTTATTTCAGCCTGTTAGCCAGTTGTCAGTCTGCGCCTTGGGGGCGCCATCTGAATTCCTGATGAGGGCTATTGCGAGCACTGGAGGGGCCTCAAAATATAGTAGCCTAGGGCCTCCAAAAACATTAAGCCGGCCCTGGGGACAGTATAGAGCCTGTTGATATAGGGGGATCATCAGTCGACGTCACTTTCCGCTCTACTGCACATGCTCCATGCAGAAAGAGCCACTGTCCTTCAGGTTGCCTGAGGAAACTTCTTTGATTAAAACAACAAAACGAGATGAGAGCAGCTATTTTGATCAGGTCTGAACTGGTCTGACAGACGTCTGTCTCCTGAAGCTTGAGACAATGTTTCTCTCTGTGTTTTTTAACTCACTTGAATGTAACGTGTATGAGTCGTAAAGACATTCACAAATGTTGATTTAGCAGCATAACTTTTGATTTCTCACAGTGATAAACTCTTGTAGTTATCTGACGGTGCTGGCTCGACTTGTTTCCATTTTGTTTGTGTCAATGAGCGGCTCTATACTGCCTCTATACAGTATCCTGTTCTTTAGTAATTATAAAGACAAATTGTAGCTTAATAGTTTGTTTTTATTTATCATTTGTATTTTTTAGTCTGTTCAAAATAGCAAATTTGAATCTTTCAGGACAAACTGAGAGTTGTATATGTGCACAGAAAGACTAGAGAACCGCCTCTAAAAATATCAGCGCCAAATATTGCCTGTTTTTTCTATATCGGCCCGATGCCGACATCGCAATTTGCAAAATATTGTTAATATCGACTGATACCGATACTGGCACCGATATATCGCCCATCCCTAATTCATAAGTATTTTTTGTTCATCAGAAGAGCTTGTAAACAGACAGAGTCATCTTAGAATGTCTGATTTGACTGCAACCAAGAGGGTTGCATCAATAAACTAATCCTTTCTTCTAAATATACAGAAGTTAGTTTATTTTTATGAGAAAACTAACAAAATTGAAAACATAGGAAAAAGGTGGGAGGTACTGCATATGTCCCCTTGGTGCCTTAAGGGGTTGAAAGTGTATCTCCAGCTGCGCCTCACCTCAGACAGCTGCGTGGCCAGCCTCTCGCTCTGCTCCTCCATCAGCAGCAGGTCTCTGGGCTGAGGAGCCGGACTGGAGCCTGGAGGACGTAAGACCTGATCTAGAGACAGAGGCAGGGCCCGGGACAGCTGCTGCTCCAGGAAAACTACACACGGACAACAGGAACAGAAAACTAGATAAATAAAAGGAACAGAGAGAAAGAGAAAAAGAGAGTGAGAGAGAGAAAAAGAATGAGAAAAAGAATGAGAAAGAGAGAGAAAGAGAGAAAAAGCAAGAAAGAGAGAGAGACAGAGAGAAAAAGAGAAAGAGAAAGAGGGAGGGAGAAAAGAGGGAAAGAGAGACAGAGAGAACAAGAGGGAAAGAGAGACAGAGAGAAAAAGAGAGAGAAAGGGAAATAAAGAGGAAAATAGAGAGAAAAAGAGAGAGAAAGAGAGACAGAGAAAAAGAGAGAGAGAGAGAAAGAGAGAGGGGAGAGTGAAAGAGAGAAAGAGGGGGAGAGAGAAAGAAAGAGCAAGAGTGGAAGAGAGAGTGAGAAAGAGAGAAAAAGCAAGAAAGAACATGAAAGAGAGAGAGACAGAGAGAAAGAGAGAGAGAGAGAGAAAGAGGGAGGGAGAAAAAGAGGGACAGAGAGAAAAAGAGAGAGAAAAAGAGGGGGGAGGGAAATAAAGAGGAAAATAGAGAAAGAGAGACAGAGAAAAGAGAGAGAAGAGTAAAAGAGAGCGAGAAAAAGGGAGGGAGGAAGGGAGAAAAAGAGGGAAAGAGAAAAAGAGAGAGAAGAGTAAAGGAGAGAGAAAAAGAGGGAAAGAGACAGAGAGAAAAAGAAAGAAAGAGAGTGAGAAAGAGAGAGAGAGAGAGTTTGGGCACAGCAACACATAAACTAACTGCATCCATGTTGGAATATGTAATAAAACAGCTTTTCTCACCAAATCTCTTCTCCAGCTCTTCACATCTTCTGATTTCATTTACAAATTTCCTCTGGAACAGGTTTACATCTGGATTTAACTGTTGGAAGAAAAAACAGTGATATATAAAAACACGAACAGTGAACATACAGAACAATACAAACTTTATATATATTTGTCACTTACGTCTCTAAACTCCACCAGTCCCAGTTCTCCCAGTTCACTGATGCAGTTGTAGGCAGAACCAGACTGAAGGAAGATTTGGACCAGGCAGATGTCTTCACTACGAAACATCGCTTTTTAAACAAAATATATGCTCCACAAAGTAATCAGTGTAAACAAACAACATAAAGAATCTTAAATATTGTTAATAGTTTGCTTGGCTCCAGTGTTTTAGAGCTGAAGCAGCAGCAAAGAAAGTGTAGTTGAGAAGGAGAGGGTTTAATTTTGAACTCAAAGTAACTGGGTTCATGTGACCAAAGGCGGGATTTTGGGTAATTTAATTTTTGAGAAAAGAGGAGCAGTGTATGAACAGAGAGAGAGAGAGAGAGAGAGAGAGAGAGAGAGAGAGAGAGAGAGACAGAGAGAGAGAGAGAGAGAGAGAGAGAGAGAACGAGAATGAGAGAAAAATAGAAATATGTAAAATATCTCACTTTGTACTACTTTTGTCTAAAATTCAATTGGTATTTATGCTCCTTTACCCATTTTCAATCATTTGTAGAGGTAGGGTGTGTTTCCTAACTAGGGGTACAAGTACCTTTCCACTGCATCAGCAATTAACAATAGGTGCCTAAAATAAGTTATAAAATAAGGTGGAATTTGATGGTATTTGAATAGATAGTTCACTTATGTTATAATAACATTAATATCATGAAAACAGTACATCATAAATGTAATGATTGTCATAGTTGACATAGTAAAACACATATATGCCAGTATCTGATTTCTGCGTGTTACGGGCTAGGCCATATTCTTGTTGTTTAGCCTTGCCTCGCCTCCTCATCACAAGCACCCGCCTCAGCAATCGACTGGGGCATAAAAAGGCCGCACCCAGCCAGGCCCAAACAGCGACCGGTGGATCCTGCACGCTGCAGCGCTATTATTTATTCCATTTGAATTATTTTTATAACATGTAAGTTTCAAAATTGTTATAGAACCACTTTCCAACCACAAAAAATAGCAATTTTCAAATCTGTGGCTAATTAAAGTTCAGTTTTACAATGAAGAGGCGGGGATTATCAGTTCTGTAGTTTTGAACAGGAAGTCAATGGACCTGTTTCTATTTCTGAGTCGTTTTAGATTATTTTTGTGTTTGCAATGAACTAAATTTTAATTATTGATCTGCTTATGCCATTGTTTCTGCCTAAATATAGAAAAAAAAATTACAATAGGTCTCCTAGGCTACAATAGGCTAATTTTTACTTAAGCTTATTATTGTTATAGTCTTGGTCATGTGTTTGCTTGGTAACTGACTCACGAAGACAATAAAGGTTAATCTAATAATGTAATGTATTATAGTCCAAGGTTTTATAGTTTTCAGATAAAAGTTCTTTAGACAAAAGGAAAAAAAAGTTATTTACAGCATATTTTACATGTTACGTGGCAATTGTTTGACATGGAATATATTAAAACAATAAAATGCAATGGCTATAAATGAAAATTCATGAGCTAAGATAAAATACCCCTAAAAACACATGACATAGGGGGTACGCCGTGTGTGAGATCATGATTAGGGGGTGCTCAAGAAGACAAGAAAGGTTGGGAACCACTGCCCTAGCTTGAGACCCACGACCATCACGACCCTTTCGCCCCCCTTTGTCTACGCCCCTGACTGAGCAGTGTCCAAATATTGTAAACATGACCACATTAAAGAACCAAAGCAACTACCATCACCATCATCACAATTCTCTAAACTAATGTGTTATATTTGACCCAAACACAGTCAGTATCATCTCATTTTACGCAGTGTGGAGCAGGGCAGTGTGTTATCCGTGATCAGATGGACTGTGGGGGGAGAGAGAGGTTTATCGTCTTGAACTGGCGCTTCCTAATCCGCGCTTAGAGGCTTATTGAGACGTGCCTCCTACACATCTTCACCTTTAGCACCTTTTACACCACTATTTTCCATCTGAACAACTTTATTTTACCGGCAAAGCGCTCTAAACTCAGTGCGTAAAAGTGCGTAGATCTGCAAACAACTTTCAAAATCCTCCATTTACTAGAATCGACCAATTAATTCTGATTTGGCTAATTTGGTGGCCATTTTATTAGCTCTATGTTAGCATCGCATTTGAGGAAAGTTCTTTAGAGTGTCTACCTTTGTCCGGGACGTTTTGTCAAGATGAAGGATCGTTTGGCGCAGTTGAAAGAGGTAAAGTACTTTCTTTTGCATTATTATGTATTTTTTCCGGTGATTTTGCGCAGTAAAATGCCGCACCTGTTGCGCTGTTCTTGTCCATTGAGGCAGCGCAGCATTGACCCTGAATGGCCCTTGAGCAGTGCACGCAAATTCTGTGAAAGAAATAGCATTAAAGTGCTTAATTATGACAGGTTGAACTACTCATTTCACAAAGATGTAGTTAAGATCATTATATTTAAGGTTTTACTAAAAAAAAATTCAGATTTTCTTCCAGTTTGGTCATTTTTTAGCATTAAAAATGTACTTCCTGTTAGGTAGTTTCCTGGCAACCATGTACATTATTATTATTGGGCCAAAACTCTTCTAATGTAACAGACTTTTTTTGAACTTGTGCTACAAAAATACAAGAACACATTTTTTATGTTAAAGGTGTGTTTACAGGGCCATAAAAATCAGTTTCTTGTTAGAAAATGGTAAATGTTTTTGTCGTCATAAGTTTAAAACTCTGCTCTACTTCCTGGTATTTTCAACGTTTTATTTTTTTTTCACTAGCTTGTTCTTGATTAACGTAAAACTATCATTTATAATTACTTAAATGAAATGAAAATTTGAAAAACATAAAAACTTGCCATACACACTTTAAGTACAACGTATAATGTAATAATGCAATTTTTTTAGCTATTAGGAAATAGCCTATGCTCTAATGATGTACCACAGAATAATCTTAATTATTGAATCAAATTATTAATAGAAGCTCCCTTTTTATATTCTTTACTCCTTTTATTTGTATTTTTTTAGCTGTTTTTAGACAACATAGGCTACTTTATATTCTAATTTTGTACATCTCCAAATAAAACAACTGACATTTTTTTAATCTCACATCTCTAATTTCAATGCATTATTTGAGGTGTTCTTCTCGTGTCTGTGTAGGTTTCCTCGGCTGCTACGGTTTTTCCTACCACTAAAAACATGTCCAGTAGCACCTCCTCCTATTACTACAGATGCAAAATCTAGTCCAAAGACCTCTGCTTTTGTGCTTAATTGCAGCATTGTTAATTAATTGTGCATTGTTCTAATACACTTTAACCTTATATTAATTCAATTTGGCATCACTTTTATATAAAAAACAAATCTTTCATTCAGTTTGTTGTTTGGATTATTTAATGTTATGGACTTGACTGTTATTGTATTTGCCTATTTATTTATTTTCAGTGTTCACTGTAGCTTCTCTTCTGAAAAGCTGTTTCAAAATCCACATAATAAGCATCTGTTTTTGTTTGTATGAAACAGAAAAGTGATGCTGGAGGAGATGATGTCGAGGTTCCGGTCGAAAATGAGGCGTTCATGGACGATTTCTTTACCCAGGTAAAAAAAACAAAAAACTCATACCTTCATATTGTGTCCAACCTGTATCTCTCCAGAAGCTCCTCAAAAGATTTTGAAATTATTTATTACATGCCTGTTACCATTGCAAAAGTAACTGTAGATGCCTAACTTTGTACAATCATAAATAAATAATTCTTTTTTTTTATTTTGACATATAACTGTACCCTTTAGCAGCTCAATAGTTGGGGGCATTAATAGTAATAGCACCTTGCAATTTTTGCTAAATAAAAGTAATTCTTCAGTGGAAAAAAAGTCCCTTGTCTTACTATTTCCAACCCCTTGAATTGTTTCCAACTTTTTCATCAAATAAATAGTAATTGACATTACTATTTACATAACTCGTAGTCATTATCTGCACTTTGAAAACTAAGAACACAGGCCAAAAGATGCTGTAGAGCAAAAGATCTTATAGAGGGATTTTCGGTCGATGTCACTTTCTGCTCTACTGCGCATGCTTTATGCAGAAAGAGCCCCTCTTCGTCTAGTTAGCTGGGGAAACTACTTTGAATAAAACAACAAAACGGGACGAGAGTTAGCTGTTTTGATCAGGTATAAATCCAGTCTGACAGACGTTTGTCTCCTAAAGCGTTTTTCTTGCTGTTTTTTCACTCACCTGAATGTAACTTTTAAGGGTCGTAGGGTCGAATTTCATTCACAAATGTTGAATTAGCAGCACAACTTTTGTTTTCGCACAGAGATAAACTCTTGTAGTTAGCTGACAACACTTAGCTCAAGTTGTTTCTCCAGCTTGGTCAATGAGCAGCAGCGCCTTCTACATAATGGCTGCATGTGCATCTGCCGTGTTTGTAAACAAAAAAAATCCCTCTATATGAAGTCAAAATTTGTGATTTTCATCAATAATTCACATACTGTCAAAAACTTGAATCAGCATATTTACTTTTGTCTTGGTAAAATGTATTTTAAAAATCTCAATGTTCATTCGACAGTAATAATACTCTTTGACTAGTCAGCTATCTCAATAAAAATATTATTTCAACTGACCACTAAAGTTTCTCATATTCTAGCGCTGGGTATTGCCAAGAGCCTTCCGATACGATACGTATCCCGTTATATATATATTCTGAAATAATTTCCTAAATATGTCACGTATCAAGATATATTTTTTTTAAAAATTTGCAAAAATCTGCTGGGTATTTTTAAACATGCTGAAAAAAATACTGTACATTGATGATTATTTTTTATCCACAATGTAGATAGTTTCTGCCTTCAAGCAGCCCTCCAGGTCCATATGTGTAAATTATAAGTCAAAGTACGCCTCCATGTATCGATACACGTATTGCCAATGAGTTTATTACAATATACTGTATCTCGATACCGATACATTGAGTACAGCCCTACAAAATGCTTCTAAAAAACCTTAGCTGCAGTCATTTAGTGTTGTTTTATTCAACCTTTGTTTTTCCTCCAAATTATCTTATTATTTCCAAACATCACTTACTACTGAATGTTTAAACCTGTGTTTCATGAGAGTTTTGTTTCTGATTTATAGAAATAAATGTTTAATTCCACTAAATATACTTTTTTTTTTCAGGCTGAAGATATTAGAATTAGTATCGAAAAGATGGAGGAGAGCATCACAGAAATCAAGAAAGTCTACTCCACCATTTTGTCAGCGCCGACTTCAGATCAGAGTAAGACCTTAAAAAGACCTTAAAAAAACATATATTTATCATGTAACTATACAGAGACTGCTTCACTGTGTTTATACTTTGTGCTCTTTTCTTCAGAAACACAAGACGATCTGGAAACGCTCACAAACGAGATCAAGAAAGCAGCTAACAACGCCAGAAACAAACTAAAGAGTATGTATGTTGTGTAAATATTAGATGGTGTTTGGTATAGACAAAAGAGAGACAAAGATTACAACAAAAATCAGTTACATGCAGCTTCAAATTTGCCTGTATTATGGAGTTTTTGTGATTTGTTCTTGGGACAGAATAGATAGGATGTGAGACTAATTCATTACAAGCGCCTGAGATGGGACTAGGCTTGACCCAAAATTATATACTAACTTATTTTGCACTTTCTGGTCTACATAGCCCTGTTTTCATAGGCTCAGTTCAGGGCCAAACAGTATACAGGAGTCTTATGCCCTTACTACTCTGATTGATGGGTTCAAAGTGAGCCGTTGAGGGCCCTGCTTTCACAAGGAACCTCCCATGACTCACTTCGATCTCCTCTCTCAGCACGTTGTTTGGACAGGAGAAAACATAGGCTTAGCTGAAAACCAGATGGTAAAGAGCAGCTGGAAATAATGTTCTTCACTTAACGCTGACCTAATCCTGTGACAAACCGCCGCATTTCCAGTGATGAAAACTTTAATTGTTATTACTCCGATAGACTTAACAAAGCCAACCAAGAGCATAAGCATAAGCATCTGCTGTTTTCTGTTTTTGTCGAGGCAAAACAACAACAACAAAAATGTAAATCTTGTGCATAATGCATCCAACATAATCCAACCCCAGGGGATTAAATAAAACAAGTTTAAAATGCAAGACAGAGTCGCAGGGGCTTTGAAAATAAGTGAAATATAAGCAAAAAGATGCCGATAAACAAGAAGTAGTTTCTTGTTTACACCAGCCTGACCCTCGTGTCACAGCGCCACAATCATGGATTTATTGCCTGTCGTTTTGTGAATTACTCAAGTCAGAGCCAGGAAGGAAAAGTATAAATCAGGTATGATATAAATTATTTATGTGTTATGTGTGAGTGACAAAAGCTGCTCACGTAGCAGACTCTCGAGAACCAGAACTTGCAGTAGAAGCATAAACAATCATTAACATAAGAGGACCAAACTGTTCCAAGGTGAACCGGTCTGAGTAGGGTGACCAGGTAAAAAACCAACCAAACAAAGGACATTGACTCTGTTTAAAGTTGGAGTAACTGACTTTGAAAAAAACTGAATATTAATGATTTTTAGTTTTCATCAGGAGCAGATTGCAGCTCTCTGATTGGCTGAGCTTGGGTGGTCCTTTCCAGTTTCACTTTGTTGTTTGTAAAAAGAAGTTTATAAGATGTAATTGCAATCAAAAATGAATACATGTCGATATTAATCATGTTTCAAAAGAAATATGAGAGGAAGTTGTCAGTATTAAAATCTAAATCGTGTGTGTAGTGTGACAATCAGCTGTCCCACCTTGAAGTTGAACAAAGCGTGTTGATGAGGGACATTTTCCAAATGAACATTAGAAAAAAAGTTATGTGTCTGGATCAATTTGTTGTTTGCACAGTCTGGATTTAGTCAGCGTTTGACCCTTTAAACAAAGACACTTTTTATAGTGGGTAAATGCACATGACCTTATTTTACAAGAGCCACAGGAAGCTTCTTGTTGTTGTGGAAACTTGACGTACAAATATCTGAGGAACTTGTTGTTCTGAATCATTTATGAACAAAACAGCGGTTATTGACACTACAAAGTGTCATAAAACAATGCGAAGGAGACATCAGGAGCAGAAACAGAAAGATTCATTGTCATTGTCACAGAGTACAATGAAATTACGTTTGTTGTGAGTACCCCGGGTCGCTGCGTGCCACCACTCGCTCTTCCGAACATGAAATGCAATGCAACCACGGCAGAGATGTTGACAGGACAGTCCAAGATGTTTACAAAAACAAGACAGCAAAGCAATAATAGCGAGAGATAGACGGGACAAAACAGAAAGACGTCTGCACTGTACAGAAACAGAAAGTCACGCACACAGATCAGCACACAGTTTTGAGTGGACAAACTGATGCTGATTTCACAAAGAGTCTAGAAATTACACTGACCTAAGATGCATCAAAATGTGTCACTTTAAACCACCACAATACAATAATGTGTAGTGTTGGTGGTTGTGTAATTGTTGTTGCAAACACTAAAAAGTGAAAAAGTCTTGTTGATTGTGTCTCCTCAGCCATCGAGCAGCAGCTGGCCTCCAACACAGACGAGAGAGCATCAGCCGACCTCAGGATACGCAAGTCACAGGTTTGAGAAATCTACATTATCTGATCTGAATTCAACTGTGATGGAGCAAATGTCTTGTTTTTTCTATAATATAAACAAGAATCTGTAGAACACATAAGTCTTGATAGCTCACTTAAATTTACTACAAGATTTACTAATATTCTTATTGTTTATCTTTCCAGCATGCGATCCTGGCAAAGAAGTTTGTGGAGGTAATGACAAAATACAACGAAGCGCAGATGGATTTCAGAGACAAGAGCAAAGGGAGAATCGCTCGACAACTAGAGATCAGTAAGCAACAGTTTTTATATCTTGAGCTTCATGTGATCTGAGCAAACTGAGGCCTGTTTTAATCAAGTGTTACACTTCAGATTTTGGATTGACTAAGCTATGAAACGTCTGCATTTATGTTCTTAATAAATATCACACTAAATGGACAATATAATAGATTAAATAAACTTTACGTAAATGTGCTTGTTGGAAAATTGAAAACCTGTTACCCCAGTAGTCTCGATTAAACTCTCTGCCATTTGTCAAAACTTGAATTTGACCCTGGGGGAAAAAAATTGTCCATTCCTGGCATATGACATATTTTTGTTTTGTTCGGTGTCACACTCCTTGTGGTGAATACTCTATATATTACATGTTATTATATTTTTCTATTTGCAACATTGTACATTACCATGAAATAGGTAAAAGGTAATGTTCCAATGTTCAATCTGGTGATTTTATTTGTGACTAGACCCATGAACTTTATAAAATACAACAAAAAATTGCATTCAAACACTTATCATTTAATGCATCGACTTACTGAAAAAACTAAGGCACTCTCTTCTAGATAAAATGTCTTTATTAACTATGGCATGTTAAAATGGAACTCATAAAGCCCCAGCGCTTCTCAGTCTGCTGGCCTTCATTGTGGCCCCTTCACCAATGAGCACGTCTTTCTAGAGTCTTGTTTGGTGGTCCATGAAGCGTTCCTCTTTTTGTTTTGTTCAATATTCATTTAATATTGTTGGTGCAACAGTCACAGCAACAGAATGATCTCTCTGTGTAGTCATTATTAACTTTGGAACATAAAATAAAGTAAGAGCCATCCCCTTACAGACAAACATGTGGAGGGTCCTCTATCAAAAAGTTACAAATCAAGTTTCCCACAGTGCAGTGCACTTCCTATTTAGCTTTGTTAATGTAGCTAACATGTTAGCTTGTCTGTCTTGGAAGGTAATCTAGATATAATGAAAGCGACTGAATTCTACAGAACCTAATCTTTCAAACAAGACACAGTATGTGTATATAACTATGTGATCATTACAACATGATGTTTGATTGTGGCTAATGTAACTAAACCAGAGATGCTCAGCCAAGAAAAGTGGGCCTGGTGCATAAGGTGAAAAGGCCAAAATTGTTAGTGTGAGGGTTCAGTTTTACTGCTTCCTTTTTTACATGTGTAGAAATCATAATTCCAGTAAAACAATAGTCTCACCAAAACTGTGTTATTTTCTCTCAGCGGGCAAAGCTACGACAGACGACGAGCTGGAGGAGATGTTGGAGGGAGGAAACGCGGCTGTCTTCACTGCTGGAGTAAGATTAACTCTAAACAGTGAACATGTTTTGGGGACCTAAGTGAACCTAAATTTATACATATCTATCTACTGTATATTTAGACCACTTGACATTTGTCTTCATTAGGAATCTCTATATTAAAAATCTCATGTGTTCAGATTTCCGTCTTCACAATGTAATAATTATTTTACCAAACACAATACAAAATATATAATGATGTCATTGAAGAGAGAGTTTTAGTTCTAGTGTGGTATTTTTTAGTTTAAGCATATCTTTTAGTCATTTAGTTGAATTTTATACCAAGTTTAGTCTTAGCTTTAGCCCTTTCATGTACCTTCTTTTGATCGAGTGGTTCTCAAGAGTCAGATATTAGTCAGATAGTTTCAGAATTTACCTAAATGCAGCAAGATGTTGACACATAGATGCATTTACTTTCAGCCTGTTTTATGATTTGACACATTTCATTATCACATGCCTGTGCTTACATGTAGTACATCTGAAAATCCAACATCTCAAACATCTGCTGTCCCTCCTCAGATCATGGAGTCGAAGATAAACCAGCAGGCTCTGAACGAGATCGAGGCTCGTCACAAAGACATCATGAGGCTCGAGAGCTCCATCAAAGAACTTCATGACATGTTCATGGACATCGCCATGTTAGTGGAGAACCAGGTACGCTGCTACACTCTGGACTTACATCAACACTGATTTAGATAATAATACAAGAATCAAAAAATGTACAGGCAGGTGATCCTTCATCAGGTATTGAGCTGATAAGCCATCTTCTGGCAACAGTGAGAGAACAAACAAGAGCTAGATGTTGCAATAGGTCTTTTTGGTCTGCCTAAAAAGTGTGGATCGTCTCTTGTTGCTCCATTCATTCCCTGTGGTAAGTAAAATTTAACTACATAATCACTGGGAGCATGTTAAAACTTTAGCATAGGAGGTAAATACTTTACCAAGGAAAATTTGTGTGCCTAAAAGCTGAAAAGCTAACAATGTAATTGGCTTATATTAAGTACACTGCAAAAAAGGAATTTCAAGACTTAATGTCAAGCATTTAATAGATAATTTTTTTGTTTTTGTTTCAAAGTGTTTTGAACTGATTTCAAGACATTGCTTCTCATTTTGAGCCAAATTATTTGCCAATGGATTAAGAAAACTGTTCTTACTCCATTGGCAAGTTTTTGTTCTTATTTTGAGACAAATTCTCATATAACCACTTAAAATATCTTGATACCAGTGAAATATTCTATATGACAGAAGCAGTGTCGGGAGTAACTCATTACATAAGTAACTAGTTACTGTAATAGATTCCCCTTTTCAGTAACTAAGTAGTGTAACTCATTACTTATAAAAATGTTGACATGTTACAGTTATAATCTGAGTAACTCAAGTTACTTTCATACATTAATTGCTTTTGTATTCTACTGAAAGGGACATTTCAGGACCAAAACACCTCTAAAATACTGTTTGTTGGCTTAAAGGTAAATCAAATATTATAAGAAAAATGTGTTGTGACATTACATTTTCATTATTTAATCAGTAATGAGGTGTAATTGTAACAGGATTAGTGTTGTACAATGTCTTAACAAATGTGTGATGAGCTCAAAGTAACTCAAAGTAACTCTAGTGTAACTCAGTTACATTTTTGAGACAGTAATATTGTAATACAAATGTATTACATTTTCCTACCTGTATCTAGTAATATATAATGTATTAGAATTTAACAGTAATTTACCCAATACTGGACAGAAGCAATTACCAGTACATCTTATCCAGTTAAAACAGCTCAAATCTGGATTAAAATTCGGATTACAAGTCATTTTAAGCATATCTAGATATATAGGTTTTGCAGTGTAGGCACTTTGTTTCAAGTACAAACAAGTGGCTGATTTTCACACTGCAAACATGATCTCTGTGTTTTAAATCTGACTCTCTTCCTCCTTCCTAAAACTTCCTCTCATAAATCTTTCAACATATGGTTAATATCGACATGTATTCATTTTGGGTTGCAATTATGGCTTAAAAAACACTTCTTACAAACAACAAAGTGAAACTGGAGAGACGACCCAAGCACAGCCAATCATAGAGCTGCATTTGGCCCCTGATGAGCATTAAACGTATTACTCAATTCAGACAAAGCTCACTGGTTTATTTTATTATACCAGTTTATTACGTTTTTGGAATAAACTGGTTCACTTGCTAGTTTACTAGCTTATTCCTCGTAGAGAATGAATAGAACTTATAATAAGTGAGGAGCTGGACTTTTGAGATAATCGAAACAAACCAAGCAGCAGCGTGAAAAAGGTCTGTAAATGTGACTTGTCGTAGATTTATTCCGCTGAAGTATACATCCACTGCTAATTTAAGACAATGATGATCGGATTCTTAGTAGGAGGGGTTGACTCACTTGGCATCTTGCGTAGGTGTCATAAAATTTACCAAATTTTTCTCAAATATCTGCAGAGTTTGATGAATAAAGTTTGTAAAAATACCATCTGTCCTTCTATTGCTCTCCCTTCAATCCACAGATTAAAATAATTATATGTCTTTGTTTGTTGTTGTTTTTTGTTTGTTTGTTTGTTTGTTTGTTTGTTTGTTTGTCTATAACATAAAATTTAATATGTATGAACAAAGTATCACAGTCACTTTAATTGATTTTACCAGTTATCGTTTCATTTGTTTTTTTCTTTTTCTCAGGGTGGAATGATAGAAAGAATTGAAAGTAACATGGACCAGTCGGTGGGTTTTGTGGAGAGGGCTGTGGCCGACACCAAAAAGGCAGCTAAGTTTCAGCAGGAGGCTCGCAGGGTAAGCATTAAATACTCTAAACATTAAAGAATAACTTCAAAACTGTTCATTCTAATCTGTGTTTCTCCGTCTTAGAAACAAATGATGATCGCCTGCTGCTGCGTGATTCTGTCTCTCATCCTGGGCTCGTTTCTTTACAGTTTTATCAAATAACCTAGAGTGAAATGCTTGATGACTTTTTTTACTTTTTAATTTATATTATGTGAACGTTGTAGCGCTGTTGGGTTGTATCTAGGTTTGAAGTTGTTAAAAAAATTGATTATGGAAATATCATGTGTTAGACTGACTTTTAAGATGGAATAATCGTTTGACAAATTGCTGTGTGTGTCCTGGCAAACCTTAGTAACCAGAATCAATACTTTGTAAAATTGTATAGACTTAATTTCCCCAGGATTAGAAAGAGATGCTATGGTTTTTTACTCTGGTGTTTCTCTGATCTTTTATCAATGTGTTTAATATTTTTTTTTGCCGTTATTTTTATTTTTGCAAACATTATGCTTTTATGCTGTATCACCACATGCAGCCTAATCTCTTTAAAGGGAACCCTGGATATGAAGACAAATGTGGCTAAAACTCTAGGACTGGTCATGGTTATTAAAATAAATTACAAACAAATATAGAACTACTTACTATTTTTTATAAAATTGTCATTGTTTGTGTTGTTTTCAAGCCACTGGGAGCCGCCATTTTGGTTGATGACATAAAATAGTGTTTCCATGGTTACTCCCACATTTTCATCTGTGAACAGTTGCCACAAAAACACCACTGACAGTGTCCAGTTCTTGCCTCTTCCTCTTGATTATCTTCAGTTTTACTAGATTCCACATAATCGTTCTGTATTTGGCTTTGCTCCGGCTCAAACTGACAAGGTTTAACCCAGGAATTCATGTTGCTTAGTTACCTGCTACTGCCTGTTACCTTGACAACACTATTGTTTTATGTCATAACTGCAGCAAAATGTCAGCCTCCATGTCATTTCTTCATAACACTATTTTAATAAAACTACAAATACTTCCAGGGTATTTGTCCTGTATTTATATAAGTGATGATGGTGTTTTAGGGTAGACATGTGATTATATCCAGGGTTCGCTTTAACACTGAGGTGTTTAACAAAATTAACTGACTTTTTTTTTTACAATGTGCTGTTATGAACTTGAAACAAATGTTTTGCATTTTAAATGTTTCCCCTTGATTATGACTTTGCTGTTTTAAAGCTTGCCTGACATTATCAATAGAATACATTATGTTTATCTCTATTTACATAGCGCTTTTACTTTTTACTGGTGTCATTGAAAATAAACTTATTTTTGACCAATATTTAGTGTTCTTTTCTACCTTGTTAAATATTTTTTGATGGACATGCAGGATTATAAAAAATAGGGCCGAAAACAAAAGAAATACAAATACATGTATTTTTTATTTTATTATAAAGACTTCTAATGACCAATCACAAAGAAATGCGCATTAGTTTTAGACCAATCAACAGCAGCGTTTCTTCAATGCACTTCCATTTACTGAGCGGCTACTTCCTGTTTGAGGTGAAGGCTACAAAACGTGTCCCTGGGATGCGAGCTTTTAGCATAAAATATCCACCTTTCGGGCAGCGACAGACGTTTTGAAACACTTCGATCATTCGTAAGCGAGCGGGACATCAATATCATGGGGGTAAGTTTCGTAAAAGTAATTATTTATCATTTATTTCGCGTTATTAAGAGGAATGACTGGCATTCTGGTCAACTGAACGAAGACGATGCGGTAACCATTTGTGATTGGCCGTTGAGATTGATTGACATTCATTTAAACCAATAAGTAGCTGTTTTGCATTTTTCTAGCCAATGAGATTACAGTGAAGGCTGATCTTGTGCTTCGTTTTATCTTGATCGACATTGTCCGCAGCCAATAAGCTTTTACCTACACCAAACGTGATTCGTCTGTTGGTTTTGTGGGCGGGGCTTTGTTAGTGTTTTGTGATGGGAGTGAAAATGGCGGCGGATCTAACACTATGCCGAATTAACTTTATATTACATGATTATTAACTCCATTTGAGTGACTACTAACGTTTAAAACAAACTTTAAGCGAATTTCAAATGTTGTTTTATAGATGCCGTTCATAATTTCTCGCTATTCGTCTTTTTTCGCTCACGGGACGCTGTTTTTGTAACGTTAGCGGGACACATCTTGTTCCAAAGGCAATGAACAAAGCTGGAGTTGCAGAATGTTGATGCTTTTGCACTTATAAAAATGTAGCTAAGCAATTTAATACATATATTTTTACTTTCCTCTCTAAGGGATTTTAGTGTTTTCTTTGTTTTAAGCTAAGTTTTGATACATTTTGAGCGCGTTTTTATGCACCAGTAGCAATAATTGATAAATACTAACGCTTTAATTTAGACATGTGGTATTACAGTGTGTTAAGCTGCTGAGTCTTTGATTTTTATCTAAGAAATGGATGACAAGCCGCGTTACAGCAAACGCTTGGTAAGTAAATTAGATGAAGTGATGAGTTTTAGTTTGTAGAGTGCACCAAAATTCACTTTTTAGCCACCTCAATTTATGGATAAAATAATAATAGTATATAATTAAATAGGGACACGTTGTTGAATTTACTAAGACAATGAAAGAATAAAAGCACAAATGTAAACACTACATAATTTTGTATTTTTTATCATTTGACAAAAGTGTCTCTGTCAACAAACATATTACAATTTTAAATATCAATCTACCTTTAAAGTCTTGATTGATTTGTATCTAAAGGTGTTTATTATGGTATAACAGTTATGTAATAGTGAACAAGCTCACTTTATATAGGTAAAAAACTGATAATTCAGATAATTTATGATGTTTTAAAGATGCTGTTTGGGCTTTATTTTAGCAAAGGGATAGCACACTAAACAAATATAGGAGGATAAACATAAAGAGAAAATTATGTTTGATATGTTAGGGATTTTTTTAGAGTTGAAAAAACAACAACAACATGCAAATTTATTATGTTTTCATCTGACCTCTCATCATTAATGTTTTGTCGTCTGCAGCGGACCGGCACTCGGCGGCGATATCACGATGATGGAATCTCAGACGAAGAGATCGACGGACGGAGGATGTTTGATTTGGAAGAAAAAGTCCACAGTCAAAGGTTCAACTCGGATCGCGTCGTTCGAATGCAGGGAAAAGGTGACCAAGATGATAAAAAATACATCAAGACAACAACTGTAGCAATGCATCTATTTATTCTATCCATTCTTGATCCATGTGACATTAGGTGTTTTCACACATGAAAGTACCAAGAACTAGTCCCAACATTCCTCCAGTCCCTGTTTAGTCAGAGGAACTATCCTGTCCCCATGTTTGTGTTCACACAGCAACAGCTCCTGAAAGTGAGTCTAACTAGCTTTAGCGTTAGCCTCTGTTTAGTCTGGAACATTTAAATAAGTCAGTAAGTCTTGTTAGGAAAACAAAAGCTGTCTTTTTTATTCCAAATAAAATTGATTTACAAAAGATAAAAACATCACTGAAATTAATAAAACACAATTACAGTTATTCACTGTAAATCTTAGTAATAGTTAGGCATCTGTTTACAAATTAAATAACTATATTTGCAAAGTTATTACTTTTAAATATTTTTCTTAAGGATGAGGAAAGATCTTTACATCTAAGAATGTAAAAAACATTTTAAAGTTAACATTGTAAATGTGTTTGTGTCACCACAAGGTTCCTGGTTCCTACCTGCCCCAGAGCAGGAGCTAAAAAAAGTTCCAAAAGTGTGGCCCCAGTCCATAGTTCCCGCTCTGGGTGACCGTGCCTAAAATAGGAAATGGAACTAAAAAAGTACTGGGAACTGAAAAAAGTTCCTACAGTGGGAAAAGGCCTATATAAACGTCAAAAGATAAGCATTTGTTTATTTCAAATTTAATCCAGGGTCATTACCATATTGATTTAATAAAAAAAAATATATATAAATAAAAGCCCTTGTACTGAATTGAATTACTGTTTCAAGAAGCGCCAAATATGCAAATATGTCTGATTATAGTGGTGACAATGAGACACTGGGGACTTAAGAATTCTTTATGCTTTAAACTTCTATTTAGAGACTGAAGGTTTCAAATAAAGTCTTATACTTTTTAGACTTTACCTACGAGTACGTCCAGCGAGGAGGACTAAGAGACCCCATCATTTTTGAAAAACCAGATGGCCTGGGAATCAAGTGAGTTGTAAATAGTTTATATAATTGTTTATTTAATTTTCAAATGTTTAACAGCGATGCACAATAATGCTTTGTTTTGTTCTCAGGATGCCAGAGCCTGACTTCAGTGTCAGTGACGTCAAGTTGTTCGTTGGTTAGTAAATGAAATTAATTGAAAGTAGAATAGTATTTTGAATCATATACGTATATTGTTGCTTTGTTGAAGTAATGAGTATCTGTGTTTTCTCTTTCAGGCAGCAGACGGATGATCGACGTCATGGATGTGAGCACTCAAAAAGGCACCGAGATGTCGATGGCCCAGTGGACGCGTTACTACGAAACTCCTCCGCCTCAAAGGGAAAAACTTTACAACGTCATCAGCCTCGAGTTCAGCCACACCAAACTGGAAAACCTCGTCCAGAGACCCAAAACTGTATGTACACTTTATTTATCTTCTCACATGTTTTTGAGCTGTGTGTTCATTTGTTCCCGTTTGGAAATTATTCAAATTGCCTGATCTATAAAGCTTAGCAACTTTGTCTTCCTATGCGATCTGCTGATGTTTTTATAGTCAAACTTTGAAGGACCCTCTTGAAAAAGTAACTTCTGGAGAGCTCAGCTAAATTATTTTTTCAGACACATGCACAATTTTATCTTTTATGCAATGCTTATACTTATTATTCAATATCACTTTTTTGCTCCTCAGTGACTTTTATATTAGTCGTACAAATGATATTTTAAGTTGTGCCATTTTCATAGAAGTAACTGCATTTAATATGTAAAAACTATTTTCATGAGTAGAAGAAATTTGTGACATTTGTCGTTCAAATTTAAATTTTATTTCAAAACTAAATTGGTTGCATTTACATTCTAGAACAGGCCTATTCAAGTTAAGGCCCTGGGGCAAGATACCTTCTTTTGCTTGTCAGTTTAAAACTGGGCTACTAGTATACCTTAGACTTGATTGGGTCCTATTTTATTTAGCTCTGGTTTAATCCTGCTTTAGACCTTATTTGGTCCTAGTTTAGTCCTGGTTTAGTCCTGGTTTAATGCTGAGATTTTCTTGGTACTGATCTGGTCCTTGTTTAATTGTGGTTCAGCACTGTTTTAGAAGTTTTGCAGAGCAAACATAGACTATAGCAGTGTTATTTTCCTTGCTCAAACAGAAATAGTGCTGTGGATATTTGGCGGAACCCTAAATTTAGTCAAAAGTGATGATGTTTTGTGCAACTGTCCGGCCCAGAGGCCAGTCGTACTGTTAACAACATTGTACTTTGCCATGAAATATCTAAATTCCAAAATTTGAAACAGGTGATTTCTATTAGTGACTAGACATATTTGCCAGTAAGCAATATTCATTTTAACTTGCCTATATTAAATGATCTCGCCCTCAGAATATTGTACAGAACATATTGTGAATCAAGACAAGATCCCAAGAGAAAGCTAGACATGGGCAATGTTAAAGTCAATGTCTCAATTTTTTATTTTTTATGTATTTATTTTTTGGCTTATCCTGATAACAATGTCTGGAAGATATTGTGTCAATACAACAAAAATGTTTTAAAACAGGTCTTCAAACAGTACAAATGTATTAAGGTTAAATTATCAGCCAAATGTGACATTTTTGTCAAATCAATCACATAAGTGCAGCTTATGCCCTTTTTTCTGTTTTATAAAACGCTTTGAATAACTTTTGAATAACTTTTATAAACTTGCATCACTTTCTCCTTATTTTATTGTTCATTAGCTTTTTTGTACTGCCTTTTTTACTACACGGTATACTTGATATTCCATTTTTTAACATCTGAGAGTTGGTTAATGAGTCTGCATTAAGCATTTCTTTGTTTGCGCAGGTGGATCAGATCGACTGGGTGGACAACATGTGGCCGCGTCATTTGAAAGAAAAACAAAGAGATGCGACGAATTCAATCAACGACATGCAGTATCCCAAAGTACAGAAGTGAGTCCCGCACAGTAAACGTGTAGAGAGTTTATTCTAATGCTTTAATGATTCATCGGTTCACGTTTTAACTTGTGTGTGTGTAGATATTGTCTGATGAGCGTCGAAGGCTGCTACACAGACTTTCACATTGACTTTGGAGGAACCTCGGTCTGGTATCACATTCTCAGAGGAAGCAAGGTAACTGATACAACAATTAAGCTACAATGACAGAAACTATGATAAGCAATGAAAGAATTAATTTTTTTTTGCAAAGGTTGAACTGTATTTAAACACAGTGCAAAAACCAAATTCAACTTCTTTAATGTTGGTACTAAGTTAACGTTGGACTCTTGCTGTGCGTCAGGTGTTTTGGCTGATTCCTCCGACGCCTCAGAACCTGGAGCTGTACGAGAACTGGGTGCTCTCGGGGAAACAGGGCGATGTGTTTCTGGGAGACCGAGCCACAGACTGTCAGAGGATCGAACTCAAGAAGGGCTTCACGTTCTTCATACCATCAGGTGAACGTTTGCAGCCACTAAATCTGCAAGTCTAAACAGTTTTGACCACTTCCAATAATCACTGCATCAAACAACAGAAGCAGTCTAAAGATGATTGTGTTTCTCCAGGTTGGATCCATGCAGTTTACACGCCGATGGACTCGATGGTTTTTGGAGGAAACTTTCTTCACAGCTTCAACATCCCGACGCAGCTCAACATCTGTAACATCGAGGATCGCACTCGGGTCAGTGCAAACACAGGCTAAACATACATTTTACATGCTTTTTTAGTCACACTGTAATAGTAAGCATGAAGAACTTAAGTGATAATAATTGTGTTGTGATATATTCAAGAACGGTCTATTTCTGCTAATTTTGTGAGGTTTAAAATACATTTCTACTTCTACTTATACTTTTCTACTAATGAACATGTTCTGGGCTGGTTCAGAGCCAGTGTCAAAGCTGCACATTGTTTACTAACCAACAGTTGTGGCTTGTTTCAGGTTTTTTTACCTCAACTGATCACAAATATTTTTGCTGTTCAGCTAAAACGGACTTAGTTTTGCAATCTTCATAACTTACTTTTCGTAAGATACTAAACAAATAGTTTGGATTAGGGCTGCAACAACTAATTGATTTAATCGATTAAAATCGATTATTAAAATAGTTGTCAACGAATTTGGTCATCGATTAGTTGGCTAAAAACTTTTACTATCAGTCCGCTGTGATCCAGCGGCTTTGAGTGGACATCAACAGCTTTGTAGAGCTCTACTTCGACTCTCTCAAAGAACAGACGAACAGAAACCTTGCGCCTGTTTAGCGGACCTTTTAATAACATTATATTAGTCGAGAGTAACCTGTCGGCGGTGGTGTATAGCTTAATCTCATAAAGTTACGAGTTTGTTATTTCTCCGCGAGTGAGTCGGCCGCTTTCAGCGCTTTAGACTCGCGGTAACTTTCTAGAAACATCCCGCGCAAAATCTATCGTCTTTTTGATTTGTCTTTGCTGTTCCACGAGCTGCTGCATGTGCTTTTTGTAATGTTTTCTCTGATAAAGTTAAAAGCCGTCTACAGCGTCTCTCGCCTCCTCTCCTCTCACCAAAAAAGCAGCACCAGCAGGCCCCGCCCCTTTCCCCTCCGTGTGTGAGTAACCATGACGACGTAGTTTGAGTGACAGGGGTGAGAGGTGAACACTCGCAAACTTAAAACTTTTAGATATGAAACAAAACAATCATAATGATGATCTTAACAGGGCCTAATAGATGCAAATGCTTATAACAGTATGAATTAGATGCAGCTGCAAACACTTATAATTAGTTTTAATATGACTTAAAACAAGTTAATCTCATTGGCTCATTCTTTATAGATGCTTTAAAATATTATGAGCTCATAATAAAAAGCAGCAGTACAAAGGTCCAAAAAATTGAGATTTTATTTTTTGGCCACATTGCCCAGACCTATAATAACCACATTAAAAGAAGTAGCTAGACAGCAAAATCTGGTTCTTCTACTTTATTTTTGTATTTTCTTTTTATTCAAGAAAAGCCCAGTGTGTTCATTAAGTGCACACAAGTTGTCTTTTGCATAAATACATTTAATAAAATGCAAAACACCTTATTATTTTGTCATTTTTATCCGATTAATCGATTAATCGATCCAATAATCGACAGATTAATCGATTATCAAAATAATCGTTTGTTGCAGCCCTAGTTTGGATTTGGTTCTTATTTTGAGACACGAGCTTTGTGGCAAAGGGCTGACCATGTTTCCCACTGGTTATACAGACAATATAACCAATAATTTAATTATTTTAGTTAATAACATGTATAAATATCACTTATTACCTCTACTGATCCGAAATTTGTTTTCAGATACAGTCAACTTAAATGCCTATATGTTTTAAAGTGATGCTAAGCAAAAAAATTACTTTTTTGGTTGATAAACTGTGTGTATTGTGTAGTACTGCCTACAGTTCTGAGTCAAAGGTGCACTGTGTAGATGAAAAGTCAACTACACAATTCAATAAAAACGAAACGATAAAATCATTCTTTAGAAAATTAGGGATTGATGTGTTTTATGCCATAATATAAAAAAATATAGCTAAAGGAGCATATTTTTTATGGAAACAAACAGGAGGTGGCCCTCTTGTTAGCCTAACCAAAGTTTATTTTGTGGCCATTTCAGCTCACTGAGAGTAAAGTGATACATTTTTATTTATTTTTTTGATGCCATAAAGACATCTAAACCAGAAAAACATGCTTGTATTTAAGTTTATTTTTTGGTCAAAATGTTACTCAGTGTACCTTTAAGTGCATGGTGTTTTACCCTGTCCACCTTGTTTTGGATGCATAAATTAGGCAATGCTAACATCTGGATATGAATTTCTGTGTGGTCAACCCTAATGTGGTCCAAATTTGAATGTTATTAATAAGATCACGCATTATCAAATACGACCTAATATTCCCCTAAATCAGTGTAATAAGTGGTAAAATATTCAGAAATATTTGTGTTTTTGTTTCCAAATATGTAATTGCAGGTGCCGGTGAAGTTTCGTTTCCCGTTTATTACGAGATGTGTTGGTACGTTCTGGAGAGATACGTCTTCTGTTTGACCAAGACCTCGTACCTCACTCCAGAGTTTCAGAAGCACTCTTTAGGCATCGGTAAGTCACAAGTCACTGTTCATGTCCTCCTTTGTTCTTACAGCATTTCTTTCATTTTGTGTTTTCACCATCCAATGTAGTAATTTGAAAAGTCAGCAATTTGCATAAGCAGAATGTGTGACTGTGGGTTTTGTCCTTATTTTGGTCAGAGTTTCTCAATCAACTGTAGAAGAACTTACAAGTAGGGACAGGCAATGTAACGGTATCAATATGCCACAGAATATTTGTATGTTTTACTGAAGTGAAAAGAAAGTTGCTATGGGTTTCAGTATCAACCAATCTCTGTTAACGGCCACAGCAGGAGAACAAATGCTGGTTACCAGTATCTGCTCAAAAAATCAACTTCATAACCTGAGCTACACAAGTGTGTTTGGTGTGAATGGGGTTGTCAGGAGTCAGAGGAGCAGAACAAGTCGTGGAGGCAAAGTTTGGAAGACTTGTTGCAGAGTTTGCGTCGCCAGTTGCCACATATGCAGCTGGCACCGGGACCCACAAAAAATGTATGTAACCATCGCATTTTTGTCAAGCCTTACATGTAGACTTTACATTTGTTCAGCGATCAGTGGCCATTTGGATCTTGTTTTTGTGAATGTTCTTTCACATTGGTGCACCCAAAGAGACACAGACGCTGCATCGCTTCACTTTATCGACAGTGACTGAGGTTGTGTTGGTGTTAAGAAACAAAAATGGGTCATTTCAATTTTAATTCTTCAAAATTCTGGCAGTGATATGTCATATTAACCTTACCTTATCATCAATAAAACATCTTTCACCATTTAGTTCTTTTGAGAGAAATATCTTGAATTAACATCATGACGTGACATTTGTGATAATCCCAGATGATTTTTCCTCTTTTGATTCTAAATCCCGTCACTAATGTTTATTTTATAATTTCATTGCATGCTCATGACCAAAGTAGCTGTTAAAAGGAAAAAAGGTACGGTAATTAAACAAAAAATACCTAACTTGTAATATTTCGACAATGCAGAATATTGTCAGTAGAAAATGTCAGTGAGTTGGCTGTGAATTCATTGTTGCTTTTTCTTCTGCAGGTCTGAAAAAGCCGGCAGACGCAGTGGACAACCCCAAAGCGTCAGACTCGAGCGAAGAGGAGCGGCGGTCTGACAAAGTGAAGGTTTATCTGACTCCGTTTGAGCTGGAGGGGCTGTGGAACCTGCTCGGAAAACTGGAGTCTTTGCCCACCAACAAGAAGTGTGTCCCGTCGGGAATCCACAACGCGCCCGCACTCATGACGCACCTCAAGGTAAATGTGTGAGAGTGTTGGTTAAATGCCCAGCTTAATTTAGATTTAAAGGAAAAACTATTAAATGCTGTATGAACGTGGCTGCATCGTATCGTATCAATGGTAGCACATGTATCGGAATAATTTAATGTATGAATGACATGAGTTAAAGAACATTTAAATGTACTTTCAGCCTTGTTAGATTTACATATGTCACAGTCAAAGCTGCTGTTCACGTCAGGATTTTGTCAACATTAAAACTACATTTTGTATTACAACCAGACATTTACTTGATTTATAAATATAAATATATTTGAATAAGCTTCACTTATTTCTGTAGCATTGTAGTTCCTAATAACAATGAACCATAAACCTACTTTTGCAATACCCACTGATTTTATTATATTTTTCCCTTGTTGCTTTAAAATACTACATTACATAATTAATACGTGATGCATAGTAGCCTCTTATGACTGTGACAAAAGCGTATTGTTTCAGCCCCATTGAAACATGTGAGAGGATATAATTTATATATATCTCCTTATGTGTTACAGATTGTGTTGCTTATGTATTTTATCTTCTGTAAAGTGTCCTTGAGTGTCAAGAATGGCGCTGTTAAATAAAATGATTTGGCCTAAATACATGGTCATAAAGATATAAAATCTTTTATAGAGCTTTACCCACACCCCCTTTTCAGTTGACTAATCGATCGACAGAGATGATCTTTAGTCAACCAAGAATTTTTTGGCCATTATGCTACTGGTAGTATTTTTGTATCGTTTTGGACGACACTCCGGCACGGCAAGAAGGTTAACTTGCGAGTTCGACTCCTGCACGGCCCGGGCCTGTCTGGTGGTTTCCTCCAGACTCCGGTTTCCCCACCAACCAATAACATTCAGGTTAGGGATATGCTTGGTGGTAATCGGAGGTTGAGGCGCCAGGTGCTTAAGCGACTCTGCTCTGTTAAGCTGATCCAGGGCTGCTGCTGTCACTGAGTGGGTAGGGAGGATTGCTTTGTAAAATGAGCTATATAAATAAAACTATTATCATCAATAGATCACCATATGTGGAAAAGGTAAAACTATTGAGCAGATCACAGTAAAGAGTAGGGCTGGGACGATACACTTTTGTCACGATACAAGAGGCTACACTACAATACGTATTGCAATACACAAGAGTCACTATTAATTATGTAATACAATATTTTTACAATAACATGGCAAAATTTAATAAAGCCTGTGTGTTGTGCTAAACAGTAGGACCATGGGTCATTGTTATTAGAAACTATAGTGTTGCAGAAGTAATTCAAAGAAATTCAAAGGGGAATCTTACTGAAATGCATTTGCATTTTAAATTAAGTGAATGTCTGGGTTGTAAATACAAAATGTCTTTCCTTTTCTATGAAAGTTTGGTGTTGACAGAAGCTTGATGTGAACAGCAGCTTTTTAAATCGAACAAAGGCTAAAAATACATTAGCTCAGCATTTTATTCATACATTAAATTATTGCGAAACGTGCTACGATCGATATGACACGATACATCGAATTGTATCATGATACACTGCAAAACGATTTATTGTCTTATTAGGTAGTTCAGGTTTGTGCCAGATCTAAGGATTTCATGTGTGTCATTATTTTCTTTTTTTGTTTTTGTTTTATATTCAGGCTCTTCTCAAAGAACATGCCAACGACACTCCCAAACTCTCCTACAACGGTAAACCCATCATCAAGTGGCCAAAGAGGGTAAGAAACCATCATGGATCATTCTTCTGTGTGTACATATTTGTGTATTTAACATTTATGTGTGTCTGTCTGTGTTTAGCCGTCGTGGTACCAGCCTCCGCCTCCTCCCCCGCCTCCCCCTCGCCCTAAACCAGCCACGACCCCTGTCACCCCGCGACCTCAGAAACCCTCCTCGTCCATGTCTGTGCTCAGGAGACGCAGGGTCAGGTGAGGAATTAAACATGGTACTTTCAAAATGTGGTAGTCTGTCATTTTCACCTTTTTAATTCTATGGATACGGATCAAAATATGTTACCTTAGGGGGAAAACATTGTGATTGTTTATAAAATGTGTCGTTTGCTTCAGGTGTAAGCGATGCGAGGCCTGTGTGAGGACGGAGTGTGGAGAGTGTAACTTCTGCAGAGACATGAAGAAGTTCGGAGGTCCAGGAAAACTCAAACAGACTTGTGTGCTCCGACAGTGTCTTTCTGTGAGTCTAAACTATCATTAAATACTAAAGCTATTGTACTTCTTTTAAACACACTCTATAATTACTGTACTGAACAATACTTAAAGTGCGTATGACAGGTTTTTGCTATTTTCTAATTTTAACTTAATTTGTATGAATGTCTGTTGTATTTATAAATTATAGTTTTAGCTAAAGAAAAAACACGTTCGTGAAGAAAAAAATTTACTGATTACATCTAGGGTCCAACCGATTTATCAGATGGCCGATTAAATCTGCCGATATCGCTGTCTCACGAGTCATCCGTAATCTGCAAAAATGTTGCCGATTGGCGCAGATGAATTTGATTACTGCAAGGCGAGCAGCAGTTTTCAATGCAGACTTATATTCTGCTATTTGTCCAGCACTGCTCGTCTCTCCGTTGCCACGACAAGGTTGTACTTCCAGGTCACGTTTTTATCGTAGTTGTCTAATGTTTAGCTTTTATTTTGTGGAGAAAAAAAAACAGCTATTTGCTGGGAGAATGATTCGTAGTGAATATTAATAATAATTTAGATCAAATCTTAAGGTAAAATAGACACATTATGAATCAACTTATATTAAGTTCATAGATTGAAAATACAAACAAACACATTCACAAAGTCACTAAAGCTGAGAACGTCCGAGTTTAGACTAAAAATAAGAAATACTTTATTAAATAATACTTTTCCGACTTCTATCCAAAGTCATATGTGTGCAAAATTTTGCACCTTAGCAAGGTAATTAGTGGTGTAGCACATTTGCTAATGCTAACAACTTTATTTCCATTAATTTCTGCAATTTAAATGCTTAAAAGTTTTATATGAGTAAGAAGTGTTGTGTGTGCAATAAAATAATGACCTACAGTGTGTCGTGAAGTAAATATGGCATATTTGGCTGAGATACTTTTTAAAGACGTGGGGATCAATTATTATTATTAATAGTATTTAAAAAAAAGATAAATCGGAAATCAGGCTCTTTAAATCAATATTGGTATCGGCCCTCAAAAAAATTTTAATCGGTTGAGCCCTAATTAGATCATACTAGAGAGACGAGGGCATTTTCAGTTTTCTTGTTGCATTGTTATTATGAAAAAACATGCTGCTATTATTATTATGCAGTTGTAATGAATTGTTTGTCCCTCAGCCGGGCCTGCCTCTGTCCGCTGTGTGTGACGTCTGCAAAGATCCAAACCAAGAAGAGGACGGCCTGCCCCTGATGGAGTGTTCAAACTGTGGCCAGATCGTGCATCCCTCCTGCCTCAGCGTAAGACACTCAGATTACATATTCTAGTTTCATTTTAATCTGGACTCGTGCTAAAATACAGACTTTTGTCATTTCGTTTCAGGTCTCTGGTGAAGGAGTGATCAACAAAGACTTACCGAGCTGCTGGGAGTGTCCAAAATGTGTTCAAGGCCTCACAGACCAAGAGGTGAGACTGAGAGGAAAATTATTTGTCATAAAATGTATAATGTGCAAGCAAATGAACCGGATTGGGGTCTGGTTTTTAAACAAGTGGCTTTAGATCAAAGTCAGCGGTGCACAGGAAATGATTTTGGGAAAAAAGCTACCCTATAGTTTTACTACCTTTTCCCATATAAGCTGAGCTACAGTAAGATAACGTAAGATAACCGTTTGTGTTGAGTAAACTTTGTGAAAAGATGTAGCAGCTTAGGCGCCTTGTTTTGGGTTTAGTGAGCGCGGTGTCGGGCCGTTCTCTCCGCATGTGTGTGTGGTGCGCTCAAAGCCTGGACCGCTGCACTCAAACTCAAGCGGAGAGACGCAAACGCGGAAATGTACCAACACGGCAGAGCTGACAAGGCGCGTGAACGGTACAGGATTTATAAAATTCTCTCCCTATTTTCATTATAGTTTTTCTGGGGGAGGATACCCAGACCCCCCTACTTTTTGGTGCCTGCCTTTTATGGCTATGACCTGACCTTTCTGGCTTCTTAATTTAAAAAAAATGGCTATACTACTTTGTTTGTTATACACTGATTGTCAACCCTGTTAATTTTAAATACTGGAGGCTCTTTTTATGTTAAAGTTAGTAGCAGCTCCTTTTCGACTTTGCGATTTCAAATACTGAATTTTAAACCAGAACTCAGTGACAGAACAGAAGTCATCAAATATTTTAAACAGACCTTTCTGACGTAAACTTATTTAACCTTGTACACACTTTCCCACTTAATCTGCTGTATCCCTCTGTCTCTCTTTGACATTTTTACATTTTCTTTGCCTCTTTTTCCTCTGTCACTGTCATTACTTTGCGTCAGTCATCAGGCAGCGATGAGGCCCAGCAGCAGCGCCCCCTGGTGCTGAGGCTGGGCAGCTCTGGGGCAGTGAGGCGCTCCTCCTCCTCTGGGTCTCTTCTGCTGGTGGCCCCTTCGCGCTCTCGGCCACTCAGCTCGAGACTGGTGAGAGAGGCCGCCTGCTCTCAACTCATCCTCCATCGCTACTTTATTATGATTATCTGTCTGTTTTTTTTTCTGCTTTTTAAAGTGAAGAGACACAACTTTTGCTCTAAATGTAATAATGCCAAACGTTGAATTACGATTTGAAAAATTCGCAACTAGTGAAATGAAGTTCATTTTATGTTAACTCTTTTGTAGGGAACACAGTATTTTCACAATATGATATTTGTTCCAATATTGTGGAGAGGCAAACAGAATACAGAAAGAGAAATACTACTTTAAAAAAAAAAAAAAAAATGCCTTGATAAGTAAGTGCAAAACAGAAATTAGAGAATCACATCTCTTCCCTTGTCACTGATTCAGTCAAACTGTGATTGGCCAACTCTGTGACAACAGCGGGACTAGTTCCACATGAGGTGTGACAAAAAGCGTTTAGTATAAAGTCCCTATTGAGGTATGGGATAGTTTGGTTTGGAAATCTCACTGTAAAATGTAAATCACAGATTTTTAGATTGATAGAAATGGCAAGAAAAGTTATGGGTCAGTCAACAATCACTGCACCAAAGGTCAGAACAGTCTACAGCAGTGATTTTCATCCAGTGTGCAGCCGGGGAACACTTGAGATACTGTCAGGTGTACCTTGAAAAAATTCACAAATGTAATTGAAAGAAAAATTTATTTTTAGAGTGTCCTGTAAAACAGGCTCTGAAAATTATTGCAGATTATTTTCTTATGCTTCAGCAGCAGTACGAGTTCATGCAGTCAGGGGGGTATAATCGGTCAAACTTGTCTCGTTGTTTCATCTAATGTCATGCCTTGTATGTTTTCTTATTTTTGCTACTGATCCCCTGACTCAAACCTAAATTGCTCCACAAGGAGACAGAAAATGAAAAGAACGTTGAACCTTGTTTTTACTCACCAATACAATAATAAATCCCATGGATCTCTGCGTAAAGTGCTCTGACCTCAGAGTGAACAGGAGAGAAAGGGCAGCTGCGTCTTTCCTCTCACGCCCAGAGATAAAACACTGAACAGAAGTTGTTCCTCTTCTCAGCTGCTTTTAAGTTTAGATCACTTCCATTTGCTGCTGGATTTTATTTTATGTTTGTTTTTTCTTTTTGAACAAAGACACTATTCCACTTTCACCCACAATTTTTTTTCTTTAAATGCTTCTGTTATTTGAACACATTATGAGGGCATTTGACGTTGACTTGTCTTTTTGCACACAATCTCACACTGAAGAAAAGGACATGTAAATGAGTAAAATCTGTTTTTGTGCAGTAAAAATCATTGATTCTGTTATAGCCATTTAAAATAGATGGTGGAAGTTTCGAATACTATGATTTTATTTTAGTTTTTTTTTTAATAGGCACAAATATAATGCAGGATTGGATTGTGTTTGTACTTATACAGATCTAAACTTTTTAACAAGTCAAAAGTAACTTATATAGTCGGTCATTTAAAACATTCTGTGACATGTTTAAAGACTATTTGGTGTCATTTTCTTTTCCAGTCGAAGGGAGGAGACGGACTTCCAGCGGTGAGTATTGGTTCATTATCGCTAAAGTTTGCTTCTCGTTGGTTTAATGTCTGTAACGATTTTGCTGTGACATTTCCAGAAACGTAAGTCGTCTTCTCTTCTGGACGCTCGAATGGCCAAGATTTACCGTCAACACAGGCACAGTCGAGACGACGATTCGGGCAGCGAGGACGACGACGAAGAAGGTATTCATAACGAAATTATGTAGTTCAGATATTTATCGACAGCAAAATGGATTGAATTAAAAGTGACTCTGATTTATATAAAAGATAAACAGCCAATGGTCATTTAATCAAAAAAACTTTCACTTATCATCAGGTTAAACCTGCCTACCTTCATTCTAATTGTGTTTTATGTCGTTTATTGAGGCTTTTTAACTATCAAAATTGCACTAATATTTACTTTTATAATTTGACTCTTTGAGCAAACAAAGCTGTGGGAACCACTGCAATCTCTGGTGCACTGTGAAGCCAACCTCCTGCTTGAACCAGGGACTTGTCTTGTTGGGCATTCTCTTGTTTGTGAATCCAGCTCCCACAAATATATAAAATTATATAAACAGATATCGAGATGAAAACTAAAAAGCATTTGTTTCAGACGAATAAACAACTATTATGGTAATTTTCTACATATTTACATTTTCTGCACTATAAAATATGAGAAAAAGAGCCCCCACATCACAGCACAGATTGGGAACCTATGCTCTAATTATAGAGGGATTATTTGTTTATCAACACGAGGGTTGCATGTGAAAGAACTGCGGCTGAACGACACAAGCTGTAGCAGCAACACTTGCCAGCGCTGTTGTTAGCTAACTACAAGGGTAAATCATCGTGCGAAAACAAAAATCAACATTCGTGAATGAAATTTGTCTTACAGCTCATACACGTTACATTCAGGTGATCAAATCAGCTGCTCTCGTCCCGTTTTGTTGTTTTTATCAAAGAAGTTTCCTCAGCCAATTAGATGGACAGCGTATGTTTCTGCAGATGACATTCGCAGTGGAGCTGAAAGTGACGTCGACCGATAATCCCTCTATAAGTTGAAGTTTCTTTTGGCTAAAAAGTTGCTCCATGGGTCTCGGATACTCTCCATGAAGAGATCTTTCACAGAACACGTTTTAAGGCCCACAGTGTGATTTTTAGCTAAAAATCTGTGAGTCCCCTTACTGTGTGTGGGCTTACCTTTCCCCAAAACTGACTCTTATTTAGCCTGGAGGAGCCTAGAGCTGCTCCATGAAAATGTTGTTCCCTTGGATATATTTTTTCACAATATAGCATGAAACATGATAATCTCCATTAACAATGTTTCAAAGAATATTTTTGACTTTCTATTTCCTTTAAAATGATGCTGGTGACTTTTAAACGCCAGAAAATCAGTTTTTCACTGTCTTTTCACTCTGTTTCTTTGTTTTGTGCAGGTTCTCGGGGTAAAAAACTGTCTCTTCACCGCAGCAGTGGCTCGACCCGCAGAGGTCTGACTTCGACCCGCAGAGGTCTGCTGCGTAAGGGTCACAGGGGGAACCGAGGAGCTGTGCCGGGACGGAGGGGAGCGCTGAGGGAGGGGGGTAAACGGGGGAGAGGGGTCAGGCTCCGGGGCGGCTCCAGAGTGCAGCGCAGAGGAGACGACTCAGAGGAGAGTGAGGATGACGATGACGACGAGGATGATGAAGATGAAGACGACGAAGAGGACGAAGAGGAAGAGGACAGCGAAGACGGAGAGAAACCGCGATCTCGACAGAAACGCAGGAGACGCCGCACTGACGACGATGAGGTAACACACATTAACTCTTTCACTTCCAACCCAATTCTGGCTTGACCCCCCTTCTCTGCCAGGCCTTTTTGATCAATTTAAGCAATATTCACAGCTCCACAAAATAACTTTGTGCGACTTGAATCATGACACGTTGTACATCAAAAGTGTCTACTTTCATTTAAAAAAAGAACTGTTATTTACATTATTCCGTTGCCTTTTTAAAGGCACTTGAAATTTGTTGTTTTCATTAGATTTCAGCATTTAGCGAGAAACTTTTGAAATAATGGTCTTTTTCTAAATCAAACTTCATGTTGGTGTTGTTTTCTCTTTTAGGTGAAAGAATATGAGCTACAACAATAAAACAATGTATTTAGGATAAAAATACAGGTTTACATTAGGGATGGGCGATATATCGGTATAGATATCGGTATCGGCCGATATCCACAATATTTTCAGATATCGGTCCGATATCGGATCGACAGCCGATATTTGGCGCCGATATTTTTAGGGGAGGTTCTCCAGTCTCTCTGTGGGCATATACCAGCCTCAATTTGACCTAAAAGCTTCATATTTGCAATTTTGAACAGACTAAAGGTGTACATAATACATAAACAAACAATTAAGCTAAAATTAGTCTTTATATTTACATAATAAATCCACAAAATATTTTTTTATCTCAGATTATTATATTTGAGAACTGATGTTTGCTTAAAATGTGAAGAAAATACATTTGTAACCATCACACAAACTAACAAAGACATTTAACAAAGCCAAAATGTCCCTTAGATCTGTTTTAAAATATACCTATCGGTATCGGCAGTTATCGGTTATCGGCCAGAGCAGAGGGCCAATTATCGGTTATCGGTATCGGCCTCAAAATTTCATATCGGCCCATCCCTAGTTTACATGATTAAAGCGGTGAGGACGAGTGTCTTTTTCATTTTTAAACCAACAAAAGCTGTGTTACAGATGAGGAGGCAACAGTACTTTTCCGACTTTCTGATGCAGATTCTATAGATTCAGCCTCTTTCATGAGGCATAGATTATATTGAACCTTCCAAACATGAAGAAATACAGTAGATTGACTTACACTGACACTTTTGGATCAGTCACAGAAGAGAAAGTTTGTCGTTCTCCTCAAAGTCCTAGTCCAGTAGGATCGTCTTTTCTTCATTTTAAAGATCAAATATCTGCTCTAAACTTACTCAACAATGTTTTTAGTCCAAGATGTTTTGCCTGTAATCTGTCTGAAAAGAAAACCGGCCTTTTAGAAGCAGCTGATCACGTAAATACAGTCGACTGCGCTGCATAAACAGAAGAACATGTTTAGTTTCCGGTCTGGTGACTTCCTCTGCGCCCTTGTGCCCATACAATACACCCCTCTGCTATGAAACTGCATCATGTTTTTGACTGCTGGTGAATGCGACACGTGCATCAGACAGTCCTCTAACACCGCATATAGTAAAAGGCTTATGACGGAAATAGACGTCACTGGCAGGCTACGGTTTGGTTCACAATGACGGATATTTTCGTCATTGGCAGGGAAAGAGTTTTTTAAAACGCCCACATACCATTTATCTAATTTTGACCTTTGGTGTGATAGTCCTTGTAGTAAATACCGATCATTTAAGTTAATATTTTCAATTTACAATGTGATTGATAGGTAGCAATGATGACATAACTTCATCTTAACTTGTCGTACACACTTAAACACGTCTGACTGTGTTTCCAGGACGAGGACAGTGAAGGAGCAGACTTGGACGCAGAGGATGAGGACCTGGACTCGATGGAGGAGGACGAGGAGGAGGGACAGTGGGACTCGGACCCAGAGCCTCCGGTTTTACTCATGTCCGACTTCAGCGACGAGCTTCTGAGCGGAGCCTGTCTGAGCGTGACCGTGCAGACGCCTCACCGGGGAAAGAAGCCGAGCGGTGAGACGCAAAACACACAGAAACAGATTAGATTCATAATAAACAGGTTATGAAAATGTATAATATGTATTTCCATCATTTTATTTTTTATTTTTTGTTATTGGACTAATATTTTGAACCACCACTTTGATTACGACTCGAGACCAACCAACATCTTTTTTCAATGTCGATTCAGTTTAGACAAATCAATTGTTGATGCATTTTGTGAATATGTTTGCAATGATTTGGATAATTTGTACATGTTTAATTTAACAGGGTTCCCACATGTTCTGAAAAACCTGGAAAAGCTGAAAAATATTTAGTCAATTTTGCAGCCATGGAAAAGGCATAGAAAATTTAAAAAGCAGCCAAATATCATGGAAAGTAAAATGTTGTCCTGGAATATGATTTAGTTTATCATAAAATAATACGCAAACTATATTTTTACTACCATTTCTAATATAAGGTGAAAAATATGATTTCCAACTCAAAGTTTGGCTGTAACTTACAGGCCTATATTAACTGTTAACTTCACTGCAGCATGGAACTGGTGTACAGTAGTACTATCTTAACAAAAATCAGATTTTTTTTTTTGTTGTTTTGTTGTTTAGTCAACCACTATGTTGTTCACTTGGCCAGACCGACAGAATTCATCAGAATACAGGAAATATTATTAATCTGGGTCAAATTTTTCTAAGGGAGGACCCCCAGACCCCCCACTTTTTGGTTTCCACCTTCTGAATGTGGACGGTTTCTGCCTTTGTTTTGTGATTGAATCGGCGTTCCTCTGGATACAATTCAAGAGGTAGTTTCGTCGCACAAAACTGTTGTGTCAATGAAGACGTTTACGCACTGATATGCGCACGCAGTGGCCGCTACTTAAGACCGTAGAAGAAGACTGCCCAGTCACCAAAAATCTGCAAAAGAAGCACAGTGGTCACCATAGCTAAAACAACTCCCAACAGTGTTCAGTGTTTCTTACCTGCGTTTTGCAGAGGAGGAGACACAAAACAAATCTCCCAAAGCTTCTCCAGGTGCTGAAGATTCGATTAGTCCATTGAAATTCGTGTGTTCAGAAGAAAAGAAAGTTTGAAGCGCTCCACAACAAGTATTATTCGACCGTGAACGCGCAGGACAGCTGTCCAAGTGTTTGTGCCCAGTTAAAGCGAGATGTCCTTCCCATTTTTGGGTCCATTTATACTCCATCTACCTTTTTCCCCATGTGCTGGTCCTTGATGCTTTCGTCGCCATTTTATTTATTTGAATAACTTGCTAACCGGTCGATCTGCTTTTCCATGTAAAGGAAGATTAGCTCGCCACGACACCGTATAAACTGTGTGCACAAAACTTTACAAATGTGACAGTTTTCTGGGAATGTTGTCTTATAAACTAGGTCTGAATGTTGAAGAGCTTTTTTTTTTTTTTCAAATAAAAATATGGTCTTTATCTTATACTAAAATGATGTTGTGTTATTTGAAAGCTGAAACTGTATGTAAATAGACAAAATAAACATTTTTGCCAACAGGTTCCATTGTTCCAAAGTTAGAGGCTCGATCGAGTGGACAGAGCCAGAAAAAAACTCCCAAACCAGTGAAAAAGTCCGACACAGACACCCCCAAAGGACCAGGAAGGTACTGCAGCCGATCCAGTTTAATCCAACAAAACTCACTTAAATATTCACAATTTTAAGCATTTGTTTTGTGTCGTTTGTTCAGGCCTCGTGTCGGAGGGAAGCGTGACACCAAAGACCACTCGTCCTCAGATGAAGAGGCCGTGGCCGCTGCTGCTGCCGCCGCTCTGTCCATGTCTCCTCCTTCACTTCTGTCCTTGCCTTCCTTCAAGGACGTAGGAAACGAGAAGGGAGGAGAGAAGGAGCTGTGGGTGTCTGTGTTCAAGTATCTGAGCAGATCTGAACTACTGAGCTGCATGTTGGTCTGCAAAGCCTGGTACAAGTGGTGAGTCTGACAGTGACGTTTGATCGTATTTAGGGCTGGGTGATCACAGTCTTCTTGGAGCCAGATCACAATTTCGTTTTTATCACCGTTCATTTAGACCACGTCGATCGCGATGTACCGGTCAATCTTTGAGTCAGTGGAAGTCGATCTCTGGCTCCCTCTTTCTTTCTTTCTTTCTTTCTTTCTTTCTTTCTTTCCCTTTTTTTTTTTTTCTCCCTCCCTCTCTCTCTTCTTCTTTCTTACTGTTTTTCTTTCTCTCTTTCTTTTCTCCCTCCCTCTCTCTTTCTCTCTCTCCCTTGTTTACTCTCTTTCTTTTCTTTTTTTCCCTCCCTCTTTCTCTCTCTCCATCTTTTTTTTCTCTTTCTCTGCTGTACTCTCTCTGGCTCCCTCTTTCTCTTCCATCCTGCTGGTGGAAGAGAAGATGTTGAGGGCTCCCTGCTGTCCTTTTCTACACCTGTTATTGCAGAATTAGCAACTATGCCAAAAAGGCCCTCTACCTCATCACAGTCAAGATCCGACACAGAGCTTCGTTGGAGGGTGTTCCGGAGTCCAGGTGGTCAGGTTTGTATGCCCAGGAGTCATCCCCACGAGACAGCTGGAGGTCCCTGTACCGCCCCCCCATAGAGAAACGCTGTGCGGATCTCCAGTGGAGGGTGGTAGATGGGGCCGTGGCCATGAACAGACATGTGGCCCGCTTTGACCCCAGATCTGACAGCCACTGCCCCTACTGTCCAGAGGAGGAAACGTTGGCACACCTGTGGCTGTCCTGTCCTCGGCTCGCTCCCCTCTTCAGGCTCCTTGGAGGTTGGGTGTCGAGACTAGGGCTGGACTTTACAGCAGAAAGGTTTATTTTTGGACCAAAAACTTGTGCGGCGGGGGGGGGGGGGGGGCGGGGGGGGGGGGGGGGGGGGGGGGCAGTCTGCTTCTTAACTTTTAACTGGTTTTAGATTGGGGGGGTGTCATATTATTGTTTTTGTTTGAATGAAATGTTAAATATATGTTTTGGTAAAGTCAAAGTCCCTCTTTCTCTCTCTTTTTTCTTTCTTTCGTTTTCTCCCTCCCTCTTCCTGTTTTTCTTTCTCTCTCTTTTCTCCTTCCTCTCTTTCTTCCTCTGTCCCTTGTTTACTTTCTCTTTCTTTCCTTTCTTTTTCTCCCTCCCTCTCACCTCTCTCTTTCTCTCTTCTTTTTTCTCACTCTCTACTGTACTCTCTCTGGCTCCCTCTCCACCTCTCTCTTTCTATTTCTCTCTCTCCTATTTTCTCTCTCTCTTCTCCCTCTCTTTCTCTCTCTCTGCTGTACTCTCTCTGGCTCCCTCTCTCCCTACTTTACTCTTTTTCTTTCTTTCTCCCTTTCTCCTCCCTCTCTCCCTTCCTCCTCTCCTCATACAGTCGTTAAACTCACTTCTCTCTCTTCTTCCCTCCCTCCTCTCCTCGTATACTCATTAAACTCACTTCTTCTCTCTCTTCTTCCCTCCTCTCCTCTTACAGTCGTTAAACTCACTTCCTCTCTCTCTTCTTCTTCTCTTTCGTTCTCAGGAGCTGTGACAAGCGTCTCTGGACTCACATGGACATCAGCCGCTGCAGCGCTCTGAGTAACCAGGCCTTGGCCGGGATCGTGAAGAGACAACCCACCGCCCTGGACCTGTCCTGGACGCCTGTGGCCAAGAGACAACTCAACTGCCTCCTCACGCGTCTCCCAGGTAACCGCCTCCTCACGCGTCTCCCAGGTAACCGACAATAAGGATGTAACGATATGTAAATGTCACGATACGATATTTATCACGATATCACAGATGGCCCACCATGTTGAAATTATTCTTAGAATAATGAGCATAAAAGCCTTATTTTCCAGTATTCTTATTTCTTATTCAATGATTCTTTTTCTACGGTGCAAACAGGATTCTAGACTAAATTAGTCACTCTCACCATATTGGCTATTAATGTATAGAAATGTTTGTTTATTAAAATATTTTTTGTTATAACCTGTGATTTTAATCTACTAAATAACTAATTAAAATGCAATCATTTTACACATTTTTTATGTGAGAATTCAATTGCCTTTCATAACTTTTTAATAACTTTGAATAAAATGTGTGTTAATATCTTCTGGAGCAAGCACAGGTTAATAGTATTTATCACAGGGTTAGGAGGTTAGAGTTGGGGTGACAGCAAACTTTAGTGACATTGTGGGTCTGTATTTGTGCTGTTTTATGATTGCTGTGACAGTGAACAGGTTTAAAGTCGGTGGAAATAGTAACCGGAGCAGCACAGCTTAGCTGTGTGTTAGCATCACCATAGTCAGCAGCTATTTAGCTTTCTGACAAACTTAATGGGAACAAAAGCGCCATGCGCCTCTGTCTTCTGCGGCCACACAGCGTGGAGTTGGTATAGAAAAGATTTTGAGAAGCTAGCGCAGCGCCAGACCTGTGCTGCCGCGTGTACTCACGTGTAAGTCCTTTTCTTAAAAACACATATGTGATGTGAACGAAAGCTCTAGATAAATCCTGGAGAGATACTCCTGTGGCTGAATGATGAGGAATCCAGAGAACAGAACAGCAGGAGCTGCATGTGTACACGTCCCTGCTCTGACTGAACAGGAGGAGGCGGGGCGGCTGAAGGAAAGAGAGAGAGGGAGAGAGAGAGGCAGAAAACAGGCCGGAGCGAGCAGCTGAAGCAAACTCAGAACTGTTTTTGACGGCAAGTCCTGCTATTTAATATCTTCAAGAGACCACGACAGTATATTGTGGCAATTTTTATATCGCCAAATCACCAATATCGTTACATCCCTAACAGACAAGACGATTAATATCTGTAAACAAACATGAATACCACGATATCATGATGTTTGTATGTTTCATCTCAATATTCAGATGGTATTAAGTGAATCTTGTCTTTTAGTTGATGCTTATTAACCCCCCCTCTCTCCTTCTCTCTCTCCCTCCTCTTCCCTCTCTCCTCCCCTCTCTCTCTCCTTCCTCCTCTTCCCTCTTCTCTCTCTCTCAGGTCTGCGTGAGCTGAGTGTAGCCGGTCTTCCCTGGTCGTGTCTCTCGGCTCTGGTTTGTCCGACTCTTCCGTGTTTGCGTCTTCTGGATCTTCGCTGGTGTGAGGGAATCAAAGACATTCAGCTCAAAGAAATCATCCTTCCTCCAGGTCAGAAATCACATCACTCTATTTATCCTCATTTATGTTATGTTAAGTTATGTGTGAAAAAACTTGGTTGAATACGTGGTGTACGACTAAAACGAGACTCATAGAGATTCATATACTTTTAAAACCCTGTGTAAATGGTACGACAGTTTCAAACACTGACTTTTAGCTGAACTGTGCAAATAGGGTAAGAACAAAGCAGTGCGTCACCAGTCCAAATGGGAGGAAAATACTTGATGTCAATCAGACTAAATATTATATTTTTCGTATGTAAAATGTTACGTATTTTGTCATATTTAGTTGATTCCTTGTGATTCCTTGTGTTCTGTGCTCAACTGTGACACCGTGACTTTTGTATAATTAGTCTGTGCTTTATTCTCAGGTCTGGAGTCGTCGCGCAGCAGACTCAGGAACCTGCTGGAGCTCAGACTGTCCGGTTTGGAGATTTCAGACTCGACGCTGAGGCTGATCCAGAGACACATGTCGCAGCTGCAGAGACTCGACCTGGCTCACTGTAAAGACGTCACCGACTCGACCATCGCCATGTTGTCCTCCTCCGGGACGCACACGAGACACAACCTCACCGAACTAACGCTCTCAGGTCAGTCTGAAGTATTCAACAGGAAAGAGGCATCTGGATGTCGGCATGAGTGTTTTCTCAATAATAACATTTAGATACCACAGTATAACTTCATAATATGAAGTGCCTTAAAAGGTGGAAAAGCACTATATAAATAGATAGTGGACCATTTACCATAATTCTTTTTTATAAGACATTAATCTTCTCATACTTGTTTTTTTAAAACAATTAACTGATAATAATAACAAGGCTGCTGCAGGTTTTTAAAAAGCCTATAATTTTAATGATGCCTGTATCCTGATGAGCCAAAAATAGAAAGAGCTGCGGGGGAGCACAAGCACTGGAGTTGCTTAGTGGTGATGGACCAGACGAGTCGACACAGTCTATAAAGCACTGGAAGTGACGACTGTGTATTTAAGAAATGTCACGTGAACAACACATCTATTGTTTAATTTGTGTGTCACACGGTGTCGACGCTGGAGTGAACATTTCTGACACCAGGGAAGTTCTGACTCTTAAATGAGTCTGAGTCAAGCTCACAGAGCCTTAAGCAACTATAGAAATATTCACAAGCAGCATATTTTGCTCACAAATTGAGTATTGTTAGTTATTTGGTATTGTCGTTAGGCGTCTTTGTAAAATTTTACTTTTTGTATATGTATGCAAAGTGAATCAAATGGCATCTTGGAATAGTTTTATTGATGCCTCACCAGCTGTAAACTTCACTGGTTGAGCCCAATGAGTGTTGTTTACCAAACCATCAGATGGTGCTATAAAAGCACCAACACGGTGTCAACGTCATCTACCCATAACCATCTTAGTTCTGCTTAAAAAGTATCACTGACTAACACTGTTGGTGTCAGATTCATATGAATATGGAGCAGGTGTAATCAAACATACCAGCTGTTATCAGTTAAATTATATTAAAGATGGGGTGGAAGATTTTCACACTAAAAAACCTAAAGCAAGATCCAACTGATTTCTAACTCTCACAAATGCTTCATTATGTTTTTCTTTGCAATTGAAAACATATTTTTACAGACAGCAAAGGTAAACTGGAGGTGACCACTCAAGCACAACCAATGAGAGCGCTGCATCTGACTCTTACAGAGAAATAAAATGCTCTTTTTATTTTGATTTAGACAGGACACAACTACCCACCTTTAAGTCATTGCATTCACTAGAGAGAGACTGGTGAATGAACTCCAGAGACTCACACATTGAAAAGCTGCAAACTTGCCTAGTTTGCTTTAAAATCTTTACACTCATAGTGTAAAAGAAATGCTCTTTAAACATGCTAACTCTAGATCTGTGTATTTGTGTTCTTCAGGCTGTGACTCTAGACGTGTGTGTATTTGTGTTCTTTTCAGGCTGTGACTCTAGACGTGTGTGTATTTGTGTTCTTTCAGGCTGTGACTCTAGACGTGTGTGTATTTGTGTTCTTTTCAGGCTGTGACTCTAGACGTGTGTGTATTTGTGTTCTTTTCAGGCTGTGACTCTAGACGTGTGTGTATTTGTGTTCTTTTCAGGCTGTGACTCTAGACATGTGTGTATTTGTGTTCTTTTCAGGCTGTGACTCTAGACGTGTCTGTATTTGTGTTCTTTTCAGGCTGTGATAAACTGACGGACGGCGCTCTGCTCTACCTGAAGCGCTTCTCGTCTCTGTCTCTGCTGGACCTCCGAGGCTGCTCACACGTCAGCAGAAGAGGATGTGACTCTTTCATCTCTGACCTGTCGCACCGGCTCTGTTCTGTATGATGGAGGAGAAGCTCATTCAGCGGCTGGACTGAAACATAACACAGATAAGACTCTCAAGAGGAAAACTACAACTAAATATTTTGTGCAGCTCTGATTTACTAAAAACAACCCTCTTTGTATAATATTTTGTATAAAAACTTTTCTAAAATGCGCCTGATTCTTTTTCTTTTAAAGACATAGACCTGTTCTTAGGCTTCTTTAGTTCATCTCCATCTTAAGCTAAAGCAGGGATGGGCGATTATTTTTACTTGAGGGCCATATTCAAACTCAGAATATTCGTGGAAGGCCAGACTGCCAACTTTGCTCTAACAAATTTTGATTGGTGCAAACACATTTCTTTGACAGGTTATAGAAGACAAATAAAAGGGTTGCTCTACCATAATAAGCTTGAAACATCTCTACATTAAAAGCCAATAGTTTTATGAAAATTAAGTCGAAGATTGAAAAAGTTAAGATTTTACTAGAAAAAAATCAGATTTTTTCAGAGAATAAGTTCAAGCAGCAAAATTTGAAGTTTTATGTTTTCTTAATATTCTAAATTGAAAAAAACTAATATCACAATTTTCTTGGATCCAGATCACAATTTCAGTTTTATCGTGATTCTTGTAAACTGTCTATTTTCAAATTGCTTTTGAGGTAAATACAATCATCCGCTTTTTTGAAGGTTTCTTCTTCACGGTAAGTGTCCAGATCTAGCCGTCATAGACTGATCAGTGTTGCCAGATTTTCAGAGAAAAACAAGCGACCAATCCCAAAACAAGTGACCTCAGCGCTTCAATAAAAAATATTAATAATTAGAACGTTGTGTGTCTCCACAAAACAAGTTTCTAGCAATTTTTAACAACAACTTTTAGACATGAAAATATGCTAAAAGTCCAATATATTTTTAAATCAAACCTGATAAATAGCAAAAATCCTTCTCTTTTATGACTTTTAAGTGCAGCCCCAAAAACACAACCTTCAAATTCATTAGAGAAAACAGCCCATTATCGCTATAAAGATGAAAACTTGGCAAACTCTGAGGCTGAAAAAAGTAGGTTGGAAATAAAGTCTGTATTTGAACAGATGGATTAAATAAAGAAATATGAAAACCCGATGTGAAAATGTCATCAAAAAAGCAGATTGTTACAAGGATGAGCTCACAATTTGATTTTTATCACAATATTGCCCAGCTCTATGTACAAATAAGTTAGTCAGGCTTAAATTGGAGGTTTTTTGGCTAAACAGTGAGATGACTGGCCAACAAATACATCAGTCCATCTCTAAATAAAAATCAAACAAACACCTTTAAAATCACACATTTTTGGAACAAACGACACGTCTGAACAGAGAGAGATGGTAGAAACATTCTTCTTGTTATTCTAGAAGCTTTTACAGTCATGAATTGAAAACAGTTGAATAATAAATATCGGCTCAGTAGCTCCGGGGAGTCTCGTAAATGTCGGGGAAAGGCAGGCTGATGTGTCCGTGTCCGGCCACCAGGGGCAGGATCCCGGCGTTTGGCACAACGTTCCAGGACAGACTTAACGTGATGTTTTTGTTCGCCCTGTGGACACAAAACGACACATCAACAACTACTTAAACTTTGTTGTGACTTGACTTGAATTAGTTGTGCTTAAAATACACTTATTTCGTCAGAAAAGAGGTGAAAAGTTAAGTTTCCCATTGCCTCAACAAGGGACTTTTCTCGACGACAAGCCACAAATCCCAAATATAACATTTTACCGACTGTATCTATCGTATTCTGACAAGTGTATCATCCCAGGCCAACTGTTCAGTATACAGGGCTCCGGCGGGTCCTTAAAAAGTCTTAAATTAAAAATGGAAAGTTTAAGATCTTAAATTTTAAGTAGCTTTTTTAAGACCTTGCATTTCGGGCAAATTTCTCAAAGTTAAATGAAGAGTGTTTGTGTTGGAGATATTGCATTTGCTGTGATGCCTATCGTGTTAAATAGGCGCGCAAAGTTAGCACGAATGGCCTCACAACTTTGGGACCAAGCAAGAACTATTCTATTTGGCTAAAGGAAAAGCATGTTTCACTTGGCGATCAAGTTTTAACTCTTTCACTGCCAGCCCTATTCTGACTTTGACCCCCCTTCCCTGCCAGGACTTTTTGCTAATTTTAAGCAATATTCACAGCTCCACAAAAAACCTTGTGCAACTGGAATCATGACATGTTATACACCAAATGAGACCTACAAGTGTCTACTTTCATTTAAAAAAATAATTGTTATTCTACATTATTCCGTTCTCTTTTTATAAACATTTGAAATTCGTTGTTTTCATTAGATTTCAGCGTTTGACGAGAAACTTCTGAGATAACGTCCTTTTTCTAAATCAAACTTCATGTCATTGTTATTTTTGTTTGTACTACTTTTTGGTGAAAGAAAATGAACTACTACAATTAAATAATGTTTTTAGGATAAAAATACAAGCTTCACGTGATGAAAGCAATGATGACGAGTGTCTTTTTCATCTTTAAACCAACAAAAGCTGTGTTACAGACAAGGAGGCAGCTTTACTTTCTGATGCAGATTCTATAGATTCAGCCTTTTTCATGGGGGAAAGATTATATTTAAACCCCCAAACATGAAGAAATACAGTAGTTTGACTTACTCTGACACTTTAGGATCGCTCACAGAAGTGAAAGTTTAGTTTTTGTCCTCAAGACTCGCTACATATGTCGTTCTCCTCAGAATCCTAGTCCTGTAGGATAGTCTTTTCTTCAGTTTAAAGATCAAATATCTGCTCTAAACTTACTCAACAATGTTTTTAGTCCAAGATGTGTTGCCTGTAATCCGTTTGAAAAGAAAGACGATCCTTTAGAGTCGGACGATCACGTAAACACAGCCGACCGTGCTCCGTGTTATAAATAGAACAACACTTGAGTTTCCGGTCATCTGACTTCCGCTGCGCTCTTGTGCTAATGCGATACTGCCTTCTGGTGGTGAATATATGAAACTGCATCATGCTATTTTAATGCTGATGAATTCAACACGTGAATCAGAGAGGGGTCTATCGCCGCACGTAAAAAAAAGCTTATGACGGAAATTTCCGTCATTGGCAGGCTACGGTTGGATTCGTTATGACGGAAATTTCCGTCAGTGGCAGGGAAAGAGTTAAGATAGACTCACGCCTCCCGAACACAGACTGCATATTATGACTTGAAAGTCGAATCAAACCGCTGCGACCTTCGACAAAAATAGACTCTCTATGGTTTCTTTCCGCACGTTCGTACTTCTGTGTACCAGAGCACATTGGTTTTAAGCACTTTCTAAGTCTTGCGAGAGTCAAAGTCGCACTCAGTGTACAGCAGGGGTCACTGCGCAGAATCAAATCCGACTCTTTGGACAGAAAATGTCTTGACTTTGCCATCGCTGGCGCTGCAGATGCTGCGCTGTGCGTAATGGGTCGTACGAAACGTACAGCGCGCTTTTCATTCCATTTTCTTTATTTATATAAGGTGCGCGATAGATTGTGAGCCTGTAGTGAAAATATCAGTGCCGCAAGTGCAAAGAACTTTCCACTTATTTCTGCGTTAGTTTATAGTTGAGCGGCTGAGCTCACAAAGTTCTGTGGACTTTATAAACATAATTATACAGAAACAAACTGGAGCAGAGCCGTGGAAGCACCAGAGATCATCTGTGTGCGCTTTTGTAAAGAGAAACACAAAACTGGTCACTGCAGATGAGCGCAGTGAAGAGGCAGGTGCACACCTGTCTGAGATGATGAGACAGGCCTTTACAAATGTGTTCATTTTGGTCAAAAATAATTTAAATTTATGTAATTTTTTTTTTATGTTTTTTTTTTGTTTTTTTTTTTTATTTACACAAAAATTATGTTTTAATTTTTTTTATTGTTTTTTTCCATAAAACAAGCATATGAATATTGTTTTTAAATGCGCAAACTTTTGATATCCACTGTCTTAAAAAGTCTTCATTTTTTTCTAGACGTTGTGCAGGAACCCTGGTATAACTATTCTTGCGCTTAAAGATAAATGTTTTACCGGAGTCCGTTCCCATCGTCGAAAAAGAAGTATTTTGATTTCATGTCTCGAAGATTGAGTTTGGTGTTTTCTCCTCGGAGGACGATCTTGTCCCACAGCACCACCTGGTTCAACGCCTGAGCAAAAGAGAAAGTCTGACAAAGTATTCAGCAGAATCCACAGTTTTCTCAAAGCAAAAAAAGAAGCACTTACGTTGTTTTTTGTTGCGTATTCTGCAGAGAGATAGAGGAACAGCTGTTTGACGTTCCAATCGAAAACTGGCTGCAAATGTGATGCACGTTAAAGAAATGTAGTTATTATTATTATTATTAAGCTTTATTTCAGACACCAGGTCCATAGATTATAAAAAGGACAGCACATAGACAAACAAGACAACAACAACAACATAAAAATATATATATATAAACAACAAACAAACAAGCACCTCTACGTAATTCTGTACAGGCTCACACACCAGTGAGTCGATGTACTAGAAAAATATCGCACTGAACTTAGAGCTGGGTTAGTCAGTGTCTGAATGATACTGTTCATAGAGACAGTGAGCCTCTGCATGCAGCTGTACATGAGTCTGCGCAGTACTGCAGGGCAGGTAGGCACACCTGAATTTACAAACATTTGGCTCGCACTACTCCATCTCGGGACCCTCAGCAGCATCCGCAGGCCGTCGTTATAGGCCACATTAAGTCTGTGCAGACTGCTTCTTCTGTAGTGCCTCCACAAGTGAGCAGTGTACATGGGGGTGCAATATGTTTTAAAAAGTTTAATTTTAACTGCAGCTGAGCATGCACCAAACTTGCGCACCAGCATGTTGGCTTGTCCATAAAGCTGTTGACACTGTCTATAAATGTCTCTATCATCAGACAGGTCCGCAGAGAGATAATGTCCCAGGTATTTATATTCCTTGGTCTCTTTTAGCTTAATGCCAGTCAAATAGAAGGGTACACCAGTTTATTGTCCTCCCTGCTCCAGGACAATCATGATGTTACTTTTCTTTGCATTGTATTTAATATCAAAGTCCAGTCCATATTGAGAGCACACCTGCAATAGCTTTTGATAACTGGCACTATATGGACAGAGAATCACTAAATCATCAGCGTACATAAAATGGTTGATGATTTTGTTTCCAACTCTACAGCCTGTTACACAGTCATTTAAAAGCATCGACAAATAGTGTCGTCGCTGAACATTTTAGAGCTTTTAACCCTCACACCTCCACAACTGAAAAGACCTGCATTCATTTACTATAAACCAGCTGAATTTCGACTACATGCCGAACAAGCCCTTGTATAATTATGAAAAATAACTAATTATAAAAAGGATATCTGCTGAGAGGTCAAAGGTGATGAAGCCTAAGTCGCTGCGTTCTCTGGGTCCAGTGAAGTCGTCTACGTTTTTCCTGTTGATCAGAAAAAGAAAGATTGAAATGATTAAATAACTCCACAGATGAAGAGCTGTTCAATCAGATGAAGCGTTCAGGAAGAGTAAAGTTGATCAAATTGAAATTGCTGTCACACTGGCTTCACCAGCAGACATTTCAAGTAAATCTATTGAATATTATACATTTTGTCTGCTTAGTACTGAACTATAAGTGGAGCATTGTTGTGATTTACATACATACCAGGCAGGATTTCCTTTACAAAACTGAAAAGCCGCGCATTTTCATTCTCCACATTTCACCGCAACAAAACGCTTTTGATTGTAAAGCGCTTTGAGTGCCTTGTCAGGTGGAAAAGAGCTAAATAGAGACCATTACCAACAAGCAGAAAATTAGTGTGTGTTTATATCTGAAGAATGACTATTCAACTTGATAGAGCTACACAATATGTGAATACATTTGATTTAACACAATAATGAGTATTTTAAGCTAGTTAAGTCTTTCTAAATAAAACATTTAAATACAAGACTCATTTAAAGCCGTGTAGTTTTCAGTCAACTAGGGCTGTACTCAATGGGCATATATCGTGACAAGCTCATTGGCAATACGTGTATCGTTACAGGGAGGTGTATCGGGATACGTATCGGCATACTTAAATTCATATAATTTACACTTTTGAACCTGGACTGCAGCTTCAAAGTTGAATCTATTAAGCTGAACAATGGCTTATTTGTAAGATACTTGTGTCTAACATAAAGAGTAGTTAGAAAATGCAATTCCTCTGCATTTGACACTTGATATGTGACATATTGAGGAAATTATATCTGAATATACGTCTATCAGGATACGTATCGTATCGTGACCTCTGTATCGGGATACGTATTGTATCGGAAGGCTCTTGGCAATACCCAGCCCTACAGTCAACTATACAAATCTATAGAAATAGAAATCAAAACCATACTTTAGTACAGGAGTTTCCAAATTTTTCAGCTCGGGATCCCCAAAATAACCGTGCAACCAACCCGCAACCCCCACAGCAAAAAATATATACGTTTGTAATAATTTTAAGATTGAAAACCATATCAATAGAGTGTATTGCTTTATATGACCCCAATTCCCCAAAAAACTGATTAAATCCCAATTTATAATTGTAAAAAAACATTTTGAAGTCATCTCACGACCCCCAGATTTTGCTTTGTGACCCCACTTTTGGAACCACTGCTTTAGTATATCAATAATTTGTTTTATGTCAAAATGTGAACGTTTATAGATAAAGGAACAGATTTTCTACAGAAAAAGAACTATTCTTGAAGCCACGCGTCTGTTAAAATGAAGGACACAGATTTTATTTTTTTAGTGCAAAAAAGACATTTAAAATATCTTTATATATATTTTTAAATATACAGTATATATTTATTTAAGTCTAATGTTTGTCAAAATGTTTTTTATTAGCATGGATTGATATTGTGCTGCCAAATTTCTTTTAAACCCAAGCGTATGACAGCACTGTACAGATCAGTGGGCGGGGATAAGGGGTAGGTGAAATTTGAATTTATTCTAGGCACTCAACCTTACAAGATTCAACCCTACATGAATCATTCAAAATACAACTTTGACTAAGCAAACTATGGCGGAACATTCTAACATTCACACACATTTATGTTCCCTTTACCCACAGTTTGCTCGGGTAAATGCTATGCTACATTTCCTACTTTATTTCAACGCCCTTTATCAACTTCAGATTAGCGCACAGCCAATGCACAATTATACAGACGATACAATTAAACTAAGCACATTGAAGGAACACATAACTAATAGATAAATCGCATGCATTCGTGATTTGCGGAGGTTTTCTCGGCTAGCAGCTGTTGAAAGGAGCGGGTCTTACAGCATGACTTTAGAGACGTGTATGTCCACAGGAACTCTTCGGTCTTTAAACGCCGTCGTGATGAAGCAGCCGAAGGTCAGAGCCGCCATGACACTCAGGGAGAAGGCAAATAACGAGTTTGCCCGGGATAAAACCGTATTCATTTTTAAATAATACCCCCAAAACACGACAAATGAGGAAACGAAATGAAATAGTGCGGTTAAGCGGAAACGGATGTAAAGAGAAATTCGAAACAACGGTAACATCCGGTTAGAATTCAAAATAAAGTATAAGCAACTCTTAATTTAAATGTTATTTTATGATTTATCGCGACCCTTACATAATTTTAGTTACTACAATGCGCATTTAAAGTAAGTGTTTATTAAATAACAATTTGAAATAGTCAAGAAACTGATTAAATCAATAGAACTTCCGGTTTTATTTGTAAAATATTTCTTAACTTGACAAACAAAATGGCGGAAACAACAAAGCATGAATAAGCGGAAGCGTTTGAGTTTTTTGTAAAAACTTTAATAAACTGCAAGTATTTTTGCTCTAAATGTATATTTATATTCATGTAGTGCTGCTGTAAAATAATTTAAATGTGTTTGGGAGAAAAGCAAAGGTTTATAAATTGTGAGGCAAATGCTGCCATCTAGTGTTTAGGCCTAGGAGAAAATAATGTATAATAGTGTTTTTGCGTTTTTAATGTTTTCACAACCAAACTAATTAACTACATAGGAATTTCTTGATATATTCTTAATTATTATGAAAAAAAGAAAAAAAATGTTCTCTCTCATTCACATTGTTTAATATCATAATTTGTCTAGCCTTTTCTTTGAAACCTTTTTTTCCCCCAAAAATGTGACAAAAATCACTTTTTAATAATAACAATTTGGCTGAACTCCAACATTGATTCATTGCTCATCATTATTCTTTTGTGTTCTTTTGCGAAATGAGAAACCACAGTAGACTTCTAAATGTGACATCACATCAGTCCAAACAAGACAAGGCAGGTTTATTTGCATAGCTTCATTCACACACAAACTAATTCAAAGTGCTTCACAAAGCAGGAAATGCATTAATCACAATACAAAACAACATTATACATTATACAAACTGTAAATAGTGTATAAAAAATAACATTTACTTTAGATAAGCAACTTGTAGTCAAAGTCCAACAACAAAACATGCTTGTTATGGTACTATCCTCCAGCTACAGTAGTCCTAGCCCAACACCTGGAGACGGATCCCCGAGCTCTGCTCCTGAGGAGCTTCCCCAAAGGCATCAAAGGATGGGTCAAATGCAGAGGACAGGTTTATATGTGGCCAATAAAGTTTACCTTACATTACCCTGCTCGTCTCTTTGCATGAATAATTCCACAGTACAGTTTTAATCTTGTCTAAGGCCAAATTACTGATAATAAAAGTCAAAACAGGGATAGTGTGATCTTTTCCCCAAAAATCTTTTGAGCAATTAAACACTTATGAATGAGTTAAAGTTAATTAAATCTCTCTAATACTATAACATGGAACATGTTAGACAGGTGACTGACTCTCCATGAAACATTACAAACAAACATAAATGTTTTGAGTCTAGATGTGAACATTGTTAATGTAGAGGCCTCTCTTCATCATAATGAACACTATTCCAGAGCTATAGGTTTTTTCTACAGATTCTATAAAACATAAACATAAAAATAAAATAATTGATACAGCACAGATTAAAATGAATGTTGTGTAAATGCAATTTGTGAATGAGCCCTAGTCACAACAAATCAAAATTGTGAGAAATCACCCTTTTGAACTTTTCATGCAATGTTACGAAGAGAAACAACCTGCTCTTGCCCACCAACTGGACTTATGACATCATTCTATAGAACATGAATCAGACCTATTAGTTTACTTAAAGAAAAAGCTTGTTTTTTATCCATAATTAACAGGTAATACTAGAGATATTAACTCATGCAAAATCATTGGGCTGGGCACTATGACAAAAAATGGGGGGTCAATGTTAATTTTCTTGAAACCTGATCATAATTTATTTTTTAATATGATTCATGTTCATTTTTTATTTATTTATTTTTTTTGTAATTGCCATTGAGGAAATTAAAATCATCTGCTTAGTCAGAAAGTAGAGGCATAGTTTGGTAAAACTACTGAAGCTGCATTTAATACTAAAAATTAATTTAAAAAAAAATGAAACTTAAGACACAATCTCACTCTCCTCTCTCTCTTTTAGTCTTCCAGGTACTGCCCAGTTTAGCAGCTCGATTTGAAATGTGGATATGGACAGAATTTAGCTGTTATTTTATATTTAAAGACTATACAGGTGAAGACATGTACTTGAGTTTTTTGTTTTCATGCGAATAGACCCAGTAATTTCACAGATATTACCATAAATCAACAACAAATCTGGAATCTGGCTAATAAACATCCAAAACTGACATGTCTCCAGCTCAAATTCTAACTAATTTTTACATTTTGTGTCCTTCTTTGCTTCTTAAAGTCTCAATCTCTCACAGTGTCCTGTTCTTTTCTATACTCGTCCGTTTGCAGGGGCCACGCGTCAAAAATAACCTCGCTTCGTCAACACGTGGGCGTTCATGTGAGAAGATCATGTGACTGTCCTGGAACAACAACAAACCCTCGCAACCAATCAGAACCCCGCGTTTCATCCACGAACCACCTCTGAGCCAATAGGATCTCCGCATTCTCTCCACGTCCCGCCCCCTCTCCATGGCGACCGCTCAGCCTGCTCCTCTCCAGTTTCACGGTAATTTGAGGAAAATACTTGAGGAAATCTCCGCGGAGGAAGGATCGTGAGACATGCCCGACGCACCGACCGTCTCTGCGGGGGTCTCCGGCCGGAAAAGAGGCGCGGAGCCCGGGGAGAATCCTCCGGGGCACGAGCGGGAGGCGAAGAAAGCCTGCTGGGGCATCCTGACCAGCCAAGGTCGGTACTGCGCTCACAAAGTTGTTTATGCAGCTGGAGGAAGAGTCAGGTGCAGTGAGAGATGAGGGAAAGCACGAAAAACAGCTTTTATTTACAATTCAAGTGATGACGGAAGGAAAAAAAAAGAAAAAGCAAAGAAACAAAAGGCTATAACGTTACTTAACTTATAACAGTTAACGTTACAGTTATGCAATAATACTGTTTGGTAGAAAAGTTTATTAATTTACAACTAAAAAAGTCAAGTACCCCACCTTAAATAGTCTTACATTTAAAAGTAGGATAATTAAAAGTATAAAAAGATGGACAAAAGCAGTATGGGATGTATTTTGTCCTTTTGTTGTCATGATTTGTGAATAGTAACAAATCCATGTGTAAATAATTAAAGTGTGTTTGACAGGTTAGACATTTTAAATACAACGTTGTAAACATGATTATGATTAAGATTTCAATAATCATTTAGTCTAGTTAGTAGTTTTTAACCAGTTTGTTTGTTTTGGTGAAGTTTATTACCGTCTTTTGTCCAGTAAATATGACACATGTGGAGGGGAATCCACATCTGTTACCTAGCAACCACCAGTGTTGGAGTAACTCATTACAAAAGTAACTAGTTACTGTAATCCCTTTTCAGTAACAAAGTAGTGTAACTCATTACTTATAAAAATGTTGACAATATATTACTTGTTACAATCTGAGTAACTCAAGTTACTTGCATATAAATGAAATGCTTTTATATTCTACTGAAAGCGACACTTCAGGACCAAAACACCACTAAAATACTGTGTGTCGGCTTAAGGTAAATCAAATATGATGAGGAAAATGTGTTGTTGCGTCACATTTCCATATATTAATCAGTAATGAAGTGTAATTGTTAGGGCTAGGCTATTAATTGAGTGATCGAAATCGAAATCGACTCGACTCGTTAATTATTTGGTGGTAGATTTTGAATCAGATTGAAAGACTGAAAACCAATCATTTGTCAGTAAAAAATGTAGTTTGGAGCAAAAGTCAAACATTGAGGCAGAATATTGATATATAGTTTCAAAAAATCTAATAAATGGGACATACAGTATTAAGAGTTTTGTTTTGTTTATGTTCATGAAAGGCATTTTGAAATATTAAACAAAATTGAATCGAAAATTCAGATCGATCAATATGAGAAAAAAAAACATGATTTCTTCCCAGATTGCCCAGCCCTAGTAAATGCAGCAGGATTAGTGTTGTACAATGTCTTAACAAATGTGTGATTAGCTCAAAGTCACTCACAGTGTAACTTAGTTACATTTTTGAGACATTAATATTGTAATGCAAATGTATTACATTTTTCTCCCAGTAACTAGTAATATATAATGTATTACAATTTAACAATAACTTACCCAACACTAGCAATCACATTGTGAATCTGGGCAAAATCAAAATAAATAACACAGGAATGAAAATTAGACAAATTATTATAACTTACAACACTTTATCTGTGTTAAATCATTGTTTAAACTCACAGTAAACTGTGTCAGTGTAAATTGTCTTTGCATTTTGGCGCTTTTTGATGACACATGTGGAGGGATTCTGTTTTAGAACTTCAACTTCCTGTAATTTTCCACTTTTAGTTGTCAATTTCTTCACAAATTGCAACTTAACTGCTGTAAAACTATAATGCGTATTTACCACAAAGACTATCACACCAAACTAAGTCAACGTTTTGAGATCAACATCAGCCAATAAATAATTCTCATTATGCCCAATTAAAGGCACAACAATATCAGCTGAACCGATATCATGGAGCCGATACTCGATCCAGCAACATTTCCTGGATCAGCACAGATATTTGATTTTAGTATCGGATAGGTGCATCCCTAATAGAAATGAAGGTAAAAAAAATAATCACAACTTGTTTTTAAAATCGTTATTGACCTTAACAATCAAAGACAATAAATAAACAATAAATTCAAATTCAACTAGAACTAGAACAACTCTTGATACTAAAACTAACCTGGAATCAAATCAGTAAATAAAAAAAGACATAGGCTGTTTTCAAAGAATCGTGGTTTTATGTGTAATAATAACCCTTCTGTAGTCATTACCCTCATGCCCTAGCCTATAACAGATCTAATGAAATGTATTATTAAATCACAAATCTAATAACACATTGTTCTTAAATTATCAGGCAGTATAAATAATGATCAGATTGACTCATGAAGTCTCTGCAGCAGTCGTGTGGTTCTTTATCCCTGCCTGTGTTTGCTTACATAACAGATAAACTGCCCAGTAAACAGACTAAAGGTGAGCTTTATGTGAGCGCTGGGCAAATGTACAATTGTGTAGTATTAACACTGCATCCAGGACAGTACGCAGGATTTTGAAAACTTACCGAGGTCCAAATTTATTTAGCTGAGAAACACTATTTAGTTAATTAAAAAAAACAAAAACATTCTATAACTTTTCTTGTCAATCGGTTATAGTCTTCTTGATTCCTATATATTAGTTTCAGAGTTGCCAAATCCAAGTTGTTATAGTGACTTTGGGCTTCTTTTTTACGTTCCTTTTGCAGTGTGCTTTTAAGTCACAAAAGAAATAAATCATAGCAACTTAGCAGGTTTGATTTATTAAAATATATCAATTTATACGACTGAAACATGGATTTTTTTTTTGCATGTTTTATAAAAGTTGTTATTAATGCAAGAAAAACACATGATATGGCAAAATTTGTATTATTATTATTTGAATTATATTTACCTCAAAGACAATAGGACCAAAAACAATCTACAAAATCGTGATAAAATCAAAATCGTGATCTGGCTCCAACAAAATCGTGATGATAATTTTTTGCCATATCGCCCAGCCCTACTCTGAACTGACTTTAAGGGGAAAAAAAAGAAAAAAGTAGGTAACTAGTCTGTCTTTTAAATGTAGTGAGTAGTTGCCTCCTCTGCTTTGAAATAGATGTATGAATAGTGATGCACCGGTTCAATATTGGGATCAAATATTGGTGCCGATCTATGAAACTTTGTTGTATCCGGTATTGATCACATGATATTGGTTCAGCTGTTGTCTTAGTAGTGTCTTACCTGGATTTAGTAATTACTACATTAGTTGTTTGCACAGTAGATAACAATTGCATGACCATTTTCTATGAAGTTAACTAATTTTGGGAAATATAAAACCTATTTCAGTCACCACACTAGTTTAAGTTGGGTTGGGGTATTGGCAGATACTTAAAGCAAAAATATCGGAACTGAAAAAGCTAGATCCTGTGGAGGCAGTTGTGTTTTTGTTGGCATGTAATAAAGCTTAAAGTGAAGCTCACCCCCTAAAACTTCACCCACAAACATTTCAAACACAGCAAACTCTAGGGCTGGGTATTGCCAAGAGCCTTCTGATATGATATTGTATCTCGATACAGTGGTCACGATACGATACGTATTCCGATACACGTATATGCAGATATAATTTCCTCAATATGTTACGTATCAAGTGTCAAATGCAGAGGAATTGGCTGAGTGCAGTTGTCTTGTTTTGGTTTAAAATACTACATCCTGTACATACAACGACTTCCTGTTCAATACTCTTCAATGAGGTTTTCACTATATCAGTTTAAAACTAATAAATACTCTTTAGATCAGACAGTTGTGGTGAATGTTACAGAAAACATGTTAAAGACTTTACATATTAGCGAAATATTTCACCAGAGAACACTTCTGTGTTTAAAAAGAGACATAATTGTGTCTAAATGCTAATGCTAACAGGAAATGGTTGTATGTACAGAAGTCATAGACATATAATTAGTAGACGCGCAGTCCGACTCTGATGCTATCGAACACTTAGCATCTGAGCTAGTCCGGTAAGATTTAAGCTAGTCCGGAGCGTTCTCCTGTTTATTTTCCTATAGCCGTTAGCATTAGCCCGAAAAAAACGCAAGTTATGAAAGATCCAGAGAGTGTCAGCTGGTACAAACCTACAGACCACATTTAGCAGAGGTCAGAGCCTTGTTACAAATTATTGTTGAGTTTACAAACCGTTTAGTTTTTTTGTTGTAGGTAAAATGTGTGTATAAAACTGCTAACGGCTAGCAAACTTATGCATCTTTTAAGACTCCAGTGATCACCAAACGTCCGCTTTTACATATTACTAGTGAGAAAAGCAGACAAATTACATAAATAACACCAAACAAAGTTATAGCTTCACTTATCTGTGGAGGCGTCTGTCACATCGGAGTGATGGAGCATTTCTAGTCTAAGAATATAATAGTTTGAGAAATACAATTTCACATCTCCAAAGTTGTTTAAAGAAACTTCATAAGACATAAATCAGTCCGTTTTGCTCGTAGTTTTGCTGTAATCGCGTGTTTAAGCTCGTTTTATCCACAAAAGTGCAGCTCCTGCCATTGACTTCTATTGATTTGCGTCATCACCTTTACCGGAGGAATATGGCGTCGCGCTGTTCGTGTTGTAGCAACAGAGCAGAGACGCTGATCGCGCGTCTACTAATTTAATGTCTATGTACAGAAGTTAGCATTTTTGAACAATCGCAAGCCAACTGAAATTCCGTGCACACAGCCCATTGTATTTTCAAACTGCTCTTTATGTTAGATACAAGTGTCCTACAAATGAACCATTTTTCAGCTCAATAATTTCAGCCTTAAAGCTGCAGTCCAGGTTCATAAGTGTAAATTATATGAATTTAAACATGCCGATACATATCCCGATACACCTCCCTGTCACGATACGTGTATTGCCAATGAGCTTGTCACGATATATATACATTGAGTACAACCCTAGCAAACTCACTGAAAAGCATTGTGGAACGAGACAAGGAGGAGCTGAGATTGGAGAGCAGCAGTGTGATTAGTTTGAGGTTGTGTCTGCAATCAATGCTCACACGCTGATGTCACATAAAGTCTAGAACTGACTTTGACCTTTGCAGTGAGACACAGGAGGTTTATGACTGTTTTGTCCTGCAACTTGTTTCCAGGCAAGGCTGAACAAACTCTAAATACACAGTTTACCAACCAAAAGAAAAGTTGTTTTTGAGTGTAGCTGAATTTCAAACGTTAAAGGAGATCTATCTTGTTGTTCAATGTGTTTGTAGTCAATGTATGTAGACTAGTAATTTAGAAAATGAATAAAAAATATAACATTTTAACCATGAACTACAAAAGAGAGAGAAGGGTGATAAAGAGAGAGAGAAAAAAAGAGAGAGAAAGAGAGTGAGAAAAAGAGAGAGAGAAAAAGAGAGAGCGAAAAAGAGAGAGAGAAGAGAGAGCGAGAAGAAGAGAGAGAGAAAAAGAGAGGAAAAAAGAGCAAGAAAGAGAGAGAGAGAGAAAAAAAAGAGCGAGAAAAAGATAGAGAGAAAGAGAGAAAAAGAGTGAGAAAAAGATAGAGAGAAAGAGAGAGAGAGAAAAGAGCGAGAAAAAGAAGCGAGAAAGAGAGAGCGAGAAGAAGAGAGAGAAAAAGAGCAAGAAAAAGAGAGAGAGAAAACGAGAGAGAGAAAAAGAGTGAGAGAACAAGAGTGAGAAAAAGAGAGAGAAAGAGAGAGCGAGAAGAAGAGAGAGAGAAAAAGAGAGAGAGAAAGAGCAAGAAAAGCGAGAGAGAGAAAGAGAGAGAAATAGAAAGAGCGAGAAAAGAGAGAGAAAGAGAGCGAGAAAAAGAGAGAGAAAGAGAGCGAGAAAAAGAGAGAGTGAGAAAAAGAGAGAGAAGGAGAAGAGAGAGAAAGAAAGACTAAGAGAGAGAAGAAGAAAGAAGAAAGAAGAAGAGAGAGAGAGAGAAAGACTACAAAAGAGAAAGAGAGAAGAGAGAGAAAAAAAGAGATACAGACAAATAGAGAGAGCGAGAGAGAAAGTGAGAGAGAGAGTAGAGCAGGAGGGCGATCAGATCATGTGTTCAACTTTGCACGTGACCTTTTCAAAATGGCTGCTGTTTACCTCTGATGGTGAAGCTTCAGAACTATAACAAACACTTTTCTGATAGAATAATTTAACATGGAGCTTTTTCCACTTTAGCCAACATTCGTGCTTAAAATCGGCTTTGGTTTTCTAGATAATGTGTTTTAATTCCAGCATAGTTTATTTTAGCTGTATTTTAGCTGTTACTGAATTGAAATGTCTTATATTTACAACTGGCTGGACGTCCCGTGGGGAGATGGAGACATGGGTACGTTGGTTAAAATACTGTGAGTGTAAATGCATTTGAGCAAAAGCTAATGCTAACTGCAGTTTTGTAGGAACAGCCGGCGCTAAATATAGCTTTAGAGAGGCATGCAGCAGTGTCTGTTTAAGGCTCTGTAGGATGAATGAATGCTACAAGACTGCTAGTTACAATGCTTCTAGTAGAACTTAGTAATAGATCCACTTTCACAAATGTTTTACAAATATTTGAACCTGTTTACAGTTAGTTTGTTTTGTAATTTCGGTTTTTAGGTGAAGCTAGTCCCTGCTAACAGTAGCTCATTTGTTTGTCCGTTGCTATGGGGATTTAACAGTTGCTGGAACTGCCTGTGCCATCATTCTTTTTTCATTTTAGTGGATTTGGGGAGATTTTTGGGCATAACGTACAATAAAACAAGAAAGAGAAATGGGCCAAATGGGATAATTGACTATATATTACTAGCAGACCAATTTATTTTCTTTAATCTAGAGTTAGGGGGTACTTTGTAGTTGGGGAATGCTGAGTTAGTCTACCACAACCACCTACCTCTCATAATACCGTGGATGTTGTTTTGGAGATATGCAAAAAGTGAATATTGAGTATATCGTTTAGTAGAATAAAAGGTACAAAAAAAAGTCATCTACACTTTTGTGATTAGATTAGTGACATTTCAACAATTATCTAACATTTACTAATACAAACCAATTCACTAAATAATGCTTGAATTAAGTCATCATTGTGGATTAAAATTATTGCTGAGGTAAAAATGATATAGAGTCAGACAAATATGGTTGTCTGACTCAATGGTTCAACCATGTCTTTTTAAGTTATTTATTAACTAGTGAAATCCAGAGTAAATAAAATGACTTTCTGACTTGTTAATTATTTCAAGTTAGAACTTTTCTGTCAAACTAGAAATTTTAATCATTTTTGTTTTTTGTCATTTTCTACCAACAACCTACCACAACCGCCAAGCTCCCAAACAACATTTGATAGGTGCCATGCTTTTCCTCAGAAGACCAATACATATTAACATGCCAAGAGAAAACTCTCTCTCTTTTTTATGTTTTAGGAGAACAGCTTTCTTTGCAAAATGTAATCAAATACAGACTTTTTCAAGCATTTGTGAGCCAAAAAGACCCACCGAAGGACCACGTTTGGCTCATGGATCCTAGTTTAAAGGACAAATATAATGCATTTTTTATGTTGTTCCTGTCTATCAAACCTGCTCCCGAGCACATCCACTTTGGAATCTCCTGCATCAAAACCAATAAAAACAAGCTGTAAGTCACAAGTGACAGTTGTGTGTTTCCCCCACCAAAAATTAATTTTGAGTTCTATCTACAGACTGCAAAGGAAATTACACAAGGAACACAAACAAATAGGTCTTTCCTGATGCTAATGCTGCAGATATGCTCAAATTGAGTGTGGGTGGTTTATGGAGTTAAAAACAGAGCAGAAGATCTCAGAGATCTATCTATGACATCACAGATCAGGGACATTCAGAACAGTGTTTTGGGGGGAACAAAACATTTCTTACAGACAAAACTTCAGCAGTATTATTAATGAAGAAGAACATTTAAGATATGATTAAAAACTCAAAATGGCATTTAACTAGGCAATATTGTGATAAAATCGAATCGTGAGCTCTGCTTTTTTCATGAAATCGTTATATCGTGATTTCAAAAGATCTCTCTTAAATTTTACAAGTTGTGGTTTTTTTGCTGCATATTCAGATACTTGTTTTTCCTCAAGGGCAAAAAAACAAAAAAAATAGACATGAATTGTGATAAAACCGAAATCCAAGAAAACTGTGATATAAATGTTTTGCCATATCGCTCAGTTCTTTAACTAAAGTTTGGCTTGTTGTTCCACTCTTTGTCAGATTATCTCTACTTTGTCTGAAAAATTCTACAAAATCAGCTTTGCCTCTAACATACGATCAAGCACAACACACATTAACAAAAATGGTTTAATTCCAGGTTCGTGGGCCGATCGTTCTCCTCTCCATGAAGCTGCGTCTCAGGGTCGACTCCTTGCTCTGCGCACTCTCCTCAATCAGGTAATAAATAAATCATTAATACAGTATCGACAAGACTTAATTAAATCCTGTATTCTTGTGTTGGTTTTCAGGGCTATCCAGCGAACATCGTGACCATAGATCACGTGACTCCTCTTCATGAAGCGTGTTTGTCCGGACACGTGGCCTGTGTCAGAGCTCTGATCAACGCCGGAGCTAATGTAAGATCCACTGGGAGAACTGATCAGGGATAATAATAAAGCTTTTGTGTTGTATAATAGTAGAATATCAAGTATGTGGTGTTGTGGAAGGGGATAAGCAACATAAACTTATGAGGGCACAGTGAAGCCGGCTGCACACTACAGGAGTTTTGGCACAATTTTAAACCCGATGTGCCCCTCTATGAGTTTGGGGAGGCGTGGCTAGAGTAAGAATTTTGTTGGAGTTTTTTTGTCGTTTCTCTTCTTATGTCTGTGGTGCGTCACTGTGAGGTTCACATGCTGCACGAGCACGAGGACCTTTACAACAGAAGCATCTGGTGCATCTTGGCATCTGGGCTTATGACGGAGGCTCTTAAAATGTAAATTAAAGAAGAGACACTGCCTCATCATCTGTAAATAAATGTAAAGCTTTGAGCACGTAGTCAAAGTACGGGATTCAATTTTAGAATCATTACGCACGTCGTCTGCAACACACCTAGTCCTTAAATGATGTGAGAAGCACCGACTTTAGCCTACTATAACATGGCCAACACGGAGTTTGTTGGAACTTTTTCATTTCATGCCCACAATAGGCCTTTTTCCATGGTAGGAACTTTTTTCAGTTCCAGTCCCTATTTTAGGCGCATTCACAAAGAGCAAGAATGGACTGGGACACGTTTTAGCTCCTGCTCTGGGGCAGGTACTTTAAGTCAGACCAGAAACCTTTTCGTGATACAAGCACATTTACAAGGTGTATTTTCTTGGAACCATACTTTATATGTTCTCACTAGGGATGGGACGATTCACTTAAGTCACAATTCGATTCAGTTTTCGATTTTGTGGCCACGTTTTTCGATTTTGTTCGATTTCGATTTGTTCTATATTAACTTTTTTTTTTCTTAAGACACAAAAAATAAACCATAATACATAACATTAAAACAAAGCCACTGTTGTTAGAGCTTAGAACTAGTGTTTTTTGTCAACATTCAAACAGTCATATTTAGTGTCCATATTTAAAGGTCCGTCCACCATCAGTTGTTAACTCAACCTAATAATGCACATTCACTCAGGTCTGGCACAAGTTCAGGATTTGTTTCTTCAAACATTATGACTATTCTTGTATTATTGTGTGTATTTTACAAATACAGAGTGTGTGTGTAAGTCAGTGGCTGCATGAAAAAACTGATCGATTCTGGCCTTACGATTCAATTTCTGCGAACTTTGATCCATTTTCGATGTATTCGATCGATTTTCCATCCCACATTTAGCTAACCTTTCCTTAACTTTAAGAAAAATGACTTTGAGCAATGATTAAAGCAATAACTCCCAAACCAGGTGTTTAATTTGTAATTAGTGGAATTACCATAAATACCAGTACTTTCGTTTTGTCATTAATTTTAGTAATGCTTTTAGGTTTTGTTTAAAAAAAAATTGACAACACCACTTAATGACTTATTTAAATGTTTCAGACTAATGTTAAAACTATTTGTTCATTTTTATAACCGCACACACGAAGAAAACCTTTGCGCTCGATCACGTGACGCACACACTGTTCTCCACCCGCTGCTGCATTCCACAAGTCTGTATCGTCTCTGTTCTTCTGCCACAAGATGCGACTGTGAGACAAATAATCGTTGTAAATGTCCTTATGTCTGTGGCCTCTTCTTTTTTCTTTTGATGAGTCTAAAAATGGCAAAAGATCCTAAACTCCTCTAGTGCACAGCCTGCTTCACAGTGAAACTATCACTGACTGTGGTACCAAGATTAAAAGTCACCATAATAAAATGAAACATTAAATACATGTGTGTTGCAGTAAAAGATTAACCAAGAAAGGACTTTGTAAATGTTTCTTCTCAGGTGAATGCGACGACCATAGATGGAGTGACGCCTCTGTTCAATGGCTGTGCGGCGGGAAGTTCAGTCTGTGTCGAGCTGCTGCTGCAAAACGGAGCAAACCCCAGAACCACTCACACCCACCACCCGTCCGCTCTGCACGAGGCCTGCAAGAGAGGTATTGTGTATACTTATCATACAGTAATGTTTAGAAATGTGGGATATTCATTGTTGGAGCGATAGGTGGAACTGACCTCTGTTGTATTCATACCGTGACAGTTTCGGCTGCACACTGTAGCCGTCTTTAGAAGTTTTACTTGGTGTTCCTGTGATGTGTTTGGTCAGCTGGTTTATACAGGTTTAGGCATAATTTTCCTACTTGGGACAGCAGGACGATGGCGCCATCTGCAGTCCGTCCTCTTCAAAATCACACACAAAGTTTATAACAGTTGTTAGTTCATGCTAAATATAAAATAGAACAAAATGCAAATGCAACGTTATATGAAATTACTTGGTTGTCCTGCAACAAAACATACGTCGGCGAAACCAGCAGAACCTTCAGCACACGAAAAAAAGAACACAAAATTGAATGTGAGAAAGAGACATTAAGAACATGCACCCGAGCTACTAAGCAGTGAGTCCATCAGGAACAACTCAAGTCCGCAATCTCAGACTATTGCAAGAGAGAGAACCACCCAATGGACTGGGACAACACCAGAGTCGTAGGCACCGAAAGCAACAAATACCATCGCTGGATCAGGGAGGCCATCGAAATCCGAAAACGCGCCACCAGGCTGTAAAACGGGATGAGTGGGCGTACCAACTCTCTCACACCTGGGACAAAGTTCTGAAGAGGTCGGACTGCAGATGGCACCATTGTCCTGCTGTTCCAAGTAGGAAAATGGTGCCAAACCCTGTATAAATCAGCTGAACGGACACGTCACAGGAACACCAAGTGGCACTTATGAAGAAAACAGAATTTTTCTAAACGTGTGCAAGACAATAGAAGATTACTCAAACATGCAGCAATCAATCCAAATACAACTTTGAGTAACTTAATGATGAGGAAACAAAACAAAAAGGGTTACAAAAAAGTGGATTTTAAATAATAGTTTCCCTTTAAAGATTTTCATCTATAAATCAGTCTTGCCTTTTTTTCTCTCCTGCAGGAAGTCGAGAGTGTGTGGAGTCTCTTCTGTCCCGAGGAGTCGACCCGGATTATGAAGTGCCACATTTAGGCTCCGCTCTCTACATCAGCTGTTTGCACCAACACATCGGCTGCTCTGAGGTCCTGCTGCACAGAGGTGGGACAAGATTCTCTATTACTGCAACTGTTTTAGTGTCAAATGTAATGAAAATGTGGACTGCAGTCACTAATTTGTTGAGCTAAAACGCTGATTCTCACGATACAATATAAAACAGCTCTGAAAATAGGTCTAGGCAATCACCCTATCTATCTATCTATCTATCTATCTATCTATCTATCTATCTATCTATCTATCTATCTATGAATAAACTCTGCGACTGAATGCTAAACAAGAAGAGCACTGCCAAGAAAAGTGAGCGGCGCAGAATAAGGCAGTGTTTCCCAACCTGTTTTTGAGTCAAGGCACACTTTTTTGTTTTTTTTGCAGCACACCACTTACTCAAATAATGCCAAATCAAAACATTATTTAATTTTGTAAATACTGTCAGCATTATAGGAAAACTATGTCACTTTTCCGGTGGAGGACCTGCCTACTTTTGGTATATTTGTGCTTGTAAAGTCCCTCCAAACAAGATAGAAGCATGTGACACATCAAAACCAGGTAGTGCCAGTCAGATCTACTGTATGTAGAGGCAACCTTGCTC